>JAHFWL010000075.1:0-727868 GCA_021292165.1 Shinisaurus crocodilurus | reverse complement strand
CGGGCCACGGCCCGCCCCGATGCCCACCGAGGCGCCGGTCACCAGTGCCACGCGCCCCTTCCAGCGCTCCATGGCCCACACGCCGCGCGCGGCTGCCCTCCGCCTGCCCGGCCCGCGACGCACCGGCCGGCGCCTCCTTCCTCGCCTCCCGCCCCGCCCGCGCGCTCTCCGAGGCGCATGACCCGGCAGGCGTGGCGGCGGCGGCAGCAGCGAGGGGGGGGGCGGCGGCGGCTGATCCGCCCCTTTCTCCAAGGGTAGCCACCTCTGGGGGGGGAGCAGGAGGAGGAAGAGCTGGGGCAGAGAGCTGCGAGTGCGCCCCCCCAGATGTTGCGCCCGGTGCGGCCGGGCCCCCCTGCACCCCCCACGCTACGCCTCTGGTCTCCTCTTCTGAAGGCTAAACATGCCCAGTTCTTTCAGTCTCTCCTCATAGGGCCTTGTTTCCAGTCCCTTTATCATCCTTGTCGCCCTCCTCTGAACCCTCTCCAGTTTGTCTACGTCCTTCTTAAAGTGTGGTGCCCAGAACTGGACGCAGTACTCAAGATGAGGCCTAACCAGTGCCGAGTAAAGGGGAATTATCACTTCCCGTGATTTGGAAGCTATACTTCTATTAATGCAGCCCAAAATCGCATTTGCCTTCTTTGCAGCCACATCGCATTGCTGGCTCATATTCAGTTTGTGATCTACCACAATTCCAAGATCCTTCTCACTTATAGTATTGTTGAGCCAAGTGTCCCCCATTCTGTAACTCTGCATTTGGTTTCCTCTCCCTAGGTGCAGCACTTGGCATTTATCCCTATTAAATTTCATTCTGTTGTTTTCGGCCCAGCGCTCCAGCCTATCGAGGTCACTTTGAATTTTGTTTCTGTCTTCCAGAGTATTAGCTGTTCCACCCAACTTTGTGTCATCTGCAAATTTGATAAGCATTCCCTGCACCTCCTCATCCAAGTCATTAATAAAAATGTTGAAGAGTACTGGGCCCAGGACCGAGCCCTGTGGTACCCCGCTCGTTACCTCTCCCCAGTTTGAGAAGGAACCATTGATAAGCACTCTTTGAGTCCGATTCTGTAGCCAATTGTGGATCCACCTGATAGTTGTTCCATCTAGCCCACTTTTAGCTAGCTTGCTAATCAGGATATCATGAGGCACTTTGTCGAAAGCTTTGCTGAAGTCCAGATATATTATGTCCACAGCATTCCCACAGTCCACAAGGGAGGTTACCCGATCAAAAAACGAGATCAGATTAGTCTGGCAGGATTTGTTCTTGACAAATCCATGCTGGCTTCTAGTAATCACTGCATTGTTTTCAAGGTGCTTGCAGACTGACTTCTTTATAATCCGCTCCAAAATTTCCCCCGGGATTGATGTCAGACTGACTGGCCTATAGTTCCCAGGTTCTTCCTGCTTGCCCTTTTTGAAGATGGGAACAACATTTGCCCTCCTCCAGTCATCTGGCACTTCACCTGTCCTCCATGATTTCTCAAAGATAATAGACAGTGGTTCTGAGAGTTCTTCTGCCAGTTCCTTTATTACTCTAGGATGCAGCTCATCAGGCCCTGGAGATTTAAACTCATTCAGAGTAATCAGGTGCTCCTTGACCATTTGCCTATCAATCTCAAGCTGCAATCCTGCCCCTTCAGTCTGCACTTCAGGTTTGCCTGGGGGGTCATAGACCCTCTTTTGGGAGAAGACCAAGTTTGTTCTCCTAGGATTCTGTCCCCAATGGGGAAAGTGGGGGCCCAATTAGAGACTAGTCAGTAGGGCCACAGTGCATGACCCCAAGCGAGATCTTTCCCTCTTTAAATTCCCTGCAATTTCTTTTGACTGGCAGGGCTCCGTCATTAGTCCTCTGCTTGGAGATATAAGTGCTCAGCTATGCTTTGGAGTATTTTTGTCAGGTTTCATCAAGGAACAAGCTCCAGGCAATTAGATTGCAGGACTAGGCCAGTCAGTCCAACCGGGCCAGAAGCAGGAATATAGTCTCAAATATGGAGGGATCAGGTTCTAGAGCGGCCAGAGGTAGGTGCATTGTCAAAACCAGGCAGAGGTGAAGATCCAAATTAAATCCTTACCATGCAATACACAAAACATCACTGATTGTTTTGAAAGAGATGATATTTCATCAGAAGTTGTCTCATCCCCACCCCGCTGTCCCCCAACTTCCCCTGAAATGTTCCAGTGTTCCCATAACAGGAAAATAGATGTCAAAATTTCCCCCATGTTTTTTTTCAGGGCTGCAGAAGCCCATCCCTTCTGTGCACTTGTACAAAATGATACTAGGAGGAAGACAAGGAAAGAACAATCAGCTGCCTCAAATGGACTCAGACAGTTGGAGTTATTTTGCCCAGGATTGTCTACTCTCACTGGCAGCCATTCCCCATAATCTCAAGGTTGGAGGTCCCTCTCAGGGGAGGCTGGTGACTTCTTATCCATTGCAACTTTTATTTGCAGCTTTATAGGTCCTATCCATGGTGCTCCATTGTGGTAAACCTATTTTGGGGCTGAAGTTCAGCACCATGGATATCTCCTATTAAGCTCCATAACGGCTGAAAAACCTGCAATGGATAAGGAGCCCCGCAAAAATGGGAGTCACCAGCCTCCCCTGGTCCCTCTCCCACCTGAACTTTCATACCAGAGATCCATTAGCTGGAGATATCAGAGACTGGACCTCAAACCTCCTGCATGCAAGGCATGTGCTTTCTGCTACTGAGCAATGACTAGGGACGTGTGACACTGGAACACTCGGTCTGTTTGAGTTCGATGGACTTTCAACACATTTCCGACCAGACGGCCAAAAGCAGGCTGAGTCAGGGGGCTGGGGTGTTTCGGCTTCCGTGAAATTGCTGGAAATAGTTGCACAAATTTGGAGCCAAGAACTGCGTATCTCTAGCACAATTGGTGAATTTTTCATAAATTGGCACAAATTGAGGCTGCTTCATTATGTTGGAGTTCTTGTTGCTCTTCTTCTTGTTGTTCTTGTTGTTGTTCTTGTTGCAGCATTTAGCATAAGAAGTATGGAAACCTCCTGCTTTCACTGCATATCCACACACTCCACTGTGGGCGGCCACCTTGAATTTTCTGACAGTTCATTTCAGATTTGTGCAAAATTCAGGCCTCCACTCCACAATTTGCAGAGTGGAGGCCTGAATTTTGGACAAGTTGCCCCAGCTTAAAGAAAAAAATACTCAAATTGCAGCTCGCTTTAAAAACGGAAGCCTGCGTGCTGGCTCAACTCACATCAGATTGAGTTCGGCGGCAGTGGAGGGTTGATGGAAAGGAATCCGCGGGGCTGAGTGGAGAAAATCCATCAGATTTTCACTCCCCTGTTGGATTCCTCACACATCCCTTGCAACGACCTTCCTCCTCAATGTCAGGAGCCAGGGGGAGGGGGACTAGAACTGAGAACAGAACCTTGGATCAGGGTTCTGCTGCCCCATGGATGAGCCACAGGCTCCAAGATACACCAGCTTGGTAACTCAGGGTAGGGTTTTGTCTATCGCTGTCAAGCCCTTGACAGATGTTCATGGGGAGGAAAACACCCAGTCCTTCAGATGCAGTATTTGTTTTTGGGTTTTTTGTATGATCCCATCCTTGCCTAGTGACCAGATATTCCATCCTTGTGAATCTGATGAAAAAGATGTTCACTTTCTGAATTTGTCCCATCCAGATATGGCTGATGCTTCCTGTAGTTCTCCCCTGTCTCATATTGTCTTGCTCAATTTAGGGTGTCTTCTTCTCTTTCATCAGCTTCCTTTATGACTTCTACCACTACTTCTACATGCTGACAAACATCCTCTTCTATGTCAGCTCAGCCATCAACCCAGTCCTGTACAACCTGGTGTCTGCCAACTTCCGCCAAATCTTCCTCTCAACGCTCATGTTCATCTGCCTGCCATGGAGGAAGAAGAAGAAGAGAACCAAGTTTAACAGGAAGTCCAACAGCATCTCCAGCAACCATACCTTTTCCAGCCAAGTCACCAGAGAAACCACCTACTGAGACTTGGGCCTTGTCAATGAAGGAAAGAATGAGACAGAATTGGAACTTGTGAAGAGGGCTGTACTGCTTTTATACATGGCCTCCAAATTCACCATAGCATGAATGTGTTTAGCTGGTTGTCATGCATTGGAACGAGTAGGTGTCTGTTCTACAGGTTAACGTTGGGGTTATGTTAATGCATTGGCCTCTGCCTTTTGTGAGTAATGTCTCCATGTTTTGTCTTTTTGATCCAGCATAGAAGTCAAGTCACCTGTGATGTCATCCAGGAAACTGTAGCATTTATGGAGTCAATGTTGGCTAAACTTGAATGCCTCTTATACTGCAGTTCATACATTTCTCAGCTTAAAAGTGCTGTGGGAACATTGAACAAGATTGAGGCCCCCACTCCTGGTGATCTTGAGATTATAAAATGATATGGAGGCTGGATAGGTATTGCGGCTGGGTTGTTGGGCTTTTTTAGTGAAAGGGGATTGCTTTTTTAGGGTGGGGGAAGGGGAACTTCTTCAACAGGACTTTACAGAAAGAGGAATGTAAACTATTCAATAAAGAAGGGCATGCAATACTCAGGGAATGAGATTATTATTGTATTTTTGGAATTAGCTCTGAATTCAGGATCTGTACCCAGTGTTTGGGAGAACTCCCCCTTCCTTTCATAAGGGGGAATGCCTTGGTAGGTCCATGGTGCCATGTATTGGATTTTCTCTTCAGAGAACAATATTTCCATCTTTTTCACCCAAGGAACCATCTTCTTTGTTGTTGTCCATTTTGTCTGTGCCTGGCATGGTATGGCCACCTTCTTTGATCAAAGCATCTAGTCACTGCTACACTAAATAAGCATCTTTACACAGGATAGCCATGATATTAGCAAAGGGCCTGCTAAGCAACCAGCTGCCTGCTAAAAAAGAGAGAGAGAGAGAGAGAGAGAGAGAGGTAGAAAGACAGAGTGTTTGTATCTTCTGTATACTATTGAAATTTGCTTGGGATAGAGAGGAAGTGACACTCCATTTTGATTACTGGTCAAGTTCTTCTGCTGTGTAACATTCATTTTGTGCCAATGATATGCTAGGTGCTATACAGAACAGAGGAGTGATAAAGACTCTGATCAGAGAGCCTTCAAATCTACAGGGGGTGAACAAGAAGAGGTGGGACAAGAGGTTAGGAAATTGTAAGTGAATATTAAGTATTGGGGGGGCAGTGTAGCTAACTTTTTAGGTTTCAGACTACAATGAACACACCGATGTGTGAAGGCTAAAAGATTTTATGAAGCAGGAGCAAATTTAGAAAGCAAGCCACTACAGAGCTAGATTATAAGCTTATGTCCCTACAGTTGCCAGGGACCCCATCAAAATATGGCAGCGGACGTGACTCCCATAATGGCCTGGAATGCAGCACCTTTCTGGATCAGCTTGTGTCAAGATCCCCAACCCTGGGAGTGTCTCAAGGATTCATATATACTATTCTGCTCATAGTAACCTCACCACCTATCCTGGCCATAGTCCAATAACTTTCAGAATGTTTGCCAGTAACCCAGCATAGATAACTCCACCCCAGTTACTCTGGCTAACCTTGAGATCTCTCCAGAGGCTTATCTACTAGCCTCTCAAGTTGTTCAGTCTCAGACAGATAACTGGCCCTGGGAAGAAGAAGTATAGCTAACCACTTAAAGCAACAGGCCCAACCAGGAGTCTAGACATGAGATGGAGCAATTTGTTGTGCACCACTAACTCCTCAAAATAACAGTTGCCTTCCACGTTTCCACTGCAGGGTGGTAGTTAGCAGTGGAGGGGCAGGAAAAGCTTGGCTGAAGAACTGTGACCAAGAGATCCGGGTGGAATGATGAATAGAGACACAGTAGCTTCTTCAGGCCTAGAGAGCCCAACCTTTTTTGTTTATTACATTCCTATTCCACCTTTCCTCCAAGGAGCTAAGGGAGTACAGATGGTTCTTACCCACTCCCCATTTTTATCCTGACAAATATGCCATTGAGTTAAGTTAGGATGAGAGATGCCGGTCAGCCTAAGGCTCCCTTCCCCAATCTGGTGCCCTCTAGACTACGTCCCAGGATTCCTGACCATTTGCCATGGTGGCTGGGGCTGATGGGAGTTGAAGTCCAAAACATTTGGCGGCCACCAGGTTGGGCAAGGCTGGCCTACAGTCACCCAGGAAGCTTCATGGCTGAGTTGGAGAACACTGCTCTACTCAGACGTTTTCTGAAAGTTTCCCAAGGTTGGAGAACACTGCTCTGCTCAGACATTTTCTGAAAGTTCCACACACACTCCGAGGCAAACAAGGAGGAGGAGGAGATTTTTATAGGGATGTACAAGAATTTTGTTTCTGTTTGCAAATCACACAGGCATGTCCTGTTCACAATCCCAAATGTGACGTGAGCGGGAGCACCTTCTTTCTCAAATTTTTTTGCAAATTCCCTAATCGCATTTAAAATGTGCACACTTTGAAATGTGCATTTCCCCCAAAAAATAAAATAAAATAAAATATGCATTTTCACACTATAGTCAATAGGGGAAAGTGCACAAACAACATGTTGAATATGAAATGGGAGTGAGCCTGAATGAGCTTTGAAGCAGGGGTGGTGCTAGGTAGCAAAAAGATCCAGGGGTCAGGCCCACAGGAGAAAAAAATGTACAAATTTGCATATGATAATTTACATATGCTCTACAGTCTGTTTGTGTGTGTGTGTGTGTGTGTGTGTGAGTGAGAGAGAGAGAGAGAGAGAGAGAGAGAGAGAGAGTCTTTAAAGGACCCTGTCTCCTAAGGACTCCCCCTATTTGTAAAAAGGGATGTATGGACAGGGGAGAGGAAAACATTACGCTGGCTCAGCTTGTCTGAGTGTGGAAAGCTAAGCAGGGTCAAGCCTGGTTATTACTTGGATGGGAGACCCCCTCCTCTAGTTTCCTGCATTGAGCAGGGGGTTGGACTCGATGGCCTTGTAGGCTCATTCCAACTCTATGATCTATGAAATCTATGTCAGGAAAAAACCTCAGGCGGAAAGATTCAAGGGGGTAGCAGGACGTGAAGCACATGTGGGCAAAATGCCAGCTCATCCAGGGGGATCAGATGCAACAGAGATCCTCAGGGACCCTGTACTTTATTTCAGCAAGTGTCCATGGACAGCAGGGTGGTGGGGCAGAGGGCCTCCCAGAGATTTGGAGCTCCAGCCCTAGTGAGCCACCCCCTAATACCATCTCTGCTTCAATGTGATATTTGGAGAATTTAGGCAAGCTTGAAAATCCCTAGAGAAAAGCTTCTTCTTGCACCAATGGAGTTTTTTCTTTTCTTTTTCTAGCCCTCATAAGGAGGCAAATTTCAGAAAATAAGTGACTGGGCAGAGGCGGTCCTGGTCCAGCTCAGCACCTGTTTACTTGCTTTAGAGTAAGAAAGAAAGAGAGGGTCAGTGGCACACTATGTATTCACCGTATCGTGTTTTTTGACCTTCAGACTCTGGAAAGCAGCTGCCAAAGCAGATCACAGTGAGCTAGCTGGATCCATGGTCTAACCTAGCATAGGGTAGTCCTGTATGTTTCATAAGGGGTTTAAACCAGTTTTCTCCCTTATTCAGTTTGGGTTCATATCAAACAAAGGATGTAGGTAGCCATGTTGGTACATGGGGGGGGGAGGCAAAAAGACACAGTTCGGTAATACCTTTATTAGGACCAATTAAGATGTCACAAAGCAACGAGCAATCTAGAGAACTCAAAATACCTAATAAAGGTATTACCCAACTGTGGCTTTTGGATTCACTGGAACAGTAGCTGATAGGATTGGGCCTTTGGATAAACTGGACTTATGAAACAAAATGCAATTAAAGACAGAAGAATGAAGAAACAACACTGATATCCACATACACATATACACAGATGTGTATACCTATATAAACACAGACTCAAAGATGGGAGCAAACTGGATAAGTTTTAGAACTATTTGGGAAGAGCTGGAAGTTACAGTGAATCATGATGACCTACATATATGAATAATGGGTTGCCACACTGAAAGTTGAGCCATATGGGATATGACCCTCCTGCCAAACAACTTGCAGAGGTGTACCAAAAAGATTTTGCAACATATTTGCAAAAATTTAAAATAATATATGAAGCATATGCAACATATGTAAATGTTGTCATGAGTGCAAACCATTTCTTTAAATTTGCATAAACAATAAAGACTTGTGCTGTTGTGCAAAAACTCTAGGCATAATGAATAATGTGGGGGGGGGGCGGGCGGATAGATTTACTTCAGGAAAGAAACCAAAGCCATCCCTCTATTCCAGCGTTCTCCAACCTTGGGTCCCCAGATGTTTTTGGCCTACAACTCCCAGCTACGCTGGCTGGGGCATGCTGGGAGTTGTAGGCCAAAAACATCTGGGGACCCGAGGTTGGAGAACACTGCTCTATTCTTTTCCCCTGTGTTTTTATGTAAGCTGCTCTTTTAAGGCCCAGAAGCAACATATATATTTATAAATAAATATGTGGTTTGTTGTAGTTAAGAATTCAAAGAGAGCACATCCCCAGCAAGTTAAAACATAAATAAAAGCTGTGTCCAGAAACTCCCTCAGTCTGATCCTGGCCCTGACAGTATGCCAGTCTAATGTTCCATTTCAGATATTCTTTAATAATAGACAATCTTGTTACTAATACTTAAAAGCAGGATGGAAGGGGGGGGTTGTTTGTTTTAAAAACGTGACAAACGTTTTTTTCAAGCAACTTGAATAATCTATATTTATGTTCTTTGGGGGGGGAGGTGCTGAGGTGAATGTAGAATATTACAGCTCAAGAGGACTTAGCAACGTTGTAGAGAATTGAATTTTCCTTACACGGCAGGGATACCCACAGGGGAGGCTGATGATGATGACTCCTGTGTCAGTGGGTCTCTTTATCCATTGCAATTTTTATTCTGAGCTTTATAGGAGCTCTCCATGGTGCTCCATGGTGGTGAACCTATTTTGGGGGTGGAGTCCAGCACCACGGAGAGCTCCTATAATGGGTGAGGAGCCCCCCTGACATAGGAGTCACCAGCCTCCCTTGGATATCCAGTGCAATCCTATGCACATACCTACTCAGAGAAGTAAATCCCACTGATTTCAATGATGTTTACTTCCAGGTAAGTCGGTATAGGATTGCAGCCATACTGGATTTGGCACAGGACAGGCCTCCAGTTTGCAAAACGTCTTCAGGAATTATCAAATGATGGAAACACTTGACATGCGACGATTGGTCTGAGAGAAGTGAGGATCCTTGGCTTACTCTAGTGCAGGCTTTCCCAAGCTGGTGCCACCCAGATGTGTTGGACTACAACTCCCAGATGCTGGGAATTGTCATCTGGAACATCTGGAGGACTGCTAGCCCTCCACTACCAAACTTCTCCTGTAATGTGCAGCTGCAGGGACGATGGAGGACTACGAGTTTAGTCATGGTGAAAGTGTGGCCCAACAGGCCTGGCAGTGCCCTAGCATGAACTGTGTGGGATAAAACATGTCCCAGAATCCTTAGCAACAAGCTGGGGCCCCATGCCAGGTTTGTGGCCATTCTGACAAAAGAGTTCCCTGAAGCGAGGACATTTGAAAATGACTTGCATAGAGAAAAGTTGTTTAGGGCGCAATCCAGTGGGGGTACCCATAAGCCTCTGAACCCTGAAGATTATGGGCATCCTGTGCAGGGTGGGAGGAGTGCAGAGATGATCTTCACCTCCCTGCTCTTCCTGCCCTGGCTGCAAGTCAGCTAGACTGCCTATTTTGGCCGTCAAGCTGCAGTGCTTTAGACAGGGAGGGAAGGAGGCTGGAGCACCGCCATGATGCGTCCTATCCTGGTGGACCCAGTCTCCTCCCCTCCTCCTGGAATGCCCTCTTGACCCCTTCTCTGAGATCACTCTTATGACCTTGGAGAAGCAGGCAGCATGGTTCTTTCCACACCCGCTGCAAGGTGGGGGAAGGCAATCTGAACGCAGATCCCCAACTCTGAAGTCAGAGCTCTTTCCCGACCTCGGAGCTGGGAACCTGAAGCATACGACAGCCCTCCAGATCAGTGTTCTCCTGTGCTGGCTGGGGCATGCTGGGAGTTGTAGGCCAAAAACATCTGAGGACCCAAGGTTGGAGAACACTGCTTTAAAGGGTCCACCACGTGACTTCTTGAAAAGACATTTTCAAGCTTCCCTTTTTTCCGGAGCATTATGTATTCATACTCCAAAATGTGTCGTGCTTCTGAAAATTTTCCCCCAGACCGAGCTTTCTCTCCAAAAGTCCGGCATGCATCCGTGCATATAATGCTCTGCCGATCTTGTCTTTTGTGCAACGAGCGTGGTTTCGCTTCAGTGACTCTGATCTTAAAGAAGCAAACACAACAGAAGGGCAGCTGGGAGGCCTAACGGGGACACATGGTGTAAACAGGAATGTAAACAGATGCTTGCATTGGTTATGTCAAATAGCTTTTCTGAACATAAGACAAATGCATGGCTGGCACTGAATGCCATTGTTGACGTCCATCAAAATGTCCTCTTTATATAGGGCAACAGATTTCCCATAAGTGGACCTTCGTGCAAGCTGCATGACGTGGCAAAAGCTTTTCATGCACAATAATTTTGAGTCGTGCTCCAGTATTTTCTTGAGTATGATTTGTTGTACAGTAACGCTCTTACAAACTAAACAGGGAGTTTGGTTGATATTGCGAAGGAATATTCGACACTTCTGACCTTGTTTTATGGTTGATATAAAGCCATTTCTACCATAGTATTTCTGGATTCTGTTTTAGGCTAATGCTGCTGCCCGAACAAATATAAAAATAATGGACATCCATTCTGCTGCTGCTGCTGCTGCTGCTGCTGCTGCTGCTGCTGCTGCTGCTGCTGCTGCTCCTGCTCCTGCTCCTGCTCCTACTCCTACTCCTACTCCTACTCCCACTCTTTCTTAATTGTGGACTTTTATCCCGTGCTATCGCTGAAGTCTCTGGATATGGAAAAACATTAGACATAAGTGGTGAAAATAATTGGCTCTTTTACAAAGTCAGCCACTGGAACTTCTATTTACTCTTGTCCAGAGTGCCTCAATGAAAAGATGTTAGAGCAGAGTTACACTTTGTGGGGAACTCAGGGCTGCCAGTGAAAGGAGAGGGACCACAGCTCAGTGGCAAAGCACATGCTTTGTGTGAAGAAGGTCCCTGGTTCAATCCTGCACATTTCCACTTAAAAGGATCATGCAGCAGGATCTGGTAGGTGGTGGGAAAGACTTTGGCCAGAAACCCTGGGAAACCACTGCCAAGTCTGAGTAGCCAAAATTGGGCTAGATGGACAAATAGTCTGACCTGATATAATGAGGAAGCTTCCTTGGAAAACATCCCCTTGTTGAGCTCAGCCTGAGAACATAAGTAGAGTCCTGCCAGGTGATGCCAATGTTCCATCTGGTCCATCAACCTGCTTCCCACAGTAGCCTACTGGATACCCCTTGGGACCCCACAAGTATGGAATAAGGGCCACTGAATATGGAGGTCCCATAAAGCCATCATTTCTAATAGCCATGCAGAGACACTCCTCCTCTATAAAAATTGTCTAAGGGCACAATCCTATGCAAGTTTGGACAGGAAAAAAGCCCTACAACTCCCAGCATGCCCCAGCCGGCTGGGGCATGCTGGGAGTTGTAGGCCTTTTTTTCTGTCTAAACTTGCATAGGATTGCACCTTAATACTCTTTTAAAGCTATCTAAGATAGTGGCCATCACACGACACCTTGCAGCAGGGAATTCAGCAAAGTACTCCCTTTTGTCTGTCCTGAATCCATACCAGTCCATTTCACTGTGTGACCCCAGTTTTGAGTATGACGAGAAAAGAAAACATTTTCTCTCTCCACAGTCTCTACCTCATGCATAATTTTATAAACCTCGATCACATCGCTCCTTTGGTCTCCCCTCCCACAAACTAACAAGTCCAAAACACTTCAGCCTTTCCATGTAGGGAAGGTACACCAGTCACCTGATTATTCTTGATGCTCTTTTGTGCACCTTTTTTTCCTTCCCTGTTTGAGATGAGAGGAGAGAATTGCACACAGCATTGCAAAACGCTGAGGAAACGATCCCCCTTGTGATGATGTTGTTGTGTTGTTATAAGTGCTACGCGCAGATTAAAAAGAAGACAGTCCCTCCTTGCAGGCATACGATCGAAAAGACAGGACAGAAAAGTGGGGGGGGGGGAGGATGGGGAGGGAAGAGGACCGCAAGCGAGATCAGGCACCAGTGTTTTAAAGTTACATCTTTCTTATGATGCCCGGCTTGAATCGAAACAGTTCAGAGCAGGGAGGTGCCAAATGGCTGTTGGTCTCTCAACCAAGCAGATGGAGTGTGCCACAGGCGGTGTCAGGGGGCGGCCCACTATGGCTGGAGCCCCACATCTTTCATTTGCAGCCCCGAATCTCTGGGAGGCCATCTGCCTCCCACACACCCTGCTGCCCATGGGCACTTGCTGAAATAGAGGTACAGGGCCCCCGAGTTTCTCTGCTGCATCTGATCCCCCTGGATGAGCTGGCTTTTTGCCCGCATGTGCTTCACCTCTTGCTGCCCCCACTTTGAATCTTTCTGCCTGAAGGCTTTTTTTTCTGAAATCACATGCCCTCCTCTCCCCTGTCCATATACCCCTTTTTACAAATAGGGGTGTCCTTAGGAGACAGGGTCCTTTACAGACACACACACACACACACACACACACACACACACACACACACACACAGAGAGACTTTAGAGCATATATAAATTAGCATATGCACATTTGTGCTTTTTTTTTTTGGTCCTGTGGGCCTGAGCCCTGGGTTTTTTCAGTACATAGCACCACCCCTGGAGTGGGCCCTGCTGTCTCATCTCTCCTTCTGCAGCTAGGTGGAAGAGCTGGGGCAGGAGGAGCCGAGTGGCTACTGGTCTCTCAGCTAAGCCAATGGAGTGGGGGCCCATTGCTCCGTTTCTGCTGCAGCCAGATGGAGTAGCTCCTAGTAGATGAAAGTTGGGGGGAAAGTGGAGCCAAAGGGAGCTGGTGTTTCAGCGGAGCTGATGGAACATGCCCTGACCTCCCTTTGCTCCCTCTGCTGCAGCCAGATGGAATGTCATGCTGGCATTGCTTTCATAGATCATAGAGTGGGAAGGAGCCTACAAGGCCATCGGGTCCAACCCCCTGCTCAGTGCAGGAAACTAGAGGACGGGTCTCCCATCCAAGTAATAACCAGGCCTGACCCTGCTTAGCTTTCCACGCTCAGACATGCTGAGCCAGCATAAGCCACAGGCCTGTATCAAATGAAGACCTGCCACCTTGCATGTTTGGTTGGTTCCACACTAGAGCTATTTAGCTCTGTTGAGGTTTTGCTTTTTCACCATCAGCCTGAAGTGGAATTAAAGTGGTGGTTCCACACAGCACTTAATATGGAACTATATTATCCAGCAACATCCATCCACATGACCAAGATCCTTCTATAATATTTAATCGGAAGTAAGCCCCCACCCCCCAGCAGAGGTGTCCTGCAATGTTAATTAGTGGCTTCTTCATTCCAGCTTCTTCCCTTTTTATTGATTCCCGTGGAGTGTGGCAGTAGGATTACTGATGAATAATCATTTCACTCCCAGTTCCCTTAATTACTGGTTTCCTCTGGTTCCCTTTTCTTTTCATTTTTTTAATTGCAAAATAGTGTTCTTTCACTATAAAAGAAAGAAATGAAATAATAATGAGAGGAAGTCAGTATTTAAAGGCTCCTCTGTCCTGCAAGAATTGCTGTTCAAGGACAATTAAGAGGTAATTGAAAGAGCAACTAAAAGGCTATGCACTGCTACTGCACTCAACAAGAAGCAATACAAGGCAGAAACTGCAAGGAGGAAGCGTCTAATTAAAGGCATGGTAGCCCTGAAGAACCTCACTAGCACTTTGTCATTCCACACTCAACAAGCTGCAATAGCATTTTAAATACTTTTTTTTTTTTTTTTAATAATAATCACAAATCTGGTTTGAAAAAAGTTGGGACTAGTACAACACAGAAAACACCAGAATGCAACAGGCTCATATCAAGTTCACATGGATTCCCTGTAAAAAGCGAATGAACAACGGATGGCAGTTCCAAGCTAAAGCGTAAGCGTGGAAGCAACCTTTGTTATGACATCTTTATGCTGGCAAATTTGTATATTTGTTCAACGTAACACAGCTCTGTGCATTCCATTCTTGTGGCAGAAATACAAATGTACACAATTTAAAGAAAAAGCACAAGGGTCTATACACTGCTTTTTTTTGTTTCTTCTAATGTCCATTGTTAAATAAAATAAAGGCATAAAGATAACATGTGCTGCGATCTACTTGTTAATATTGCCTGTGTTAAATGGAAGTGAACTGATTTTCCCCTTCCCAGATTTAGCAAACTAAAATGCTCTTAAAATGTAACAAGACCATATTTGTATACTGATATTTTCTTGCTATTAGCCTTTGTACTGTATGGTACTATTTTGTCATTCACTGAGATTCAAAAATAAAAGAGCCGTGAGGATTTTGTGGGGTGGTTGTGGCTGTGGCTTAATTGCATCTTTTAAAAGTTTTGGGTTATGCCCCCTTCCAAAGAGCTGGAATGAAACCATGAGGCCTCACAGGATGAGAGCTTTGGATACCAGCCACCCATCCATATGATATAGGAAGCATCACCCTCTCTCTGAATTGGCTTTGTTTTCTCTTGGTGACATCATCATGTAGCCAAATTTAACTGTGTTAACTTGTTAGTATTCCCAGTTAGTATTCCCAGTTAGTATTTCCCACTATTGGGAAATACTATTCCCAGTAGTATTTTCTCTCTCTCCTAAATCTAGGAGAGAGAAAATGGCACCAAAACACCAGCTCAGCAGGGTGTGAATAGGATAGACAAGATGGTTTCTTTCTAGGAACTTTTCAGGGCCCTTGAAAATTCCATCCCCCCACCCCACCAAAAAAAATATCTTCACAGATTAATAGCTGGCACATTAAAATTAATACTTTTGTTAGGACAAACAAAATTTTCGCTATGCACTCTGCACTCTGTGAGATTTTAAATTACACACAGAACTCATCCTCAGGCTAGGTATTCCAGGGGGAAAGGGGAAACTATGTTTTGAAGTGAGGGCTTGGTTCTAAAAGCCCTGGTTTGCAGACTGTTTCAGTCTTAAGCACTTGTAGATTTAATTCAGATAGACTCCTGCCTTATGTTAAGGCCTCAGGCTACACAGAGGCATGCCAGAACAAAGAAGTCATGAAGGGGTCCTCTTAGACAGGGCCGGATTAAGAGCATTATGGGCCTGGTGCTGAGGATTTTGGTGAGCCTTTTTATGGAAATAAATAAAATGAAGACGCAATTTTATATTAAAACAAATTAAATATTTTAATTACCATTAAAGTGCCAAAACAGAAACATATTGAAAATATTTCTTTTTTTGTAAACAATAAGCTTGTTAACTCAATAAAACCGTTATAAAAACGCTCTCAAACCAAGTTACTTGCAATCCAAGGCATTACTGTATTATCAATAACATTTCAAAGGGCGCAATCCTATAAGTATGTTCAGAGAGAGAGAGAAAGCCCTGCAATTCCCAGCGTGCCTGGGGCATGCTGGGAGTTGTAGGACTTTTTCTGTCTGGACATGCTATAGGATTGGGCCCTGAAAGGGGAAGCAAAAAAGGTAATTTACTGCCTCTCAGACTCGCAAGCCTAAAATACTCGACACGATGCTCGATCCACGCTCTCGCCGGACTGAGGAGGCGGCCCCTTTCAACTTCGGCTTTCCGGCCTTGACTCACTCCCCCTCCCCCTCCCCAGAAAGCTGATTCACACCGCGCGTCTGGCACGATCCTGGCCTTTCATGCGGCTTCCACGAACACCCCCGTCGCCCCCGCTTCTCTCGATCTCCCCCGCTCCCTCCGTCCACGAAGCCCTCCGTATAAGAAGCCCGGGCGGCTGCCGCAGAGCTCAGCAGACCGGGGAGGAGAAATGAAAGCAGGTTGTGGGGATGCCGACGCGCGGGCAGCCCGTATCCTCCGCGCGCAGAGCTTCCACGGGTGATTAACAGCACGCACACGGCACTCCAGCCACCTTATGCGTGGCTACTCGGGAGTAAGTCTCCTATTCCCTCCCGTGGGGAGGGCTTACTCCCAGGAAAAGCGGGCCTCGGATCGGCTTTCCCTTTTCCCCGTCTTTGCCTCGCCTCCCGCGTTACTCCGACTTTAAAAAGAGTAGACCCATTGAAATGAACGGGGCGGGGGCTAAATATTGTGGGCCTGTTTTGTGGTAGGGGCCTGGAGCTGCAGCTCCAATAGCCCCTATCTTAATCCAGCCCTGCTCTTAGATTAGAACTCCCTTGAACAATGAATCTGAAGAAGTAATCAATGTAAATTAAAAGCCTGCATTCTGCACTGTGAACATTAGTGAGTCCTTTAAAACACATCATTGTAACTGACCCTGTGAATTTTGTTATTAAGAATCCACATAACTGGTAGGAGTCAGGAGATCTCGGAGATATTACTTTCTTTCTTTATATTTATTTTAAACATTTTTATTTCACTTCTCTGCTGGTACAAAAGCACTCAACAGAATTTGAAAGACACAACTAATATCAAGAAACAAGAACTAAAAGAGTAGCAAGATCTTAAGTATTATTTTTTTAAAGGAAAAAAAAAAGCCCAGCAGAAAGCCTAAAAGAATAAAAACATTTCAAACAACAGCCCACCTCTGAATGACTTTTGAAAACAGGAACATTTACAAGTTTCTAGAAGGTGAGGAGCAAGCTTCACCGGGAAGAAGGTTCCAGAGACTTGGGGCAATGACCAAGAAGGCCCTGTAGGGTGGCCACTTACGAATCACCTAAAAAGTTGAAATGCATCACCAAAAAAAGAGGACACATTTGCATAACATTTGGATATGCCAATGTATATGTATAGACACAAATTTAGAAATAATGATTATAATTTAAATAGAACTACAGTACTACATCTCACCAGAGTGTAGAAGACTGAGATGAGGTGACCTGTGTGTCTTGCTCAATCTGCTGTCCAGGTGCTAACCATTGATGGGCAACTTTCTTCAAGACCCAGCTCTTCCTTCTGATGGTTCTTTATCTTATACCAGACTTGGACAGGACCACCCTTCAAATAGAGGATGCCTTCAAACTAGAGGACACTCCTCTGGCAACCGTTGAAATAAAGAACTGTCCTCTGTAACAGAGGACACATGGCCATCCTAAGGCCCTGCTCCACATGTTCAACCACTTCACATCAAGTGGCGAGAGAACACAGAGCAAGGCTTCATCAGAAGTCCAGGGAGAGCACACACATTCCTGGACATTCCCTGATCCCACTGCTATTTAAAGCTGGGCATTTGTCCTCCTATCCCCACACTGCATTCCATTGTGGTTAGGCTACTCAGGAAACCACTGCATTAAAGAACATGGAGCATATAATATTAACAACCATCGTTAAATAAAACGATCTTGATGGCATTGAAATGAATACACCACATTGGCCTCTTGAATCTCTCTAGAGCAGGTGTCAGGGCTGGCCCTCCCATCAGGAAGGGTGAGACCTTCACCTCAGGAGATGGGTCAGGAGGGGCAGCAGATAGTGTGCCTCCCATCCACTGCTGGGAGAACCACTAACTGCCACTGCCACTGGCCATGAGTTTTTTTCTGCTGCCACTGCTGGCCCACCATAGAACGCCACTGCCAACTGGGCCAACCCCATGCCTCGCTCTGACCAAGGAGTGAGTTTCCCTATCTGAGCTGACACAGTTGATCTCAGGTGGCCTGTTGAGGTACCCCCAGACTGTTGGTTCTGGGGGATGTCAACATTCATGCTGAGAGTGCCTTGTCCGGGGCAGCTCAGGAATTCATGGTCTCCATGACAACCATGGGACTGTCCCAACATGTCATTGGCCCAATACATGTAGCAGGGCATGCTCTGGACATGGTTTCTACAGCTGGACATGGAGATTGTGACCTGAAGGTGGGGGACTTTGAATCAGTCCCTTTGTCATGGTCAGATCATCACCTGCTGAGTTTTAGGCTTACGACAGCTTTTCCCCTATGCAAGGGTTGGGGACCTATTAAGGTGGTCTGTCTCTGGAGGCTAATGGATTCGGATGGTTTCCAGAGGGTTGTGGATGATTTTCCAGCTGATATGGCTGGCTCTCCTGTCGAAAACCTGGTTGATCTGTCGAATGCAGAAATGACCCGGGCAGTTGACACAATTGCTGCTGAGCACCTAGTCACCTTCATGGCCGAGTGGGGACTAGAACCCGGATCTCCCGAATCCCAGTCCAACACTCTTAACCACCACACCACACTGGCTCTCGTATAGATATATCAAATCAATAACAATTAAATGATACAAGATGCCTCGTTTTACTATAGTGGGATGAAGGTGTTTGCCTGTGTAACAACGGCGTGCATTGCATTGTCATGGGGAGCACCTCCACACACGCAAGAGCCTTGCACAGCAGAAGCCAGTCGATAGATCTGTTTTGACTGGCCTTAGGCGTTAGGTCTACTCGTGTTCAAGGCACACATGGCGGCGCTGGAGTAGGGCCATGTGCACCCACCCCATCCCCAATGTCCCATCCCCTCCTCAACCAGTCTTCACACGTTTAACAGAGAGAGAGAGACTAGGTCAGGGGTGCAGAGCCTAATGCCCAGGGGCCAAATCCAGCTCTTCGTGGGGGGGGGGGTGTCCCCAGATGGCCACGCCCTCTTCCCCTGGCCCCTTCTCCTTTCCCCCAACCACCAATCCTTTGATGGTTTCCCGGCTTTTGTGCAGTTTTTCCCCCCATTCTAAAACCTTGAAATGCCTCTCCTAAGGCTTAGTTACTCGTATGAGCTTTAAGCTACAATAAGCTTGCGTTTTTGGTCCTGCCCCTTTTGCCTTCAGTCCCGCCCCACCCCCACTGGAATATGGCCCCCAAGAGCTTCTCCAAAATGGAATTCGGCCCTTAGGCTGAAAGAGCTTCAGCACCCCTGATCTAAGCGCATTCAGCCAAACGCACTTAGAATAACCCCTTCAAACCATCCATGAAAAGGTGGGACATGGATGCTGGTGCAGGGCTCACACGCACAGGGCCACGCTGTCCTCTTTGCACATGCGCAGCAAACTCCTGATGAGGGCTGCCATGGGATCTCTCTGTGCATAAGGAACAACTGTTTCATGCATGCCATGCCTCTACCATGTACAGAGGATAATCTCTGGATCAGGCCAAAGTGTTTTTAACCTCAATCATTTGTCAAACGTACACATAAATGCTTTAGTTTTTAAGCCAATAAACCAGAATGATTTGATTTCTGAGAAACATACACACACACACACACACACACACATATGCAGCTTGATAAAAATAAATCCTTTGCCCTTCTGAAGCTTTCAGTGCTGGATAAATTAACTTTCCAAATCCCAGTTAAAGATTTACAGCTTCTGAGCAATGGATGGAAAGGGGGGGGGGGGATTGCAACTGATTTACACCCTGTAAAAGAAGAAGAAGGTGGAAGTATCTGTAATGGCATGAAGCTCTTAAAGAATCAAATAATTTATTAGGTGAATCCATTTTTCCTATTATTCTATCAGATCTATCACACAGTAAATGTTCAAAGTAGGGCAAAAGAAATGCACAAGGAACTCTGCAAATGATTCTTTAAAAAACAGAAAACTGAGGACACAATTTCTTTTTTTCCATCAGCAAAAAAATTTTAATGCTTCTTACATATCTAGACTTGAAGCTTGTCTGATCAGAGAAAAGCAGGTTGTTCTATGGTTATCTAAAAATGAAAATTCAGGGGAAATTGAATATGTCCAGTTCTTGACAATCAAGACTAAACTTAATTATATCTGTTTGACTCTTTATATTACATAGAAAAGGCCTACTTCTACATTATAGCATGCATCAATGTCACAATTATAGACAATCCTAGCTATATTATAAACCAATATAATAGGAAATCACTCTGCAAAGCAATATCTGAACTGATGGAGCCTGGAACAAAATATACCAAACTGACTAAAGATAAGAAAGACTCTCATGTGTGAGCCTTATGGCAAGAATTTGCCCTATTTGCAAGTATGAGTGCCAAAGGTAATATAGCCAAATGGTTCAACCCATGCACAAGTGAGAGGGATCAGATTTGCAGAACCTGATACAATAAAACTTTGGGGGCAGGGGGAAGTGGGTGGGAGGGATCCCAAAACTGCCCAGTGAAGACCAAGCATGCTCTGTGGCTGCATGTCAGGAACTGCTGACCACTTGCCCTTGTGGCATGCCATGCCACTTACACCTTCTCAGTGAAGAAACTTCCAGAATGAGTTTGCCTAGGCTGGCCATTGGCTCCTGCTGGGCAGGAAGGAGTATAAGAGGGTTTCCTGTCTTGGTAGAGCAGTGTTCTCCAACCTTGGGTCCCCAGATGTTTTTGGTCTACAACTCCCAGCTATTCTGGATGGGGCATGCTGGGAGCTGTAGGCCAAAAACATCTGGGGACCCAAGATTGGAGAACACTGCGGTAGAGCTTTGCTTGAGAAACAAGGTCTACGTCTACCTGAGCTCTAGTGCATCTGGTCTTGTTCTTTGGTCCTGACTCCTGCTTTGCCTTCTGATCCTGCTTGCTCTTGACTCCCAATTCCTGGCTTGCCCTGAGACTATGGAGTGCTGGTGGACTGGGGTGGGGTGGGGATGGAGTGGCTGGAATCCCAAATTTTTAAATTGCAGTGAAATTAGGCCAAGGGCAACATGAAATGAGGCTAGGGATGCCACCCTAGGGATGCAAGTTGCCCACCCCTGGCCTAGAGATAACCCTGCTTCAGACCAGCATTTAAGAGCCTTGCCAGGGAGCTGTACAGAAGCTTATTAAATAAACCTGTTAAGTTACCAACAGCTGTGTGGAGCTGGAATTCAATAGACAGGGTTTTCTTACGGAAACCAAACCGTCTGAACTTCTAGCAAACAGAGGCTGTTCAGTGTCCAGGTGTCTGAAGCAGCCCTTTATATATGACCTTTGTGGATGTTCAAATGGCTTCTGATCTCAATCACTACAAACCATGGAGAAGAGCTGAGAAAACAGGAAGAGACTTGGGCATTGAGACCTTTGCATACTTCAATCACAGAATCATAGAAAGACGGATGCTGGTGTAAGAAGGATCCCAGTGCTCTGGG
This sequence comes from Shinisaurus crocodilurus, assembly GCA_021292165.1. Lineage (NCBI taxonomy): Eukaryota > Metazoa > Chordata > Lepidosauria > Squamata > Shinisauridae > Shinisaurus > Shinisaurus crocodilurus. The sequence continues at coordinate 706,715 of JAHFWL010000075.1, read as the reverse complement.
TTACTTGTAAGATCTAAAGATGTGTATGAGACTGCCTTGTACTCAGCCAGACCATTGGTCCATCAAACTCAGTATTGTCTACAGCAGGGTTAGGCAACCTTTTGGGGCTGTGGGCACATTTGGCAATTTGAGAAACTATCCTGGGCGCCACCACAAAATGGCTGCCATGCAAGGCATGGCAAAGTAACCTTCCCCAAAGGCTGAGCACAAGGCTAGCGATGTTCACGTACCTGGGGGGGGCGCCCCGCCTTGCCTTGCCTTGCCTCTCTGCGGTGGGGGGCGTGCCGCTTGATTCTCAATGGCGCGGAGCAATTCTCCTCGCCGCTCAAGCCGGCCGCGCCGGTCCCGTCCCATCACTTCTGGCCAGCTGTTGCCCTGGTTTCTACGGAAAATACGCAGCACTGGGTCCCGGCGTGCCAGCGCAGGGTCCCAGTGCGTCACTTCTGGCCAGTCATAAGTGACGCGATGGGACCATCGCAGCCGGCGCGGGCGGCTCGCTGTGGAGAGGCGAGCGGGGACCGGGTCCCGGTAAGACCCACTTGCCTCGGGCAGGCGTGAGCAGGGCCGATTTCAGCCTGCTACGCCCGCTCGAGGCAAGCGGTTACATCCCTACACAAGGCAGAGGTGGGGGCTGAGCCTCAACACACTGAAAAATCCTTTCAACCCACAGTTCTCAGCACCAACAGAAACCTATTTCACAGCAAAATGTTTTTTAAAAAATTAAAAGGTTGGAGTGGTAGGGCACACAGGGATGGGGACTCGGACTCGAGGACTCGACTCATGAGTCGGACTGAGTCCCCCCTCTGACTCGACTCGGACTCGAGTCCCAATATTTTTAATGGGACTCGAGACTCGACTCGGGACTCGAGACCAAGGACTCTTCAACATCCCTGGGCTGTGCCAGAAGGAGTGGAGAGGAGCGTGATTGCCGGCGAAGAGCGCATGGAAGCGAGGTGTGCCGCTGCTCGGCCACTATGGACGGCTACCAGGAATGCAGCCCCAACGGTGTGTCAAGATTTATTTTGATTGATGTGTTGCATACTTGGGAGAGGCAGAAGAAGGACCTGAGATTACTCTGTGTGGCTGCTCTGAGTGTGTTTCTGGTTCCAGCAAGTTCATCACCAGTGGAGCAGGTGTTCAGTGAGGGTGGAATTGTGATGAGATCTCACTGTTCCAGAATGGGGGCCAAACATTTAGAAAAAATCATGTTCCTCAAATGCAACATGGATAAGTTTTAGGAAGTACAGCAAGTTTATTTTTTAAACTCATTTTTCTAAAATGCAACCTTTCAGACATTTTGGGTTTGGCTGCCTCTGCCTGCCTGTCTGGGGTTCCCAGCCTCCTCTGCCTGCCTGGTCTCTTCTTGACCAGTTCAACAGTTGAATTGTCCAAGACAAAGGCCTCTGCCTGCCTGCTTTGGGGTTCCCTGCCTCCTCTGCCTGCCTGGTTATTTTGGGTTTGTCTGTCTAGTCTGTTCTTGCCAAAATCAGTTGCAGAGTTTTGAAATAAAAAGGCACACTTGTGCCTAGAATTTATTTAAACCACACATCTGAAGTAGCCTTATTTTGTTGGGAAAAAACCCCATTGATTTTAATAGGGACTCGTGGAGTCAGCTTTGGGAGTGACTTGTGACTCGTGACTCATGAGTCACCATTTTGGACCAAGGACTCGGACTCGAGACTCGGGTCCAAAGACTCGTGACTTGACTCGTGACTCGAGACCAAGGACTCTTCAACATCCCCGAGGGCACATTGGCGGACACCAAGAAAGGTGTCCGGGGATGCATTGGTGCTCCCAGGCACCACGTTACCTATCCCTTTTGGCAACTCTCCTGGTACCATCTTTTCCCTGGAATTGCCAAGGATTGAATCGGATACCTTCTGAATGCAACGCATGTGCTCTGTCGCTAAGCTATGAGTTGCCAAGGTATTGGGAGGAGAAAGAGTGGCATTGTAATGGCAACCAGGCTACACCATTAATGGATGAATTGGACACAGCTGATGACACATCCAGTGATGTACATGCATGAGATGACCCAAACACCTAGTGAAGAACTTGAAGTGAGGAACATCTGCCTGAAATAAACGTAAATGCATATGAGATGTCTACATTTTATCTTGTTCTCATAGGACATGTGAAATTTGTGTACATAAATATTTGATAGCACATGATGTCTTGGGCTGCGTAATATTTTACATTTGGAAATTTGATTTTACAATCATTTTGGAACCTTACTGCAGTTGCATTACCCATTTTAGTGTGTATTATTTCTTTCTGTCTCTTGTATCCTAGCAACTGGTTATATATAATAGGGGTAGTCGCAGCTATAGGCATTCTTCAACTGTTTTTGTTTGTTTCTGTGCTTTCCTAGTGGTCTTACTATGGTTTTTAATCATCCGTTTTACATTTTCCCCTACTGGTACACAAAAAGGTGGACAGCCAAATGACTAATAAATAAACTGAAAATTGAAATGGGATGTAATACACCATAGACGCAAATATAACTACAAATCCTATGCAAATCTTATTCTAGCAAATAGCCTTGTTTGTTGGCCTCTTGCAGCACACACTCAAAATACAAAGAATCTTGAGGGACTTTAAGAGTTAGTCTTAGAGCCTCTTTGCTGTAAGTCGGGAATTCACTGCCACAAGGTGTTGTGATGGTGACTGGCTTAGGGCATGATCCCATCCATGCTGGCTGGGGAATGCTGGGAGTTGTGGGGCTTTTTTCTGTCTATACAGGATTGCACCCTTAGAGGACTTTTTAAAAAGGGGTTGGATAAATTTATGTAGGGAGACAGACAGGTCTATCGATGGCTATTAGCCATAAACTGGTTGTTAGACAATAAATTGACTGCCAATGGATTCTAGAAGACAGACAGAAGGAAGACCCTCATCATAGAAAATGCCATTAAATTATGGAATTTCCTGACACGAGATATGGTGGCAGCTATCAACTTAGATTACTTTAGATAAATAGATAGAGGATAGTCCATGAATAACTATCAGTGGTTATTAATCATGGTTAGGGAGAGATCAGTCTATTTCCAGTTTCATATGTGTTCATAAATCCATTCTGTCCCATTTCTGCATCAATCTGAGAATGTTTTTTTTTCAAACTGCATGAAAAGTCATATTATTTTTAATGTCATTGGAGTTTTTTGTGCATAATATGCATTTTTGTATGCATTCTAACTAAAACATAAGCATGTGTACACATTTCATCCTAAAATGCACATTTGTGTATGCATTTTAACCTAAAATAACCATTGTGGTGTGTGTGTGTGTGTGTGTGTGTGTGTGTGTGTGTGTGTGTGTGTGTGTATGAGAACCCAATTGGAAAATTCAGAGAACTACGAGATCTGAAGGTTTAATTGTGTTCCAATCTGTGTATTAGTCCAGAAAGTCCAAATCTTTTCAGTTTGTTTAAATACGTGGACCGAATGAAACTTTTGAGCATCCCTAATCCATGATAGCTATAAATGGAGCCTCCATGTTGAGAGGCAGCATCCCTTGTAGGCCCCTTCCAACTCTACTTTTCTATTATTCTATGAACATCTGAACAGCCCGGTCTCGTCTGATCTCAGAAGCTAAGCAGGGTCAGGCCTGGTTAGTATTTGGATGGGTGACCACCTTGGAATATCAGGTGCTGTAGGGAGGGACCATTCATAGCTCAGTGTGATAGAGCACCTGCTTTGCATGCAGACTGGTCCCAGGTTCGATCCCCAGCCTCTCCAGGTAGGGCTTGGAAAGAATCCTGCCTGAAACCCTGGAGAGCCACTCCTTCCAGTCAGTGTCAACAATACTGGGCTAGATGAACCCAGGGCCTGACTTAGTATGAGGCAGCTTCCTATGTTGCTGTTGCCAAACAGCCAGGAAGGGCTGATGGCTTCTTGCCTTGATTGTGAGCTTCCTGGAAGCATCGTCATTGGGAACTGGATGCTGGACCTGCTGAATGTTTGGTCCAACACAGCTGCACTCTTATTATGCTCTTGTTATCATGAAATGAAACCTCCAAAATAGAGGAAGTAGAACGCTGTATACCACGTGCTGGATGATCATCCCAGCTTCAGAGCAACCTGGTTGACTGAAACTGAATGTGAAATGAGATGCACCTTGCCTAATCCAGCAAGGCAATTCGTATGTACATTCAGCCCAATTCTGTGCAGATTTAGTTTGAAGTATGTCCCACAGACTTCCCATAGTATTTACGCCTTGATCAGTGTGCATAGGACTGCAGCTATAGGTACAGAAGTACACAAAGGGCACTGTTCTGACTCTGAATTTTTATTGCATTCTTGAGGTAATTATGAAAACAAAAAACCTGCAGAAATTGTTGCAAATAAGTCCTACTCTTTTCTTTTCTTTCTTTCTTTTTGCTTCACAACAGGCTGACCCATCCAGTCTGGGGGGGGAGGGGCCTTGGCTGAGGCCCTTCCCCCAAGCCCCACCCCTACTCCAAACTCCACCCTTTCAGGGGTGGAGGAGCAGTGGGGATTCCCCTGCATGTTGTTCCCGCTCCCCGTTTGGAGGGCAAGGGGTGTCCACTGCGGTCTCTGATCAGTGATTGGAGATAACAGCGGGGATTTCCTTAGGGTACTGCTCACCACCCTAATCTGGAGGGAAGGCAAAAAGCAAGTGACGCCACCCTGGCTGACGAGCTGGGTGGAGGAGCGCTCCACTACACCCCTTTTTCTTAATCTCCAGTTTCCTTTCAGTTCCAGAGGAAGCTTGCACAGCGGAGAACACAACAGGGCAAATCAAAAACCAATCTGCAAATCTGTCCCTGGCCCTGTCCAGCTGTAAGCACAGAGGCAACTAGCCACATAGAACAACCGGTGGTGCCCAATGCAACACGCAGCCCCGTTTGTGTCAAGCTGTGTGTCGAACCAGTTCAGTGGAACTCAAATGGACATCACAAAGCAGACTGCACCTGAAAAAGGACATTGTAGAGTTGGAAAAAGTGCAGAAAAGGGTTACTAAAACGATCAAGGGGCTGGAGCAACTCCCCGATGAAGAAAGGTTACAGCAGCTGGGACTGTTTAGCTTAGAAAAAAGGCGAGTAAGGGGAGGCATGAGAGAGGTGTACAAAATTATGCACGGTGTGGAGAAAGTGGAGAGGGAGACATTTTTCTCCTTCACTCATACTAGAACCCAGGGCCATCCCATGAAGCTGATTGGTGGGAGATTCAGGACAGATAAAAGGAAGTCCTTCTTCACACAGCACATAAACTATGGAATTCACTTCCACAAGATGTAATGATGGCCACCAATTTGGAGTCCTTTGAAAGGGGATTGGACAAATTCCTGGAGGAGAAGGCTATCAATGGCTACTAGTCCTGATTGGCTATATGCGTCCTCCAATAACAGAGGCAGTCTGCCTATGCACACCAGTTGCTGGGGAACATGAGCAGGAAGGTGCTGTTGCACTCATGTCCTGCTTGTGGGATCCCATGGGCAGCTGGTTGGCCACTGTGTGAACAGAGTGCTAGACTAGGTGGACCCTTGGTCTGATCCAGCATGGCTCTTCTTACGTTCTTATGGGTTGGCAATGCTTGCAGATGGCTGCTTATACATGCAGTTCTTCTTTGCTGGATCAGACTGTCAATTTAATTTTAAGGCTGGTTGAGATGCCAACAAGATCTATGTGGAATCTTATGGGCATGTTGCCTTAGGATTTCATTTAAAGATGTTTCCTCCTCCTCCTCCATCTTACTCTTATTCTTTTGCAAACCTTCTAGTTAAAATGTATTGACAAGATCTGTGCTTCAGGCACCAAAGCTGCATTTGGCAAGTTTTTCACAACATTGCTTTGATCCCATAAACCATTCCCATACCTTTCCCATGCAATATAGCATTTTGGGCCATAGGGCACAGCTTGAAGGTGTACGATGCAGCAGCCTTGCTGAAGCTAAGCGTATTTTGGTCTGGTGAGTCCCTGGATGGGAGACTGCATGGGAACATTATGTACATTGCCTTGAGTTTCAAGGAAGAAAGCTGGGATTATTTATTTATTTATTTATTATATTTATATCCCGCCTTTTTTCCTGCAAGGAACCCAAAGCAGCTTACATAATCTTCCTCTTCTACACAGATACTAAAACCTTTTATAAGCAATCCCAGTGTAAGACTATGCTCCTCCTCCTCCTCTACATGACCAAAAATGGGACAATCAAAACTGGGCTATATAATCAATGTGGAAAGGAAACAGAAGTCCTAGTAACTTTGCTTGTTGTGTCTTTTCATGTGAACAGAGGGCAGCAAGCAATTCTTCTAACCTTCAAGGAACAAGCTGAATTATGCTAGCATTCTCATTTCAGCTACAAACAGTTTATTTATTTATTTATTTATTTATTTATTGTATTTCTAGCTTGCCCATCTAGCCGGTAGCCCGGCTACTCTGGGCGATGTACAATATAAAATGAAACAAAACAGAATAAAATACACTTAAAACAATATACAATTTTAAAATCCTAACCTACCCCATATTCCTACCTGAAAAGCCATGTTTTTGATGAACAGTGGAAGCTCATCAAGGAGGGGCATGGCGGAGTTCACTGGGGAGGGAGTTCCACAGTTTGGGGGCCGCCACAGAAAAGGCCCTCTTCCATTTACATAAGAAACTTTTTGTCGTACATAATTGTGGAGCAGAGGATGCCCTACAGAGGAGGGCTCCACAAGATGTATGCAGCAACCCTATATACACTTACCTGTAAGTCCCACTGAACACAATTGAACTTACTTCTAAGTAGACATCCACAGGATTATTGTTTGTTTGTTTCATTTCTATACCGCCCGATAGCCAAAGCTCTCTGGGCGGTTAACAACAATTCATGCAATACAAAATATGAATTGTGAATGTCCCTGTCAAAGATAGTTTTTTATAACATTTTAATCTAATCCCCACTCCCCTCCCTTTCTTGCCCTGTTCAATTTATGCTTGAATTGCAAATCAGGCTGCAATAGATTTATGGAGAGGATTTCAGTAGTAAAGGCCACCACTCAGCAGGCTATCTTGGGGAAATTATTAGTATGGCAGGCCTTGGTCGGGTTGCAAAACATAAAACAAAGCATGAAAGTGAGCAAAGCTCCTCAAGGGATGTGCTGCTCAGAATTAAATTCAATTAAGCCAAATGTTCCCTGTGTGCTTGCCAGAATTATGAGCATGAACTGGTGTGCAAAAAGAAGCCATCGTTTAAAGATATTGAGTCTGATTGCAAAACCATTTGGGGGGGGCGGGGGGGGTGCTGGACAAATGCTTGGGTCCCACACTTACCCATTGGGGCCACTCCTGCAAGACAAAACAAAACGAGGAAATATATCCCAACCCAAAAACCAAAAGCGATAGATCAATTGGGATGAAGAAGCTGGTGAAGATAAATAATGTTCAAGATCTGATAAAGTGACTTTATCTCACAAACTACAAACATACAGTCACAGACAATAGGAGAGAGTACAAATGGATTGTGCTGTGCAATAACTAATTTATAGTATATATTTATTATATTTATATCCCAACTTTTTTCCTGCAAGGAACCCAAGGTGACTCACATAATCCTCCCTCACCTCCTCTGTTTTATCCTCACAACAACCCTGTGAGGTAGGTTAGGCTGAGAGTCAGTGAGTGGCCCAGAGTCACCCAGTGAGCTTCATGGCTGAATGGGGACTAGAACCCGGATCTCCCGAGTCCCAGTCCAGCACTCTCACCACTACGCCACACTGGCTCATCATAATGTCCTTCAGTACAGAGATAACCAATACCAGAAATGACCAAATGCATTCCAAGCTGTGGTCTTCCTCAGTGGTCTGGCATTTGAAACAAAATGAAATGAAAGTAGGTCAGTCCCGAGTACATCCATTCTAGATGTTCCAATTCTGAACCAGTTCCAGTTTTTAAACAGTATTTAAAGGCAGCCCCGAGTGCATTACAGTGATCTAACCTGGATGTTACCTATGGTCAGATTATGTTTTCCCTTGAACGGTCACAGCTGGCAAACCATCCAAACCTGGTTAAGGGCACTTTGTGCTACAGCGGACACCTGTGCATCTATCCATTGGATCAGAGCCAAATGCTATTATCTCTAGTGCCTGTCTATAAATTGACTCCAATATCACTTTGGCTGCAAAAAAGGCAAATGCTATTTTGGGCTGCATTAATAGAAGTATAGCTTCCAAATCACATGAAGGGCTAGTTCCCCTCTACTCAGCACTGGTTAGGCCTCATCTTGAGTGCTGCGTCCAGTTCTGGGCACCACACTTGAAGAAGGATGTAGACAAACTGGAGAGGGTTCAGAGGAGGGCAACAAGGATGATTAGGGGACTGGTAAGGGAGAAGGGGCTCTCTTGGGTATCCTGGTCCCAAGTTGTTTAGGGCTTTATACACTAGTACCAAAACTTTAAACCTGGCCCATTAGAGCAGTGTTCTCCAACCTTGTGTCCCCAGATGTTTTTGGCCTACAACTCCCAGCATGCCCCAGCCAGCGTCAAGGTTGGAGAACACTGCATTAGAGAACAGGCACCCAGACCAGGTTTAAGGTTTTGGTAGGAGTGCATAAAGCCCTAAACAACTTGGGAGTAGGATACTCGAGAGAGCCCCTTCTCCCTTACCAACCTGCCCAGTCACTGAGGTCATTGGATGGCATGTCCTTAGTGGTTCCAGTTTTCACAGCATACACATGGGCACAACACAGTAGGACAGGGGTAGGCAACTCGATGCCCTCCAGGTGCTTTGGAATACAAGTCCCATGATCCCTGAGCATTGGCCAGGCTGGATGGGACTGATGGGAGCTGTAATCCAACACAACTGGAGTACATCGTGTTGCCTATCCCTCCATCAGGACATTCGCCATCCTCCATGCTGCAGCAGTGTGCAAACGCATGCTCAGATCATGCTCAGAAAGAATGACTTAGCAGCACAGTGTTTTGTTGTTGTTGTTGTTGTTGTTTCCTGGCTGTGCAGCCTCTAGCTGTGGCAACAAGCCAAGCCAATAAAATTCTGATCAGGCCAGGAACATTCTGGCTGGGTGGCAACTCTATATTCACCCCATGCATGGAGTCGCCGCCACTTCAAAGCACCTCCTGGTTGGTTCCTCCATGAGGCTGGTATCATGCATAAACCAGCCTTGAGTCACCTTTTGGAATCATGTCCTGCAACATCTAACAATATATTCTGCTTCCGGCTGTCTGCTTTGGCCCAGGCAGGTACCCAACAGCAAAAGGCACTTCACACATATCCGTTACAAGCATTTTGGAAACCGCTTGTCAGTTGCATGCACAGGACAAACAACCTTGGCGGAACATGCAGCGGCTCTTAATATCCTTGCTCTAGCAAGGCTCTCGGCAGTGGCAAACATTTCCCCACATATAACGATAGATCACAGGCAAATACGGAGCCTTTGTTAAGAAGGCAAGAGGAGAACGTCAAACCATGTAAAAACTTGGGAGGTCATCTCAGCAACGCCAGCAAGAGAAATGGCACTTCCATCAGTTCTCACAGTGTCCTGATGTGCCCATCCTACTATTGGAGGGCTGGGCAACCCATGCCCATGGGCCACATGCTTGTGCCCCCACTGCCCTTTTTGCAGCCCCCCCCAGTCTTTTCTGTAGCCCCCACCTCCCTGCAATTCACCACCGCTGCCAAATTGCTGCCCAATTTCAGCTGGCACCTTTTCCCTTGAAAACAAGTTGCGCAGGAATGCGCGCCTTGTTTTAATGCAAGTTCACTCTGCCTGGGGCTGCGGGAAGCATAAGGATCCATTAACGCAAGGCCCGCACTCCTCACATGCCCTGTTTTAAAGGGGGGGAAGCAGCTTTTTCACTGCTGCCGAATTTCGGCGGCAATTTTGCAGCAGCGATTTTGGGGGTGCTGCAGCCCATGGTGGGTTCTGGGGGTGGGAAATTGGCCCCCGGACCTGCCAAAGTTTGCCACCCTTGTACTAATGGGTCCATTTCTTCTGGGGCAAAGTTGGACAGAAAGTACATCTTAAAAGAGAGCCAGGGTAGCATAATGGTTAGAATGTTGGACTGGGACTGGGGAGATCCAGGTTCTAGTCCCCATGAAGCTCACTGGGTGACTTTGGGCCAGTCACGGACTCTCAGCAGGGTTGTTGTGAGGATAATATGGAGAGGAGGAGGAGGAGGAGGAGGAGGAGGATTAGGTAAGCCGCCTTGGGTTCCTTGCAGGAAAAAAAAGCAGGATATAAATATAATAAATGAATAAATAAATTCATCACCGAGCAAAGGACCATAACCCTCAGAGGGGGCAGACTCCAGTTGGAGGTTAGCCCTGCTCTCAGCCTGGGATCCTCATCTAGAGAATAGAATAGCCCTGAGAATACGCAAGTTGGCCACTCCCTGCACTGAGAAATAGTGCCGCCAGTGGAGACAGGTGGCTCCAGTGTCAGTGGGACAGTATATTCATTCCAGGTTTTAGTCTGAACTTTTAAGGAGTTGTGCCCGGTGCTGAACCCTATCCCCAAACTAGGTTCAGCATCATGGGTAGCTCCTCTAAAGTTCAGACTGAATTGGACGTTGGAGCCACCAGCCACTGCTGGGTGACGCTGCCCCAGCCACAAACCTGGAAGATGTCCGTCCTCCACCACTAGTATCTCTCACAAGGTACATGTTTTATAGTCACCACCAGAATGCTGCTGAAAACAGTCTCCCCGTGACAAGGGATCCCCATCCAGGCTTGGCCCAAAACATCTTTCTGCCTGAGGCAAAGTGAAGATGGCAGCTTCCTTCCCCAATTCTAAGCCAACAATTGCAGCCATTGAATATTATTCCTTCTCTTTTTTAATCTCACCCTATTTCCTTTTCTGGGACACCGGGCAGCTAACAACACAAGATGACAAATCAATGAGACACCAGAAATATAAGCATCATCCTCCACATTATTTAAATCGTTAAAATATGTTTAAAATGCAGTAAAACAGCAGTGATCAGTCTCTCTAGGGCCACACCTAAGCACACTTTACATCAAAGTCCAAATGTCCTCAGCCTTTGTTTGAACAACTGGACTCCAGGGGTAGACCTGATATCACCTGGGAGGGAGTTCCATAAATGGAGCCACCACAGAAAATGCCCTGTCTTATGTAACCACCTCTCTTGTGTCTGCGATCGGTGGGACGACAAGCAAAAAAAAAATCCCCTGCTGATCGATCGTAAGGCTCGTAAAGCGGGAAGCTCTCCCTCAAGTACTGGTTGGAGGCTTTTTGTTTCTGGCAGTAAGAGCTTTAAGCTGAAACCTGCTGGTATTAATTAATTAATTAATTATTATATTTATACCCCGCCTTTTTTCCTGAAAGGAACCCAAGGCGGCTTACATAATCCTCCTCCTCCTCCTCTCCATTTTATCCTCACAACAACCCTGTGAGGTAGGTTAGGCTGAGAGTCTGTGACTGGCCCAAAGTCAACCAGTGAGTTTCATGGCTGAGCAGGGACTAGAACCCGGATCTCCTGAGTCCCAGTCCAGCACTCTAACCACTACACCACACTGGCTCTCAATTCTTGGAATGTTAGCCCCACCCCTTTTGCCTTTGGGCCCACCCACCACTGGAATACAGCCCCATATCACATCATACTGTGTATTTTATATTTATATATATATATACTATATATACACACAGCATGATGTGATATGGATTACTTAAGAACAGCCTTGAACAGCCCCATCTCATCTGATCTTAGAAGAAGCTAAGCAGGGTTGGGCCTGGTTAGTACTTGGATGGGTGACCACCTTGGAATACCAGGTGCTGTAGGGATAGAGCACCTGCTTTGCATGCAGAAGGTCCCGGGTTCGATCCCCGGCCTCTCCAGGTAGGGCTGGGAAAGAATCCTGCCTGAAACCCTGGAGAGCCGCTGCTGCCAGTCAGTGTCAACACTACTGGCTAGATCAGTGTTCTCCAACCTTGGGTCCCCAGTTGTTTTTGGCCTTCAACTCCCAGCATGCCCCAGCCAGTGTAGCTGGCTGGGGCATGCTGGGAGTTGTAGGCCAAAAACAACTGGGGACCCAAGGTTGGAGAACACTGGACTAGATGGACCAAGGGTCTGACTCGGTGTAAGGCAGCTTCCTATATTCCTATGTGAGGGAGGGGAACAAAACAGAGCTCTTTTCCCAGGCGTTCAAACCCAGACTCAACCCTTGCCACCTAATTGTATTTGGGGGGACAGGATGGGATAGCCATAATTTAATCTCTAGATTTTCAGCTTCCTTGTGAATTCGTCTTGCGAATGTAACTTCAAGTACATATTTTGACAGGCTCTCCAGTTTGGAAGGGCCACAAGATCTTCACCTCTGTGCAGGGATGTTGAAGAGTCCTTGGTCCCGAGTCGAGTCCGGAGTCTTTGGACCCGAGTCTAAGTCCGAGGTCCAAAATGGTGACTCGAGTCGAGTCCCGAGTCCCTCTCAAAGCAGCGGCCCATGGAGGGAGCAGGAGGGTCTCCGCGAGAGGAAGAAGAGCTGCCTTCCTCCCGCGGAGACCCTCCTGCTCCCTCCATGGGCCGCTGCCGCCGCCGCTGCCCTCACCTCCACCTCCGCCACCGCCGCCCTCACCTCCACCGCCGCCCTCACCTCGCCGCCGCCCTCGCCTCTGCCACCACCGCCGCCGCCCTCACCTCACCTCGCCGCCGCACCTCACCTCGCCGCCGCCGCCGCCCTCACCTCGCCGCCGCCCTTGCCTCCGCCCTCGCCTCGCCGCCGCCCTCACCTCCTCCTCCGCCGTCGTCGACCTCATCGCCATCGCCGTCGCACACAGCACGCCGCGTCACGCCACCAGCACCGTCGCTCTGTTTTTGGCGGGGTTGCTGTGGTTCCTCCCGCCAAAAAAAAAGCGACGGCGCTGGCGGCATGACGTGGCATGCCGCATCACGCCGCTAGCGACGGCGCTCTGTTTTTGGCGGGAGGAACCACAGCAACCCCGCCAAAAACAGAGCGACGGCGCTGGCGGCGTGACACGGCATGCGATGGCGACGGCGACGAGGTCAGCGGAGGAGGAGGAGGAGGAGGAGGAGGAGGAGGAGGAGGAGGTGAGGGCGGCGGCGGCAGCGGCGGTAGAGGCGAGGGCGGCGGCGGCGAGGTGAGGGCGGCGGAGGAGGAGGAGGAGGAGTCCTTGGGCTCGAGTCCCGAGTCGAGTCTTGAGTCCCACATAAATTATTGGGACTCGAGTGGGACTCGACTCAGAGGGGGGACTCAGTCGGACTCACGAGTCGAGCCCCCGAGTCCGTGTCCCCATCCCTGCCTCTGTGGCTCCAAATGGTCCAGAGTGATTCAGAACTTAAGATTCCCTTCCTCATTTTGCTTCTTTCTTTTCTAAAGGGAGAAACACAAAACAAAAGAAGATATTTTAAGTCTATTGCGTTAGCATCTCTTTACCTGATCTTTGATGCTGGAGGCCATCAGTAGATTGGAGAAGAAATCACATTTCAGAGCCCATATACCCGGAAGAAGTGAAGAATCGAGTCACAGGTTTGATGGACTGCAGGGGCAATATCTTCAGTTTATTGTGCCCATTATCATGAGAGAAAGAGATCATTTATCAGACCATGCTTCAATGCTCTTCAATAACCCTCTGCAGCATAAAGCACAGGCCACTGCAACACAATACCATGCACTAGGGAGGAATAGCAAAGGAGGTCTCAATGCGTTGGTTGTGGACCTCATCGGCATTGTTGTGAGCAATTCCTGTTGTCATGCGCGGTATTTTGGGATCGCTTCAGTGGTGCAGCTCAAACTTGACCTTGGGGTTAAAGTTCAGTGCTCCGCAACCCCACCCACTGCAAATTACAACCCAGGGAGCAGCAGGTGAGAAGAGCAGCAGAAGGAAACTCTATTTTATTCCTGTAGTCACAACAAGATCTGCCACGGACGGCCTTCGCCTTGTCCCATCAGCCAGAGCAGCCAGGCTGGTGGGGACTAGGAAGAGGGCCTTCTCTGTGGAAGCCCCCAAGTTATGGAACTCCCTCCCTAGTGACCTTCGCCATGCCCCCTCCGTGATGAGTTTCTGCCGCGCACTAAAAACGTGGTATTTCAGGCGGGAATATGGGGTGGGTTAGGATTTTTAAAAATATATATATACTGTTTTAATTGTGTAAATCTGTTTTATTGTTGGAATGTACATTGCCCAGGGTGGCCGGGTGGCTGGCCAGATGGGCAATTAAAAGATGTAATAAATAAATAAAAATGGCGCTGATTCACATGAGTTTAAATTGCAAAACTGTACATGCTCAGGGGATATATATTTTTCAATCAGGGTTAGCAAACAGTTTTGTTGTTGTTGTGATGGATTTACGACAGTTGTTGTTGTTCTAACAACAGGAATGTACAAGCAATTGTAAAGCATGGGATGGCAGTGTGGTGGGTGGGGAAAAGAAAAGTGTTAGTTGTGTGCTTCACGACTGAAGTAAAGGGTGTCTGAAGGGTGAGGGCCAGAAGACCAGTAAGTCCAGGCAGGGTCTAAAATTACTTGGCTACATCACTGGGTGGCTTGGTGTTGAATGGGCAATTGAGACCTGCTCCTGATGGAGATGAAAACTGCTAGAACCGGTTTGTTGATGGAGAAAAAATGTTTCTCCCTGGTGCTGCTGGGAACAGAAACTCCAGGAAAATCTTGAGCTGACACCCTTATGCTCTTTGAGGACATGCTGGGTCCCTCTCTTTCCCTTTCTTATGCAATCTCGGGTCTCTCCAGCCAAGGTCCAACATGCTAACCATGACACTGTCCTTTGCCAGCTCACTGTTCTATGACCATCTGCTGATCCTATTAAATGGCGTTCTACGCTGTGTCAGGGGTGCAGAACTGCTTTCACCATCAGGGTCAAATTCCATTTCGGAGAAGCTTTAGGGGGGCGCATTCCATTGGTGGGTGGGACCAAAGGCAAAATGGGTGGGGCCAACACCCACCCACCCAAAACCAGCATCTTTTAGCTGAAAGCTCTTACTGCCAGTAACTAAGCCTTAGGAGAGGCATTTCTGTGGGAGGATATGGGAAGGAGCCGGTCCTATACTGGACTGGTTAGGCCGAGGCAGTTTTCTCCCCCTTATGCGCAGCCTGCTTATTGAAACTGGTTATCACCACGTGGGTTGCTAAACCCTTGCTAAAAGGCTCTTAAAAGGAAACGGATTGTCCAAACAAGGTTTAAAACTAATAAAGACATTTATTAGTTTTACTGTACTTACAGTCCCTTTATTCATGTGTGTGTGTCCATCAGGTTGGAGAGGGAGAGAGAGAGAGGCAGGAAGTAGGGAGGAGGGGATTGTTCAACTAACCCTTTCTTCCCACTGTAGCTAGTGGTTCCATTGCCTCATTGATTTAAGCAGGCAATACTACAGTTTCCATCCATTTCAACTTTCTAGAATGGGGAAAAACTGCACAGAGGCTGGGAAGCCATCATTGGTTGGGCAAAAGGGGGTGGAGCCAGGAGAAGGGGGATGGCCTTTGGGGGAACCCCAGAGGGCCTGATTTAGCACCTGGGCCTATGGTTCTGTACCCCTGTGCTATGTACTGCTACTCTTTGGAGGGTGGATTATATTCCTACATTCACACACACACATTCCGATCCACAATGGTTATCAACATTGCTCCCCAACGTAGGCTTCAAGGAAGGAAACCAAGGCGTAAAATGAACATCCATGCCCTTCAAGATCCTATTAAGCAAACTCGTCTTCAATCACTTCTTAAGGAACATCTACCTACGGAACCTCCTGACAACATTGAGGACCATTGGTCTAAGGTGAAAACCTCCATTACTGCAGCTTGTGAACAAACTATTGGATATGAAACTAAGAAACATCAGGATTGGTTTGATGAAAATGATAATGAGATTAAATATATAATTGACCAAAAAAGGAAAGCCTTCCAAATATGGCAAAATGATATTAACTGCGCTGCCAAGAAAAAAATCTACGCTAGCGCAAAGGCTGAGGTCCAAAAAGAACAAGGGAACTTAAGAACACCTGGTGGAAAAAGAAAGCTGAAGAAATTCAACAACTTGCAGAATCTCATGATGCACGGGGCTTTTTTAAGGCCACAAGGGCCATTTATGGACCAAAAACATATGGTACAAACCCTTTACAATCAAAAGATGGCACCAAACTCTTAAAAGACAACGAGTCTATAGCACTGCGTTGGAAAGAGCATTATTATGACCTTTTAAATCATCAATCTAAGGTGGATAAAGAGATTTTCTCGCAAATCCTGCAAAAACAAATTAGAGAGGAACTTGCAATACTCTTCACTCTGGATGAAGTAAAAAAAGCCATTAATCAAATGAAGAATAACAAAGCTAGTGGACCAGATGGGATTCCTGCTGAAATCTTTAAAGAAGGCCCCCCCGAAATTGTACAACATCTTCATAAACTCATCGAAAAAATCTGGATAAGAGATCCCAGAAGACTTCAGGGATGCCATAATTATCACCCTCTTTAAGAAGGGTGATAGAACAGACTGT
Organism: Shinisaurus crocodilurus; assembly: GCA_021292165.1. Classification (NCBI taxonomy): domain Eukaryota; kingdom Metazoa; phylum Chordata; class Lepidosauria; order Squamata; family Shinisauridae; genus Shinisaurus; species Shinisaurus crocodilurus. The sequence goes on along the minus strand of JAHFWL010000075.1, from coordinate 690,269 downwards.
GGAAACTATCGGGGCATTTCTCTCTTAGCTACTGCAGGTAAAATATTTGCTAGGATTCTCGCAAACCGTCTTCTATCTATTTCAGAAGAGATCCTCCCTGAAACTCAATATGGTTTCCGCCCCTCTAGAGGGCCAGTAGACATGATTTTTACTGCATGTTAGCTCCAAGAAAAATGCAGGGAGCAAAATCAACCCCTTTATATGGCATTTATTGATCTGGCTAAGGCCTTTGATACTGTAGACCGTACAGCTCTCTGGACTATCATTACGAAAATTGGATGCCCCAATAAATTTGTGAATATCTTGCGACTTCTCCATGACAACATGATGGCAACAGTTTTGGACAACAACGGCTCTTATGGTGCTCCATTTAAAGTGGGATCAGGTGTTAAACAGGGATGTGTTATCGCCCCAACATTATTTGCTATTTTCATCGCCATGATTTTACATCTTGTCGAGGGGAAACTTCCCACTGGTGTGGGAATTATATATTGAACTGATGGAAAGCTTTTTAATCTCAGCAGGCTGAAAGCAAAAAGTAAGGTAATTACAACCTCCGTTGTGGAACTTCAGTATGCTGATGATAATGTGGTCTCCGCACATTCAGAGGATGATCTCCAAACTATCTTAAATGCTTTTGCAGAAGCATACGAAAAACTTGGTCTCTCACTTAACATCAAAAAAAACCAAAGTGCTTCATCAGCAAGTGAAAGCTAACCCTTTGGTGATGCCATCTATCCAGCTTGGCGGGACAATACTGGAAAATGTTGATCATTTTCTCTATCTTGGCAGCTATCTTTCTGTTACAGCTAACAGCGACAGTGAAATCCAGCATCGTCTGAGCTCCGCAAGTGCCGCGTTTTCTCGAATGAAACATAGTGTTCGAGGATCGGGATATTTGTAAGAAGATCAAAACACTGGTTTATGGAGCCATTGTATTACCAACTTTATTGTATGCCTGCGAAACATGGGACTGTCTATAAACGTCACTTCCACCTCCTTGAAAGATTTCATCAACGTTGCCTCCGGAAAATCCTGCAAATTACTTGGGAAGATAGGCGAACAAATGTCAGTGTACTGGAAGAAGCAAAGACTACTAGCGTTGAAAAAATAATCCTTCAACGCCAACTTCAGTGGACCGGTCATGTTGTTCGAATGCCTGACTGCCGTCTCCCAAAGCAGTTACTTTACTCCCAACTCAAGGATGGAAAGCAGAATATCGGTGGTCAGTATAAGAGGTTTAAAGATGTTCATAAGGCTAATCTAAAAAAATGCAATATAAGCATCGAAAACTGGGAAGCTCTGGCCCATGAACGATCTAAATGGAGGTTGGCCTTTCACAAAGGTTCCATGGACTTTGAAGAAGCCCGAGTGCAAGGTGAAAGGGAGAAACGTGCTAAGCGAAAAGCACATCAAACGAATCCTTCACAGGACCATCTTCCATCTGGTAACCTGTGTCCTCACTGTGGGAAGCTGTGTGGATCTAGAATTGGCCTCCACAGTCACTTACGGACCCATCGCTAGAGTCTACACAATCTTCCTTTAGAATTTCCTCCTTTTATCCTGGAAGACAATCTTACTCGGGTCAGGAGTGATCGCCTGATGATGATGATGACACACACACACAGAAACAGCTGCCAGCATTTCTGGAATATCTTTAGGCGTCTGGGGTCTGTCATGAAGGGTGCCTGCACTTCAAAATTTACCAGTATACCACTGTCCATGCTTCCCACACTCATACACACACACACACACACACACACACACACACACCAGTGGCTGGTGGCTCCAATGTCAGCGGGGTGTTGTGAACGTTCAGACTAAAATCCACAGAGGCTACACCGCACCACTGACATTGGATCCACCAGCCTCCACTGCACACACGTGTGTACACACACACACACACACCATGATTTCTACCTCCACAACTCTAGCCATAATGCAAGGGCTTCCCACTGCATGTGGAATTAACGAGACACCAGCCTTCTCCATGTTGTCAGAATGAAGCCTCCAACAGCAGCAGTCTGCAAGTCTATTTATCCCATTTGGAATTGTCAACTCATCCTGTTATTGAAAGGTTATTGAAAGGCTGAGTGATGGTGATATTTAAGCACCATCAAGAAAGAATATTTAAAATGCAGAATTCTGCAGAGGGAATTCTATTGTGAGCCATCAGCAGCAACACCTTTTGTATATTTGATACTTTGCTAAGGATCAATGACGGTTGCTTGACATTTCTAGAGCTGGCTGAAGACGATCGCTTCTGGTTGGCAAGGCTATATTTCTTGAATAGGGCACAAAAGCCAGGCTGAAATGGGTCAAGAAATATATTGAGCATGTGATAGAGATATTCAGCTTGGTGAATGGGGTGATATTTGAAAAAAGCTCCCTCCCCTGCAAAAAAAAAAAAAAAGGAGAAAACAACTCATACAATTACAGGCATATATAGATTTTTGTTGTTGATGGAAATGTCAAAAGGAGGAAAGAAGTTATTTCCATATGTGATGGATTTTTTTCAGAGGTGAGAAAGATAAATATGGCTATCAAAATTGTTACTGGTTCAGGGCCAGTGTCAATATGCAGCATCCTTTTGCAGCTGCTACAGACCACTGCTTTGGCCCCCTTTTCTGGCATTTCAATGAGCATTTGGCGACCACCATTACAATTGCCTGAAATTCCCCAAGGCAACAGCTAATTGCAATGGCAGCTGCCTGGTGCTCCTCAGAGGAGTGCCCTACTATCGATGCTGCCATCCTCTTCCTTCTTCATCTCCTCCTCCTCCTCTTCCAGTAGGTGTGCTGTTTCAGGCCATGGGTTCTGATCGTGCTGTGATGTGGCTTGGGTTGCAGGGTTCTGCTATGGATCAGATCTGGAGCGAGTTAGGTCCAGTTTCTCAGGAAGCAAGACAAAAAGAGACTAGCACCATGGAAAGCTCTGAGTGGTGCTGGAAACTAGACAGTATTGTCCGGATGTTGCTCCAGCAAGGATCAGAGAAAGACTGAGATTTAAATACATAAGTGTTGCTGGATTTAGGCTGGTTGGCCCTGCCTCCGTGCTGACTGAGACTTTGTCTCGGAAAGGAGCCTGGCCTGTTTTAGCAATCTCAGGTTGCAGTGACATGGTAGTGGCTGTGGCATGCTAGTTTCCTCATGGCCTGAATCCTCAGAGACAGTAATGCAACCTCCTCTCGATGCAGGGAAGCTGGCCCCCCCGGGATCTTTCTCGAGAACTGGATCCTGGGAAGGTGGAAGCCTAATGACACCTTTCCACAGTTGAGCCTCCTCCCTGAACCATTAACTGTGGAGCCACTTCCTCTGAGGACGAGGGGTTGCAATCCTCTGAGCATGAGGGCTCGGGGTCCTGGACAATGGCAGCCTGCCTGCTCACCTCCCCCATGCTGCAGGCCTGTTGTCATGGAGAGGAGGGGGAGAGGCTGCGTGGCATGAGGGCGGGAACATAGGGCCTTTTCAAATATGGAGCCGTCCCTAACTCTCATAAAACTTGTTAACTCATTCCAAACTAGGTGTTGATGCCATACTTTCCCTCCTCCTTCCAAGAAGATCCAAACAATGGCTTTTAACCAAAAAGCTGTATTAGAAAAATGCAAGCCTAGCAAACTGGCTTAAAAGTACAAATGAAGTGCATGGCAGAAATCAATCACAAAAGAAACAAGCTTAGTTAGAATACTAGCCATTCAAGAAGACTACCCTATTGTTGATAACTTGATTCCAAACTGGAAACCTCTCCTACCTTCCAGACTCAAATTACCCACCCACACCCACAAGGCGGTTCCTTCTGACACTCCTCATCTGAAGTCTGACCCGAGGCTTAGTGATGCTTGATTCACCCTCCTCCCAATCAGAGAGCTCAGATTGCTTTCCCATGGAATTTGACACTGATTGATCCTCCCTGACTGTTGGGTCTAACTCTTAAGTCAGCTGGCCTTGGGGTGTCAGCTGCAGCTTCCCCCCCCCCCTCCATCTCCTCCTCCTCCCCATCAGACTCAGAATCGGTTCCCAGATCCTCCTTTGTAGGAACAGTGGGCCTAATCCTACTAGGAATGGGTGAGAATTTGGTTTGGTTCTTCTTCTTTTTTTAATAAGAACTTAACAAAATGTGCAAATTTCTTCATAAATGGGACAGAAACAGCTTAAGATTTTTTTTTATTTTTAAATGTGAGAGAAAGCAAAACAGACATATTTGTCCATCCGGCAGAGGGCTTTGAGTATTTAGCTCTTAAAAGTCTGAATAGAAGTCCTTGCGTATTCAACCATGTTTGTGGTGCTGAATTAGGCTTGCCAAATGCCACCTCTTCTTTCGGACAGGTGCCTCATCCTTAATAACTACGTACATGGCAGCCAGGTACAACAGCATCCTCCCTCTCCATGCTGTGAATACCTGTACCTACGGAATTTGGCTGGTTCATGGATGAGAATTTTGTTTAGTTCATTTTTTTTTTTTACAAGAACTTAAGAAAATCCACAAACTTTCTTCATACACAGGATGGAAAGAACTTCAGATTTTTTAGAAACTGAGAATATAAAATGAAACTAATGGATTCATCCATCCCTGCCAGTGCAAACTTATTTATGATAGCGGCAGCCAGGATATGTTATGTAAAAACATGACTCGATTAAAATATTTCTACCCTGCCTTTCCATCCACAATAAAGTAACAATGAAAACAAAACAAAATACTGTGATAAAATAGCATAGTTGAAACCAAGCTCAAACACAGAAAGAGGCTGAACAAGGGACTAGTTAAACTCATACCAAAGATATGTCAGAATAACAGTTTTCAGCTGGCATCTGAACACCACCAGTCCAGAGGAGCAAAGTCGGACCTCCCAGTTTCGGTGCCACAGATGAAAAGGCCTTGTTCCATGTGCACACCAGCAGTGGTACATTTTGAAGTGCAGCAGGCTGCGCTTGTGGTGGTAGAAAGGCACAAAACAGGGTCCCCACTGGAGACCTGAGCAATCAGATAGGATCAGAGAGGAGATGTTTCTATAGGTACCTTGGCCTCAAACTATTTAAGGCTTTAAAGATCATAACTAGCACTTTGAACTGGGTTAGGAAAAGAGACTGGAAGCCAATGAAGACAATACCGTAATGTGATCTGGACAATTGAAGATCTTCAAAGGCAGCTCCACATGGAGCACTGGAGAACAGTGTTTGTCCCTGCTGTTATGGACTAGGAAAATAAGATACATGAAAAAGCCATCTTGTCAAAACTGACAGCTCCTATTAGGGTGAAAGGAGAGAGATAATTTGGTGACTTTTTCCCCCCCAAAACTGGAAATATCTTTACTGTTTACTGGCAAAATGTGATGCATCTGTCTATAAATTTGGATTATATTTTTAACTTATGACAACTGCAAAATGTGCTTCAGTTTATATTCTTTTACTTGTGGCTGTATATATTTTTGTTGTCTTAAGGCACAATCCTATGCATGTTTAGACAGAAAAAAAGGGCCTACAACTCCCAGAATGCCCCTCCTGTCAAACTGATAGCCCCCCCACCCCCCTGAATGATGTATGGCCTTAAACCACGCCCCCCCACCGGAAGTCCTGCCTTAGCCGCTCAGGTGACCCGGTCACCTGATGTGGGTCATGTGACCCCTCTACGAACTCACCAGACTTCTGTGGAACAATAGGAAGTGGTTTTAGAGCCCTGACATGCACAGGAACAAAGATGGCCCTGGCCATCTCCGGCCCCCCCCATCGGATTGGTCCAGCGGGGTCATATGACCCCTCTATGAACTCACCAGACCGCCGCGGACCAATAGGAAGTGGTTTTAGAGCCCTGACATGCGCAGGAATCCCACTGAAAAAACGACCTTTCTCACCAGCCGGGCAGAAAACGGGGCAGATCGAGGTGGCCTTCTTCTTTGCCCAGACAAGTTCCCCAGCACAGACGACATGGCAAAGAGAGGAGAGCTGTTTTGGGGGCCTGTTGGTTTTACTGACCCCCCCGTACCCCTTGGGCTACCGCAGCAGAGAACCTGCAGACCAAAAAATTTCACAGAAGAGTGCTCCTGAGAATCTAATAAAAAAGAGTTCTGCCGCAACAAAGAGCTCAACTTCAGCTGTATTTCACTTTGGACCAGAGCCTCTCCCTGAACCCCCATCTCAGGCAGATTGGAGCATGGATTGCACCGAGCAGTGGTCTGATACGGAGTGCAATTGTGGCTGCGATCTAAAAGCCAAGTTCCTAAAGGCAAAGATGGCACAACTTTCTGCCTCCGTGCAGCCTGCTGAAGACGTGGATGGCGGGGTACTCACAAAAACAGCCCAGCTGACTGTTGAGAAAATGGCTCAGGATGACACTGGCATGGACTGGTATGCTTACCTACCATCGCTTGAGGGGCTGAATGAGACGGAGGATACAACAGAGAAAGGCGGCACATCAGTAAGTGTTTCATTCTGAAACTTGTTCTTAATAGTACGTATTGAATGATGGTTTGGTGGTGACACAACGCTTACTAAAAGCTTGTTTTGACATAGGACTATGAAATGTGCGATGATTTTGAGAGCCTGAGCCTCATGTGTTCACCTGCAGTCAACAGTTCATGCATGTCATGTATCTCTCCAGACCGGAGCATTGAAAAGTAATAATGGTGACCAACATTTCGTGCATTGAAAAGTAATAATACCCATTGTTTTTGTACCAATAAAAACAGTTTTCTATAACCCTATGTATCCATTCTTGTCTTAACCTATGAAATGCTTCCCAGGGGGAGATTACCAGAGGCCTGTGGGGTTGGTGATCAATACTCATCCGCACACCCTCCCTGGAGAACACTGGTTGGCCATCTACTTGACAGAGGATAAGAGTGGAGAATTTTTTGATTCCTACGGCCACCCTCCAAACCATCCCCTGTTCCCTAAAGCCATCATGACATTTTTAAGAAAAAACACCAGCAAGACTGTATTTCAACACAGACAACTGCAAGCCCCAGAGTCTGTGGTCTGTGGCTTCCATGGTGTATTTTTTTCTGCAGCAGCACTGTAAAGGCCTAACATTTAAACAGATTCAAGAACTGTATTCTCACGATGTAGACAGAAATGATCAAATGGTGGTGCATTATGTTAAAAATAAGAAGAACATGTCCAGACCTTCCTCCAACTTGTCTCAACTTGCCCAAGGCTGTGTATCATGTGGTGATTTTCATAACCGTATACCCCAATAAAGCACCCCCTGATGGTGGTCATTTAAAAAAGAATTTGCTGTCTGTCTATTTTTCCCTTAAAGTAGACAGCCTGGCGTAAATAGGTTTTTTTCAAAAAAATTTATTTTTAGGTCTGAAAAACAAAAACAAAAAACCCCACAGAAGAACACAATGGTTAGTTCACAAAGTGAGCCAGGTAGGATTCCTAGCCTGCCTTCACTTTTTACAGGCAGATAGTGTTTTTTTAGCCCTGTTTAATATTTTACTAACCCACCAGTATGGCCGTTTCTTTTTAAAGGTGTTCCTCTTTTTCCAGTTCCCAGAGCTTAGCTTGCCAGCACCTACTGGTACATGTTTCAACAGCTTGTTACAGCGCGTGGTATACATTTGCTGTTTTTTAATAGGCGATAAAGAGTTTAACACAGATACACCATCATTTCCACCCATTAAAAGCTTGTTCATGGCAGCGACAGTGTCTGTCGCACGCTTGCGGAGTTCACAAGCAACTTTCACTGTCTTAGAAGATTTTTCAATCAAGAGGTTGATTGGCTCTAAAAAGATGTTTACTTGCTCCTGAGACATGCGTGCAGGCTGATCTTTTGTAGACAAGTCTCCATATCTAGCCCTCGTGGGTCCTTGTGGTTCAGATTTCTCGTCTAAAACCAAAGACAGGCCGGAGATGAGAATACCCTTGTTAGTTATGCACACGCACACACACACACACACACACACTATCTTACCACAGCTTTTGTTGGGTGACTGATCTTTCGTAGACAAGCCTCCATATCTTGCCCTCTTGGTCTCTGGTCCACCGCCAACTTGTGGTTCAGATTTCTCGTCTAAAACCAAAGACAGGCCGGAGATGAGAATACCCTTGTTAGTTATGCACACGCACGCACACACACACACGCGCGCACCAAATAGTCAGTACTGTCAGAAACTGCATTATGATGTTTTTACATTACAAGCACACTACAATAAAGACCCTTACCCAGCTCTGTCATGGCGAAGTATCCTGGCGATGCACCTGGGCTGCCACTTCCCTTCTTTTGACCTGATTTTGGCGCTTTTTCTATCGATGTGTCCATTGAGAAGAGCTATTAGTTTGTGCATCCTAAGGCATGTAGAGGCTTGCCCCAACCCCGCCCCCACCTCACTGGCCCCAAAGGCAGTCTATAGTGTGTGCCTTGACCATTTCCAGCTACCGCTGAACGGAAAAAGAATGGAGGGGCAAACGGCTATGCTAGTCCATGCTTATTTGAGCATGACTTGTGGGCAAACAACTGGAGAAACATCAGAATGCAAAACAGAAGAATAGCCTCTACAATCCAAAGGGATATTGAAGAAATGCTAAGCCCCCTCACCATGGACCTGCAAATCCAACCTTTGGATGATGCATTCCTGACATTTAATCTGGTGATGCAGTCTGAATTTGCAGACGGTAAAACTAATTGGGGATGGATTTTTAACCATTTTTCTGTTTGGAGGTCTGATTGCAAAGAAGCTACAAGCGCACGGCATTCCTTTAACAAGAACATAGACCAGCTGACTAATTTCATTACCCGCTATATAATGAACACCAAAGCCGCGTGGATCACTGAGAATGGTGGATGGGTACGTTTGAAATACACCCCACTGCTTTTGTCATTACTTTATTTAATAGGGGTGATGGCTGAAAACAGAACAGAACAAAACAAAAAGGATAGGGGTAGTTCGCAAAAAGCCTTTACAAAATACCTGTGGCTCACGCTGGCTCAGCTTGTCTGAGCGTCAGGGCCGGTGCTACCATTAGGCCAACTAGGCAGCTGCCTAGGGCGCAGGGCTAAAGGGGGCACCAGAAATGCCTTGGGGAAAAAATACAGCGCTAAAATGTGTATTTTACCAAGTTTGTTTTACCAATCATATCTTGACTTGTTGTAGTTTGCATTATTTGCAATCGTGATTCCTGCAAAGTGAGTAAGCCTCTCTTCGGCAGCTTTCTCTGGCGGGCTTCTCAGCACCAACATTTGCTTTGCAAACATGCATTTCTTAAGTCAAATTCAGCGCTCCTTTCCGCCTGTCCTTCTTCCCGCCCCCGCTGCCTGCAAAACGCTTTCTTACAAGCCTGCTGTTGCTGAACCAGCAGCGATATTCTCGAAGGGGAGAAGGAAGAGGTTCCCGCAGTGGCTGCTGGGGAATGTAGTTTAAACGGAAAGAACTCGCAGGATCGGCACTGCGTTACAAAAGCGGATGGCTTTCCTCCACCAGCAAAACCCGGATATGTTTCAGAAAAGGATGCATGACCCACACCCAGCCGTCAGAATGCGTGCATTGCATTCCCCTGTAACTTGTTTTAGCTTGTAAACTCGGGGAATCCTCCAACATCACTCAATTTATGTATATATAGATATAGGGCTTTTCTATATGAGGCTTTTAACCCACCACTTTACCGAGATTTCTGCTTCTGGATTCTTTGCAGAATTAGGATCAGCTCATTTACACGTCTGTGTCCCCCCCCCCCCCAGTTTTTTCTTTCTTTGCCTTTCTATGGCTGGTCAGGTGACCTGCATGTCTTGCTCAGTCCAGTTGTTGCTGATGGGCAACTTCAAGGCCCAGCTCTTCCTTCTGAGGGTTTTCTATATTTTAACCGGACTTGGGCTGGGCAGCCCTTCAAGTAGAGGACACCTTCAGAATAGAGGACAGACCATCAAATAGAGGACTGTCCTCTGTAAAAGAGTTGCCAATCAGCAACATCTGGACTGAGCAAGACATGCAGGTCACCTGACCACAGTCTTCCCCACTGTGGTGAGATGTACTGTATTTCTATTTAAATTATAATAATTATTATTAAATTTGTATATATCTATATAAATTAACATGTGCAAATTTTACACAAATATGTGTCCTCTTTTGTGGTGATGCATATACTTTTTTTCTGGCAATTCATAAGTGGCTACCCTAGAGTAGACCCATTGAAATTGCTGCAACTTAAGTTAGTTTTGACTAACTTACACCACTGAGTTCAAGTGGGTTTACTCGGAGCATAACTAAGTCTGAATCCAACCCACAAAGTTCAACACTCTAAACATTACAAGATTTGCAAGCTAGATTTGATGATAGTGTTGTTGTTTTTTATTCCCCCTCTCAAGTTTTTTTAAAAAACTGGTTCTGAGTGAAGGGATATGATATGTGGAAGCAGTGGGGAAGAAAAAGACCCTTTTAAAAAAAACACACACACACACAGTTGGAATCATGAGATCTGGTCTATACAAAGCAGATGAGGTTATTACTTAGCTGGGAAACCCCTCCTCTAGTTTCCTGCATTGAGCAGGGGGTTGGACTCGATGGCCTTGTAGGCCTGTTCCAACTCTATCTATGATATCCTGTGACACACACACAGAAAAATAAGTATACATAAAGAACTAGCACGTTAAGTAGAAGGCTAGGCTAGAACTCTTCTCCCTGATATCTAGCATTTTATTTACAGGAAAGGGTTTTTAATTGTTTTTAATATGGGAAGTATTCAATCATGCAATTCTTACCTTCAATTGGAATGTTAAAGTCCAAGAAGACTTCCCCCAACTCATCTACTGCTTGTGTAGGAACAAAGCAAAGATCTATTAGTTGGACCATCTCCTGAGCATGGATAGGAGTTAAAACGGGACAGAAACTACCCTTTTGGGTGCATTTTCTACTGCAGCATAAATTGGTTGAAAGTTTCCCCAATGTTTCAGTGGCACTCAGAATACTATTAACATTACCAGTTTCAGTGGCCATTGGAGAAAGTAGTTTTTCCAAATTAAAATGAATAAAAAAATATCTGCGTTCAACAATGTGCCAAGAAAGACTGGTTGGCAACCATTTCAATTGAATCTCAGTTAGCATCTTCTTTAAACATTAAAGAAATGGTTTGTCAAGAAAAAGGCAAGGAAAATGAAGTTTTAAACATTAAATGTAGTTTCTGTCACACTTCACCAGGAATTTTTCTATATATAGCAAATTGGTACTACATCAACCGTATTTTATGTATGTTTGTCAATGTTTATGATAATAATTTTTTTAGGTTTTGCCAATTGACTTTTATTTCATAATGGGTATAGGGCTGGAGGGAGGGCTCAAGTGGGAAGGGGGGGCGAAAAATATCTGATCTTGCCTAGGGCACCAAACTGTCCTTGCACCGGCCCTGGTAATAGGATCTCTGTACCTTGTACCAGTTAGCAACCTAGCTGTCATCTTTTGCACCAATTGAAGCCTCCAGACACTCTTCAGGGGTGGCCCTACATGTAGCACATTGCAGTAGCACATTGCAGTAGTGTAAGTGTAATGTAAGCAAGGCATGGATAACTGTTGCCAGGTCACATCAACTCAGGTAATTGTGCAAATGCACTGCTTGCCACAGGCCTGTGGCTCACGCTGGCTCAGCTTGTCTGAGTGTGGAAAGCTAAGCAGGGTCAGGCCTGGTTATGACTTGGATGGGAGACCCCTCCTCTAGTTTCCTGCATTGAGCAGGGGGGTGGACTCGATGGCCTTCTTGTGGGCCCCTTCCAACTCTATCAGATCTATGAAATCTATGAAATCTGTCTTTAAGTTAAAACCAAAAAACCAAGTTTAAAAGCTCTCAAGCCCCACCATTACCAAATAAATACAAACTGCCAGCAATAAAGATGAAGGGGAAAAAATATGAAGCAAGTCTGCACAGCCTTTAAAAACAAAAAGCCATTCTTAAAAAACTAAAGATCTCTCAATGAAAAATTCTATCTTTCCAATACACACACACACAGTCCAGTAACTTTAATCTGTGTGACTGCTGAAAACAATGGGTCTGGGTAGATAGGGGTGGGGTGGGTGGCTGGGTGGTTGGGGATGGGGTGGGGGTGAAATACACACACTCCCTTTACCTTTGACCAGGTTTTGATTTGTGTGGCTACTGAAAACAATGGGTCTGGTGGTTGGGTGGGGTTGGGAGTGAGGGGAGAGCATGGCCTGCGTTTTGCCTGCCTTTAAGTTAAAACTAAAAACTTTAAAAAGCTCACAAGCCAGCCATTACCAAATGAATACAAACTGCCAGCAATAAAAAGGGTTTAGAATCTGGCTGCCTTCGTCAGCAATAAACTATTCTACAATGCATGTCTGCTTTTCAGCAAGATTTCATAGATCATAAGAGTTGGAAGGAGCCTACAAGGCTATGGAGTCCAACCCCCCCCCCCGCCGCTCAATGCAGGAAACTAGAGGAGGGGTCTCCCATCCAAGTAATAACCAGGCCTGACCCTGCTTAGCTTTCCACGCTCAAGACAAGCTGAGCCAGTGTAAGGATAGTAAGGGAAAAAAGGATAGCACGTGACTTCTCTACTTACAAAACGCCCTTGCGACACACACACACACACACAAGAAAGGAAAAACAGGATCTCTAACAGACTTCATTTTTACAATCACAAAAACATGCAACATTCAATCAGATTCAAAGAACCCGCCGTTTGTAACTTTTACAATACACACAAAGAAAAGAATGATAGAATCTTTTTAACAGTACATGCAACATTAAATCATGCCTTGTAACATGTAGCAATAAATTAAACAGTCTTAAAGAACCTACAGTTTGTAACTTTTTACAATACACCCCCACACACAACGTTTAAAACAGGGAAAGAAAAAAAAGACTGACTTGCCTGCAAACATTCTATGCACTTTCCCCCAAATTCTGAGGGTGTAATTTCTTTTATTTTTTCTGTAGGGATAAATTAGAAAGAGGCAAAAATTGAGCTGCATTTTTTTATTATTATTTTAAATGCACCCATCTAGAGAAAGAAAAGAAAGAAAGCAAAAAAAGATACGTACTCACACGCGACGAGTATTCCTTCAGGCAGGCGGCAGGAAACAAGAGGCCCCACAATCTTGGTGGCTCTCCTTTTTTTAGATCACAGGAAGACATTCTCCACCCATGAAGCTGATTGGCGTTTGGTGTCCATGTGCCTACCCCAACCCCCATTTGGACCAGAGGAATGTGTCATTCTCTGCCATGTCTGCATACAATCAACACCAGGCAGACGACCCCAACCCCCCATTTGGGGCAGAGGGGGGGGGGATTATCACCTTCGCCATGCCTGCGCGCACACATTCAAATTACCCACACCTTTTTTTTTTTTAATAGGCAAACGGGTTGCTTGTTTTCTGAGCCCATGTGACTACACCCCCCCACACACCAGAAAGTTTTTTGAAATGGGGTTGTTGTTTTTTTACAAGAAAGGACAACAGCGGCCTGTATTCGTATGGACTATTTTATTCAGCGTTTTGTTTTACAGCTGTAAGAAAATCTTTATAGGTTCTGTTTCTAATCACATTCAAGACATGGCCAGTTCTTTAAACTGGGTCTTTCCTACCCCTAGTTCAGATCCGAAGAGGTCTGTGCTTTGGTTAGGAGCACACACACTCTCTTTACAGAGACAGTTTAAACTGAACCCTAACAATATGCAGTATACTTTCCTCCCACATGCGGTTCCCAGTTTTGTTTTGTTTTTCTCTTTCTTTTCTTTCTTTCTTTTTTTTTTTTTTAAGAGATGCTATTCATGAGAAGAGTGACAGACAGCAGAGACTCCTCCAGCCAATTACCATCAGGCAGCCGGCTCGCTTTAGAGCAGGGGTCCTCAAACTTTTTAAACAGGGGACCAGTTCATTGTCCCTCAGACTGTTGGGGGGGGGCGGACTATAGTTTGAAAAAAATATGAACGAATGGATCAAGTAAAAAAAAAAAAAAGGACCGGGCCCCCTTTTTTTTTTTACTTGATTAAATGGAAAGTTATTAAATTAATTATAAATTAATTATAAATTAATTTGCTGTCTAAAATTGAAAAATACATTAAATTTTAAAAAGGCATAGAAAGGCTTGATTTGCACACTGCACATATTGGGACTGGATTTCCCTGGTTTTGCCCCCTTTTCTCTCCCTCAGAACAATAATCAATCAGATACATAGTCTTGTAAAAGTTAAAAGTAACATTTACTCACTCAGATTATGCAGTTTCATTCAGGCAGGCTTAAAAGCATTTCTTACAGTTGGTTACAGTACATTTGGAAATACTTGGGGTCTGAACTTGTGGAGTTCAGACCAGCAACTCTGGTTACATGCTGCTGTTAGAACAACGTGGAGGCAACAACTCATACAACCACATTCAGAGACTCAGCAGAAAGAGGAAGAGCTGAAAGCTACGCCCACTTCCTGTTGAGGCTCTGCTAAATATTCAATGAGTATCTTCTAGGGAATCCACCTTAGAAGGTACCAGTGATCTTAACCATTTCACCCAACTACCTGGTGAAACATGAGCCATTGGTTTTGACTGCAATTTAAATATCCCACACAGATGAAGGATCCCATCCAGGAAAACAGATTCCATTCAGGGGCAATGGAGGTCCAGGGAACATCTGGGCTGAGCTGGTGGTGGCCAGCCGGGCTGAGGCCCCAGATGCACGTCAGCCTCCAAGCAGGGCTGCTCCTCGGGTGAGGTCAGAGTCGGCTGCGCCCCACACGTGGTCATAGCCAGCACTCGCAAGCTCCAGCCAAGCCAACCGGCGCTGGAGGAGAGCTCCCTCGGGCTGGCGCCGATGACGTCCGCTCGGCTGGCTGTGGAATGGCGAAGGACCTGGAAGGGGACATCGCCCACCTGTCAGGCAGGGCGGTCCATGGGCGGCTGCGTCCCCCCAGCTGCAGGGAAGGAGGAAAGCCCTGGGGAGGGGAGGCGGAGGTTGCATCAGGCAGCAGCCGCTGCCCCCTTTCTCCCTTGGATGAGGGAAAGTAGGCAGCTTGCTTCGTTCCAATGGGAGCAGAGATGCAAGGAAGCAGCTCGCCGGCTCACTCACTTCCATTGGGATTGAAAAAGGAAAAGACGACGCAAAGCAGGCAGGCTTTGCGCACGAAATGACATCACGGGCCCTTCGAGATTGTTGTGGCGGCCGCCGGTTCAGCCGCCCCTCCCCCCTTCTCCCCCCCCCACCGCAGGAGATGCAGGGTGGCAGGCGGGTGGACGGCCCGTGCCCTGCCACTGGCTCAGCCGCCCCTCCTCCCCTTCCCTCACAAGGAGCCTCTAGATTGGCCACCGGGCCGGATGAAAAGACCCGGCGGGCCGGATGTGTCCCGCCGCAGGCCGTAGTTTGAGGACCCCTGCTCTAGCTGAACGTTTTCAGTCATACTCCACAGCATTGCTGCAGCAGACAGTCCACAGGCTTCAACATCTGCTACTGTCTTTCTAGAAATAGAAAAAGCTCTCTATTGAAATACTTATGGTCCCAGTTACCATTTTCCTCTATTCGCCCCAACCCAAAAACCAGGCCCCATTCTTCTTTCTTTTCTTTACCTGTGCAATGAGGTTCTCTGCTGCAACAACTTCCAAGAGGCTGTGCCACATTCGGTGGTGAGTAGTCACCTCTGTTTGCAGTTTTTTAGGTGATGGCAAAACTTTCATCAGCACTATCTTCAGAACTGATAAACCGCTTTTGGGGGTTAGGTTCTGCATCCATTGGAGGTGTAGCGGTAGACTCTGTTTGGTTGCTCTGGTTCACAGTTGCAGGGGTGTAGTGCCAAAACATGTCCTCTGTGCTGGGGAACTTGTCTGGGCAGGGAAGAAGGCCACCTCGATCTGCCCGTTTTCTGCCCAGCTGGTGAGAAAGGTCATTTTTTCAGTGGGATTCCTGCACATGTCAGGGCTCTAAAACCACTTCCTATTGGTCCGTGGTGGTCTGGTGAGTTCATAGAGGGGTCACATGACCCCGCTGGACCAATACGGAGGGGGCTGGAGCCATCTTTGTTCCTGTGCATGTCAGGACTCTAAAACCACTTCCTATTGGTCCGCGGCGGTCTGGTGAGTTTGTAGAGGGGTCACATGACCCTGCTGGACCAATATGGAGAGGGGCCGGAGATGGCCGGGGCCATCTTTGTTCCTGTGCATGCCAGGGCTCTAAAACCACTTCCTATTGGTCCGTGGTGGTCTGGTGAGTTCGTAGGGGGGTCACATGACCCTGCTGGACCAATACAGAGAGGGGCCGGAGATGGCCAGGGCCATCTTTGTTCCTGTGCATGTCAGGGCTCTAAAACTGCTTCCTATTGGTCCACGGCAGTCTGGTGATTTCATAGAGGGGTCACCTGACCCCCCATCAGGTGACCGGGTCACCTGACCCGTTACGGAGGGACTTTCCAGATGAGGCAGGACTTCCGGTGGGGCGGGGCTTAAGGGCTATAAATCATTCGGGGGCGGGGGGCTATCAGTTTGACAGGAGGTACTACTACCTTACACTACTCACATCCTGCAAATGGAGGTCCCTGACCTTCTTTTCCCACCTTGTATCAAAACAAAAATCCTCCAAGCCATGAAAGGTACTCATTCCCTAAAACTACCAAGGACTTATATTCAGGCGGGAGCTGTTAAGTTTCTGCTCAGAACCTGTTCATTATTCAGAGACTTTCTCAGCCTTCAAGAGTGGTGCCAATACCTATTCAAATAAATCCTGTCACCGAATAATGATGAACACTTGAGAATGGCTCACAAAGAATTTCATTCTGGATTGGAGTAGATATGTGTCATTTGCTTCACAATGCAACACTTCCTGGAATATGCTAATGTCCAGCTTGGAGTGTTTATTCTCTTCCCTCTTGCACCCGGTACCCACCTGCTGTTGTGCAACAGGTTTGAAGCTCCATATTACAAAGCAAAACATAGCAAAATAAACTGAGTTTAGAGCCAGGCAACACTTTAATCTCTACTCTGCGGTTCCTTTTATGCTCACAGAATCTTAGGTATACACTGGCAACAGCAATATTTCTCTATAGATGGTCTGGGGTGTGGTAGGTCCAAAGTATTACACTGAGTATTGCTCTTCAGCAGGTATTTGGTATTTTCCAAAATTGCTATGCATCCTTTTGAGCTATTATCTTCTTTTCTTTGCATGGGCTGTTTCTCCAGGACTATTATTACATCCAAAACTCTGTGAAAAGCAGCAATATTTTAGAGGGGCTTGGGGTGGATTATTAAAGTAAAAAGCTTGTGGGTGATCTTTAAGGTGTCCATTTCATCCCTATTGTAGTGAGCATAGGTCTGAGTTAGGTGCTTTAGTATTTTGATATATACATAACCAGCCTGGATTTAATCTCAACCTAAGGAAATATATTCTCACTGGAGATTTGTAGCATAAGAACATAAGAAAGCCCCTCCTGTGTCAGACCAAAAACCTATCTAGCCTCCAGCATAGGAACATAGGAAGCTGCTGTTTACAGAGTCAGACTGTCAGGGGCGGTGCTAGGTACTAAAAAGTTCCAGGGCTCAGGCCCACAGGAAAAAAAATGAACAAATCTGCATATGCTAATCTACATATGCTCTAAAGCCTCTGTGTGTGTGTGTGTGTGTGTGTGTATGCATGTGTGTGTCTTTAAAGGACCCTGTCTCCTAAGGACACCCCTATTTATAAAAAGGGGCATATAGACAGGGGAGAGGAGGGCATTTATTTCAGGAAAAAGCCTCAGGCAGAAAGATTGGGGGGGGCAGCAGGAGGTGAAGCACATGTGGGCAAAAGGCCAGCTCATCCAGGGGGATCAGATGCAACAGAGATCCTCATGGCCACTGTGCCTTCATTTCAGCAAGTGCCCATGGATGGCAGGGTGGTGGGGCAGATGGCCTCCCAGAGATTTGGGGCTCCAAATGAAAGATTCAGGGCTCCAGCCCTAGTGGGCCACCCCCTAACACTGCCTCTGCAAACAGTTGTTCCTTCCAATACTGACTGGCAGCAATGGCTCTCCAGGGTTTCAGGAAGGAATTTTTCCAGCCAGCCCTACCTGGAGATGCTGGGGATTGAACTGGGGACCTTCTGCATGCAAAGCAGGTGCTCTACCGCTGAGCCATGGCCCACTGTTTCACACAGTGGCCCACCAGATGCCGCTGACAGGAAGCCCATAAGTAGGATGTGATAGCAATAGCCTTCTCGCACTGTTGTTCCACAGTGACCAGTATTCACTGGTATAAAACACAGGGGTACTCATCCCCCTTTCACTCTCTCCACAGGATTTAGGAGTCCACCTCAGGCAAAGCTCCCACAGTGGGGGCCCTTAACCCAGGGGTGGGCAGAGGTTTTGGACTTCAACTTCCAGAAGCCCCTGCCAGCATGGCCAATGGTCAGGAATGTTGGGAGTTGACATCCAAAACATCTGGAGATCCACCTTCTGCCCACCCCTGCCTTATCCCACAAGAAATGGGCAGCACAAAGTGAGAATTCTCTCAGACTTGACTCCAGCCTTCTCAGATACCCTGTACAAAGTAAGGACCGCAGTTCCTGTTGGGGCAGTGGACCCTCTGCCTGTCTGGAGGCCCTCTAGAGCCAGACATGCTGCACAAGCCCATCGACTGTTGCACCCTTTCCCTCTTTGTCGCACTCCAGTCTCTGCATCATCTGTGTAACAGGGTGCTGTTCCAGGACCTCAGGCCATGTTCCACAGCAATGGAAGGAGACTGGAAAAAGAGAGATACCTAGGTGGCTTCTTCGGGGATGTTGAGGTTCTTGGTGACCCCACTGGGTGGTGGCTGGGTGGCTGAGACCTAGGCCCAGTTGCAAAGCACAACCTCTCCATTTTTAAGAGCAGGGAAGGTGTAAAGTAGGATCCATCTTCCCAAAAGAAGAAACGGAAGCTCACCAACAGAGAAGGGAAGAGGCCTCCAAACAAAATGAGGCAACAGGGTTCCTGAGTTCAGGGTGCAACAGAATGTCTCCTAGGGGCAGCTTGTGTCGACCCTTCCCACAAAATCCTGTTCCTCCCTGCAGGATGGACAGTGCAGCATTGGGCATCTCCCAAGACCATCTGTAGAAAGAAGGTCCTCCTGCCCTGCTGCTGCTGCTGCTGCTGCTGCTGCTGTTATGACTGATAATTCTGGGCGCTAGATTCCCTCTAACCCCACACTCTTACGAAAGGTTTAGGATCTTTGGCTGGGGTAAAACCTGCGCTGCTGAGGGGGAAAGTGTGCGCTTTGCTCCTTTTATACTTAAACAAACCTACACACACACATAGACTCTAGAAACAAAAGGGTGGTTTTACTTGAAGAAGAATACAGAGAAGGTACAGTGTCTTACTTGTTGGTAAAGAAAACCTAGTGATGTCAGGCAGCAAAATATCCTTACGCTATGGTTCAAACACACCCTGTATTCTGGAGAGGAGAAAGAGTCCCTTTTGCCCTGACAAGCCTGAATAGGAAAAGGAGGGGGGGGAGATTCCCGCATAGAAGGATAGAAAAGCAAAGTCCCAGCTACTACCTGTCTGCTGTGATGAGGTTCCAGCGTAGACTCCCTCAGCTCTCTCCCAACAAAAAAAAAAACCCTTGCTGAAACCTCTTGGTTCTTATAGTCTCTTTCCAGCCTTTTGGGGGAAATGAGAGCAGTGGGGGCAGTCTTTGCCCCACAGATGTCTTCAAACTCTGCTAATGGCCTTACTCTTTATGTTTTGATGACTCATAATGGGTGTACTTAGGAAAACAAAGGTTTGGGTCTGCCTGCTGATGGGCCTGTTTTTGGAGTAAAGCTACTGGTGGTCGTCATCATCAGGATATCACTCGGACCGAGTAAGCTTGTCTTCCAGGATAAAAGGAGGAAATTCTAAAGAAGATTGTGTAGACTCTAGTGATGGGTCCGTAAGTGACTGTGGAGGCCAATTCTAGATCCACACAGCTTCCCACAGTGAGGACACAGGTTACCAGATGGAAGATGGTCCTGTAAAGGATTCGTTTGAGGTGCTTTTCGCTTAGCACGTTTCTCCCTTTCACCTTGCACTCGGGCTTCTTCAAAGTCCATGGAACCTTTGTGAAAGGCCCATATCTTTTCGGGATAAATCCTCCTGTGTTTTAGGCGATATGCAATATTCAGGTCTTAATCAATGCAAGCCCGCCACTCCTTTGCCTATGCATGCCTCTAGGCTTCACTCACTCTTCCATTCAAACCTTCAGTCATGACGTTTTGCCTTCTGCCCTGCCAGGGAGGTGGGCAGGCAGGCAGGCAGCTTCTTTTCTCCTGAGCCCTTGCTTACCCAACGCTTCTTATGAGGGCTGTGGACTTCCTTTTGGAGGTGTAGCCATAACCAAATGATCCGAACTATATCTCATCTTAACACTGCTACCACTGTGGATGACTTGCCTCTGCTTGGTACTGTCCATCCGACAAGTTTCTCCCCCTGTAAGCTCTCCCGTGGTGCCACCTGCAGCGGGAAGCAGTGACAACTTAAGTGAGATCAGAGGCTCCACCTGTCCTAGATCCTCCTGCCCCTCCCCCACCTGGCTCCTGGTGCTGGTGGTTTCATCCCCATGTTCATGTGGCAGCTGCGGCAAACAAGGCTGGCTTTTTCTTTCAATGGGGGTGGGCGGGGAAGGTAGGTTGCTCCCTTCACTAAGGGATCAGGGGCCAGGTAAGTTGATGCTCTCATACCCCATCCCTGACAGGACTACCGGGGGCCATGCCAGAGGGGAGCAGGTCACCTTCAGCCACCCGACGCCTGAAGCCTACAAGACAGTGGGTGTGTTATGCTGCTTGCTGAGCTCCTTTTGAAACCTGGGGCGGGGGTGTGGGGGAGGTGTTTCCAATGCTACATGAACCAAGCCTGGGAATTAGGTGTTTATTTATTTCATTTCATTTCATTTTTATACCGCCCAATAGCAGAAGCTCTCTGGGCGGTTTACAGCAATTAACAAGACAGTCCCTGCCCGCAGGCTTACAATCTAAAAAGACACAACACACAAGGAAAAAGGAATGGGGAGGGAAGAAGGGGGAATATTAATGAAGACTCCTGGCAGGGCTGGTGGAATGGCCCTGCGCTCCCTCTCATCTCCCTCCTCTCAGCCTGTTTGTTTGTTTCGTTTCGTTTCATATCTTTACAATGAGACATTCAAAATAATCCCCGGGAGTTGCATGATGATCCAGTTCTCCTGCTGGTGTCACTCTTCTTGCCTCTCTCCTTACCATAAACAAAACTGTGAGTGTTCAAGGTTAGGACACCGCGCTGCGCTCTGCCACCCCCGCTCTCACAGCTCCGCCAGTACCTATATCCTGTTCTGGAGCGGATTGCACTCCTCCTGAAAGAGGAGCATGTATTATTTATTTAATTTATTTATTTGTACCCCGGCTTTCTACCAAAAAATGGTACCCAAGGCAGCTTACAGAAACAATCGAATAAAACAATAAAACACTAGATAAAAATACAATAAAAATGTAAAATTACAGGGGGGGGGAAACATTAAAAACAGCACCCTGCCCAACAGTCCCACGCCAAAGCCCTTCTTGTATAAAGTGGCCTTTGCCTGCTGGTAGATGGACAGCAAAGAGGGAGCAAACCTAGGCAGCACTGGGAGGGAGTTCCACAATCCGGGGGCAGCCACCGAAAAGGCCCTCTCTCGGGTCACCACCAGACGCACCTCTGAAGGCAACAGTCTCAAAAGAAGGGCCTCTCCAGAAGATCTTAAGAAACGTGCAGGCTCGTATGGGAGAAGGTGGTCTTTTCCAAGTAGCTTGGTCCCAAGCCATAGAGGGTTTTATAGGTCATAACCAGCAATTTGAATTCTGCCCAGAAACAGACCTGTAGCCAGTGAAGCTGTTGTAACAAGGGAGTGGCATGCTCCCTGTAATCAGCCCTGCTCAACAGTCTAGCTGCAGCGTTCTGGACCAGCTGAAGTTTCTGAACAGTTTTCAAAGGCAGCCCCACAGACAGTGCATTACATTAGTCCAAATGGGATGTAACTAAGGCATGTGTGACCATGGGCAGATCAGACATCTCTAGGAATGGGCACAAATTACAATTGGTGCACTAGCCTCAGCTGCATAAAGGCACTCCTGGCCACCGCCGAGACCTGGGCATCCAGGTTCAGGGCCAAGTCCAATAGTACACCCAAACTGTGAGGCACAGTCTTCAGTGGGAGTGTAACCCCATCCAGCACAGGTCGAATCCCTATTCCTGTACCTGCCTTTCAATTGACCAAAAGCAATCTTGTCTGGATTAAGCTTCAATTCATTTTGATTGATTGATTGATTGATTGATTATATTTATACCCCGCCCTTTTTCCTGCAAGGAACCCAAGGCAGCTAACATAATCCTCCTCCTCCTCTCCATTTCATCCTCACAACAACCCTGTGAGGTAGGTTAGGCTGAGATGCAGTGACTGGCCCAAAGTCACCCAGTGAGTTTCATGGCTGAGTGGGGACTAGAACCTGGATCTCCCGAGTCCCAGTCCAGCACTCCAACCACTACGCCACATTGGCTCTCATCTAGTTTTCCCTCATCTAGTCCATTACCGACATCAGGTACTGATTTAGAACCAGAACAGCCTCCCGGGATTTAGATGGAAAGGAGAGACAGAGTCGGTGTCATCAGCATACTGGTGGCACTGAACCCCAAAACTCCGGACAATCTCTCCCAGCAGTTTTGTGTATATGTTAAATAGCATGGGGGATAAGATGGAACCCTGAGGGACACCACACAGGCCAATGACCATGGTGTCAAACCGGAATCTCCCGGCACAGATGGTATCAAAAGCTTCCGAAAGGTCCAGCAGAACCAACAAGGACACACACCCCATGGGGGTACTCCTGGAACCTGCACTGTCACCTGACTCAGCACTCAGGTGGCATGGCTGCACAGAGTCTCTCTAACCAACTTCGGCTGCTTCATCAGCTACGACTGTTCCTGGACAAGAATAGTCTGATTACAGGATCCATGCTCTGGTAACCTCCCAATCAGATTACTGTCACAGGTGGTACATGGGGCTGCCCCTGAAGATGACTCAGAAGCTTCGATTAGTGCAGAATGGCAGGCTGCCAGAATTTTAACTGGAACAGCCAGATAGGGGCATATTATTCCAATACATTGAAATAGTGAGCCAGTGTGGCGTAGTGGTTAGAGTGTTGGACTGGGACTCAGGAGATCCGGGTTCTAGTCCCCGCTCAGCCATGAAAGTCACTGGGTGACTTTGGGCCAGTCACTCACTCTCAGCCTAACCTACCTCACAGGGTTGTTGTGAGGATAAAATGGAGAGGAGGAGGAGGATTATGTAAGCCTCCTTGGGTTCCTTGCAGGAAAAAAGGCGGGGTATAAATATAATTAATAATAATAATTGGCTGCCTATTTGCTCCCAAGCCCAATTCAAGGTGCCCATGCTTACCTTTAAGCCCCTTAAACTGCTTGGGACCCAAATACCTCCATTTTCTTCAGGTAGTCACACTCCTGAAGTCACACACTGAATTTAAGCGAGTCTAAAATGCAAAACTGCACACGCTCAGAGGTTGTTGCTTTTTAAAAAAATCAGAGCTGGCAAACAGTTTTGTTGTTATTATTGTTCTAGCATATTAGGAATGTAGAGGAAGTTGTAAAGCATGGAACAGTGGTTGGGGCAGGGCAAAGAGAAACATCTGTTGGGTGCTTCACAACAGAAGTGATACACATGGCCGTCTAAAGAGGGCTCCCATGAGACCATTAGGATGCATTCCTATGCATGTTTAGACAGGAAAAAAAGTCCTACAACTCTCAGCATGCCCCAGCCAGCATGGCTGGCTGGGGCATGCTGGGATTTGTATGACTTTTGTGGGATATTTAAAGTGCAGTCAAAACCAATGGCTCATGTTTCACCAGTTAGGTGCATGAAATGATTAAGACCAGTGGTATCTTCTAGGGTGGATTTCCTAGAAGATACTCAGGTATGATTACCTGTGCCTCAGCAGGAAGTGGGCGTAGCTCTCAGCTCTTCTCTTCCTGCTGGGACATTGAGTGAGTTGGTTGCCTCCACATTGTTATATCAACAGCATGTAACAAGAGTTGCTGGTCTGAACTCCATAAATTCAGACCCCAAGTAATTCCAAATGAACCTTTACCAACTGTAAGAAACGCTTTTAAGCCTGCCTGAATGAAACTGCAAGTTCTGAGTGAGTAAATGTTATTTTTAACTTTTACAAGACTGTGTCTCTGATTATTGTTCTGAGGGAGAGAAAAGGGGGCAAAACCAGGGAAACCCAGTCTGCCTTAAAGCATCCTGGATTACCAAATAATGCTAACTGGCTAACACTAGCCAAATCTAAGCTTCTTTTAAGCTGGAAAGGGACTCTACTCTGAAGGATATTACTCCACAATATATCCTCTCCTAGCATCTTTTTCAACTCCCAACAACTTTTTCCTGTCTGAACATGCCTAGGATTGCACCCTAAAGTCCAAGGTCTAAAATGACCAGCTGAACCACTGAGATGTGCTACTTCACAGAGGACAGTCCTCTATTTCAAGAGCTGCCGGTTCTCTATTTGAAGGTGTCCTCTATTTGAAGGGCTGTCCAGTCTGAGTCCAGTTTAAAGATAACGAACCATGAGAAGGTAGAGCAGCTGGGGCCTTGAAGTTGCCCATCCACAGGTAGGCCCTGGGCAGCCGACTGAGCAGGCACACAGGTCACTGGGTCTGTCTTCCGCACTATGGTGAGATGTATTGCATTTCGATTTAAATTATAGTTAGTATTTCCAAATTTGCATCTCAACAAATAAATTAGCATGTGCAAATGTTATGCAAATCACCGTCCTCTTTTTCAGTGATGCATTTCATTTGGGGGGGGGCAGTGTCTAAGTGGCCACCGCACATGATTAAAGTTGGGGGCATGTGAATCCCCACAGCTTTGTTCGGATTTCAATCCACTCACCAGCCACTCGGGTATTAACCGATGAGATGTGGATGTGAGTTTTGATATATCCTGTGGCAAGAGAGAAAGGATGTTTGTTTTTGTTGTGTGTGTTTTTTTGCTGGGCCTAAATCAATCACCTGCTTATCTTAAGTACTGTTTATCTCCTTATGTTTATTTCATAGAGCATAGTCTGTGCCGTTATTACACTGTACAGCAGAGACATCAGATCTCTCATGGAGGCACATTACTGAATGCTGAGGATGGATAAGATACCCAGCTCTGATCACAAAGGAATGCAGAAGGGGAAAGTTACACTCAGTGATGCCTGGGGCTATAAGAGTAAAAGTAGATAAGATGGTAAACATGCTTGGGATTCTCCTCCTCCTCTCTTGTTTTAAAATCAACAGCAGTAGGAAGCCCAATCTGAATCAGGACTATGGTGTGTGGGCAGGCATAAGGAACATCAGGGTCTGATCCAGTTGGACTGTTCTCCCCCACTAAGACATCAACTGCCCTGTGGCAAAGAAGGAGTGAGGGAAACAGGAGTAGGCAAAATGTATGTCAGGGCCTGCTCCCGTTGGTCTGTCATCCCCCACCCCACCGAGAGATAAGTGGGGAAGCAGAGCCATCCCACCAACCCTGCTGAAAGTCTACTTACTTTTTCCTCTTCCCTCCCCATCCCTTTTTCCTTATGTGTCGTGTCTTCTTAGACTGTAAGCCTGCAGACAGGGACTGTCTTTTCTGCTGATTGTAAGCTGCTCTGGGAGCCTTTTTGGCTGGGGAATGGGATCAAAATACTTTAAATAAATAAACAAATACATAAATATTTAAATGATAGCAATTGTTTCTAGACTGGCCACTAGACATACAAATTAGCATATGTGAAGTTTATGCAAATCACTGCCCTCTTTTGTCTTCTTTGGGGAGGGATGGGCGGGATGAATTTTCTAATGCTAGTGAGGGAAAGCCCTATCTGGTGTTGGGGGAGGGGGGGAAGAGTGTGAATGAGTATGTGTGTGAGTGAGTATGTGTGTGAATGAGTGTGTGGCACCCTGGCAGACTCTTGATATGGCCCTTGGGGCCGAAAAGGTAGCATGCCCCTGTTTTGCAGAGCGCTGTGTGAGCTTCTGAGACTCAAACTGAAACGCTCCTGGTTCCCAACTCCTGGTTCATCTCAGACTACTTAGTGATCCATGGGCAATAACTCCAGCTTGAAACCCCATTAATGCCTAAAGAAAGGTAGCTATATTCTTCAGTCCCAGGAAATCAGGATTACAATACCCAAGGTAGAACGTGCAGATTAATCGAATGGCATACGAGCAAGAGGAAGACACAGCAGCAATTTAGATGTGTGTGTACCAAATGTCTGGAGCCACATTCAGCAATGAAACCGCAGGAGAAATAGGGGATTGTCTCATTTATCCAGTAAATCAGAATTTAAAAGCAGGAATGGGAAGACCTTCACACGCACCCATTGATTTCAGTGGTAAAGTTAAGCATCTTCTTGAATCTCCCCTGCTGAAATCAATAAAAGTTTAAACTTGGCCTGCATCATGCCTTTCTACATGCTAATAGTATTCTATCTGTTTCGAGAGCAGAATATCAGGTTTTCCCATCCAAAGCAGTTAGCATTTCACCTAGAACCAAAAAGAAAAAAGACAGCTGTCGAGTTTCCAAGGAAAGTCTTTATCAAAGGAATATTTAATGCTTCTTGGTAAAAACTACTTGGGACAACTTCATTATTTCATCTCACCTAAGCAGGGTCTGTACATTTTCAGTGACTATCATTGATCCTCTAATTGTGTCAGTACTTCATCACCTCCCAAATTAGCCTCCCTCATGATAGAAGACTGGAAAATAACATTTTATTCTCAGTCTGCAGAAACAATATGACTTTCTCAACACCCTAAACTGATTTGCCTTGAGGTTGTTGATTTTAACCCTGTTAATTCAATAGCATCCTTCCTTTAAAAAAATAATAATAAATGAGATCTGATATGTATTTGATTGCATATAAATCCACTCCTTTGTGCCCAGACACGAAAGATAAAGCTTTCCATTAATTTCCACATTGTCTTCCTCTCTCCTTATCTCATTTCAGAACATGGTGAGAAAACTAAAAAGGCCATCTGATTTAAAAGTAAACTTAGCACATTCAAATTTATTGCTAAAAGTTTCACTGCTTCAGAACTACAGAGAAATGTGTTCCAGACTGTTTAGATCAGGGTTCTCCAACCTTGGGTCCCCAGATGTTGCTCGACTACAACTCCCAGAATCCCTTGCCATTAGCCATGCTGGCTGGGTATGCTGGAAGCTGTAGGCCAGCAACATCTGGGGACCCAAGGTTGGAGAGCCCTGGTTTAGATAGTTCACTTCTGATATCAACTTGTAAAAAAATGAGCATGAAGTATAAGATAGCTATAGCTCGATTTATTTCTTTTAGCCATTTCTGACCCATTTTTCTTCCACTAGGGCAGGGCTGGGCAGATTGTGGCCCTCCAGACGGTGGAGACTGGTGACTCCAGTCCAGTGTCACTGGGGTGGTGTATCCACTCTGGATTTTAGTCTGTGCTTTAAAGAAGCTGTCCAGGGTGCTGAACCATATCCCCAAATTAGGTTCAGCACCCTGGATAGCTCCTTAACTGGTCAGACTACAACCCTGAGTGGATATACTGCCCCACTGACATTGGAGCTGCCAGCCTCCACTGCGTCCAAATGTTTTGGCCTATAAGTCCCATCAGTCCTAGCCAGCATAACCAATGGTGAGGGATGATGGGAGTTGTAGTCCAAACTATCTGGAGGACCACAAGTTGCCCACCCTTGCTCTAGGGCAGTGTTCTCCAGCCTTGGGTCCTCAGATGTTTTTGGCCTACAACTCCCAGCATGCCCCAGCCAGCGTAGCTGGCTGGGGCATGCTGGGGGTTGTAGGCCGAAAACATCTGGGGACCCAAGGTTGGAGAATACTGCTCTAGGGGAACTCAAAGCAGCTAATAGCATAGAAGTGCCTGGGAGAAGAATTCATACATTTGGTGAAATGGACTCTGGCCCATGAAAGCCTATGCCATAATAAATGTGTTAGTTACTGGTGTACATAGGCATAATGCCTCTGATACTGGAGCTGCCATATAGTCATGAAGACTAGTAGCCACTGATAGCTTTATCCTCCATGAAATAGTGACACAGAGATATGAACAATCAAGGCAATATCAGAAAGCATAGCAATAGAATCCACAAACAGAACACATTGTCCACAAAAGCCTCTGTAAAGAGCAAGGTCTTGATGAGGCCCATTATATCTAAGTACATGGGCCTCTTTCTAGGTAAAGCATTTGAGGGTGCCACAACCACAAAGGCCCTATTCCTCATGCTCACCTGCTGAACCTGTCAGGAGGGGGCCAAAGCAGGACCTCAAATGTTGAACGGAGTGTATTTATTTATTATATTTTTAATCTGCCCCATAACCATTGTCTTCTCCGACTCTGCACTTATCTTTGGCCCTTTGGTGTCCATCTAACTGGTCTCCAGAGATGGGATGGCATGTATCAGATGAGAGGAGTCAGCTGCAGCAGCCTTTGGGAAAACTACATCTCCCATGGTCCCCTGGGTTTTTGTGCCCCAGTACCCTGCTAATAAGTTCCTCAGGTTGTTGGAAAGAGATGGAGGGAAGTGGGGAAAAACTTCTTTCTCTTTTCCTGCGTATTGTTGCTGCTGCTATCACCATCACTTAAAAGGTTAGTAAAAGGAGGACGGACCTGGTAATACAGGGATCACCTTAAAACATGCAGCAATGTACCATTGATGCAGTGTACCCGAGGGTCTCCTTTGGTGATCTTATCGTCAGGCCCTGACAGGTGCCGGCACACGAGGATCAGAAGATCAATAGACATGATCACAGACAGGCTGAAGATCAGGCAGATGAAGACCAAAGGGCCAAGGACAAGTGCAGAGTCAGAGCCAGACAAAAAGGTGCAGCAATAGAGGGCTGAAGAGGCCAGGAGCAGATGGGGGGGTGTCAAAGGCAGATGGGGCCAAAAGTCGAGGCAGCCGTCGGGAAAAGAAAACCATCTGACAAAAATACCTATTTAAATATGATAATTCTCACCCTAGGACACTCAGACAAAATCTCCCATATGGTCAGTTTCTCAGGTTAAAATATACGTAATTGTACTGTACCAAAGAAGGGGATTTCGTATGGGAGTCTCATGTACTTAGCAAACAATTAATAGATAGAGGATCTCCAAGGACAGTGGTAGAGAGCAGTTTTAATAAAGCACAGGAAACAAGACAAACTGATCTTCTGAAAAAACAGAAAGAAGCATCTTCTAGATGGCTAAACTGTCATTTAACATTTGATCATGTGACAAACAGTTTGCAGGGAAGGATTACAAAGAATTGGCACTGGCACATTATAAAGAACATGAACGGTTGCCCAGAAAATCCTATGATTTCCTTCAACAACAACAAAACAACAAGGAACATCAAGGACATGCTAATAAGATGTGAGTTTAGGGAGTATAAGCAGACATACTATAATGGCCTGCAGACATACTATAATGGACTACCAGGTACAATAGCTCCAGCAGGACATCATCCCTGTGGACACCGCGTGTATTGTAAATACACTTGCAAGACGACAGGATTTGAAGTTCTGGCTCACTGAAAGAAATATGCCCGAAGACAATTCACAATTTGAACTACAAACTGTGTTATTTATGCCATCTGATGTCTAGGGCTCTTAAATTATTGATAGGAGAGCATCTCTGCGATATTAAAAACAAGAAACAGGGCACCCTGTGGGGTAGGACATTTTGCAGAGCAAAATCATTCTGCAAAAGACGTTAGGTTTGGGGCTTTACAAAAACTTTCTACAAATGAGAGCCAGTGTGGCGTAGCGGTGAGAGTGTTGGACTGGGACTCGGGAGATCCAGGTTCTAGCCCCCGCTCGGTCATGAAACTCACTGGGTGACTTTGGGCCAGTCACGGACTCTCAGCCTAACCTACCTCACAGGGTTGTTGTGAGGATTATGTAAGCCGCCTTGGGTTCCTTGCAGGAAAAAAGGCGGGGTATAAATATAAATAAATAAATAAATACAAATGATGGCAGAATCTTAATAAAGAAAGGACTAGAATGGATTTTAAGGCTGAAGACTCTGAAGTTCCTGCCTCTTTTGTAGGGTAAGGATTCATCTTGAAGGCTTTTTCCCCCCCCAGAGATCTCTGCAGTCATTTTTAGAAAGATTGAGAGAGTATACACAGGCATTTTTGCGGTGCGATTAGCATAATGATTTTTAATCTGAATGTTTTCTTTTTAAAATGTATACCCTGGGGGGAGGAGCCTGCGCTGGCTATGGAGCAGTAGCTTTTCTGTCGAGCTCCCGGAATGATTTGAAAACATCTGCAAATACACAGGAGAGACAAAGCGTGAGTTTAAATTCCTTTGCTGTTTGCTTTCTGGAAGGTATGCAGATGTAGAGCTAATAAAGAAATAAAAAGAATAGCTTTCTTTTGATGTGCTTCGCTCTGGATTGTTTATGAGCTCCAGACGGGTGAAAAAGTCCCTACCCCCTCTTTGGAAACGCGATCGGGCGCATCCCTCGGATAACAGTTTGAAAAGGCTAATTAGGATCCTTGACACTAAAGATATTGAATGTTCTTATCAAACTGTGCAACTGGGTCCTGATAAGAAGCCACGAGGTAGTGAAAGTTTCGAGACAGCGAGGGGGAAGGGCGGAAAAATGGCGGATTCAGCTGGCAAATTCCCTGCTGGTGCCAAGCCAAAGTCAACGTCTCCAGCTAAGCTTAAAGGGGCAGCACCAGATTGGGAGAAAATTCTATTACAGTTTCAAAGCTCTATGGAAGCAGGCCAGCAAAAACAAATAGAAGCAATTGAGAAATTTCAAAATCTGCATCAAGAGGATATGAAGCACATGCGAAAGTCCATAGATCATTTAGGGGTTCAAGTTAAAGAGCTGCAAGTTAGAGTGGATAAGGTGGAAAAACTCCAGGTGAAGGATGAAAAAAGTTTTGAAAAGTATGAAATGAAATTTAATGAGATGGAAATACAGATGATTAACATGCAAGACAGGCAACGTCGTTCCAACATTCGGATCAGAGGCTTCCCCATGGAGATGGGGGAGACTGGATATAAGTTAAGAGGCAGTATTTTGGAATGGATGAATGAAGCTGTCTCTGGAGAAACAATTTTTTTGGGATGATATGGACATTGAGATTGTGCATAGAGTGGGAGCATTAAGGCGTGGTATGACATCCAGAGATGTTGTACTGAAATTTGCAAATTTATACAAGAAGGATGTCTTCATGAAAGAGATTAGAAAGAAAGGTCAAGTAGCTTTCAAGGGGGCTACTTTGCAAATCTACAATGATCTTTGTCAGCAAACAATAAAGTGGAGGCGAAGTGTTAAACCGTGTACAGCAGTCTTGATCAGAAAGGGATTACAATACAATTGGGGTTACCCAGTTTTTCTTACTTTTGTGTGGAACAGTAAGAGATACAAGATCTCATCATGTGATCAAGGCATGGGCCTGCTGGGAGAGTTGGGGCTTCATGATGATGCGGAGGGTCCAGAATCGATGGGTCAACTGGAAGAAGAAGGAGCCAGTGGAGGAATTGTATAAGAGGTCGTTTCAACACGAGAAGAAAAAAGAAATAGAAAATGTTTTATAAAGAAGTTATCCGGGAGGGAATGAGGGGCTGCTGTTCGGGCTGGTGATGGGTCCTTTTCCCCCCCCCCGGGATAGGTGGGTAGGTTTAGGGTGGGGCAAGTTGCCCTGGCTAAGCAGGGGGGATAGTTTAGATGAATGTGGGGGTGGGTTAAGGGGTATGTTATTGTGTATTATTTTCACTTTTGGGGACCAAAAAAGAAAAAATGTTGTTAATAGATGGATTATAAGTTAAGAATTTCAACTTTAAATGTTAAGGGGCTAGGTTCAGTTACTAAGAGAAGGCGAATAGAAGCACTTCTTAAGAAGGATAAGGCAGATATTATATTCTTGCAAGAAACGCACCAGGCAAGGAAAGGAGTCAATGAATTGAAATTGAGGTGGTCTAGAATATATGAGATAGCATGTGGATCATCTAAATCAGCGAGGAGTAGCAATTATAATTTCAAAGAATTGTGGTTTTAATGTTCTAAAGGTGAAAAAGGATGATACAGGTAGATATATTATAATGTATGGGACCTTGGGAGGGGAAGAATATGTTATTGTTAATGTTTATGCTCCCAATCAAAATCAAGGAGAATTTTATCAACATGTGTTTAAAGAAATGGGTAATTTTCAAAATCAAAGGGTTATTATGGCTGGGGACTTTAACATGGTATTGGATAGAAGAAAAGACAAATCCAATCCGACGAGAGAAGATCAGAGAAATAATCTAACGATCTTGAATAAGTTAATTAGTAAGGAAGGGTTGCTAGATGTTTGGAGAGGGGTCAAGGGGAATGAGGAAAGATATACATTTTACTCATCAGCAAATAAGAATTATTCTAGGATAGATTTTATTTTTGTGTCCAGGACACTGTTTTCAAGGGTCCTGGGCACAGAGATAGGAGTGATAAAAGTTACAGATCATGCTTTGGTTAACATGGATTTGAAGATACATAAGGATTATAGAGAAGCGAAAAGATGGAGATTGAATTGTAATATTTTTCGTTATAAACATTTAACAGAGAAAATAGAGAAGGAATTGAGGGAAATTTGGGAATTTAATCAAACAGAAGAATGTACTGAAGCGATAATATGGGATACAATGAAGAGTGTAATGAGAGGAATAGGATTGAGAGAGGCAATAAATTTGAGGAAACAACAAGAAGTTTTTTATCAAAAGCTAGAGGGGGAGATTAGGGATTTGGAAAAGAAGTATTTAGAGAAGAGGGATAAAAAGATTTTTGCAGAATTACAGGGTAAAAGGAAAGAATTGGAGAATAAAGAACTGGACAGGGTACAAAGGAATTTGATTTACACAAAAAGGGAGTATTTTGAGAATAGTAATAAAAATTCTAAAATGTTGGCTAGATTAGCACAAAAAAAAAAAGAAAAAAGCTTAGTGGGGATGATTAAAGATAAGAGGGGTAAAGAATATAATCTAGTAAAGGATAAATTGAAAATTTTTCATGAATATTACACGGAGTTATATAAGGCAGGAAAATGGTCGGAAGCTGAGAGTAGAAGATATATCGAGAAAAATTTAAAAATAAAAATCCAGGAGGAAGATAGAGAGAAAATGGAGCAACCATTCACAGAAATTGAAATAGAAAGTGCTATAAATAAATTAAAACAGGGGAAAACGCCAGGACTGGATGGTCTGGGGGCGGAATATTATAAAGTCTTTAAAAAAATGTTAATTCCGAAGTTAAAACGGTTGTTTAATGATATTTTACAGGGGGGAGAGATCCCCCCGTCATGGAAACAGTCCTTGACCATTTTAATCCCGAAACCAAGGAAGGATTTAGCAGAACCAGGTTCTTATAGACCAATATCATTAATTAATCAAGATGCTAAACTATTGACAGCAATTTTAGCTAGAAGAATGAATAGTTTTCTAAATAAGTATATAGGGAAAGATCAATGTGGGTTTATTCAAGGAAGACAAATGGCAGATTTAACAAGAAGGGTTCTGAATATAATTTATTTAATAAAGAAAAATAATTTGAAAGCGGGGGTTCTTGCATTGGATATTTTTAAAGCCTTTGATTGTGTGGAATGGCCTGCATTAAAGATGTTAATAAAAACTATGGGGTTTGGAGAAAAATTTATAGGTATTACTAACCAATTATATACTCATAATGTCACGTCGGTAATTGTAAACGATGGAATAACAGAAACTATTAGCCTAGGCCGGGGAACTAGACAGGGATGTCCCCTTTCCCCAGTATTATTTGTGTTAGTTATGGAATTGTTAGCGAATTCGATAAGACAGGAGAAGAAATTATTGGGGATAGGAATAGAGACCAAATGTAAGATAAACCTTTTTGCAGATGATATCTTGTTAACATTAGAACGGCCTATAGAAAATTGGGATTGGATAGAGAAACATTTAGATGAATTTAGAGAAGTAACAGGGTTAAAAGTTAATTGGGATAAATCGGAGATAATGACATTTAATTATAGTAAACTGGAGGAAAGGGGATTTAAACAAAGGGGAGTGGATAAAGATAAAAAATATAATTAAATATTTAGATATTGATATATTAAAAGATTTGGATAAAATAGGGGAATGTAATTTTAAAAAACTAAAAGATGAAGTTAAAAATCAAATAGAGGATTATAAAAAATTGGGATTATCGTGGTTTGGTAGGATAGCTTTGATTAAAATGAAGATATTACCGAAGTTTAATTTTTTATTTAGAATGATACCATATAAGATATCAGAGAAAGAAATTAAAGAGTGGCAAGTAATGTTAAATAGCTATTGTAATGGGGGGGAAAAATCAAGGATTACTAAGAATAGATGGTATAAAGCTCAAAAAATAGGGGGACTTGGTCTCCCTAATTTAAAATGGTATTATATAGCTAATCAACTTAGATATATCATGGATATTATTGTTAGAAAAGATTTTATGTGGTGGGAAATAGAAGCATTTGAATTGGGTAATAGGGTGGATAAATTCTTATTTACAAAACAAGGACATATTATGACAAAAAGATTAGAAAATCCCTTTTTAAAAAATATGTTAGAAATTTGGGGTAGAAATAAGGAAATATTTTTACCAGGTATATCCCCGCTTACTCCAGTGGTGGTTATGGAAGATTTTCCCGAGAATGTTAGACATTTAGAACGAATTTTTAGAGAGAAAAAGGTGATAACTTTAATGGATTGGCTGGAAAAAATGGAGACAAGACAGCAAATAATTGATAGGGTTGGGGCAGGAAGAATTTCTTGGTTAAATTTAATTCAATTAGTACAATGGGGTAAGAAATGGAAGAGGAGACATGAGCATGAAAGGGATTTCACTGCATTTGAGCAGGTGGTTATGTCTAGAGAACTTGTAGAAGGAAATGCATCAGCTAGGGGTCTTACAAAGATGTTATATAAAATGTTGCAGAAATCAGAAGAGCAAGCAGAAAATCTTAAAATAGTGTGGGATACAGAGTTTGAAGAGGAAATATCAAAGGATGAGTGGAATAAGATTTGGGATAGGCGAATATTGAAAAATATGTCTATAAGAATTAAAGAGAATTTTTATAAGCTAATTTGGAGATGGTATTTGACCCCAGTGAGATTAAATAGAATAGATAATAAATGTTCTCCAATGTGTTGGCGAGGATGTCAGGAATTGGGTACATATGCTCATATGTGGTGGAGTTGTAAAAATGTAATGGATTTTTGGAAAATGATTTTTGAGGAAATATCAGAAATTGTTGGAGTTGATTTAGAGGTATGCCCTAAACTAGCTTTGCTAACAATAACGGAAAAGGTGATCGGTTCTCAAAATGTTAAAGAATTAATCATAAATTTGTTAACGGCAGGTAGACTAATGATAGCAAGGAAATGGAAAATCCAGCAAGTTTTCACTATTACTGAATGGTATAAGGAAGTATGGGATATGGCTTTGAATGATATGTTGACTTGTAATATTAAATGCAAAAGGGGTCAATTAAAGAAAAATAATTTTAAGGATATTTGGGGTTTATTTTTGGAATATGTGTTTAAAAGGGGGAAAGGGAGTTTACCCTGTCAAGATATATTGTATTTTTGGAATAATGAACAATTATAGAGTTATTGGATTGTTTGGTCCCATGGTGATGGGAGCACAATATTAGTTATGTGTGTATGTTATTTTCTTTGTATTGTTTTAAAATTTAATAAAATATTAAAAAAAAAAATAATGTATACCCTGTGCATATTTATTTATTTAATGTATTTCTACACCACCCATCAGCCAAACGGCTCCCTGGGCGGTTTACAAAAAATCCCCACAATCAGTATAAAACAATCATCATAAAACCAAATCATATCATTAATATAAAATACAAATACAGTACAATACAATACAATAATACAAAGAGCAGCTAGATCAGGGGTTCTCGACCGGGGGGGGGGAATTTCAGGGTTTCAGGGTGGGAATTGGGACCACAGACTCAAACTGCTGGAATGCTCATCTTTCTACAAATTACAATTCTACAGGTTGTACATAATCTACAGGACATCACACTTTATTGTATGGCGCAGATTAAGTCAGACAATTTTGGAAAGGGGGGAATGACATTCTGACATATGGTGAAAAGGGTGCAGGGGGCAAAAAAGGTTGAGAACCACTGAGCAAGATGAATCAGTGTGGGGGTACAGTAGCACAGTCATGCCTGGAATTGAGAGCAAAATTCGTTCCGGAAACGTGCTTGTAATCCAAAACACTCTTATATCAAAACGAAATCCCCCCAAAAAAATTTGTACAGAGATTTTTAATTTAAGCCGTACTACAGTACTTGTATTGCAAGACGTTGCTTGTATATCAAGTAAAAAAATATTAAATAAATATTTAAAAATTTGCTTGTCTTGCAAAACAGTCTCAAACCAAGTTACTTGCAATCCAAGGTATTACTGTAATACGTTTTTGTCCCTTTCTGCTTTGGGCTACTTCAAGGAATAAATCTATCTATCTATCTATCTATCTATATACACATACTTTTCCCATCCCTCTGTGACAACAGGATCAGCTCCATCAATTACTGCCAGAGGTCAATCATTGCCAGCAGCATAAAGTCCGGTGACGCATTCCAACACCTTGAATCTTTTTTTTTACCTCGTTAAACTTACTTTATCTTCAGCCGTTTATCATGATCCATTTGTCTTCTAAACCTCTGTGACATCCTCAGAGTCCATTATGGATCTTTTTTGCCAATTTGACAACTTCCTCCTGGAACGGAACATGGCAGTCCTCCAAAATGCAGTCGTGCTTTTGCTGAGTGTAGCTGTGACATGTCAAAAGACAGAGCACGTTCAAAGCATGCTGACAAAAAATGTCAACTCAGTTTTATATCCAGGTAGGAATGGAAATCCCCCAACAGCACCTCAAGACAACATAATCAATCAGAGGATTGCCACATTATCAAAATCAACCCCATTGTTCCCAGCAGCATCACCCCTCTTCCAGTTGACAATGTGTAAAATACCGATTCTCAAAAAACGTATTTCTTCGCAGCCAAGAAAACCTGT
This sequence comes from Shinisaurus crocodilurus, assembly GCA_021292165.1. NCBI lineage: Eukaryota > Metazoa > Chordata > Lepidosauria > Squamata > Shinisauridae > Shinisaurus > Shinisaurus crocodilurus. The sequence continues at coordinate 653,287 of JAHFWL010000075.1, read as the reverse complement.
CAAATCAAAACTTTGCTTACATAGGAAATAGATTTGAACTTATATTGAACTTAGTTGAAAGCATGGTTTCTATGCTCCAGATGCGCTATTTTTAAATATATATATATTTATTTTTAAAATTTAAAATAACTCTCAAAAACCAGAATTGCCACTGGATAGGATTGCTGTTTTTAAGATAGATAGATAGATAATAGATAGACATCATATGTATTTAATAACTACAAATATCAGCAACATAAAACATTCCTCTAACAATATAGATAATTTACATCATTATAAACATTCTTCTAAGTAAGCAAAAAAAAAAACCTTCTCAATATATACCATTAAATTATCCCCAGAATATGTATGGATCTATGGTATCTTGAACCTTATTATTCTGATAAGATATAAACAAACACCATTTTTTTTAAAACCCATTCTCCTGTTGTCTCCCTTCTCTGACTTTTACCAAATTTGTTAAGTTAAGGCACAATCCTATGCATGTTTTTAGACAGAGAAAAGGCCTACAACTCCCAGCATGCCCCAGCCAGCATAGCTGGCTGGGGCATGCTGGGAGTTGTAGGCCAAAAACATATGGGGAATATGGGGACCCAAGGTTGGAGAACACTGCTGCACACTCTGTGACGTTGGACAACATAAAACTAATCCAGTTTCTGTGCATGACCAGGTTACCAAATAAAACAACATTGTTAAACAGATGAATGTACTTCCTTTGGTCATTTTGTAACTTCAAAGCAATTAGGGGTTAAGGTGATATCTCAGTTCTAATTTGCAGATGGCAGAGACGTCTTGTGCATTATGAATGGCTTATTGGAGTTGACAGCCTTGACCTCTCAGAATGCTAATAACATTGTCATATTTCTTGTTCAGTGGCACCAAGCTAGGCTGATACATTCTGTCTCTCACTAATTTGGGCAATCTTTCAAGAGTCGTGGACTCTCCAATGAAACCTACACATGTGATCATGTCTTTTTAACTAAACCAGAAGGGCTTCATCATTATATTTAACCCACTTCCTTTTCTGAGCTGAAACCATTCTCTCCTTTTCGCTTTGGAGCATGCCTCCTTTTCCATGTGTAATGTTTTAATTAGCACAATGCTGCAAAATGTTTCATCAGAGCCGTGGAGGAAACTGCAAAGGGTGTCAGCAAAATCAGAGAGAAGTCTTACTTCGTGGACCAAATTTAAACATAAATGATGAGATATTGAAAGAGCACAAACAGAGTCAGAGGTTCCAGTCCTGAAAAGCAAATGAGGCAGATCTTCATGAATGTTGGTGAATATTCCACCCCCACCCACCCCTGGCTATCACACTGTTGAGCATATAGGGCTGTGCATTCATTTCAGAAAAAGTGAAACACTGAACTGAACTGGGCCCACTTCATTCAATTTTCATTTGTTTATACAATGAGTAATGAATGGATACTGAGTTGGATCCAGATTTAAAGTGCAATCGTATGCATGTTTAGACAGAAAAAAGGCCTTCAACTCCCAGCATGCCCCAGCCAGCATGGCTGGCTGGGGCATGCTGGGAGTTGTAGGCCTTTTCTCTGTCTAAACATGCATAGGATTGTGCCCTTAGGCACACACAGAGCAGACCCATCGAAATCAATGGGACTTCCATGAATCATGACAAACCTAAGTCCCATTTGTTTCCATGATTCTATTGTAAGTATGACTAAATCTGGATCCTACCCACGTTTTTCAGTATCCCATTCATTACTCGTCTGGAAGGGGGGGGTTATCTTTCTCGAGTCGTGATGGGGCTGGTTTCAGTGGCCACTCCTGGTGGTCACTGTCGTGATTCAAAATTATACGGTTAAATGTTGAGTCTTCGCTATATTGAGTTGCACCTTAAGACTCCACCCTCAGAGCATTCTGGAGTTTTGCTTTCATTTTCCTAGTCAGCTCTGTTTGCTTGTTCTTCAATAAACTACTGATGATTTGGGCCTACAAAAAGTCAGGGCCGGATTAAGCTAGGGGCTGTTGGAGCGGCAGCTCCAGGCCCTTAACAGACAATAGGCCTGCAATTATAGGGACACACGGTGATTTTTTCCCCCTTCGGAGTTAGCTCTGATCGTTATCATTCAGCATAATTAATGATTTTTTCAAGATTAGAAAGGTGTTCTAAGCACATCTGCATTACAGGCTTGAGGCAAGACCTAGCAAGAACTGTTGTTCTCAAATTAGCATTTCAGTATCTTTGCATTTCAATCACTGTTACTACATTTCTTTGTGAGAACTTCTAGCACATGGGGGGCTTGCTAGGGTCTGTAATATTCAGATTTAGAAGGGACCTCTCTCTCCAGCCTCGAGCAAAAGATCTTTCTGATTCGCAGCTCAATTGTTCAAATGCTAGTTTAACAAAAAAAACAAAAACAAAGCAACAAGAACAACACAATTATTCTTGGTCAAGCAAAGCTTCCTGGCTTTTTGTTGTGGCTGCTTTTTTTTTTTTTTTTAATAAATAATTTGGGGGAAATTGGGAAGACCCTTACTGATGAGCTGCAGGAGTTTTTGAGTTTTTGCTCCGTCAAGCGACCCCTCTCTGCCCACCCGCCTCCAAAATCTCCACCATGACTTCTGCTTGCTATGGGACAAACCTCTGGGATGGTCTTTACCTGCCGCTGGTCCTGATGGCCCTCCTCTGCACAGGTAAGGTTCAAAAGTTTGACTCTTTTGATCTGCAAGTTCTCCTTCTCCTTCTCCTTTTTTTCTGTAAAAGGGCTTTCCCTCTTTTGTGAGCCAAACTGAACGTAAGGGCTGTGTGTTTGTGGGTGTGGGTGTCTGCCTTTTGGGGGTGTTGATCTTCCTGCCGCCTGCAAAATGTCACCTGCTTGGCTAATACTGTGTGTGTGTGTGTGTGTGCACGTGCGCTTTCATGGGGAATTGTGTGGCATTTTAAGTTTTATTTTAAAAACCCCAGAGAACAGAGTTCACCAAATATCCCTCTTGGATATTTTGGACTACAGTTCTCATTTGCCTCAGGCAGCATGGCCAGAGGCTGGGGAAGATGGGAGCTGGGGCCCCAAACATTTGGAAGGGCCCCGGTTGGGGAAGACTGCCCTAGAGGTTAAAAAACGTGGAGGTACTTATCATCAACGATATGTGATGAACAGTTTTATTGAGTTAACAAGCTTATTGTTTACAAAAAAAGAAATATTTTCAATATGTTTCTGTTTTGGCACTTTAATGGTAATTAAAATATTTAATTTGTTTTAATATAAAATTGCGTCTTCATTTTATTTATTTCCATAAAAAGGCCCACCAAAATCCTCAGCACCAGGCCCATAATGCTCTTAATCCGGCCCTGCAAAAAGCGAGTACAATCTGCCTTCTTGAGAAGTGAGGAGCTATTTTATTTTCCCCAAATGCCCTGAATGTTGCATCCTTCCAGAGCCTGTTGGGGGGGCGGGTGGGAATCCATGGCTGCTGAAAACAGCTCACTGCCCCATGCAGCAACAACAGCCAAACAAGTGTTCAATTAAGGGGTGTGGGGAGAAGAAAGCCAATGGACATAAGTAATGGCATGAATAACCTTTAAACAAGTGACACGTTACGTCCTGGCCACCCCTAACTGGGTAGAGCAAGGTAGAGAGCTGGGAGACAAGAGATCTGTAGTGGGGGTTCCATGGGAGAAATGGTAGCTTTGTGCTGTCATAAGGGTCATGGTTGCTCTCATGTGGGTCAGATATATGTGCAGAGATGAAGTTAGACTAGCCTTCCCCAACTGGGTGCCCTCCAGACGTGCTGGACCACAACACCCATAATTCCCAGCCATCATGGCCAATGGCCATGCTGGCTGGGAATTATGGGAGTTCTGGTCCAACACATTTGGAGGGCACCCGGTTGGGGAAGGCTGTGTCAGATGATCATGTACCATGGTAACCATATTGTGGGGGAGGAGAGAAAGACACTTCTCGGTAATACAATATATTTTTAAAACATAGGGACAAAATGGTTCATTAAGACCCTAACAGGCACAAACTGCATGCCAAGAAACTGAAAACAGGGAAGGAAGAAATTACACCCTCCTCCATTCCTGCTGTCACGGAATTCTGATAGAAATATTCTTTGTTAGTGCATCACTTTACCAAGATAAAAAGTGTGGCGGGGTGGGTGGGGGGGTTGAAGGAGAGCACGCATGGCTGGGAAACAGAGAGAGGCTTGCTTCTCTTTATATCTTCTGCGGTGGCACTTTGAATGGATCGGGGCCAGTTCAGAGAACTTGTTTCATGAGTGTTCCGCTGGTCACTTTTGTCCTCCTTTGTTAACAGTGCCAGAAGCATGTGTGTTCTGGTCATTTGTTTCAATCACTTCTAGAAATGGCCAGTTGTCTGTTTTGAAGTGACATGAACCGATAGAACCGCTCAAGATTATTTTGAAAAATAACTGCCCGGAGTTGTAGGCCTTTACTTTGGCCTACAAAGCTAATTTTAACTGGTGAGGCCATGAGTTAAATGCACACTCGTGGCATGGCCCAGGACCATGAGCCCTCAGAGATGTCTAGCGGAAGCGACTGAAAAGGAGTCAGAATCGGTTCCTGGACCTTCACAGGTGGGACTCTCCATCTCCACCGCTGCCCTCTGACCTTGAGGAGTGGATCCTGGACTCCTTCGATCAGCAGGGAGACCCTGGAGAACATTCCCCGACCACCTCCTCACCTTCGCCGCCTAGAAGCCAGCAGCAACTGCAAAAAGAAAGTGCACTGGCCCTTGAAAAACCTAAAGGCAGCCCTTGAGGAACTTCCCGAAGGACTCTTCTGGCCTGGCCTGGCTATAGAACTCTGCCAGTTGCTCTCAGCCACGTGTGGCTGAGTAACCTGTTAGAACATATCTTACAGTTGCCCGTTTTGTCTGGATGCTTATTTAGACACACGGTCTGCTTATGTTAACATGTATAATTGGAACAAAAGTGTCAAAGCTTTGTGGTTTGTTTTGTTTTTTAAATCAGTGGTGTTGTGGACAGTTATTGCAATTAGATATGCTTCTACTCTTGTTTTTCTTTCTTGTGTTCCTTTCGTTTTGTGATGATTGCAAAGAAGATTTTTCAAAAAGAAAAGAATCTAGCTGCAGGGTTGATCTCCATGGTCCTGAACTAAATCCAAGGCTTGGGCTGTGTTAAGATGAGATATAGTTCTGATCATTTGGTTATGGCTACACCTCCAAAAGGAAGTCCACAGCCCTAATAAGTGTTGGGTAAGCAAGGGTTCAGGACAAAAGAAGCAGCCCACCCACCTCCCCAGCAGGGCCAAAGGCAAAAGGACATGACTGAAGGTTTGAATGGAAGAGTGAGTGAAGCCTAGAGGCATGCATAGGCAAAGGAGTGGCAGGCTTGCATTGATTAAGACCTGAATATTGCATATCACCTAAAACACAGGAGGATTTCTCCTGAAAAGATATGGCTCATCCCCCCTCCCCCCCACTGGGCTAATACCACCAGTAGCTTTATCCAAAAACAGTCCCATCAGCAGGTAGAAGCAGACCTTTGCTTTCCTAAGTACATCATCATCATCAGGAGATCACTCGTGACCGAGTAAGATTGTCTTCCAGGATAAAAGGAGAAAATTCTAAAGAAGATTGTGTAGACTCTAGCTATGGGTCCGTAAGTGACTGTGGAGGCCAATTCTAGATCCACACAGCTTCCCACAGTGAGGACACAGGTTACCAGATGGAAGATGGTCCTGTAAAGGATTCGTTTGACGTGCTTTTCGCTTAGCACTTTTCTCCCTTTCACCTTGCACTCGGGCTTCTTCAAAGTCCATGGATCCTTTGTGAAAGGCCAACCTCCATTTAGATCGTTCATGGGTCAGAGCTTCCCAGTTTTCAATGTTTATATTGCATTTTTTTTAGATTAGCCTTATGTGAAGGTGCGCGAGGAAAAGCAGAGCGCCTTCACTTGAGTGAGATGGAAGATTTAAAATCCTATTCCCGTGTGCAGACACCCATAAATCCACACACAGAAGTTCAGATCTGTCTCTCCCACTCCCAGCGCAGCACATCCAGCGTATCGGATGTCAGCCAGCTCAGCTTCCTCCTGTTTGCAGATTCCAGTAATAAGGAAATAACTCTGTAAACTCCACAGGTCTATTCTACCTGTTTATTTACTTAACAAAGCTTATTCTACAGAGCATACATCTCCTAGTTACAGTCCATGTGCAGAGTATAATGCATAGCAAGCATTTAATCCAGTGGAGCAAGGTGTTTACTCCACCTCAGCTAAGACATTACATGATTGCATTTAGTCCAGCAAGCACTAGTCAGAAGACAAGAGAGTGAAGAAGAGAGAACAGTTCAACATCTCTCCAAAATGGCTACAGACAGAGAAACAACAAGTCAGTACGTCATCAGAACATACAAACCACGTGACCAGCTCGTATTTCTTTCACACCTACTTTTCCCATGAGAAACACACAGGAAGTAGGAGACAAAACATAACTTGTTTACCAGCCATTCTGTTCCTTTCATTTGTAAACATTGTGCCACAGCTGGTGATGTGATACATGTCACAACATTATGAACATCTTTAAACCTCTTATATTGACCACCGATATTCCTCTTTCCATCCTTGAGTTGGGAATAAAGTAACTGCTTTGGGAGACGGCAGTCAGGCATTCAAACAACATGACCGGTCCACTGAAGTTGGCGTTGAAGGATCATTTTTTCAATGCTAGTAGTCTTTGCTTCTTCCAGTACACTGACATTTGTTCGCCTATCTTCCCAAGTAATTCACAGGATTTTCCGGAGGCAACGTTGATGAAATCTTTCAAGGAGGTGGAAGTGACATTTATAGATAGTCCATGTTTTGCAGGCATACAATAAAGTTGGCAATACAATGGCTTCATGAACCAGTGTTTTGGTCTTCTTACAAATATCCCGATCCTCAAACACTCTATGTTTCATTCGAGAAAACGCGGGCACTTGCAGAGCTCAAACGATGCTGGATTTCACTGTCAATGTTAGCTGTAACAGAAAGATAGCTGCCAAGATAGAGAAAATGATCAACATTTTCCAGTATTGTCCTGCCAAGCTGGATAGATGGCATTACCAAAGGGTTAGCTTGCACTTGCTGATGAAGCACTTTGGTTTTTTTGATGTTAAGTGAGAGACCAAGTTTTCCGTATGCTTCTGCAAAAGCATTTAGGATAGTTTGGAGATCATCCTCTGAATGTGCGGAGACCACATTATCATCAGCATACTGAGGTTCCACAACAGAGGTTGTAATTACCTTACTTTTCAGCTTTCAGCCTGCTGAGATTAAAAAGCTTTCCATCTGTTCGATATATAATTCCCACACCAGTGGGAAGTTTCCCCTCGACAAGATGTTAAAATCATGGCGATGAAAATAGCAAATAATATTGGGGCGATAACACATCCCTGTTTAACACCTGATCCCACTTTAAATGGAGCACCATGAGAGCTGTTGTTGTCCAAAACCGTTGCCGTCATGTTGTCATGGAGAAGTCGCAAGATATTCACAAATTTATTGGGGCATCCAATTTTTGTAAGGATAGTCCAGAGAGCTGTACGGTCTACAGTATCAAAGGCCTTAGCCAAATCGATAAATGCCATATAAAGAGGTTTGTTTTGCTCCCAGCATTTTTCTTGGAGCTGACGTGCAGTAAAAATCATGTCTACTGTCCCTCTAGAGGGGCGGAAACCATATTGAGTTTCTGGGAGGATCTCTTCTGAAATAGATAGAAGACGGTTTGTGAGAATCCTAGCAAATATTTTACCTGCGGTAGCTAAGAGAAAAATGCCCCGATAGTTTCCACGGTCTGTTCTATCACCCTTCTTAAAGAGGGTGATAATTATGGCATCCCTGAAGTCTTCTGGGATCTCTTCTCTTATCCAGATTTTTTCGATGAGTTTATGAAGATGTTGTACAAGTTCGGGGGGCCCTTCTTTAAGATTTCAGCAGGAATCCCATCTGGTCCACTAGCTTTGTTGTTCTTCATTTGATTAATGGGTTTTGGAGCTATCAAAATATAAAGAGTAAGGTCATTCAGAGTTTGAAGACATCTCTGGGGCAAAGACCGCCCCCACTGCTCTCATTTCTCCAAATAGGTGGGAAGGAGACTGTAAGAACCAAGAGGTTTTAGCAAAGTGTGTTGGGAGAGAGCTTGAGGGGGGTCACCTTGGAACGAGGACTGCTCAAACCCCTTCCACCTCCGCCGGGGCTACAGCTGGAACCTCATCATAGCAGACAGGTAGTAGCTGGGACTTTGCTTTTCTATCCTTCTAGGCGGGAATCTCTCCCCCCCCCCCCTTTTCCTATTCAGGCTTGTCAGGGCAAAAGGGACTCTTTCTCTTCTCCAGAATACAGGGTGTGTTTGAACCATAGCGTAAGGATATTTTGCTGCCTGACATTACTAGGTTTGCTTAACCAACAAGTAAGACGCAGTACCTTCTCCGTATTCTTCTTCAATAAACCACCCTTTTGTTTCTAGAGTCTCTGTGTGTGTAGGTTTGTTTAAGTGTAAAAGGAGCAACGCACATATTCCCCCCTAACAGTGCAGGTTTTACCCCAGCCAAAGATCCTAAACCTTTCGAAGAGTGTGGGGTTAGAGGGAATCTAGCACCCAGAATTATCTGTTGTAACAGCTGGTACGCGTGGCGCCGGCTATGGTGCTTCCTGTTCCTGTTCCTGTTCCCTGTCCCACGCCACGCTTCTTTGCCTGAGCTGTCGCCCAGAACAGATGGCAGAAGAAGTAATGGAGCATGACAACTTGTTTATTTGGGGAGGCTGTATTTTTTGTTATATTACTGTAATAGGGAATAAAATACCACACACACACATAAAAGGGACCTTGCTGCAAAAAATGTTGCAGTGTAGACTGCTCCAGCTCAGGGTTCCAATTAGTCAAACATCTAGGATACTCCATTCTCCTATTTCTCCCCTCCTGAGAGAGCCAGTGTGGTGTAGTGGTTAGGGCAGGGCTCTCCAACCTTGGGTCCCCAGATGTTGCTGGACTACAGCTCCCATAATCCCTTGCCATTAGCCATGCAGGCTGGGTATGCTGGGAGCTGTAGGCCAGAAACATCTGGGGACCCAAGGTTGGAGAGCCCTGGGTTAGGGGGTTGGATTGGGACTTGGGAGATCCGGGTTCTAATCCCCCCTCCTCCATGAAGCTCACTGGGTGACTTTGGGCCAGTCACTGACTCTCAGCCTAACCTACCGCACAGGGTTGTTGTGAGGATAAAATGGAGAGAGGAGGACCATGTAAGCCGCCTTGGATTCCTTGCAGGAAAAAAAAAGTGGGATATAAATATAATGAATGGATGGATGAATGAATACTATTCTCCTTACCTTACACACACGCACATGGGGGGAGAGAGAGAGAGACAGACAGATAGACAGACAGACAGACAAACAGACAGACTCAGCATTCTGTAGCCACTCAGCTTGCTCACTCCTTAATGGGTTGGTTTAGTGGGGGTTGCCCTGTTCTGAATAATATTTATAATGGCTCCGGCGATGGAGCAATAAGCATTCATACAGGCCTGGAATGTTGGTTTTATTTAATTTATTTATTTATTTATTTATTTATTACATTTATACCCCACCTTTTTTCCTACAAGGAACTCAAAGCGGCTTACATAATCCTCCTCCTCCTCCTCCTCCTCTGCATTTTATCCTCACAACAACCCTGTGCGGTAGGTTAGGCTGAGAGGCAGTGACTGGCCCAAAGTCACCCAGTGAGTTTCATGGCCAAGCGGGGACTAGAACCTGGATCTCCCAAGTCCCAGTCCAGCACTCTCACCACTACACCTCACTGGTTTCTTGGACATTGTCAAGTATGAACTGGAGTAACCTCAGGACTGGGAGTGCAAGGATACCTGAGAAAGAGAGGGATGAATGCAGGTGTTGAAATGGAGATAACATGCAAATGAGTAATCTAAACGGGAGATATTGGTCTAAGGGATTACCGTATATACACACCCAGCAGGGAATCAGCCTACAGGCTGTATCAGTATTCAAGGAGATGATGAGCTCATGGATGAAGGGAAAGGCAAGAGGTAAACAACAGGAAATATGGCAGGAATAGGGCCAATATACTTTCAGGCAGGAAGAAATGTCTGATGAGCAAGAAACACAATAGAACAACAGGAAGATGAGTTTACTACATGTCAGGAATCACTTGCTCACTAGAGGAGACCCCTCCCCTCTCCATAGGAAAAGACAGAGGAAGAGCATAAGAGTTGCAGGTTTCTGGAATGGGGTTAGCTCACAGCTCACCTTCAGAACAGGGCCTTTAGCATCATAGCTCCCGCTCTCTAGAACTTCCTACCAGTGCAAATTAGGTTTCCGGCATCTGCTGAAAATTTACTTGTTCCAACAGCCTTTCCCAGAAAAGTAATTTTGGGCGCAGTCCAATGGGTGCCCGTAGCCCTCTGAACTTGGAAGATTGATTGCAGGAAGTGGGGCTGATTGCAGGGCGTGGCCTGGGAGCTCATTCTGTTCCTGACTCCCAGCTGAGCAGGAGCACAACAGGAGAGAGGCTCCAGCTGTTTTTGGGACTGTTTTTGGGACTGTGAAAAGGCAAGCAGGCTCCCAGAGAGCGAGCGAACAGAGCGAGCGAACAGGGAGAGCAAACAGGAGTTTGGCAGCGGAGTAGTACAACAACAAGTGCTGCAAGGGAAAGGCGTGGCCTGAGAGCTCATTCTGTTGAGCAGAAGCTCCTGCTGACTGCAACTACCTGGGGCTGATTGCAGCTGATTGATTGCAGGAAGTGGGGCTGATTGCAGGGCGTGGCCTGGGAGCTCATTCTGTTCCTGACTCCCAGCTGAGCAGGAGCACAACAGGAGAGAGGCTCCAGCTGTTTTTGGGACTGTTTTTGGGACTGTGAAAAGGCAAGCAGGCTCCCAGAGAGCGAGCGAACAGAGCGAGCGAACAGGGAGAGCAAACAGGAGTTTGGCAGCGGAGTAGTACAACAACAAGTGCTGCAAGGGAAAGGCGTGGCCTGAGAGCTCATTCTGTTGAGCAGAAGCTCCTGCTGACTGCAACTACCTGGGGCTGATTGCAGCTGATTGATTGCAGGAAGTGGGGCTGATTGCAGGGCGTGGCCTGGGAGCTCATTCTGTTCCTGACTCCCAGCTGAGCAGGAGCACAACAGGAGAGAGGCTCCAGCTGTTTTTGGGACTGTGAAAAGGCAAGCAGGCTCCCAGAGAGCGAGCGAACAGAGCGAGCGCACAGGGAGAGCAAACAGGAGTTTGGCAGCGGAGTTCGGCGGGGGGAGGTCAAGGGGGAGGTCCCTAAAAAAATAAAATAAAATAAAAAAAAAAAAACAAAACAAAACAAAAAACAAAACAAAAAAAAACCATATATATATATATATATATATATATATTCTAGGAAGACAGAAACAGAGCACTATGGAAGGAAAGGACTCAGCAGTGGTGGTGACCTGCAAGGGGTGTGCAATGTTTGTTTTCCTGCCGGAGATCAACATGGCCTACACGTGCAACAAGTGCAAGCTGGTCACGCTGTTGGAAGAAAAGGTCAGAGGACTGGAGCAGCAAGTGTCAACCCTCAGGAGCATAAGAGAAAGCGAGGAGTTCTTAGACAGAACGGTGGATCTACAGCACCAAAGCACAGTACAGGAGCCAGAAGGGCAACGGCAGGATGAGGCGGAGTCGGAGACTGCAGAGGCAAGGGAAAATAACGCAGGGGGAACTCCCTGGAAAAGGGTGACTGTTAGGAGCAGAAATACTACAAGACACTCTGCGCCTGTGGAAGCAGTGGAGCTATGGAACCGCTTCCATGTACTTGAGGACGAGAGCAGAGGACAGCCTGCAGAGGACGGATTACCGGGCACCCAACGTGACAGCGAGCAAGAGGCTGAGGGTCAGTCAAGTGGAGGCAATCAAACCAAGGCCTACAGCAAGAGGAAGAGAAGAGTACTCGTAGTGGGAGACTCCCTCCTGCGGGGGATCGAAGCCAAAGTATGTCGCGAAGACCCATGGACTCGCCAGGTGTGCTGTCTCCCTGGGGCACGGATTAAGGATGTGACAGAGCAGCTGCCGAGGCTCATGCAGCCCACCGACACATACCCCTTTCTTCTCTTCCACGTGGGTACGAATGATACTGCCAAGCGGAGTTACAAAGAAATCACGGCAGACTTTGAAGAGCTGGGAAGGGAACTCAAGAACTTCGGGGCCCAGATAGTTTTCTCATCCATCCTTCCAGTACTTGGAAGAGGCATAGAAAGGGAAAGAAAAATACTCCGAGTGAATGACTGGCTACGAAGGTGGAGCCGACGTGAGGGATTTGGATTCTGGGACCACGGGCTACACTTCCTGGAAGATGGACTGCTGGCAAAGGATGGGTTGCACCTCACAAGGACTGGGAAGAATGTGTTTGGACACAGCATGAGGAACTTAATCAGGAGGGCTTTAAACTGAATCCAACAGGGGAGGGAGACATAAACTCGGGGGTACCAATGGAAGAAGGCCTCTTTGCCACAATGGAGAGAACAGCTCCAGCGGTGCCCATTGATAGTCTACCACAAAATGTAGGGGGAAAGTCGGACTGTAAAGCACATAGTCTTCAATGTCTCTATACTAATGCCCAGAGTATGGGCAACAAACAAGACGAACTTGAACTCTTGATACATGAGGGCAAGTACGACTTGATAGGGATAACTGAAACCTGGTGGGATGACTCCCATGACTGGAATACAGCAATTGAAGGGTATAACTTGTTCAAAAGGAACAGAAGCAACAGAAAGGGAGGTGGAGTTGCACTGTATGTTAAAAATACGTATCTCTGCACAGAGATACAGGAAGAGGAGCTTGGCAGCCCCATTGAGAGCATCTGGGTTAAAATAAAGGGGGCAAAGAATAAAGCGAACATGGCGGTTGGAGTCTACTACCGACCACCCAATCAAGGAGAAGACGAGGATGGAACTTTTGAAAAACAAATTGCCAGTGTTTCAAGGAGGCACGATGTGGTAGTAATGGGAGACTTCAATTTCCCTGATATCTGTTGGGAGACTTATTCAGCCAAACATGGCCCCTCCAAGAAATTCCTGAGCTGTGCTGCTGATAACTTCCTCCTACAGAAAGTGGAGGAAGGAACTAGAGGATCGGCTATCCTTGACCTGATTCTAACCAACAGAGACGAGTTAGTGGATAAAGTGGCAGTTTCGGGAACTCTGGGGGAAAGTGACCATGTTATACTTGAGTTCTTGATTCTAACAGAAGCAAAAGCTGAGTGTAGCCAAACACGTACCCTGGATTTTAGGAAAGCCAATTTTAACAAACTCAGAACAATGATTAGTAAGATCCCATGGCAAATGACTCTCACGAGAAAGGGAGCCCAGGAGGGGTGGGAGTTTTTAAAAAAGGAAATTTTAAAGGCACAATTGCAAACAATTCCCACAAGGAAAAAAGGCAGAGGGCAACAGAAGAAGCCAATGTGGCTTCACAATAAACTCAAAGATGACCTGAAAACAAAAAAGGACACGTATAGGAAGTGGAAGGAAGGACAGGCTACAGGGGAAGAGTACAGGCAGGTAGCACAGAACTGCAGGAATAGTGTCAGGAAGGCTAAAGCTGAGAATGAGCTAAGGTTAGCGAGGAATGCTAAAAGCAACAAAAAAGCTTTCTTCAGATACATGCACAGTAAAAGACAGAAGAAAGAACTGGTGGTTCAACTACGCAATGAGGATGGCAAATTGATAACAGAAGACAAAGAAAAGGCAGAAGTGTTCAATTCCTACTTCGGCTCGGTCTTCTCCCAAAAGAGGGTCTATGACCCCCCTGGCAAACCTGAAATGCAGACTGAAGGGGCAGAATTGCAGCTTGAGATTGATAGGCAAATGGTCAAGGAGCACCTGATTACTCTGAACGAGTTTAAATCTCCAGGGCCTGATGAGCTGCATCCTAGAGTAATAAAGGAACTGGCAGAAGAACTCTCAGAACCACTGTCTATTATCTTTGAGAAATCATGGAGGACAGGTGAAGTGCCAGACGACTGGAGGAGGGCAAATGTTGTTCCCATCTTCAAAAAGGGCAAGAAGGAGGAACCTGGGAACTATAGGCCAGTCAGTCTGACATCAATCCCCGGGAAGATTTTTGAGCAGATTATAAAGAAGTCAGTCTGCAAGCACCTTGAAAACAATGCAGTGATTACTAGAAGCCAGCATGGATTTGTCAAGAACAAATCCTGTCTGACTAATCTGATCTCATTTTTTGATCGGGTAACCTCCCTTGTGGACTGTGGGAATGCTGTGGACATTATATACCTGGACTTCAGCAAAGCTTTCGACAAAGTGCCTCATGATATCCTGATTAGTAAGCTAGCTAAGAGTGGGCTAGATGGATCAACTATCAGGTGGATCCACAATTGGCTACAGAATCGGACTCAAAGAGTGCTTATCAATGGTTCCTTCTCAAACTGGGGAGAGGTAACGAGCGGGGTACCACAGGGCTCGGTCCTGGGCCCGGTGCTCTTCAACATTTTTATTAATGACTTGGATGAGGAGGTACAGGGAATGCTTATCAAATTTGCAGATGACACAAAGTTGGGTGGAACAGCTAATACTCTGGAAGACAGAAACAAAATTCAAAGTGACCTCGATAGGCTGGAGCGCTGGGCCGAAAACAACAGAATGAAATTTAACAGGGATAAATGCCAAGTGCTGCACCTAGGGAGAGGAAACCAAATGCAGAGTTACAGAATGGGGGACACTTGGCTCAACAATACTACAAGTGAGAAGGATCTTGGAATTGTGGTAGATCACAAACTGAATATGAGCCAGCAATGCGACGTGGCTGCAAAGAAGGCAAATGCAATTTTGGGCTGTATTAATAGAAGTATAGCTTCCAAATCGCGGGAAGTGATAATTCCCCTTTACTCGGCACTGGTTAGGCCTCATCTTGAGTACTGTGTCCAGTTCTGGGCACCTCATTTTAACAAGGACATAGACAAACTGGAGAGGGTTCAGAGGAGGGCAACAAGGATGATAAAGGGACTGGAAACAAGGCCCTATGAGGAAAGACTGAAAGAACTGGGCATGTTTAGCCTTCAGAAGAGGAGACTGAGGGGAGATATGATCGCACTCTTCCAGTATTTGAAGGGATGTCACACAGAGGAGGGCAAAGATTTCTTCTCGTTCATCCCAGTTTGCAGGACACGGAATAATGGGCTCAAGTTACAGGAACCTAGATTCCACCTAAACATCAGGAAAAATTTCCTGACTGTCAGAGCAATAAGACAATGGAATCAACTACCTAGGGAGGTGGTGGGCTCTCCCAGTCTGGAGGCATTCAAGGTGCGGCTGGACAGACATCTGTCAGAGATGCTTTGACCTGGATTCCTGCATTGAGCAGGGGGTTGGACTCGATGGCCTTGTAGGCCCCTTCCAACTCTACTTTTCTATGATTCTATGATTCATCATCAGGCGATCACTCGTGACCGAGTAAAATTGTCTTCCGGGATAAAGGGAGGAAATTCTAAAGAACATTGTGTAGACTCTAGCGATGGGTCCGTAAGTGACTGTGGAGGCCAATTCTAGATCCACACAGCTTCCCACAGTGAGGACACAGGTTACCAGATGGAAGATGGTCCTGTAAAGGATTCATTTGACGTGCTTTTCACTTAGCACGTTTCTCCCTTTCACCTTGCACTCGGGCTTCTTCAAAGTCCATGGAACCTTTGTGAAAGGCCAACCTCCATTTAGATCGTTCATGGGCCAGAGCTTCCCAGTTTTCGATGTTTATATTGCATTTTTTTAGATTAGCCTTATGAACATCTTTGAACCTCTTATATTGACCACCGATATTCCGCTTTCCATCCTTGAGTTGGGAGTAAAGTACTAACTGCTTTGGGAGACGGCAGTCAGGCATTCGAACAACATGACCAGTCCACTGAAGTTGGCGTTGAAGGATCATTTTTTCAATGATAGTAGTCTTTGCTTCTTCCAGTACACTGACATTTGTTCGCCTATCTTCCCAAGTAATTCGCAGGATTTTCCGGAGGCAACGTTGATGAAACCTTTCAAGGAGGTGGAAGTGACGTTTATAGATAGTCCATGTTTCGCAGGCATACAATAAAGTTGGTAATACAATGGCTTCATAAACCAGTGTTTTGGTCTTCTTACAAATATCCCGATCCTCAAACACTCTATGTTTCATTCGAGAAAATGCGGCACTTGCGGAGCTCAGACGATGCTGGATTTCACTGTCGATGTTAGCTGTAACAGAAAGATAGCTGCCAAGATAGAGAAAATGATCGACATTTTCCAGTATTGTCCCGCCAAGCTGGATAGATGGCATCACCGAAGGTGACTTGGAAGATTATGGGCATCCCATGCAGAGCGGGAGGAGTGCGGAGGCGAAGGTCACGTCCGTGCTCCTCCTGCTCTGCAAAACAGCTAGACATCCAATTTTGGCTGTCTAACTGCAGTGAGGGGGGGAGGGAAGGAGGCTGAGGCATTGCCAGGATACATCGTATCTTGGCAGCGCCGGTCTCCTTCCCTCCCCACTCCAACAAAAAGGCCTCCTAAACCCCTTCTCTGCAAACCTCAGGGTTCACCAGAATATGCTGATAACTCCCTTTTATTTCTCATTAGTCAATTTTGGCTACATAGTCTCAGAACTGAGCACCTGAGTTTGCTGTTAAAATTTTTTAAATTGGCATATGCCCTGGTTTCAGTTCACTTCTTCCCTCCCAGCCCCCTTTATAAGCTAGCATATGGTTTGTGTTGATATTTGAGAGAGAAAAGGAAACCTTTCTACAAAGACACACACCTTCCACATCCATCCCCTGCCCACCCTCACCAAAGGAAGCCACAAAGATCACCCAGTTTTATCCACCAATGTCAAACTCTGAATTTATTATTTTTTCTCTCACCCCAAACTTCTTACAGATGACAGACAGACAGACAGCCTAATTATGTTGAGTACGACTTGAGACAATGACCTCTTAATAATTGGTTCTCTTTCTCCACATCTGGTTAATGATACACTAATGTAATCTTGGTTCTACTTCTTGAGAAACAAAGCAACATATGTTGTGTTGTACATTTATAAAACTGGCAGTTAATTGTCCTATTAGCATACACAAGGCACTATATGAAAAGCATGGTCTGCAGCTTATAACATAAGAAGAAGAATCATGCTGGATCAGGCCAAGGGTCCATCTAGTCCGGCATTTTGTTCACACAGTGGCCAACCAGCTGCCCACAGGATCCCACAGGTGGGTCATGAGTGCCCATGTTCCCCAGCAACTGGTGTACATAGGCATACTGCCTCTGATACTGGAGGAAGCAGTCAGTCAGTCAGGCGATCACTCGTGACCGAGTAAGATTGTCTTCCAGGATTTAAAAAAAAGAAAGAAAATTTACAAAAAGGAGATTTTAAAAGGAGGAAAATTCTAAAGAAAATTGTGTAGACTCTAGCAATGGGTCCATAAGTGACTGTGGAGGCCAATTCTAGATCCACACAGCTTCCCACAGTGAGGACACAGGTTACCAGATGGAAGATGGTCTTGTAAAGGATTCATTTGACGTGCTTTTCGCTTAGCACGTTTCTCTCTTTCACCTTGCACTCGAGCTTCTTCAAAGTCCATAGAACCTTTGTGAAAGGCCAACCTAGCCATCAGGACTAGTAGCCATTGATAGCCTTCTCCTCCTTGAATTTGTCCAATCACCTTTTAAAGCCCTCCAAATTCGATTTATTGGTTTCTCAAAAGGCACAATTCTTACTTAAATATTGTTGCTTCCATGCATGCTTTCCTGTGATAGCACTTGCACTGATTCCATCTCTAGTTTGTTACAAAATGATGGCATTAATTAGGGGCAGGAATGAAGAAGGCAGGGGAGAACCCTGGATAGCTCAGCCCATAACTAGGAGCTTTTCTACACGAGGCTCTTAATCCGTTGTATCTACTTTCAGTTTTGTCACAGAACTGAGTTCCGAGCTCTACACAAAGAACTTTCTCTTTCCTGCTTTCCCGCTACATAACCTCTATGTGGCGCTGTGCTATAGGAATTACGCAAGTAGGAAAATGCATTTTCTTTCACTTTCACAAATAATACTTGTTTGTGAAAGTGAAGAGAAAAAGAGCCTCTGTGTGGAGAAAAAGAGCCTCTGAGGGTTCCTACACACACAGTCACACGCCTGCACACACACACGCACACGCCTCCTCATGTGTAAACCAAGTAAGGCCGGTTGGGGGCTGGGAGGAGGCGAAATGTGCATAAAGTATCGGATGGGACATGGCGCCTGAAAGTCCTGAAAAGCCGGTCTACGGCTTTTCAGATGCAAATGTCATGAGTCATGAGTCTCCCTCCCCTGCCTGGCCAGGTGAAGTTCATCCTGATTGGCTAGAAGCAGCAAAGCTACAGAAAGGAGGGGAGGGGGGGAAGGTATATTTCCTAAAGTGTGGGTTTTGTTCTTTGTTTTTAGTTCGTCGCGTGGTTGCTGGCTGTGGAGCAATGGCAGCAAGCCACACAGAGGTCCAAGCCTTCGGGCGGCCTTAGGATCCGACCCTAGGTAGCTCCTGGTGAAATTAGCTGAATGAGGGCTTTGGCAAGGCAAGCCTTGTGGAGGGCTACCCATCTCGGACCTTCGGATAGGTGTGTAGTCTTCCCGGGCAGCAAGGCTGTGCTGGACCCAACCCTGAAGAGAACTGACCCCCAGGTAACAAGTTGTGTGCCTGGGAGATATGAATCAGTAGGTTTTGTTATTTTTGCAGCTCTATTACTGTGTACCAAAGTGTCTCTCTATTTTGTGCTTCTCTCATTTCCCTATTTTTTTTATTATTATTTATTTATTATTAATATTTATTTATCGCCCATCTAGCCGGCAACCGGCCACCCTGGGCGATGTACACAGAATAAAAGCAATAAAATACATTTAAACAATATAAAAATTTTAAAATCTTAACCCACCCCATATTCCCGCCTGAACAACCAGGTTTTTAATGAGCGACGGAAGCTCATCAGAGAGGGGGCATGGCGGAGGTCACTCGGGAGAGAGTTCCACAGTACGGGGGTCACCACAGAAAAGGCCCTCTTCCTCGTCCCCACCAGTCTAGCTGCTCTGGCTGAAGGGACAAGGAGAAGGCCATCCATGGCAGATCTTGTTGAGCGGCCCACTTGGTGTTGCTGGAGACGCTCCTTGAGATAGACTGGACCGGAGCCGTATAGGGTTTTAAAGGTCAAAACCAACACCTTGAATTCGGCTCGGCAAGCAACTGGTAGCCAGTGCAAATCCTTCAGCACTGGCGTGATGTGATCCCGCCGGCGGCTGCCTTTAACCAGGCGAGCCGCCGCGTTCTGTACCAGCTGTAGCTTCCGAACCGTCTTCAAGGGTAACCCCACGTAGAGCGCATTACAGTAGTCTAGGCGAGAGGAGACCAAGGCATGAACCACTGATGGGAGCAAGTGATTAGGAAGGTAGGGGCGCAGCTGCCGTATCAGATGGAGTTGATACAGCGCTGCCCGGCTCACAGCTGCCACCTGAGCCTCCATGGACAGCTGGGAGTCTAGAATGACCCCCAAGCTGCGGACCTGGTCCTTCAGGGGGAGATGTACCCCATTCAGCACCAGGTCAACATCCCCTAACCTCCCCTTGTCCCCCACCAGAAGTACCTCGGTCTTGTCGGGGTTCAGCTTCAGCATGTTCCTTCCCATCCAGCCACCCACTGACTCCAGGCACTTGGACAGGGTCTCAACGGCCAACCTCAGTGAGGACTTGAAACAGAGGTAGAGCTGCGTGTCATCCGCATATTGATGACACCGCACCCCAAACCTCCTGATGATAGCTCCCAGCGGCTTGAGGTAGATGTTGAATAACATCAGGGAGAGGATGGAACCCTGCGGCACTCCACAAGTGAGCAGCCGAGGGTCCGAAGCCTCCTCCCCGAGAACTACCCTCTGGTACCTTCCAGAGAGGAAGGACCGGAACCACTGCAATACAGTGCCTCCCAAGCCCAACCCCTCCAGGCGGTCCAGGAGGACACCGTGGTCAACGGTATCAAAAGCCGCCGAGAGATCGAGGAGGACTAGAAAGGAGCATTCGCCCCTATCCAAAGCCCTCCTCATATCATCCACCAAGGCGACCAAGGCCATCTCCATCCCATGTCCAGACCTGAAGCCTGACTGGCACAGATCTAAATAATCGGCTTCATCCAAGTGTGCCTTCAACTGAGCACCCACCACCCACTCAATCACCTTGCCCAGAAATGGTAAATTGGAGACTGGGCGAAAGTTGTTTAAATCCTGGGGATCCAAGGAGGGCATCTTTAGAAGCGGTCTTATTACTGCCTCCTTGAGGGCTGATGGCATCACTGCCTCCTCGAGGGAGGCATTCACCACCGCCTTGATCCCCTCACCCAGTCTCTCCCTGCAGCTCATGATGAGCCAGGACGGGCAAGGATCAAGCAAGCAGGTGGTCGGCCTCACAGATGAAAGCACCTTGTCCACTTCATCAGAAGGAAGAAGCCAAAACCAATCCCACAAAACCGGTCTGCCATTGGCCTCCTCTCGCTCACTCCCTGTGTCCACAACGCACGATATCCCACTCCTAATCCGATCAATTTTATCTGCGAAGTGCTTCGCTAAAGCCTCACAGGAGGCTTTAGACTGTTCCAATGGGTCCGGAGCGACTGGACCGACCAGACTCCGGACCACTTGGAACAGCCTCCTGGGGCAGCACTCTGCAGACGCAATGGAGGCAGCATAGAAATTCTTTTTTGCTGCCTTCACCGCCACCCGGTAGGCTGAAGATGCAGCTCTAACCTGTGTTCGATTGTCTTCAGGAGCGGGAATTACACCATCGGCGCTCTAGCCTTCTCACCTCTTGTTTCAGAGCTCGCAGCGACGGAGTGAACCATGGCGCCGCGCGAGCTCTGTTTAGGCGAAGAGGGCGCTTCGGGGCAACTCGGTCTAATGCCCTGGTGATTGCAGCATTCCAGTCGTCCACCAGGGTCTCTACCGAGCTACCGTTTATGTGCTCCAATTCCCCAAGCGCGTTCAGGAATCCATCCGGATCCATAAGACGCCTGGGGCGGACCATCCTAATAGGTCCCTCACCCCTGCAGAGTGGTTGTGGCATCGAGAAATCCAACCCCACCAGATAGTGATCTGACCATGACAAGGGGGTGGCGGATATGCCCCCGATTTCCAGATCATTTCCCCCCTCTCCAGAAACAAAAACCAAGTCCAGTGCATGACCGGCTACATGGGTAGGTCCAGTTAATACAGGGTGCAGCTCCCAGGAAGCCATGGTCTCCATGAAGTCCCGAGGTGCCCCCGTGAGGACAGCCCCCGAATGCACATTGAAGTCCCCCAGCACCAATAGCCTGGGGGACAACACACGCACATCAGAGACCATCTCCAGCACCTCGGCCAGGGAGTCTGTCGTGCAGCGGGGTGGACGGTACACGAGCAGAATCCCCAGACTGCCCTTGGGACCCAACCTCCAGTACATGCACTCAATAAACTTGGTCTCCCGGAGAGGGAGTCTGGTAAGGACCAAGGACTCCCGATAGATAACAGCCACTCCCCCTCCCCATCCCCCAACCCTTGGCTGCTGGGCATACGAGAAACCAGCCGGACACAAGGCCGCCAGAGTTGGAGCAGCGGCCTCGTCCAGCCAGGTTTCCGTAATACATGCCAGGTCCGCACCCTCATCCAGGATCAAGTCATGGATGAGAGATGTTTTCTGGGTAACGGACCTGGCATTGCACAACAGCAAACGCAAGGTATGGGGAGGAGCCACACATCCCCCAGTTATCCCTTGGCTCTGGGCAGGCCCGGGACAAGGGATAGGTATTAAGCATCGATCCCTTGTCCCCCGTAGTTGGCGTGGCCTGCCCCTAGCGTTCTGCCAGCGCCTGCCGCTCAACAGTGGTATATTTTGCCCCCCAGAACTCCCTCCATCATCTCCCTGGGAGAGGCACATGCCCCCTCGCTTCCGTTGATCAGGCGGGAGACCCACCCCTAAAATCAACCCCTAAAAACCCCAAGCCCTTCAAAAAGCAGGGCCTCTTAAAAACTCCAGCCCCACCTATATCCCCATCAGCACGGGGGCAGGCCCTCGCCCTCGTGCCACCCCCGAAGTGGCTCCCCCAAAGGGGCAGCCCCCTTTGGTGTCGCCCCTTTGGTGGCGACCCCGCCGGCGGCGGACCCGCCCCTGCTGGGGCCTGATCTTTATGGCCCCACAGTTGCAGGTGAGGTGGGGTGGCTCCTGGCTGGGCCCGGTCCTGCAGCGGCAGCCAGCAGTCTCACCGGTGGTGCGGGTGGTCCCTCCCAGGCAGCAGGCAGCAAGCAGCAAGGCTGGGCTACTTGCCTGGCTTGGCCCTCTCCAGCAGAGGCGATGGAAGATGAAGCCCAGCTGCCTGGGGCCTGATCTTTATGGCCCCACAGTTTCAGGTGAGGCGGGGTGGCTCCTGGCTCTTGTTGTAAAATGCTACCTGAATAAACCTGCCTTGGTTTTTTACCCCACATAGTGTTTGTGGATGCTCTGTGGTTTCAGCAACTAAATCCAGGTTACAAAATTAAAGGCAAGTCCTGAACAGAGATTCAAGTAGGATTGCAGACAGCAGAGGCTGGCAGTCTGGTACTTTGAGATCTCTGGGGGTCTTGGGTCCTTTGGGTAGGAAAGGGTGGGGGTGTGGCGGGTCAGCCAGCCCCCCCTTCCTCCACAACTTGTGGAGAGGAAGCTTGACGGAACACACACTTTGCCCCACAGCCCACCTGCATAATCCCTGCCCAGGGCAGGAGAGCTCAGTCCTAGACACACATTTGCATCTAGATAGCCTTCCCTAAGCACCCTCAATGGGTTGTCAGCTCCGGGACACATGTTTACATTTGATGGTTTCCCCCCAAGCATTTTCAATGGACTATCTAGTACCCTCAGTCACAGAGGCCTGTGGCTCACGCTGGCTCAGCTTGTCTGAGCTTGGAAAGCTAAGCAGGGTCAGGCCTGGTTGTTACTTGGATGGGAGACCCCTCCTCTAGTTTCCTGCGTTGAGCAGGGGGTTGGACTCGATGGCCTTGTAGGCTCCTTCCAACTCTATGATCTATGAAATCTATGAAACCCTTCCAAGCACCCTTGAGGAGCCATGGGCAAGGGGGCATTGAGAAACCTCAGCACCCCTCTCGCCTGGCCAGACCGGTTCATCCTGTCAGCAGAGGGAGGGGTTGGGGGAACAAGAGGGGGGCAGCGAGGGAGTAAAAGGAGCAGCCAAGGCTTCTAAAGGTTGTTGGGAGTAAGGTGCCACAGAGCATGGAACGGGACCTCGGCTCAGGCCAGTCCGGACACTCAACCCCCAAGCAGGGCGCCTGGGTACACTGCTGTAAGTTCGTTCAGTTTCTAGTCTTAGACTAGGTTAGAATCTCCAGTGTTAGCTAGAATAGCGTAGAATCTTTGTTGCTTTGTAGTTCTGACTGTGTGTAATAAGACCCTTCCTTTTCTGCTAGTTTCACTTTCCCTTATCTCCCTTTTCAATTTGTATTGTTTACTATCAAATAAAGGTACCAGTACTTTCATTTTTGCCTAGAAGTAGTTTCGCTTCGACTTGGTGCTAGATTCCAGTGTTTACTACCGATCTAAATCAGGAATCGCAGGCAGAGCGCTCCGGGCTGTCAAAATTGCCGCGGAAGCTCGCGCTTTGCAGGAACAGACCGGCGGCGGTCCTTCACAATACTCCATTTTCCTCACTCTAAAAAAACCCCGGGAACGTGCTTTTAAAAAACAGAAGTGAAACTGGAGGGTCACACTGTCATCTAAAGAACCCACAAACAACTGTGAGCACACAATAAATGCCTCATGTAGAAAAGCGCTAAGCCTAAGCATGTGTACCTGAAACAACCACGTCTTGCTTCCCTCTTTCCCTCTGCCTCACCTTCCTCTGCCCCCCCCCCCATGTTGAAATGTACATTGTAAGCTCCTCCAGGCAAGGACCTGTACCCTTGTAAAGCAACACACACACATATTTTTTTTAATATGGTAAGCGGTATGTAAATTTAAATTTTACACACACACACACACACACATAAATAAATAAATAAAATTAAATTAAATAATAATTACAAGACCAATTCATTGATTTGCTTGCTTGGATTCTGCCTTCCATCTCTTTCTCTATAGCTCACAACAGATTAAAACGGTGGTGGGCAATTTGTGGCCCTCCAAATGTTTTGGCCTATAGCTCCCAGCATCCCTCCCCACTGGCTATGCTGGCTAGGACTGATGGGAATTGTAAGCCAAAACATCTGGAGGGCCACAAGTTGCCCACCCCTGGATTAAAAAGGAATTCTGCAACAAATCCAACAGCATTTGTTTACTTAAGACACAATCCTATGCATTTCAGGCAGAAAAAAAGCATGGTTGGCTTGGGAATGCTGGGCGTTGTAGGACTTTTTTCTGTCTAAATATGCATAGGATTTCACATTTAATTATTAAAAGTTATTAACCCCTTTTCTGTTAGAATTAGTCAAAGAAGGGCATATAAATTATGCAACCCATCTGTCCAAAACCATAGCATTTTTTTTTACACATCCCACTGAATGTGAAGAAGGAGTGCCCACTGCACTCCTGCGCACACAGCCCATTCAGCTGTACACGTGCATAGAGGCCCTTGTACACATTCAGCTGTACACGTGCATAGAGGCTCTAGAACCCCTTGTGGAAATAGCCCTGCGCATGTACAGCTGTGTGTGCATAAGATCTATGCACACATGCTGGAAGAGTTAAATGGTGATAAGCAGGGGAATAATATTGTCAAAAAGAATTAACTGGAACTTTTTTTTAAAAAGTATTTTATTCAAACAAGATTTTTAATACATACAGGTGGCATGACAGGATGTTCTTAGGAATGAGTGATTTCTAGAGCTCATGAAACTTGACTGGATGGAAGGGAAAGGTTAGATGGGGTATGGGAGAGGTGCACAAACCTTCCATGTGCTGGACAGCCCTGATGTGCTGCATACACAAGCCCTATGCATAGGGAGGGGAGGCAGAAATCTCTGTTAAACCGTATGGTAATTCTTCCATGTGCAGGTGCTGTGCCTATGCTGAGCCGAATTGTATGTACAACATTTAGAAAGAAAAGCATAAACAAAGAATATAAATGAACTATGAGAGGAATTAATCTCTTAATTCCCTGCTCAATGGGAAATGAGACAGCATCTTGAGTTAATTCAAGTGTTGTGCTAAATTGAAAAATCCCCAAGGGATGTCATTGTTAAAATGATTATTGAAAGAGTCCAGGAAGTAATTATCCAGCAAGGGTTTTTTTGTGTGGGGAAGAGGGCTAAAATACCTATTTAAAGCCAAGAAGTAGCATATTGGCAGATTATTATTTTTCATTCGGGTAATTTATTTAGAGGATGGAATCTTACGTTTTTCAAAAGAAGTTCAGAGAAATTAAAGTTCTAGTATACAGAGGCTATATTTTAAGGTTGGCAAGGATCCAAAGAATTATATGGCTCATTCTACATGCCAAAGGAAACTATGGTACAGTAATGCCTTGGATTGCAAGTAACTTGGTTTGAGAGTGTTTTGCAAGACAGGCAAATTTTTAAATATTTATTTAATTTTTTTTTAACTTGACATACAAGCGACGTCTTGCAACACAAGTACTGTAGTACAGCTTAAATTAAAAATGTCTGTACAAATTTTTGTGGGGGGGGATTTCGTTTTGATATAAGAGTGTTTTGGATTACAAGCACGTTTCCAGAACGAATTATGCTCTCAATTCAAGGCATGACTGTATTACCTTCTGAGGCTGCAATCCTGTTTCCATTTACCTGGGAGGAAGCCCCATTGAACTCAATGGAGCTGGCAAGTTGAGGTCGGGACTGAAATTGTTCTAATCACATAGAATTCACAAGACAGAGTTCATGAAGAAGAAGGAGGAGGAGGAGGAGGAGGAGGAGGAGGAGAGAAAAGCAACAAATCAGTTTGTTGCTGGTTTTGTTTTTATGATGTGTTTGTACAGCATCATATGTATACATGGTGCTTTACACAGTTTTGTAAGCAAACAAACAAAAAGGCAGGTCCTTGTTCTCAAAGAGCTTTCAGTCAAAAATTGAGAGAGAGAGAGAGAGAGAAGGGAAGCAAGGGGTAAATATGAGCAGTTACAAGTACTTAAGCTCAGTTAACAATTGAAGAGAACGAAGAAGTTACACAGAAGTACAGTAATACCTTGGATTGCAAGTAACTTGGTCTGAGAGCGTTTTGCAAGACAAGTACATTTTTTTTTATAAATGTTGACTTGATAAACAAGCAATGTCTTGCAATACAAGTGTAGGGATGTAACCGCTCACCTCAAGCAGGCGTAGCGGGCCGAAATTGGCCCCACTCACGAGTCACACCCGTCAGAGACTCGCTTTGATATAAGAGTGTTTTGGATTACAAGCACGGTTCCGGAATGAATTATGCTTGCAATCCAAGGTATTACTGTATGCAAGTTTAGACAGAATAAAGGCTTACAACTCCCAGCATGCCCCAGCCAGCATAGCTGGCTGGGGCATGCTGGGAGTTGTAGGCCTTTTTTGGTCTAAACTTGCATAGGATTGCACCTTAAATAACGCACACATGCAAGAATATTCAGAAAACATGTTATATATTTCAGAGGATCCTTTTCGAGAGAAAATTACAGCATTCTTGAGGATTTTCTAAGCAAAGTTATCTGTGATGCAGCGCAGGAATACCTTACTCTGCAAAGGAGTGGGCTGAAAAAATGTCGGTCTGCATTTGCATATGAAATCCAGTTACTGTTTCCTAGGTGAGCAGAAGCAGCCAGCCCTTGTGCAATAGATGGAAGAAAGTAGTAAAAAGCAAGGGAAATGCCTCAATACATTGAATTAATCAGACTTTTTGCTTTAATTTCAATAAAGACAAAGATGTGGTGTATTCTCTGTTGAATTTGATTATACACCCTGCATCATTTCTTCTTATTTCCCAGTGTTCCCATATATTGGGACAAAAGCATATATATATATATATATATATATATTCTCTAGCTATCCGAGGTTTGCAACTTTTCCGTTCATTATTTTTCTAGGGCAACTTGTTAAGAAGCGATGATCGTTAAGAAATCCAGACTAGCTTATCAAGCTGTTGAAAACTGGGGGTGTAGTTTACAGGGATGGGGACTAGGACTCGAGGACTCGACTCGTGAGTCGGACTGAGTCCCCCCTCTAACTCGACTCGGACTCGAGTCCCAATATTTTTAATGGGACTCGAGACTCGACTCGGGACTCGAGACCAAGGACTTGTCAACATCCCTGGGCTGTTGACGAGTCTTCTGGCTGTGCCAGGAGCGCGATCACCGGTGAAGAGTGCATGGAAGCGAGGAGCGCTGCTGCTCGGCCACTATGGACAGCTACCAGGAGCGCAGCCCCAACGATGTGTTGAGATTTATTTTGATGTGTTGTTGTGGGGGGTTAGGGTTAGGGTCAGACATTTTGGGTTTGGCTGCCTCTGCCTGCCTGTTTGGGGTTTCCTGCCTCCTCTGCCTGCGTGGTCTCTTCTTAACCAGTTCCACAGTTTGAATTGTCCAAGACAAAGGCCCCTGCCTGCCTGCTTTGGGGTTCCCTGCCTTCTCTGCCTGCCTGGTTATTTTGGGTTTGTCTGCCTAGTCTGTTCTTGCCAAAATCAGTTGCAGAGTTTTGAAATAAAAAGGCACACTTGTGCCTAGAATTTATTTAAGCCATACATCTGAACTAGCCTTATTTTGTTGGGGGGAAACCCCATTGATTTTAATAGGGACTCGTGGAGTCAGTTTTGGGAGTGACTCAGGACTCGTGACTCGTAAGTCACCATTTTGGACCAAGGACTCGGACTCGAGACTCGGGTCCAAAGACTCGTGACTCGACTCGAGACTCGAGACCAAGGACTCTTCAACATCCCTGGTAGCTTAAGAAATGACTTTCATCAGGATTGGAAATCTAATTGCCATTCCCTTCCTAGAGGCCTGCTTAATTTCATTTTCAGCTGAAGCCCTCCGGGTGAAAACGTAACTGAGCTGAACACGTTGACAGCGCTCTCGTAGACACTGAATAAAATTAAACATATCAGATTCTGGCATTTTAAGGGTGGCTTTACAGCCCTCTTTAGAAGAGACCCCCTTTTTGCTCCACACGGGGAAGGCGGCTGCCCCCTGGCCATGCCCCCAACACCTCTGTTTGAGCCAGCTCCGCCCCCTGACCGTCAGCATGTGGCACAGCACGTAAGAAGGGAGGCTACACATACAGTCGTATGGATTACTGTAATGCTCTCTACGTGGGGCTGCCTCTGAAGAGTGTTTGGAAACTCCAGCTGGTTCAAAGAGCTACTGCTGGCTGGGGCTGGCTACAGGGAGCACACAACTCCTCTGTTACAACAGCTTCACTGGCTCCCAGTCTGTTTCCGGGCACAATTCAAAGTGCTGGTTATGACCTCTAAAGCCCTATATGGCATGGGTCTGAGTTATCTGAAAGAGCATATTCTCCCTGATGAGCCTGCCCGTACCCTGAGATCTTCAGGGGAGGCCCTTCTGTTAGTGCCACCACCATCTCAGGCATGCTGGGCAAGAACACGGCAGAGGGCCTTCTCGGTGGCTGCCCCAATGCTCTGGAATTCCCTTCCCAGGGAGGCTAGAATGGCACCCTCCTTGTTACATTTCCGAAGGCAGGCAAAACCCTTTTTGTTCCAGCAGGCCTTTGGGAATAGTCTGGACCTGTGAGCATGTGATGGATTAGTACTGTTTATATTGTTATCGTTGTTTTAACTTTGATATTTTATATTTATTTATTTATTTATTTATTATATTTATACCCCGCCTTTTTTCCTGCAAGGAACCCAAGGCGGCTTACATAATCCTCCTCCTCCTCCTCCTCTCCGTTTTATCCTCACAACAACCCTGTGAAGTAGGTTAGGCTGAGAGTCAGTGACTGGCCCAAAGTCACCCAGTGAGTTTCATGGCCGAGTGGGGACTAGAACCCGGATCTCCTGAGTCCCAGTCCAACACTCTCACCACTACGCCACACTGTTTTAATATTATAGATGGTTTATTTTTTTAACTTTTGTATATTTCTACAGTAATACCACTACCTTGGATTGCAAGTAACTTGGTTTGAGAGCATTTTGCAAAACAAGCAAATTTTTAAATATTTATTTGTTTGTTTTTGACTTGATATACAAGCGTCGTCTTGCAATACAAGTACTGTAGTACAGCTTAAATTAAAAATCTCTGTACAAATTTTTTGGGGGGGATTTCATTTTGATATAAGAGTGTTTTGGATTACAAGCACGTTTCCGGAACGAATTATGCTCTCAATCCAAGGCATAACTGTATTTATATTATGTTTTAGTTGTACAAGTTTTAATGTTGTAAAGCCGCCTTCAGTCCTAGTATTGGGGAAAAGGTGGGATGAATAATAGCTATATGCACAACTGAGAGTCCCAATCACGCCTGGCCCCCAACTGCATGGAGGAGTCCACATGCATGCATCTGTACGCGCATAGGCTCCCATTCAGCCTTTCCAGAAAAGTTCAGGGGTGGAACTGCTGTGTGAAGGCACACTGACTTAGGGACGTCGGAGAAATCTGCAATAAATTCAAATGGGTTCTGACTGCCATGAATCCAACAGACCAGCTCTTCCTGAGTTGCATGGATTCTGCAGACTTGAGGGCAGATTTTTTTCCCTGCTGGGGCATGCTGGCAGCTGTAGGCCTTCTTTCTGTCTAAAGTTGCATAGCCCATGCAGCATAGGGCTACACCTTAAATAACACACACGCAAGACTATTCTCAGAAAACGTGTTCTATATATCAGAAGATCCTATTTGAGAGAAAATTTAAGCATTCTTGAGATTTTCTAAGCAAAGTTATCTGAGATTCAACACAGAAATACCTAACTCTTAATGCAAGACCATTAAGGATGCAATCCTATGCAAGTTTAGACCAAAAAAGGCCTATAACTCCCAGCATGCCCCAGCCAGCATAGCTGGCTGGGGCATGCTGGGAGCTGTAGGCCTTTTCCCTGCTGAGAGCCAATGTGGTGTAGTGGTTAGAGTGCTGGACTGGGACTCAAGAGATCCAGGTCCTAGTCCCCGCTCAGCCATGAAACTCACTGGGTGACTTTGGGCCAGTCACTGACTCTCAGCCTAACCTACCTCACAGGGTTGTTGTGAGGATAAAATGGAGAGGAGGGGGACCATATAAGCTGCCTTGGGTTCCTTGCAGGAAAAAAAAAAGGCGGGATATAAATACAATGAAGAGATAAATAAATTAGCATGCATAAGATTGCACCTTGTCATGCAATTTCACCCCATCTACATTCTAAAGTGGTGCAGCCCTAGGAAGGCTGTGCTGTGTGATTTTTCTGAACTCCTGGTGACTCCTATGTCAGTGGGGCTCCTTATCCATTGCAGCTTTCATGCTAAGCTTTATAGGCGATATCCGTGGTGCTCCGTGGTGGTGAACCTATTTTGGGGGTGGCGTTCAGCACCACGGATAGCTCCTATGAAGCTCCAAATAAAAGCTGCAATGGATAAGGAGCCCCACCGACACAGGAGTCACCAGCCGACCGTGCATGCAATTATACATTCCATTCCCAGACCAATTTTCTTTTCCAGGTGACCCAATGTTCCATGCGCAGTCCTTTGACTTCCCCCAAGCTGCTGATAACTCCCTGTAACTGTTGTCCATGGATGGTGCTGTTTTGGCACTCACTCCCAAACTTTGGAAATCTTTAGGAGGGGGGAAACCTAATTGGGGGGGGGGAGGACCCAAAACAACCCAATGAGGTCTGCACATCCTCAGTAGTCATGGAACTTTGAGACAGTTGGAAAAGAAAATTGAGCTGGGAATGGAACGGGGTATTTAAGCATATGTATATCTAAGTATACAGAATGTATATTCTAAGCCAGTGTTCTCCAACCTGGGGTCCCCAGATGTTTTTGGCCTACAACTCCCAGCATGCCCCAGCCAGCTACGCTGGCTGAGATTCTTGAGATTCTTTGAGCTACGCTGGCTGGGGCATGCTGGGAGTTGTAGGCCAAAAACATCTGGGGACCCCAGGTTGGAGAACACTGTTCTAAGCAGAATGGATGCAGCTGTTGCTGAGAAAGGTCTCAAGACTGGATTAATGTGACGGAAGCTGGTCCAAACTGTCCAGATTGTGTTAGCAAGTTAACGGTGCCCTTTAAAATTCTTGTCGTCTATCAGGGCCTGTCATTCTCTGTTCCTGCCTTCCACCAATTTTCAGTGACACTCACTGCTAGATGAATCAAACCCTGGGGCTCTCTGTCATCCACTTTTACTTTGTTCAACATAAACTGTATGCATTAAGCAAGCCCCGCAGGGTTCAGAAACATTAACTTCTTAGTGGGGGGGGGCGGGACACCCAAAACGTCCAGTCTTGCAATTTTAATAGAAGTGGCCAGAACTGACATGGTGTTGATGGAAGTGAGGATTTAGTGCATTGTGCTGTTCATTGGGCTAGTGCTCATCAGAGCAAAAGAAGGGAGAAATAATGTTCATGTGCACCCAATCAACAGGCCTTAAAGGTGTGTGACAGGTGCACCCATGTTGTTTGTTTATTTATTTATTTAATTACATTTATATCCCTCCTTTTTTCCTGCAAGGAACCCAAGGCATCTTACATAATTCTCTTCCTCCTCTCCATTTTATCCTCACAACAACCCTGTGAGGTAGGTTAGGCTAAGAGTCAGTGACTGGCCCAAGGTCACCCAGTGAGCTTCATGGCTGAGTGGGGACTAGAACCCAGATCTCCCAAGTGCCAGTCCAACACTCTAACCATTACACCACACTGGCTCTGATGAACACTAGCTCATTATTATTATTATTATTATTATTATTATTATTATTATTATTATTATATAATAATAATAATAATAATAATTTCATTTCTATACTGCCGAATATCCGAAGCTCTCTGGGCAGTTTACAACAGTTCCTAAAACAGGACCATAATACAATAAAACACCATTAATTTTTTTTCCAAAATACAAAATTTAAAAACAATGTAATGACTAAAACAATATTTGATACAGAGTAGACCTGTTAAAAACACCTGATGTGAGTCCCCCCCACCATCAACCCATTAAATATCCTTGGATGTCTTTAAATGCCTTGGCATAGAGGTCTGTCTTAACCTGCCACTGAAAGGATGACAGAGTTGGATCTCCCCTCAGTGGGCCCCCACAATCGCAGGCCACCACTGAGAAGGCCCTCCCCCTTGTTGCTGCCCTCCGAGCCTCCCGCGGAGGGGGCACTTGGAGGAAGGCCCCAGATGTTGTTGAGCGTAGTGTCTGGGTAGATTGTTGTCAGGAGAGGCGCTCTGTCAAGAAGTGCAGTCCCAGGCTTTTTAGGTTACAACCAGCACCTTGAATATTGGGCCCTAGACCTGCCCCAGGTTCCATTCTTCTAATACTGGCCATACTGAGTCCAATTCTGCACTGAACACTTGATTATCTTCACCCCGGTTCCTGTATATCAGCTGTCCCTGTCTTCATGTTGCTGCCAAGGATGCCACACCCACAGGTTATAATGCCCCCAAACAATGCCCCAAGCCACTTGCTTGTTGGCTAGTCAGCATCAGGGGTACTCATCACCAGCCTGCCCCATATGCCCAGCCTGCCAGGCCCATCAGCCAAAGAGTCAGTGTAGCAGGGGTCCCCAACCTTTGTGGTTCAGTGGACACATTTGGAACTTTGAGTGTGTGTTGTGTGGGCTCTCTCACAAAATGGTTGCCATGCAGGGGCGTGGCCATTCATAGAATGACTACCATGGTGGGCATGGCTGGTCATAAACCACCCATTTCCCAGAAGGCAAAGTGGTGAGACTAACAGAAAGGTAACTTGCCCAAGTGAAAGGCAGAGGTGGGGTCTGAGCACCAAAACCCCTCAGCTGAACCCAAATAAAGATGACGCTGAGGAGCAGCCCTTTGCTTGAGTCATTATTATTACATTTACATCCCACCTTTTCTCCTCTTGCAAGGAACTCAAGAAGGCTTACATGATCCTCCTCCTCCTCCTCCTCCTCCTCCTCCTCCTCCTCCTCTCCATTTTATCCTCACAACAACCCTGTGAGGTAGGTTAGGCTGAGAGTCAGTGACTGGCCCAGTTTCTCCCAGTGAGCTTCATGGCAGAGCGGGGACTAGAACCCAGATCTCCTGAGTCCCCAGTCCAGCACTCGAACCACTACACCACACTGTCTCTTTGCAGCATGCCAGCTTCCCAGCTTAATCTTCATCATCGGGGCAAAGAGCCTGGTGGGCACAAAGAGAGGCATCTGCCAGCACATTGGTGTCCACAGGTGACATGTTAGAGACCCCAGGTATATGGGAATTGGTGCAAGGGGAAAGAATTTTAAGTCCCCGCTCCCCTACATTCTGGGGCTCCTCTGTCACTGCTCTTATGGTAATAACGGACAAAATGGGAGTGTTCCAGGGGCATGTCAGGGAAGACTTTGGATCCACTGCATCCAAAGCCCCCCTCGTTCCCCAGAAATGCCACAGCCAGGAACCAAATGTAGAGATTTTTTATTTTTTTTTTAAGGCACTGGTAAAAGAAGGGAAAGAAAAAGGTAGCCCCATCAAGGCTTAGGGAGGGGCAGTTCTTCTGCCAGACCCTTCCCCATGCCCGATAGGATTGCTTTGCTCACAGTAGGGCCAGATTAAGGCCAGTTGATGCCCTGAGCACAGCCCGATAATGGTGCCCCCTCGGCCCTTCCATTGCTTAGCTGGCAAGACATTAAGACTCAATAAGTGCTGAAGGTGAAATAAGACATTAAAAACTTCAGCTTTCTTCAAGGCCATCCCCCACGCCAGAACACACAACTATATTAAATATAAACTGATTTTTATTATATTTATTTAACACTAAATAGCAGCAAGCAATATAATCCAATGACTTACTTATAACTAGGGCAAGAGAAAGAAATACAAATGTTCATCACTGTTTTATGCATTTTTTTTTAAATACCGGTAAAACTGTTCTATGGGGAAAAATGCAGCTGCAAAAATTTGTGGTACTCTGGTACACTGTGGTGCCCCCTCTTCTCTTGGTGCCCTTGAGCACGTGCTTCTGTTGCTTGATGGTTAATCCAGGGCTGGCTCACAGCCAATGAAAATAGCATCCACGCTGGCTGGGGCATGCTGGGAGTTGTAGGCCAAAAACATCTGGGGACCCAAGGTTGGAGGAGCACACTGTGCTAAAGTGTAAGCAAGCAAAGCTGCCTGTAGGTTACAGATCAAGCACCTTACAGTGATCAGTAACAAAAGAGACAAGCTGTGTTCGCTTTCTATAGAACTAGTGCATTCCTGCAATCAGGGCCGGTGCTACCATTAGGCCAACTAGGCAGCTGCCTAGGGCGCAGGGCTAAAGGGGGTGCCAGAAATAGGGAGGGAGGGCTCAAGTGGGAAGGGGGGGCGCTAAATATCTGATCTTGCCTAGGGCACCAAACTGCACCAAACTGCCTTGCACCGGCCCTGCCTGCAATAAGACCCAGCTGAAAGTTGATTTCGGACTAATTAGCATGAACCTCACTCCCCTTCTCAGTTACCAAGATCCCAAAGACCAAACCTTCAAGGCGGTTCCTTATTTCTCTCAGCCAACCTCCGGGAACATCTCACCCCTCGTAGCTGGCCCTCCCTCCTTAACTGAGGTTATTGTTATCGCCCTTGGTCTGGTCACACCCATTGGATCAGTCACACACACACACCCTGGTCCTCTTCAGAAAGGCTATTTATTTATTTTATTTATTTATTTACATTTTATTTATTTATTAATCGCCCATCTGGCCGGCTATGGGTTCCCACCAGTTTGGGAACAGCTTGACTCTCTCCTCCTCCCCTTTCGTCATCTCCATTCCCTCCGTCCTTGGGGCTGCATTCTCAGACTCACCCTCCCCTTCTTCATCTGAATCAGAATCTGTTCCCATATCCTCTGCAGAGCTAGTGGGCCCAATCCCTACAATGTTAAATAGGTGCATGCAGGAATCACCTGGAGGGCGCATAATCAAGTCATCCCAGGCATTGACTGGTCAGTTTGCATTTCCAGTCCCGGGGGGGGGGGGGGTGTTCATACGCCAGCACCTTGAACAATCATCCTCAGAGGATTACAAACCCTGGCCCTCAGAAAAGGCTCCAGAGTCAGAAGAAGACTCAGCCATGGAAAGGCATCAGGAGACTTCTGTCTCCACAGGACCCAGTTCTCCAGAGGAACCCCAGGGGGCAGCTCTTCTGCATCCAGGAGAAGCTCCATTACCATCCTCAGATTCTGAGGATTCAGGCTCTGGAAACACTAGCGTGCCACAGCCACCACCACCCCACATCGTCGCAGCCTGAGGCTGCTAAAATAGACTGGGCCCCTTTAAGGATCAAAGCCTCAGTTAATGTAGAGGTGGAGCTAACCAGCCCAAAGGCTGGTGACTTCCTGACTTTCAGCCCCAGTACTGCTTATCCTTCTCCATAAATGTAAAAGCCTGAACCTCCCATGAGGTCAAGCTTAGACTTAATCATGGTGGCAGTGAATACCCCTAACATAGACATCAAAGGGTGTCTTCCAGCCTGTCCTACCTCACAAAGTGGGAAGTGTAGTTGCTTCTCTGTCACACCTCCCAAAAACATTTTTTTTTAAATGTTTTAACTAATGTTAACAATGGAGACCACCTGGTAGGCTTCTCCGGGGAGGGAATTCCAAAGAGGAGGAGCTACTGCTGAGCAAACCCTTCTCTTTATCCCACCAAACCTACTTTGGGCAAAGACAGCATGGACCAAGTTCTCTTTGAGGATCTCAGTGGACAGGAATGCTGTTGAGAGAGGAGGTCTTCCCTTAGTTGAATAGTGGGCAAACTTGTCCATCTTGTCCAGCATTCTGCTTCCTAAAATGGCCGACCACGTACTTCTGGGAAGACCATGAACAGGGTATGAAGACAATTGCCCTCTCCCGCTGCTATTCCCAAGCAACTCGTATTCAGTGCCCCTGCACTTAGAAGTTCCATACAGACATCATCATGGCTAATGCGGTTACAAGGAGCATGTGACTCCTTGGATGCCATTTCCTGATAGAAAGGTGGGGTACAAAAGAAAGAAATGAACAATCACTTAGGAAACAATCCTGTGCGTGTTTAGACAGAGAAAAAGTCCTACATCTCCCAGCATTCCCCAGCCAGCATGGGAGTTGTTGGGCTTCCCCCCCCCCCCGCCATCTAAACATACATAGGATCGTGCCCTTATAGACTTTTCCCCCATTAATTTTGTCCAATCCCCTTTCGAAGCCATCTAAGCTAATGGAGGCCAAACGCATCCTGCGGGAGTATACTCGGTACGTTAAATGTGTGTTGCTATCTGGAGAGTTTTAAACCAGTTTCATAATGGTGGACATCCCACACACCCCTATGCAGCATAATTTCATTTGTATATGTTGTCTTTATGCTAGGTGGAGAACAGATTTAGTCATACAGATACTGGATAAACAGGGATGTGTTATCGCCCCAACATTATTTGCTATTTTCATTGCCATGATTTTACATCTTGTCGAGGGGAAACTTCCCACTGGTGTGGGAATTACCGTATATATCGAACTGATGGAAAGCTTTTTAATCTCAGCAGGCTGAAAGCAAAAAATAAGGTAATTACAACCTCCGTTGTGGAACTTCAGTATGTTGATGATAATGTGGTCTCCGCACGTTCAGAGGATGATCTCCAAACTATCCTAAATGCTTTTGCAGAAGCATACGAAAAACTTGGTCTCTCACTTAACATCAAAAAAACCAAAGTGCTTCATCAACAAGTAAAAGCTAACCCTTTGGTGATGCAATCTATCCAGCTTGGCGGGACAATACTGGAAAATGTCGATCATTTTCTCTGTCTTGGCAGCTATCTTTCTGTTACAGCTAACATCGACAGTGAAATCCAGCATCGTTTGAGCTCTGCAAGTGCCGCGTTTTCTCGAATGAAACATAGAGTGTTTGAGGATCGGGATATTTGTAAGAAGACCAAAACACTGGTTTATGAAGCCAATGTATTGCCAACTTTATGGTATGCCTGCGAAACATGGACTATCTATAAACGTCACTTCCACCTCCTTGAAAGATTTCATCAACGTTGCCTCCAGAAAATCCTGCAAATTACTTGGGAAGATAGGCGAACAAATGTCAGTGTACTGGAAGAAGCAAAGACTACTAGTGTTGAAAAAATGATCCTTCAACGCCAATTTCAGTGGACCGGTCATGTTGTTCGAATGCCTGACTGCCGTCTCCCAAAGCAGTTATTTTATTCCCAACTCAAGGATGGAAAGCGGAATATCGGTGGTCAATATAAGAGGTTTAAAGTTGTTCATAAGGCTAATCTAAAAAAATGCAATATAAGCATCGAAAACTGGGAAGCTCTGGCACATGAACGATCTAAATGGAGGTTGGCCTTTCACAAAGGTTCCATGGACTTTGAAGAAGCCCGAGTGCAAGGTGAAAGGGAGAAACGTGCTAAGCGAAAAGCACATCAAACGAATCCCTCACAGGACCATCTTCCATCTGGTAACCTGTGTCCTCACTGTGGGAAGCTGTGTGGATCTAGAACTGGCCTCCACAGTCACTTACGGACCCATCGCTAGAGTCTACACAATCTTCCTTTAGAATTTCCTCCTTTTATCCTGGAAGACAATCTTACTCGGTCACGAGTGATTGCCTGATGATCTGTATGACTGGATACAGATTTAGTCATGACTAACATAAGTTCCATTGAGTTCAATGGGTCTACAAGTATGACTGCATCTGGATCCAACCCAAAGTTTTTTGGTCCTGCTCAGCAATCAGATGTGATTTGACTTTAATTCTAATTACAATTAAAGAAATGACAGGGTATGACATTCCTTTAGACCAGTGTTCTGCAATCTTGGGCCCCCAGATGTTTTTGGCCTACAACCCCCAGCATGCCCCAGCCAGCTACGCTGGCTGGGGCATGCTGGGAGTTGTAGGCCAAAAACATCTGGGGACCCAAGGTTGGAGAACACTGGCCTAGCTGATGCTGAGGAATGATTTGAGTTGCAGTTCAACAGCATCTGGAGGGCCCCACATGTTCCCGTCCCTGTGCTGGAAGATGTGCAATCCAGATCCTGTATGTGCTGAACTGAATTAATGTGTGCAAATAAGCAACAGACATTTCTCTCACACACACATACACACACATCCCCAAAAAAGAAACAGCTAGCACAAGCAGATATGCACGTCCCTCAGGGACATTCTCTTGTTCCATAAACTGAACTCACAATCAGGTCATTTATGGGAGACTTACGACTGAGGAGGTTCATCATATGACACAGGATGGGAAATGTGCATTTCATTTATGGACTCTGCCCGAGTGAACAGCTGTTTTCTCTCGGCCATCTGTCCCAAGCAGTCCTCCCCGCTCCGTTTTTTCTGTTCTGTTGTCAGCTGGGCATTCCTGTGCTTTGAACCTATGCTGGGTTCTTTGGAAGGTTAGGATGACTATTTCTTCTTCATCCTTAATTGTTAATTAGGAGTTTCATTTGGCCATAGTAGGGAAATAAATCTGGGGAGAGGAGGACAAAATAGACACTGAATTGTCAAAGTTGTATCTCCGGTATGTGACCTGCTATTTTGAATACAGTAATACCTTGGATTGCAAGTAACTTGGTTTGAGAGTGTTTTGCAAGACAAGCAAAATTTAAAATATTTATTTATTTATTTATTTATTTTACTTGATATACAAGCGACGTCTTGCAATACAAGTACTGTAGTACAGCTTAAATTAAAAATCTCTGTACAATTTTTTTTGGGGGGGATTTCGTTTTGATATAAGAGTGTTTTGGATTACAAGCATGTTTCCAAAATGAATTATGCTCTCAATCCAAGGCATGACTGTACAAGACTGGATTCCTGCATTGAGCAGGGGGTTGGACTCGATGGCCTTGTAGGCCCCTTCCAACTCTACTTTTCTATGATTCTATGATTCTAAGACCTGCAACAAAATGTTGCAGTGTAGAGTGCTGCTCTTCAGGATTCCACCGTGCCATACCACTCCACCAATGAGGACTATGGCCAAAACAGGCCACACTGGGCTGTTTTGGGGGTTCTCCCCCACCGTACTTAGGAGGGTTCCTAAAGTTTCTTTGTATTCCAGCCAGGCATGGGGTTCCCCCAAACCCTGCCAATACCTCCCTCTTGTGCGTGTGGATGGTGCTGTTTTACTACTTAAGCAGCGGCATTCACAGCCTGACCATTGGAAATAGAGGGAATGGTAAAAGCCAGCTTCCCAGCATACTACAACAGAACTAAGAAACAGAACCTAGGACTGGGCTATGCAAATTAAGTGATGCAAATAGAAGCAAGCTTGATTCTCAAGGGCTACAGTCATTGAGAGCCAGAAGCAGGTCTGCGAAGTTTCATTACCAATTCAAATTGTGAGTCTGTTCCCTGGGGCAGCAGACTCTGAGAACCAAGGGCCACTGGGAGGCTGCACCCCATGCCTCCCAGGAGTAACATTAACTGCAGGGAGCTTGTTCTGCCCTTCCCTGCCAGAAAAAAAGAAGAAAATCTATAAGAACCTTGTAACTAAGAACTGGTGCCTGAATTTTGCTTTCTTCCTCCTCCTTCCCAATCCCTTTTCCTTTTGTGTCATGTCTTTTAGATTGTGAGCCTGAGGGCAGGGACTGTCTAATATTCATTTTTGTAAGCCATTCTGGGAGCTTTTTCTGGCTGAAGAGCTGGGTAAAAATGCTGTAAATAAATAAATAATAAACTCTGCCACTACCCTGTTTCATCAGCAGGGCAGACCAATATCGTGCAACTGGACTCTTGCTGGCTCCACAGACATGCCTGTTAAAAGCCAGTGTGGCGTAGTGGTGAGAGTGTTGGACTGGGACCCGGGAGATCCAGGTTCTATTCCCCGCTCGGCTATGAAACTCACTGAGTGACTTTGGGTCAGTCACTGACTCTCAGCCTAACCTACCTCACAGGGTTGTTGTGAGAATAAAATGGAGAGGAGGATTGTGTAAGCCGCCTTGGGTTCCTTGCAGGAAAAAAAGGCGGGGGATAAATATAATAATAAATAATAAATACATAAAACCACATGAGTAGCAGCTTCTGTACATTGAGCTGTTAGAACTTTGGCCCCTTCATTCAGGGTCCCCAAACGGCATCTTTACTGAGGTTTTGGAATATATGCCCTTTTAGAATATTGGCTGGGGATCATGGGGGTTGTAGTAGTCTAATACTTCTGGAAGGCACCAGGTTGGGGAAGGTTAACTTTCAAGCCACAGCAAACTGTACAGCAAACTGAAACACAAATCTTTCCGGGGTACAAAGTTCATCGTCTGCCAGCTGATCCTTTTAACTGGAGGTTAGGGATTGGACCAGTGCCCTTCAGCATGCAAAGCACTGAGCTACTATGGTTGCTACTCCGTACAATTGCAGAGCTATGTAATCCCCACCCTCTGTTTCTACCCTAAGGTGACCCTTAAACGCTGGGTTGACTCATATGGGAGCCTAGAGGCTCATCCTTTAAATGAAGCTTCACGCAACCCAGCCTGAAATATTGGATCATGTGATGGAGCCTGCTCCATCACTTTGAATTAGATTAACTAAACAGCAGGGACGGTATTAACTTGCTGTTTCCACTTAGTGTACATGCATTATACAATAATGGGTTGCTGCGGGCAAAGGTTTGGTTTTTTAAATAATGATAATAAAAAGTACAAACCCAGGAGAATTACATTTGCTCTGGCATATTACATCTCCGTGGGGGAAGATATCCCTAGAGAAAGGAGTATCGATGGAACTGACCAGCGTCCCAAGAACACTTCCTCTTGTCTACTTCTGGTAATCGGTTTTGCGTCATGTGCAAGATTTATGACCTGAATCCCTTGATCATTTCTTAACACTGTCAGACCAGCTCCTGTTGAACTGTGGATAGCAGGCCAAGTGTCCTCAGCTGGCATCCTAGGGCAGTTGCCAGGGCCCCAGCAGGGCCCACCAGAGCCAACAAAGGCTTTGGGCCTCCCACATCAGGCAGCTGGGTCTTTTAATTTCCACAGCGCTCTGGAGTGACACTATATTGGGCACGGCATTGTGGGAAATTAAAATGGCAGCTCCCGGCCACCTGTATTGTCCTGCTGCCAATGTCAGGTACTCCTGTGGGGGGGGGGCATCAATGAAAGAATCAGCTGCCAGAAGGCACCAGTGGATAAGGAAAGGTAGGGCAATCCATATAGCCAGCCAGATCAGATCTTCCTAGTTGCCTAAAAGAGCAAACAATATATATATATATATTATCTTCAAATTTTGTATTAAGAAACACACACATGGGAAAAACCCATCATGGCTTGGATCCAAGATCTGCCTTCTGTGAGAGGGAAGGCCCTCCAACTCTTTTTGGGGAATCCCCCCTCCCCCCACACACACACCATACTTCATCCCATTCAGCAGGGTCTCCTGACTCTCTGTGGAGTATTTTCAGGGAGTTGGAGGGGCTGCCATGGGAAAGAGGGGGCAGGGAAGTCCGCTTCCGACAGTGCGGCTGATCCAGGATAAATCTGGATCCAAACCGATCATTAGAGGAAGGCGGGTGAGGTGGAATGAGGCAGAATGTCTAATATAGGAACAGAAAGGTAGTTACAGGAGGCAAACCTAACCCGAAAGCCTTTATGGGAGTTGGGGAGTACCACCTGACTTGATTTGGGCTATCATTGTAAAGCGGCCTTCACCAACCTGGCGCTGTTCAGATGTGTTGGACTGCCACTCCCATAATTCCCAGCCAGCATGGCCAATGGCCATGCTGGCTGGGAATTATGGGAGTGGCAGTCCAACACATCTGGACAGCACCAGGTTGGGGGAACTTGCTGTAAAGGGTTTTCTGTCCTACAGTGGCTTAATCCCCATGCAGTTCACTTAGAAGTAAGGCATTAGACCAGTGTTCTCCAACCTTGGGTCCCCAGATGTCTTTGGCCTACAACTCCCAGCATGCCCCAGCCAGCGTAGCTGGCTGAGGCATGCTGGGAGTTGTAGGCCAAAAACATCTGGGGACCCAAGGTTGGAGAACACCGCATTAGACTTTCACATAAGGGTGCTTAAGGAGTGCGATGTTAGTATCGTGAGGTTGGAAGTAAGGGAAAGAGCTCCCGTGCCAACTTCCTCAGCACAAGACAAAACACGTGATGAACATGGTGAGCACCATTTCGAAGCGAGCATAATTTAAACGCCTCATTAATCCCACTGAATTTACTTCCATTTTCTACAGAGAACGGTTGAGGTTTCTGCCTAGATAATTATTCTCACCTCTTGCTCCTTATTTTGTCTTTTTTGTTCCCTGTGGTTTCTCTCGAAGGTTGGTGGGGGGAGTCTATCAAATGACTCTAAAGTTAATTTCAAAAACTATAAACCAGAGGAGCGGCGGGGGGGACGGGGGGGGACGGGGACTATTCAGCGATTCAAAGCCAATTCCACCTGTTGCAAATTAGGTTAATGAACTTCCATTACCTGCAGGTTAGTGAACAGAACAGCATACTGATAGGAACAGATCAGCCTTCCCCGCCCTGGCGGCCTCCGGATGTGTGGGACTACAACTCCCACCATCCCTGTCTGTGGGCCAGGTCGTTTGTGAATGATAGGAGTTGTAGTCCAAAGCATCTGGAGGCCACCTGGTTGGGGAAGGCTGAAATAGATGATACCTGTATGTCTTTCTTTCAAAAGAAAGACAAACACTAAACCATTTTTCCTCTGGCCCCTTTCCCACTGAAAATCCCCATCTCTATAACTGCTTTTCTGTCTATAAGGGGAAAGATACCACTATCTGTATCTTTTCCCAGGTAGTGGAAAAGCCACTGGGATTTTTTTCAGCAAAAAAATGGCCAGAGGAGAAAGGGTTAATCCTAACTAGAACACACACACACACACACACACACACACACACACACCATCCCTGTGCTCACATTCATAGCCTATTAATGCTCCTTGGGTTTAGAAAAAAAATACATGAATATCTCTATTGGCCTTTAAAAAAAAACAAAACCCAATCCTCAAGTCTCCCCCCCAAAAAATTACACCTTTCTTTCTTACAGAATTTAGTCAGCCAGTGAGCTTCATGACTGAGTGGGGACTAGAACCTGGATCTTACAAGTC
The DNA here is from genome assembly GCA_021292165.1 of Shinisaurus crocodilurus. Lineage (NCBI taxonomy): Eukaryota > Metazoa > Chordata > Lepidosauria > Squamata > Shinisauridae > Shinisaurus > Shinisaurus crocodilurus. Next base: position 610,180 of record JAHFWL010000075.1, on the reverse strand, counting down.
CCAATCCAACACTCTCACCACTACACCACACTGGTTCTCCATTCCAACCATTCTGATTTTCCAGGGTTCCAAATCATGCGGAGAGGCTACAGACGGAGGAGGCTCTCCGCTTCGGAAAGCCATCCACCACGTGTCGAGGTTGATGGGACTGGAGACAAACAGGGTGGGGCTGGCATGCTCCCCCCCCTCCTCACATGTTTACTTTGCACAGATTCCTAACATCTAAATCGGGGCTACAGCACGAGTGTTGATGAACCTCCTTGAGTGTTGCTGCGGCGCCCAGAGCAGGTGTTGAATCCTTGGGCTGGATCCAGCCTGACTGAGGCCCCCGATTCGACCCTCTGGGCTCCCCACATGGCCATGCTCCATTTCCCCTTCCCACCATTTGGTGGTCTCCTGGCTGTTGTGCATTTCCACCAGCACCACCACCCATTCTAAAAGGTTGAAATGTCTTTCCTTCATTTCTGGCAGTAAGAGCTTTAAGCTAAAATGTGCTGGTATTTTTTTAAAAAAATTGGGGGGTGGGCTGAACGAGGTTCACCACACCTTCACTACAGTGTGAACAGGGACTGAGTTCAACTGCACAATGGTCCTTTCCCTTCCAGGCGCATCCATGAAAACAGAGCCCATAATCTGCAGACACGTCACACACCGTAGTTCCATTGTCCAGGATGGTTTGGGGTGTTTTTGTAATGGACTTTGAAAGAGAAAGTTCTGGACACTAGAAGTGTCCATTAGCGCTTTCCCATAAATACGGAAGTCTTTTCTTCTGTCAGACTAGCTTGGTGATGCTCTTCTTCACGGCCACGAAACAAATGGCCCCCTTCAACTAAGACACAATGAATTAATTCACACCAAAATGCTCTTTCGGCGGTGTTACTGTAGCACGTTCTCGTTTCCTGAAACGTCCAACACTGAGCCATTCATGTCTGCAGCAGCGACAAGCTCATTTGACGTCTTTTTTTTTTTTTTTTAAGCATGGTTTTCTGTTCTTTTTTTAAGCTCGCAATCAAAATGTGATTACGAGGATTCCTTTTGTATCTCATAAATTAAGTCAGGGCGTTCCAACTTTTTTGCATAACACAAGAGATGAGTCGGATCCCCGGAACAAAGAGGTAAACATACAATAGGCACATCTCTTCTGTCACTGAAAGCATTAGAAGGAAGAAACAAATGACAGGCTGATGGATTGATTTTCATCAGCCGTTTTGGAAATGAAGCTAAAATTGAAAAATCTTTAAAAAAACAAAATTTATAGGTAACAATGTGATCCACATTACCTGTCGCATTGATTTAAGATGGAACTAAAAATCATAAAGAAAAAGGAGACTGCTGGTGTTGGAACCCCTCCATAATGGCTGGGTTCAGACAACACTATAATCCACACTCAAGGGTTGAGTATGGGTTGTCATTGAACTGTGGGTTGTTATTGAACTGTGGGTTGTCATGTAGTCTGAACCCAGTTGCGCTAACTGATGTAAGAATTAATAGAGCAAGGCCAGAATACAGACGTGGCCTTACCCGTATGTTGTTTCCTGAGCCTAGCAAGAAGCAACTTATCTGTTTCCTGAGTCTAGCAGGAAGCAATTTATCTTCCTATCACAGCTTGAGGATGGAACGCTTGCTTTGAGGGTAGAAAGACAATTAAAACAAGTGACATGTTCACGCATATGTGTTAGAGGCTATAAAAGTAAGTAGATAACTTTGGGTGGGGTTGTTCTCCTCTGACTGATGTGCCCTGCCTGGCCACAACAGAGAGGCAACCTTGCATGCATGCAATAAAGGTGCCCAGGTAAAAGAGATCTTGCCTCTGTCTTCTGTGGTGGCTGAGGTCCGGTTGGACACAAACCTAGCTTTAAAGGACCATTATTTGGGTTCTCTTACGACATAACAAGCCATGGCTTGTTAACCACAAAGTAACAACCTAAGAAGAGAACCTAATGCTTTGTTGTTGAGTTATGAACTGTGGGTTGTTCACCGTGGTTTGTAATCTCAGCTGGGTTCAGACAACACAATAACCCACATTTCAACAAACCCATGGTTCAATGCCAGCCCACACTCAACCCCTGAGTGTGGGTTATTGTGTTGTCTGAACCCAATCAATGTCTAATACAATTTACCTTGTGTCTTAATGTTTCCTGAAAGACCCCCATTTCCCATATGAACCTGCCCATTCATGTTCAGCCTTTCCCAACCATGGGTCCCCCAATGCTGTTGAACCACAATGCTGATCATCCCTGACCACTGGCAATGCTGGCTGTGGTGATGGGAGTTGTAGTCCAACCATATTTGGGGGGCCAAGGTTGGGAAAAGCTGATTTAGATTATTATCAGAGGACCTGCTCTGGGTTCTGCAGCCAACTGAGATTAGACAGGTGGTGTCTGGAGACAGAGCCTTTTCTGTCTTGGCACCGCATCTTTGAAAAAAAAAACACTTTGCAGAGACATTTGCTTGCAGCATTCATTGCTATCATTTAGGCACCAGATAAAAGTCCACTTTATTTTCTTGAGCTTTCTTTTGGAGAGAGAAAAGAGGGAGAGAGAGAGAGGCAGAAATAGAAAAGGGGCAACCCACTCGCTTTTGCCTCTGGCCCTGCCCACCACTGGCTTTGGCTCCACTCACTGCCAACGTGCCGCCCCCAATAGTTTACCCATAAGGCAATGCGGCACCACACAGGGGAAAAAATGGTTTCCCATGCCTGTCTTAAAGCAAAGGCTAGCTCATATGGAAAGAGATAGTCCTTAAAGCAGTGTTCTCCAACCTTGGGTCCCCAATGTTTTTTGCCTACAACTCCCAGCATGCCCCAGCCAGCGTAGCTGGCTGGGGCATGCTGGGAGTTGTAGGCAATAAACATTTGGGGACCCAAGGTTAGAGAACACTGCCTTAAAGTATCCTGCTGAGACAAATCTATTTAGGGCGCAATCCTATGCATGCTGAGACAGAAAAAAAGGCCTACAATTCCCAGCATGGGAGTTGTAGGACTTTTATTTTTCCTGTCTCAGCATGCAATAGGATTGCACACTGAGAGCTTTAATCACCAGCTAGGTGAAACTTCCATATTGAAAGGCAGCATACCTCAGATGAGCAGATGCCGGGAATAAAAAACAAGGGTTGGTTGTGTCGCTGTGAGCTTTCGACGGAGACTTTAGTTTAGTCAGACTAGATGGAGTTTTAGGCCGATCCAGATCAGTATAAGCTATCTTGATTTTCTTGGGTGGGCTGGCCTGTTGTAAATGGACCCCCCCCCCCTCTCTCTGAAAGATCCTGCTCACAGTCCGGGCCGGGATCATTCCACACAGTACCACGTCTGGATGTCCATGTGGCAGCTGCATCCAGGGACACTTTTCATCGCTGTGCATACATTCCTGATGAGACAAGAGAGCTGATCATGCCGAAGAGATTTTTCACGAGCAGCAGCAGTAGCCACACCACTTCATCACTCATGCACAGTTCAGGCCTGGCTGATTCCCGATAGTGGAATTTGGGATTTCCTGGTCACAGAATTTGGATTCATATATTTTACAAGTCTGATTACTGCAACAATGTTGTTGTTATTATTTCTATACCGCTGAATAGCCGAAGCTCTCTGGGCAGTTAAAAACAGTCAATAAAAAAAATACAATAAAATACACTATAAAGTGCTCACAAGAGAAAAAGGAATTAATTGTAAGTTTATTAGCGGCAGGGAGATTACTGATAGCAAGGAATTGGAAAGTTCAACACCAGTACTTAATAATAGATTGGTATAAAGAGATTTGGGATATTGCTTTAAATGATAAACTAACATGTAGTATTAAATGTAAAAAGGGACAATTAAAGAAAAATAATTTTAAGGATATATGGGGACCTTTTTTAGATTATGTTTTAGTAAAGGGGAAAGGGAGTAAGCCATATCCATGATATGATGTATTTTTGGAATATAGATTAATAATGGATTATGTGGATAGAACTTGTTTTGGCCCAGGGGTGACGGGTGCACTTGGAGTTTATGATTTGTAGATTTGTGTGTGTGGGGGGGGGGTTCTGTATTTGTGTTCATTTAAAATAAATAAAAAGTATTTAAATAAAAAAAAAAATACACTATAAAATAGACACAATAAAAACGTTATTAAAATTTCAAAACCAAGTTTAAAAATGACTCAAATGGCTAAACAAGTTAATACAATTTATACAACGCGGCCTGTAAAAGAGTTGAAATCTCCTCCCCACCGTGTACTATTTAGAGTTGTTAAATGCCTCAATGTAGAGGGAAGTCTTAACCTGGTGCCGAAAAGATAGTAGAGTTGGTGCCAGGCGGGCCTCTAGTCAACATCTAGAGCAGGGCTCTCCAGCCTTGGGTCCCCCCGATGTTGCTGGACTACAGCTCCCAGAATCCCTTGCCATTAGCCATGCTGGCTGGGTATGCTGGGAGCTGTAGGCCAGCAACATCTGGGGACCCAAGGTTGGAGAGCCCTGATCTAGAGGGTCACAGGTTCCCCACCCCAATCTATGACGTAAAGGATGTCAGGTAGAGATTCAGCTTGAGCGCCACCATCCAACTCTGGCCAAAGATTCAAAATGTGCAGTGAGTTCCAACCCTGATGCCATCCGTCTCTTCCCTCATGCGCTGATGGGTTTGTTAGCTCTCATTTGAAAGCATTCTCTAAGTGCAACAGGTAGGGGAAATGTTATCGATACTGTTGTCTCAGGAGAAATAATAGTTTTGTTTTTATATCATTGTAGTTGTTATACAGCTAATGTCCCCATGCCTAGAGCATTTTCAAACCGGCATCATTAACATAAATATACAGTCGTGCCTTGGATTGAGAGCACAATTTGTTCCGGAAACGTGCTTGTAATCCAAAACACTCTTATATCAAAATGAAATTCCCCCAAAAAAATTTGTACAGAGATTTTTAATTTAAGCCATACTACAGTACTTGTATTGCAAGATGTCGCTTGTATATCAAGTCAAAAAATTTTAATAAATATTTAAAAATTTGCTTGTCTTGCAAAACGCTCTCAAACCAAGTTACTTGCAATCCAAGGTATTACTGTATGGGAAACTGGGTCTTTGAAAACTGGCCACACAATGTGCGACTGATGGCAGATCATCCAAACGCAGCAGGGCCGTTGACACAAGCAGTGTGCCTTATCAGCCAGCGTGTATCAACTCAATGTAAGATATGTGGAATGTCAGATGGGTTGGCTGAACACTGATTCAAGTCTTTGGCTATCTGATAGTGCAGAAACGAGCTTCCATGCAATCATATTAGCAGATGTCAGATTGCAATTTAGCCAGACAAGCCAAGGTCCTGTCAGTGCTAATTCAGGATTTCATGCACAACCAGATAGACACATCATGCTCAGCATGTGAACTTACAACAACAAAAGGCAGATATATATGGACTGATCCTCAGAGCTCACAAGTGCAGATCTCCAATTTCACACCCACAGTGGGTTGGATCCACTCATGCCATTCTGCCAGCAGAACAGAAACTGATGGTGGAATGGATTTGCCCTCCCCCTTGTAGCCCCCCATATCTGCTCCAGAGGAACTCTCTGTTTGAGGGGCCCTCGGGAGGGGGGGCTGCTAGGAAGAGCAAAGGGAAGCCCTGTTGCATGAGTGGAAGTCTGCTTGTGTGACGTGGGATTTAATTTAACCAAATGATCCCACCCACCAACCCCTCCTTTTTCTGGTATGTGTGTTATCAAAGCCAAATGAAGCGGAGCTGTAATTAATCACCGGGCACGGTAATTAAACTAATGAAACTAATTTATTAAAAGAGAATAAACGAATATAAAATAGGTTACAAAGTCCATGTAGCTGATGAGCCTTCCAGCTTTCTTCCTTGCTAGGGCTATTCTGGAGGCGTTAATTGGCTCCAAGGGGTTCTGACCCATTCACTGACATCTTCAAAGGATGGTGTGAATACAAAATTCTGTTGGTCTGACTGAGGTCTAGTTATCAGGTGAGAACATTTGGCTCCATACTGGGGAGGAAGGTGCAAGGCAGAGGGGGCAAAAAACAGAGGCCAAATCTCTCATCTTCCTTCTCTGTTTTCGCCACTGGTGACAAGGAGGGCTCTTCCTGGTGACTGCCAGGGCTTCTCTACATGAGGCTTTTAACCTGCCACTTTACCGAAGCTTCTGCTTCCGGATTCTTTGCAGGATTAAGATCAGCTACTTTACACATGTTTTCTCCCCCAGGGGGTTTCTTTTCTCTGTCTTTCTATGTGTTCCATTACGCAACCACTAGGTGGTGCTGGCGTAGCAGAATTGCGTAAATACACAAGCATTTCATCCCGCCATTTCCAAATAATACCACACTTTCCTTGATCTACAATAAAAAGCCATGGAAATGGTTGCAAAACACGAAAGAGGCCCTGGAGGATGACGACATTTTGAAAAGCACCCACAAACTACCCTGAGCGAGGAATCGTGATTGCACAATAAATGCCTCATGTAGAAAAGCTCCCAGTGGCAGCTGACACTCCCACCTACCCCAAATCATCTGGGAGTAATCTTGGATTTCTGGGGACAGATGCTCTCTCTTTGTTGCCACTGCCATTGGTACTCCACTATTTCACCAATACCCCCCCCCCAAAAGAACCAAAATGCCCCCATTTCAGCTTGACTCTACCTGGCACCTGGTAGTTGTTACCTATGTGAGGAGTAGGGTGGCCATGTGTCCTACTTTACAGAGGACAGTCCTCCACTTGAAGGGTTTTCAGAAGACAGTCCACTGCTTGAAAGTGTCCTCTGTTTGAAGGAATTTCCAGAGGGGTAGCCACGTTAGCCTGTTGCAGCAAAAATGGGGGGGGGGCACCTCCAAGACTAACAGATTTACTCTGGCATAAGTTTTCATGGATGCTGTCCACTTCATCAGATGACAGTGGCCACGAAGGTTTGTGCCAGAATAAGTTTGTTAAGGCACAATCCAATGCATTTTAGACAGAAAAAAAGGCTTACAACTCCCAGCATGCCCCAGCCAGCTATGCTATGCTGGCTGGGGCATGCTGGGAGTTGTAGGTCTTTTTCCTCCCCTGTCTGAACTTATATAAGAACATAAGAAGAGCCCTGCTGGATCAGACCAAGGGTCCATCTAGTCCAGCATTCTGTTCATGCAGTGGCCAGCCAGCTGCCCACAGGAAACCCACAAGCAGGACATGAGTGCAACGGCACCTTCCTGCCCATGTTCCCCAGCAACTGGAGCACCCAACCGCTCAGAAAATACAACAGAGAGAAAGTCAGCAAATGAGATTATATTATCAAATCAGTGTGGCACATATAAACATGAATAGAATACATCTGAAATATACTGGTAAACCAAACATTCATAGCATAACAGGATAGCAATACAACTGAAAAATACAATATTAACAGATAAGAATACCAAAAGAAGAAATCTGTTTGAAGAAATAGCTAGCGTTGTCACGAAGAGAGTTGTTTAGAAATAGGTAGCGTTGTCATTACAGGGATCCGGTATTATCTCCTGTTTCGTCGCAACTGGTGACTTCTTCAGATACAATATTTTCTTAAGACATCTGTAAATAGTTACAAGACAATTTGGAACCAACTCCTTACTAACGTATTTGGTAATGACAACGCTGTATTCTATTCATGTTTATATGTGCCACACTGATTTGATAATATAATCTCATTTGCTGACTTTCTCTCTGTTGTATTTTCTGAGCAGTTGGGTGCACCCTGCACCTTGGTCTTGTATTTGTTTCCAACTGCAGCCTTCATTTGTATTGTTCCCCGAGCAACTGGAGTACATAGGCATACTGCCTCTGATTTTGGAGGAAACATGGAGCCAATCAGGGACTAGTAGCCACTGATAGCTTTCTCCTCCATAAACTTGCATAGGATTTCACCCTTAGTCTTTAAGGTGCTGCAATTCTCTTTGTTGGTCTATTTCAGGGGCTCTCCAACCTTGGGTCCTCAGATGTTGCTGGACTACAGCTCCCAGAATCCCTTGCCATTAGCCATGCTGGCTGGGTATGCTGGGAGCTGTAGGCCAGCAACATCTGGGGACCCAAGGCTGGAGAGCCCTGGTCTATTTAAAGGGCTGTCTAGTCCAGGTCCAGTTTGAAGATTTAATTTAAAAAAAGAATAAGAAGGGAGAGGCAGGAGCCGTGAAGCTGCCCATCAATAGACAGCACCTGGACAGCGGATTGAGCAGGCACACAGGTCACCTGATCACGATCCGTGGTGAGATGTATTGCATTTCTGTTTCATAGATTTCATATAGAGTTGGAAGAAGCCTACAAGGATATCGAGTCCAACCCCCTGCTCAATGCAGGAAACTAGAGGAGGGGTCTCCCATCCAAGTAATAACCAGGCCTGACCCTGCTTAGCTTTCCACACTCAGACAAGCTGAGCCAGCGTGAGCCACGGGCCTGTTTCTAAATTACAGCAATTCTTTCTAAATATGCATCTATATTTAGAGAGACCCAGTGTGGCGTAGTGGTTAGAGTTTTGGACTGGGACTCGGGAGACCTGGGTTCTAGTTCCCACCCGGCCACGAAGCTCACTGGGTGACTTTGGGCCAGTCACTGACTCTCAGCCTAACCCAGACTCTCAGTTGGGAATAAAGCAGTTACTTTATTCCCAACTCAAGGATGGAAAGCGGAATATCGGTGGTCAGTATAAGAGGTTGAAAGATGTTCTTAAGGCAAATCTAAAAAAAATGCAACATAAACATCGAAAACTGGGAAGCTCTGGCTCATGAACGATCTAACTGGAGGTTGGCCTTTCACAAAGGTTCTATGGACTTTGAAGAAGCCCGAGTGCAAGGTGAAAGGGAGAAACGTGCTAAGCGAAAAGCACGTCAAACGAATCCTTTACAGGACCATCACAGGGTTGTTGAGAGGATAAAATGGAGAGGAGGTGTCCAGTCCTGACTTCCTGACACTAAGTCTCAGGTTTCAGTAAAGCTTTTTACTGCAGTAATTCCAGTAATTTGCTTTCATAGATTTCATAGATCATAGAGTTGGAAGGAGCCTACAAGGCTATCGAGTCCAACCCCCTGCTCAGTGCAGGGAACTAGAGGAGGGGTCTCCCATCCAAGTAACAACCAGGCTTGACCCTGCTTAGCTTTCCACACTCAGACAAGCTGAGCCAGCGTAAGAGCCTTTACAGTCCCAGTATAAATCAGCAGAGAACAGATTACAAGATAGTTCTTCAACCAGGGTCAGTTTCTGGGTTTCCCAACAACAAACCCAAACAGACTCGGTTTCAGAATACAGAATAAGTCCAAACAAGTTTATAGTTCAAACAAAGAAACAAGACAAGGAAGCTTTCCAGATTAGAAGGACATTGCATCCAGCAAAGTCTACTGCCTGCTGCTCTCATCTAAATACAGGGGAGTGGCCGCCAAAGATCACTATCAGACATTCGATCCTGGCAAGGAAACCTAAGCGACAGATATGCAGGGGAGGCTGGTGGCGACTCCCATGTCGGTGGTGCTCCTAATCCATTGCAGGTTATGTTTGAAGCTTCATAGGAGCTATCCATGGTGCTGAACTCCACCCCCCAAAATAGGTTCACCACCATGGAACACCATGGATAGCTCCTATAAAAGCTCCAAATTTATTTATTTATTTATTTATTTATTATATTTATGCCCCGCTTTGTTTCCTTCAAGGAACCCAAGGTGGCTTACATAATCCTCCTTCTCCTCTCCATTTTATCCTCACAACAACCCTGTGAGGTAGGTTAGGCTGAGAGTCAGTGACTGGCCCAAAGTCACCCAGTGAGTTTCATGGCCAAGCAGAGACTAGAACCCGGATCTCCCAAGTCCCAGTCCAAATAAAAGCTGCAATGGATTAGGATCCCCGCTGAAATAGGAGTCACCACCAGCCTCCCCTGCAGATATGTGCTATGCCTCACCGGTCACCTCTGTTCTGTCCTCTTGAGCTGATGATGCAACTTAGGACACAGCCCAGAAGCCCCTTCCCCTGAAGGACCCTCCCCCTCTGCCCTGTTCCCATGGAAGATGTCCCTGGTCAATAAGCAGGGGCCTCCATCAAGGTCAGGTCTCCCAGCTGTGGAAGATAGGCTGCCTCGGTGTCCTGCATCTCACCCCCTCCCAGTTCATAACCAGGTGGGAGGCCTGGTAGAACTGAACTGTCAGGTGTCTGGCTTCCCATGGCTGGGCCGGGCTCCACAGCAGTGCCATAGGCTGTCACTCCCCTCAGACAGGGACAAGGAGGAGGACTATGTAAGTCATTGACAGTGAAATCCAGCATCGTTTGAGCTCCGCAAGTGCCGCGTTTTCTCAAACGAAACATAAGAGTGTTCGAGGATCGGGATATTTGTAAGAAGACCAAAACACTGGTTTATGAAGCCATTGTATTACCAACTTTATTGTATGCCTGCGAAACATGGACTATCTATAAACGTCACTTCCACCTCCTTGAAAAATTTCACCAACGTTGCCTCCGGAAAATCCTGCGAATTACTTGGGAAGATAGGTGAACAAATGTCAGTGTACTGGAAGAAGCAAAGACTACTAGCGTTGAAAAAATGATCCTTCAACGCCAACTTCAGTGGACCGGTCATGTTGTTCGAATGTCTGACTGCCGTCTCCCAAAGCAGTTACTTTATTCCCAACTCAAGGATGGAAAGCGGAATATCGGTGGTCAGTATAAGAGGTTGAAAGATGTTCTCAAGGCAAATCTAAAAAAAATGCAACATAAACATCGAAAACTGGGAAGCTCTGGCCCATGAACGATCTAACTGGAGGTTGGCCTTTCACAAAGGTTCTATGGACTTTGAAGAAGCCCGAGTGCAAGGTGAAAGGGAGAAACGTGCTAAGCGAAAAGCACGTCAAACGAATCCTTTACAGGACCATCTTCCATCTGGTAACCTGTGTCCTCACTGTGGGAAGCTGTGTGGATCTAGAACTGGCCTCCACAGTCATTTACTAACCCATCACTAGAGTCTACACAATTTTCTTTATATAGATAAAACATATTCAAATTTTATGCAAAAATGTGTCCTAGTTGTGCATTTTTTGGTGATGCATTTCCTCTTTTTTGGTAATACGCACGTTGCCACCCCAGGGAGGAAGGTCACCACCCCTTTTGCTATTTCCTGTGCCTCCAGCAACAGCAATTGGCCAACCTAATTTGGAAGAAGGGATTCATAAGCGATCTCCTGTTTGGGGTAGGTTCTGGTAAGGATGTTATTTATATAGTAGGCAGATTTATATACCAGTCAGTGAACCATCACAGTGATTAACAGGAAGGAGGAGGAGGAGGAGGAGGAGGAGGAGGAGGAGATGATGATGATGATGATGATGATGATGATGATGATGATGATAATGATAATAATATAGTTGACAATAAAACTATAACTATACTGGCTGCATCACAATGTTATGGAAGATTGTGGGCATATTACAAGACATGGTTCTTTATACTACTGCCACATTTTATGGTTTTGGATCCTTGATCTCTATTTGTTACAGGAGTCATTTCATCACATCATGGAGGCCAGTCTATGATTTCAGAATCTAAGCACAGCTTTAGCTGTGCTGTTCCATCTCTCTGAGAATTTAGTTCTTCTCAGAAAATGGCTGAAGTTTTAGTTCCAGCCTCCACAGGCAGGCTGATAGAAGGTAACAAGTGGAGTGTCTACACACCACCGAACTGTGGGAACAACCCAGAGTGTGGACATGCAGCCACACCCACCTATGCCTCTCAGGAAAGACTATGTAGGACCCAAAAGCTTTCAGCAAATCCCAAACAATTTGTATTGCGAGAGCTGTATGTGATGCACATGAATGGGAGTGGTGGTGACTATGCACATGGGCTTTAAGTGGTGTGCACATGTGTGTGAATGGGCATGAGAAATGCTTAGACAATTGTGCTGCAAATATAAAAGCACACCCACAAATTATTGTGGGTTTCTGCCTATGGTTTTCATTAGTTTCTTTGATTTCAGACTAACCAAGGTTATCTTACTGAAGCATACTGCCCTCTCCAGGCCCCATTGGCACATTGCAGCTGCAAGCCAACCTAGCTTGGGCAATTTGTTAGAATCCATAGATACAAGCAAGTCTCCGTCAAAGAGGAGCAGGTTCCTGACTCCTCCCCCCTCAAAGCCTGTGTGTGAATTGATTGGACCTCGAAATGAAAAGCTTGTCCAATCAGAGCAGCACTGAGGTGAATGTGGGCTCATAAGCAAGAAAGGCTGGTGAGTCCTGTGTCAGTGGGGCTCCTTATCCATTGCAGCTTTTATTCTGAGCTTTATGGGAGCTATCTGTGGTGCTGTACCCCATCCCCAAAATAGGTTCTCTAGAAACTTTCTACATGCCTCTTTCCTTTCCATCTTCATTTCTACAGCAACCACAGCTTTATGTTATTCCACAGGAACATAGGAAGCTGCCTTATACTGAGTCAGAGACCATGGGTCCATCTAGCCCAATATTGTCCACACTGACAGGCAGCAGCTCTCCAGGGTTTCAAGCTGGGTTGTTTTCTAGCCCTATCTGGAGATGCCAGGGATTGAACCTGGGACCTTCTGCATGCAAAGCGTGTGCTCTACCACTGAGCTGGAGAAAGATAGGCTAACCATATTGGACCATATTATTAGACTTCTTCCAGTAAGTCACACAAGCAGCAGATTGATTGATTGATTGATTGATTAGATTTATATCCCACCTTTTTTGCTGCAGGGAACCCAAGGCGGCTTACATAATCCTCCTCCTCCTCTCTATTTTATCCTCACAACAACCCTGTGAGGTAGGTTAGGCTGAAGTCCGTGATTGACCCAAAGTCACCCAGTGAGCTTCATGGCCAAGTGGAGACTAGAACCTGGGCTCCCGAGTCCCAGTCCAATATTCAAACCACTAAGCCATGCTGGCTCTCAGATGAGCTTCTGAACCCTGTTTCTGGACACTTCAGACTGCAGGGGTAGCGTCAGGAGGGTGGGGGGGGGAGATTGCATATTGGGATGTTTCTGTATTTAAGAAGAACTTCGTAAATACAAAATTAGCATGCCAAGGAGAAATTTTGGCGAAACTAGGATGCTTCTCCCTGAAACCTAGATTTCTCTGTACAGGGATTTGTGGTGGTGTTATTTTTAATATTGAGGAGCATTCAGTCAGGAAGCGGGGCAATCCAGAAATAGTTGTGCTGCCTCTATTGGGTAGATCTCTGAGAATCCCCTATCTTTTAGTTACACATGGGGAGGTTTCAACAGCCCCCCCCCCCTTGTATAATTTCAGAACAAGATTTGAGAGGTGAGACAAAGAGCTAGGAAACCCTTGTGGTTCCCTTAAATGGAGCCACTTTTTCAAGTATCCTAAAAAGGACTTTCATCCTTTTCTCCTTTCATGTCTTAATCTGAGCTCTCTGATCATTGGTGTTCAGTGTGGGGGTGGGTGAGCTGTTTTTTTTTTTTTTTTACGATACTGATCGTAATCGAAAATAAAGTGTCTCTGACTGACCATGACATGTAATAACTGGAAGTTAAATTAATATGGGCAAACTATACCCAAGGAGAGCGGAACTAAAAATAAAAGATTAGTTCTGCAGAAACAGAAAGCCATCTAGAAATTAGATCACCACCACCACTAGTTCATGCTCTTTTAAAATAACACTCCAGACACCATCGTTGATTTGTGCAACAATTTTCAAAATAACATTGATTGCATTATTAATATTTAAACATGATTTCCACTCATTCTGTATTTGCTAAACTTTCCTTAGCCTTTATTTTCTTACTATATTTTCAATTCCCTCTCCTCCCATTTTAATAGACTAGTAATAGACAAGGAAGGTAGTTCTCAACAGAAGCTAGTTATAAAATTAGAGATGGAAGGGACCTGAGAGGTCCTCTTGTCCAACATTCTGCTGATGCTGAAAATCTGCTGGTAAAAAGAAAGCACAGGAAGGAAAGGTGCCAGGCTAAGATCCAATGATGATGGGGGGGACAGGGCTCTTACTAAGAGGAGGCTGCCCCATGTTCAGTGCTGGTTCCAGATTTTTTAGCCCCTTGGTCTCTGACTATTAGCTTTAGCCACAGATGGAACTGTCAGGGAGGAGCCTGGGATATCCGGTCAGTGATGTGATCCCTGCTTTCTCCTGGGCAGCAGAGAAAGTTCACTCATTCATGAATGCCTTCGTTACACTAATCCAGAAGGAACCTTCACGGTAAGTGGCCAATGCTCCATTTTCTGGACACCACACCTATGTGAGGGGCATATAAACACCGCCTTACACCATAAACCAGGGCTCTCCAACCTTGGGTCCCCAGGTGTTGCTGGACTACAGCTCCCAGAATCCCTTGCCATTAGCCATGCTGACTGGGTATGCTGGGAGCTGTAGGCTGGTAACGTCTGGGGACCCAGGGTTGGAGAACCCTGCCATAAACCTAACCTACCTCACAGGGTTGTTGTGAGGATAACATGGAGAGGAGGAGGAGGATTATGTAAGCCGCCTTGGGTTCCTTGCAGGAAAAAAGGCAGGGTATAAATGTAATAAATAAATACCCTAAATGGGCCTCCTTCCTCAATGACTCTACCTTCTCACAATTGTCACCAGCTGCTCAAGTCCAGGGGGTTCTTATCAGTGGGCTCCTGCCAGGGTGTGGGCCCTTGGCAGGTGCCCAACCATGTCTCCCCTTGATGCCAGTTCTGCCCAGGTCCAAACAGTGGAAGTTCCCCACGCAACCCAAGGGGAATGGGAAAAGTGGGCCACAAAGAAGGCCCGTCTTGAACTTGGTGACTGAACCGATCCTACATGTTTATTTTATATAGAATCTTCTGGATGGGGTTGCACTCCCCTTGAAGGAGCAGGTTTGTAGCTTGGGGGTCCTCCTTGAGCCATCTTTGTCATTTGAGGCTCAGGTGACCTCAGTGGCACAGGGCGCCTTCTACCAGCTTTGGCTGGTGGCCCAGCTACACCCCTGTCTGGACAGGGATAGCCTGGTTTCAGTAATCTACGCTCTGGTGATCTCTAAATTAGATTACTGCAATGCACTCTACATGGGGCTGCCTTTGAAGACTGTTCAGAAGCTGCAGCTGGTGCAAAATGTGGCAGCCAGACTAATAACTGGGACCAGAAGGTCTGAACACATAGCACCAATCCTGGCCCACTTGCATTGCCTGCCTATGTTCTTCTGAGCCCGATTCAAGGTTCTGGTTTTAACCTATAAAGCCTTATGTGGCTGGCTTGGGACCGCAATACTTAATGGAACACCTCTCCCAGCTGCAATCTACTCAGACCCTACGATCAACATCTGAGGCCATCCTCCGAGTGCTGCCTCTGAAGAAAGCCTCGGAGAGTGCAACAAGCGGAAGGGCCTTTTCAGTGGAGGCTCCCCCAACTATGGAATGATCTCCCCACTGAAGCCCGCCTGGCACCAACTTTGTCATCCTTTCGGCACCAGGTTAAGACAGCCCTCTATGCTGAGGCATCCAAGTATATTTAATGGCTTGATGGGGGCACCCATGTCAGGTGTTTTTAACAGGTCTATTCTGTATTAAATATTGTTTTTTGATGCTAAATTGTTTTTAAATTTCTTAAACTGTTGTTAAATTCTGTATTGTGGAATCATTTTATGGCTGTCTTATTGTATTATGGCCTTGTTTTAGGCACTGTTGTAAACTGCCCAGAGAGCTTCGGCTATTAGGCAGTATAGAAATGAAATAAATACATACATACATAAACTAGAGCATATTATATTTGAGGATACATTTGGAAAACACCCCCCAATGCTTCATGGATTTTCTGTTATCCTTATGGCAGATGTTTAGGTTTGTATACGTAAATGTCTGTATTTATATGTTGGTATCTGTAATTGTATTTGTGCAGTTTTGAAAAAAGGAGTTCTACATCTTGCTGCAGGGCTGAATGTACTAGAAGAAAAATTGATCTATTTCCATCAAAATAAAATGGAATCCAGCTTGGCTTTTGTTCCAAATTAGGTTTTGCTCTTTCCTTGAAAAAGAAAGCCATTGTATTGTAAATGTGGCGCCATCCAAGTAAATGGATGCAACTGGGACTGCTTTACAAATGTTGGCACACTGATCAGTCCTAAAAAAATTAAAAATAAAAATAAAAGTCCAGCCCTCCTAAGGTATATCAATATCTCCCAAAGACTCTTTATTCCTTATTCTGAGCTATATATTATTTTTGCTGGGCCTGTTTCTGAGCATTGTGGCCTTCCTCTAGGGATAGATCTTTTGTTCCCCAGAATACTTTCTGCATTAGTATCTCAAGGCAAATTCCAACAGAGACTGGCACAAGGCATTAGGCATCGAGGTCAGAACTGTTTCTGCCACATGGTCTATGTCTCATTGCCAATTCATGAAGGAGAAGGCTATCAATGGCTACTAGTCCTGATTGGCTACATGCTACTTCCAGTATCACATTATTATTTTATTACACTTTTATTACACTTTTATCAATATCTATGGAGTTTTATGGAATTTTTATTCTGTTTTTATGCTTAATTGTATTGGTCAGTTTTAATTGTATATTATTGCATACAGTATTTGTTTTGTTAATTGATTATTATCTTGTCTGCCGCCTAGGGTATTTGTGTACAGGCGGGATATAAATTGAATAAATAAATAAATAGGCGCTCCTCACACAGAAGCCACTTGGGCATCTAATGACAATAAGGCGTCCAGGAGCACCCCCAAACTATGTACCTGTTCTTTCTGAGGGAGTGCAACCCCATCTAGAACAGACAAACTCCCCAATTCCTGAACCTGGGAACCACCCACCCATAGATTCTCTGTCTTGTCAGGATTCAGTCTCAGCTTGTTGGCCCTCATCCAACCCATCACTGCATCTAGGCACCGGTTCAGAACTTGCACGGCCTCTCCTGAGTCAGATGTTACAGAGAAATAGAGCTGGGTGTCATCAGCATACTGATGACACCTTGCTCCAAAACTCCTAATGACCTCCCCCAGCAGCTTCATATAGATGTTAAATAGCATGGGGGGACAAGATGGTACCCTGTGGCACCCTGCAGCATAATTTCCAGGGAGCTGAGGCACAGTCCCCCAATGCTAATTTCTGGAACCATCCCTGCAAGAAGGAGCAGGACCACCATAGCACAGTGCCTCCAATTCCCAATTCACAGAGATGATCCAAAAGAATACCATGGTCAACGTTATCAAAAGCTGCTGAAAGATTAAGCAGGATCAACAGAGTGGCACTCCCTCTGTCTCCCCCACGACAGGTCATCCATCATCCAAAGCTGATTCTGTCTCAAAACTAGGCTTCAGCCCAGACTGAAATGAGTTGAGATCATCCGTATCCTCCAAGAATGTCTGCAGCTGCCCACCACCACCCTCTCAAGCACCTTGCCCAGAAAAGGGGTATTAGTGACTAGGCAGTAGTTGGTATAAACCTCCGAATCCAGGGAGAGCTTTTTCAGGAGTGGATGCACCACCACCTCCTTCAAGGCAGTGGGCACCACTCCATCACGCAGAGACGCATTCACCACACCCTGGAATCTGTTCAGCCAACCCCTCCCGGCTAGCTCGAGTAGGCCAGGACGGGCAATGGTCAAGAGAGCAGGTCATAGGCTGGACAGCTACAAGCGTCTTGTCTACATTCTCAGGCATCAAAAACTGAAACTGATCCCATACAGCTGAACTAGATGGTGCAACTGGACACCTCACCAGAGACTGTACTACAAGCAGCATTTGAGCTGACATGAAGCTGAGCAATTTTATCCTCAAAGTGCCTCGTAAAATTATCACAGCAGGCCTTCGAGGGCTCCAGCGTAGGATTTGCTGGGGAAGATGACAACAAGCCCTGAATCACCCATAAAAGCTCTGCTGGATGGCTACTTGAGGATGCAATGGAGGCAGCAAAGTAGGCCTTCTTTGCTGCCCTCACCACCATGCGATTATGCGCTCTCATGCATGTCTGGTCGGCCTCACAACAAGTCTTACACACCACTTATGCTCTAGCCTCCTCCCAGCCCGTTTCATCACCCAGAGCTCACCAGAGAACCAGGGAGCACCTCGGGCTCCACAGCACTGGAGAGGGCACTCTGGAGCAATCGTGTCAACAGCCCATTGTGTCTCAGCATTCCATAATGAGACCAGAGCCTCAACAGGATCGCCATCTCTGGCTACTGGAAATTCCCCCAGTGCATTCAGGAATCCATTGGATCCCATAAGGCACCGGGGGCGGACCATCTTAATGGGTCCCCCACCCCAGCAGGGGGAGACTGGTGCTGAAAGCCCAAACTTCACCAGACAGTGGTCTGACCATCACAATGGAGCAACAACCCCCCCCCAATATCTGGACCACCTCCCTCACATCCAGAGGCAAAGATTAAATCGAGAGTATACCCTGCCCTATGTGTTGGTCCCACAACAAATTAAGACAGCCCCATGGTTGTCATGGAGGCCATGGAGTCCCGAGCCAGCCCAGTCAAGACCGCCTCAGCGTGAAGGCTTAAGTCTCCCAGGAACAATGTTCTGGGGTTCTCCAACACCACTCTCGAGTCCACCTCATCCAGCTCAGTCAGGGACACTGTTGGTAGCAGGGTCGGCAGTATACCCAACAACATCCCCAATCTGTCTCGCTGGCCCAGCACTAGGTATGGGCCCTCATAGCTTGCCCCAGTCCGGAGGGGTTTCCTGGTGAACAAGACAGTATTCTTATGGACCACAGTGACTCCTCCCTGGTCCTCTAACCTGGGTCGATGCTGCACCAAACACCCAGGCGGGCAGAGCTGGGTCAGATCAACCCCACCCAACTCATCCACCCAGGTCTTGGTGATGCATGCCAGATCGGCTCCCTCATCCACAATTAGATCACAGATTAGTGAGGTCTTGTTGTGAACAGATCTGCCATTAAGCAGCAACATCACCAGGCGAGAGGGGCCAGTAGCCACGCCAGCGGGTACCTGACAGTTAAGAGAAAGGTCAGCAAAAGAGATGGCCTGCACCCACCTACATCCTCTGGACTTCCGATTCTTCCTTCTCTGTGTCCCATGCCATCCCTGGCAACGCAGGAGATCTTCAGGGCCACCTCACCCAGAATGCCTCGCTTTAAGGAAGGACCCCTCAAAATGTGGCATTTCAGCCTGGCTGGCTCTCTGGCAAGCTTTGTGCAGCGGGTGCGGCTTGCGAGAGAGCCTCCCAGGCTCTGGCTCTGGGAGAGTTTCCAGAACGAGAGATTGGGTGGGCATGTGGGCAGCATGGATGGGGGAGGAGCCAGAGCACTGCTGCCACCTTCATTAGGCACCTGCAGAATTTGGCACCCAAAGCAGTTGCCTCCCCCCCCCCTCAAGAAATGGCCCCGACTGTGGGAGACCATTCAGTCATTCCTCCGGTCTGTGAGTCTTTCCATCTTTTCATATCCCTCATTAGAACCAGACTGGCCCTCCAGCAACACCTGACTTCCCAGGCCAGGAGCATTATGGGATGCCTCCCTAAGGGAGGGGGAGCTGTCACTTTGATTTTTGCCGGTAAGCAAGGATCAGCCTCAAGTAAAAAGCCGCAACCTCCTCCAACATGGTGCCCCCCAGATGTTGTGGACGACAACTCCCAGCATTCCTGACCATTGCCCATGCCTGCCAGGGCTGTTGGGAGTTGTAGTCCAAAACATCTGTAGAACAAGCCACATTGAGGGAGGCCGAAAGGGATAGCAGTTCTTCTGGATTAACTGACGTGGACGTACGTGGCTGTGATGATCTTCGTATTCCGTGGTGATTCTGGCCATATGAAAGTACTTGAAAGGTGAAACTTGGACACGAGGAATTTCCCAAGTGTTGCATGATTTTGGCCTGGAGCTGGAGGGGCCTGGGAAATAACAGGTTTGGGGTGCGAGCCAGCCAGCACGCTGCATTGACATGACAACTGGAAGTAGAGAGTGTGAAGCAGAGGGAACGTTCTTTATATCTGCAGATGACAGGTCTAATCAAAATAAACACCTAAAAACAATTAAAGCAGGGGAAATGAGGCCATGGGATAAAGAGAGTTATTTAAAGCCGCAACAGAGAGCAGTAGGCGAGATACAGAACCAAGGAAAGAACCTGCCTTCTGGCAAAGCACAATTATCTTTCGCAGGGTAAATGTTTAGGAGGTGTGGTGAGCCAGAGAAAGGGAGGGTGCTGGAAAGGAATCAATAGCACTTGGCGGGGGGGGGGGGGTATTAGTGATGCTCATCTCTCCCATACCTTCTCTCTCTCTC
Source organism: Shinisaurus crocodilurus (assembly GCA_021292165.1). Lineage (NCBI taxonomy): Eukaryota > Metazoa > Chordata > Lepidosauria > Squamata > Shinisauridae > Shinisaurus > Shinisaurus crocodilurus. Next base: position 590,018 of record JAHFWL010000075.1, on the reverse strand, counting down.
TCTCTCTCTCTCTCTCCTTTTCTTCTCTCTCTCTCTCTCTCTCCTTTCTTTCTTTCTTTCTTTCTTTCTCTCCTTTTCTCTTTCTCTCTCTCTCCCTCCTTTATTTCTCTCTCTCTCCTTTTCTTTCTTTCTTTCTTTCTTTCTCTTTCACTCCTTCTCTCCTTTTTTTCTTTCCCTTTCACTCCTCTCCTTTTCTTTCTTTCTTTCCCTTTCACTCCTTCTCTCCTTTTCTTTCTTTCTCTCTCTCTCTCTCCTTCTCTTTCTTTCTTTCTTTCTCTCTGACTGGGTTCAGATGACACAATAAGCAACAGTGGTGACTCACCATTACTTGTTCCCCACGTCGTGCGAACCCAGTTGTTGTGACTTATCATTGTTTTGAACAACGATGAGTCACAGTGGTCTGTTCTAGGGTTTGTTTGCGGACAACACGACCCATCGTGGCACAATCCCCAGAACAAGCGAGCTGCTTGGCAAGAGTGGACATTGCGGCTCTTACCAAGCGGCTGACCACACAGTGCGGCTGACAGCTGACCCCAAGGTGCCCAAACGGCACTACGAGGCAGCTGTTAGAGACTTCTTCCGCCTCTGCCGCAGAGCGGATCAGGCACCCCCACCTCCTCCTCCAGAGTAGACCTCTTAAAGAGGAGGCAGCAATCTGCTCACATTCAGGTTCAGCTGCTCGACACACAGAGCAGCAGTGGGGATCAGAGCACAGCCTCCAGACTGAAAGATTTTCTCCCAGGAGGAGGCCGTGCTCTGATCCCCCCCGCCCCGTGGCTACTCCGCGTGCCGAGCAGCCGCGGGGACGGAGGCGCTTCCTGCTGTCACCAGTGCCGCCACCAAGTGGGAAGCGCTTGCCCTCTCTGCCCTTTGCTTGCCCCGGAGAACCTGGAAAAGCAAAGGGTGGAGTGGGCGGGCACTTCCCGCCACCTCGCTCCACTGCCGGAGAGGTTTACCTGCTGCAGGGGGGAACTGCCTCACTACTTCCAGCAGGTAAAGCTCTCCGGTGGCGGAGCAGGGCGGCGGGAAGCGCCCTCCCACTCCACCCTTTGCTTTCCCGGGTTCTCCGCGGAAAGCAAAGGGCAGAGTGGGCGGACGCTTCCCGCCACCCCACTCAGCCTGACAGGTTTACCTGCTGCAGGCGGTGATGCAGTCCCCACGGCTGCTCCGTCCATGGTTTAAACCCTTCCAGCGGGGAAGCCGTGATCCACTCTCCATGGCTGCTCCATGCACGAAGTAGTCGCGGAGAGTGGAACCGGCACTCCCGCCCCCTGCCGAAGAGGAGACCTCTCAAGGAGGAAGCGAGCGGCTCCCCTCCCCCCCCTCCCCATTGTGCTTCTGGGCACGGGCCCTGTTTGCGCAACGGGGAGTCTTTGGCAGCCACCGTGAGCTGAAATTGGCTCGTGATCCCGGCTGCCAAAGAGAGGAGCCTCGTTCCTCCTCCCCCACCCCCCGGTGTCCCCTGGGATATCACTGGGAGGAGGAAGAGGGGGAGGGAGAGAGCAAAGCAACAACGATGAGCCCGATCGTCTGTCTGGCTCATCGTTGTTGCTTCCTGGGATCCAGCAAACAATCGTGGTGACTGCCACAATTGTTGCCAGGTCGTGCAAACCCGCCCTCTATCTCACTCCTTCTTCCTTCCTTTCTCTTTCCCTCTCCTTTTCTTTCTTTCTTGCTCACCCTCTCCTTCTCTCTCTCTCTCTCTCTCTCTCTCTCCCCCCCTCTCTTTCTGCCACCCCTTATCTTTTTCTCTATTTTACCATTGAAAGAAAGATGAGAGAGAGCGAGAAGGAAAAAAGAGAGAGGAGTGACAGAAACAGAGAGAGAGAAGGAGAGAAGGGGGAACAGGGAGAAAGAAGCCATGTTTGCTTAGGTGCCCTTTGGATGTGCTCTTCGGTGGCAATCAAGAAGTCATGCATTGAAGCAGACTTCCCCAACCTGGTGCCCTCCAGATGTTTTGAACTTCAACTCCCATCAGCCCCAGGCAGCATGGCCAGTGATCAGGCATGCTGGGAGTTGTAGTTCAAAGCATCCAGAGTTCATCACTCACTGCGTACAGGAGGCGATGCGGCAGCAGCAGAAGTAGTAGGAGTATGTACTTTCGGGGGGGGGGAGGTGTTACATACAGTAATACCTTGGATTGCAAGTAACTTGGTCTGAGAGTGTTTTGCAAGACAAGCAAATTTTTAAATATTTATTTATTTATTTTACTTGATATACAAACGACGTCTTGCAATACAAGTACTGTAGTACGGCTTAAATTAAAAATCTCTGTACAAATTTTTTTGGGGGGGATTTCGTTTTGATATAAGAGTGTTTTGGATTACAAGCACGTTTCCGGAACGAATTATGGTCTCAATCCAAGGCATGACTGTTCCTGCTTCCTTCCTTCCTTCCTTCCTTCCTCTCTCTCTCTCTCATGCACACACAAACACAGAGCACACACATTCTGACTCAGTCATGGTAGTCTGGCTGGGAGAGAAAGTGGGGGCAGAGGAGGAAAGGGAGGATTGTGAGCAGCACAGGGGGAAAACAACAACACATGGCCATGTACTTCCGTGTGACTTTGCACCAAATGAAGCCCTATGATCATCCCAGAAGCCAACCCATTGCTCCAAGCCACAGAGGCAGGGAGAGAAGGTGGCAATGTGGCATAGGCAATTCTTGGCAGTCCATGTGTGCATACACCAACCACATCAGGGAGGCATCAGCACAGGCCAACATAAAATTCAGCTGCATGTCACATGTGGCCCATGGGCTGCAGATTATTATTTCATAGATCATAGGGTTGGAAGGAGCCTACAAGGCTATCGAGTCCAACCCCACACCACTGTGTTAAAAGAAAAATAGCTCTTGTGTTGCTCTTACTGTATGTGCAACTTCTTCAATTCTTTTTTTTTTTTAATGCATTAAAGACCCTGCCGGGGGGGAAATAAACAGAATAACAACTCTACTGTTCCCCCACCTGACTCCCCACATGCTGAAGTTCTTTCTATGAATTCAGACAAGCCAGACTGGTAGGCTTTTCTCAAGCTTGTATTTAAGTATGGATTTATGCGCCTCATGTAGAGAACTTTCATTTCCAGATCTGTTTCCTACACCAGCAGATGTGACAGAATACGTTTGGTTTGCTAGGAGCAGCTGGAGCAACCACATCATCACTCGCACTACAAGATGGTGCGGGACAGCAGGAGCATAATTTTAACGAGACATGAAAAGACTGTGTCACCCTCGGCCGCTGCTGAGTCTGTCAAGAGTTATCCTTGCAGCTAGAATAACGATGCAACGATCCACGCAGCAGCCGGTCACTTTCCCAAGGAAAAAATAATAATATAAGAAATGAAATGAAATCAGAAGTTTAGAGAAGTTGCACCCCATGCTGCGAGAATAAGAGACAGTCCGATCTCTATTGAACCTGAGGTGTGTGTGTGTGTCCCTTAATAGCACACCCTGTGCTTAAATAAGCATCGCTTTTGCCTCTGGTGGGAAGAAAAGCATGGTAGAGGGATACTTTCAGAAGTCTCCAGAGAGGAGGCTGTTTCCATGGAACCTGCTTGCTGCAACATCTGCTGTTTGCCAACCTCAGCATGGGGCTCCCAGACAGACAGACCTCACACCCAGGCCTCTTCAAATTGGGCTGTCATTAATAATTATAGTGAGTTACATTGCTGAGCCTGCCTGGTTGGTGTGTCCCTCCATAACTGAGCAGGCAAGCAGAATAAATATTGTTTGGAAGGGAAGAAGGTGGAGAGGAGGGGTGCATTAAGGGGGGAGTTTTAGGCCATAGTGACTACTCACCGGCAATAGTTCTTCCCCCATGAGGTTTGGGGATGCTGAAAAAATCTCTGAGTGGTTGAAACACCTAAAATCCGAAGCTGTAATCAGCGATACGTCCCTCTGGAGCACGCATCCGACAGTGTTTCAAAGCGCCACTCTCTGGGGGAGCATGAGCAAGGCATCAGCAAAATAAACAGCAGCGCTGCCCAGTTCTGGTTACAAAATAATACTGTTTGTAACCGAGGCGATGAACACTTAGGAACGTCCGTGTTAAATAGCCATCGGCGGCACAACTCGACATGCTGTGAAACCAAATATTTTCCGCAACTGCCTTGACTAAAAAGTCTTGCTGCGAACTGATAGGAAAGGCTGGTGGAGGAGACCTCATTAAATTTTTGCCCTCCTGCCTTTTGTTGTTCCAGAGTACACAGAGGCAGTTTGTTGTGTCTTCTTCAAGCAGCCCTGCTTATTTTTTTACTAGAAAAGGGAGAGCCAAAGGCCTAGTTCTTACTGAGTTAGTAAACTTGTAGCTGGGCTGTAGAACTCTAATGATGGGACCTCACATGGTCAAATGCTCCTTATCTGACAGACAAACAAACAAACAAACTCCATGCACATAGAAAACTAGCATGTCATACAGGAGGGTTTTCCCTGACATGTTAGCTTTCTATGTGCAGCGAATTTTTAGTTTTATCTACAAACAGGGACCCTGTTTTTCTACACTGTATTCTTCCTCATTCTTGCATTTGAGCCAGACACAGAACCTCAGCTAGAGAAACAAAATAGCGCCTCTAAGTGTTTTCAGTGAGCCTTCCTCTGACCACCGCCACAGTGACACATCCAGGTCAGATGCTGTGATTTATGTTTGGGTGCTTTGTTTTAAATCCCACTTATTCTCCAAGGAGCTCGGGTTGGCTTACATCGTTCTCTCCCCTCTTTTTACCCTCACAACAACCCTGTGAGGTACATTAGGTTGAGGGTGGATGACTGACCCATGGTCACCAAGTAAGGTTCATGGTCTCCCAGTCTAAGTTCAACACTCCACACACTGGCTTTCCTTTCAGGTAGCCTTCAGTCTAGCTTCTCTCCATGCCCCCCCCCCCATTTTAGATATTAAGCAAACACCTGCCCACCACATTTTTGTTTTCCAAAAAACCTAATTCATCCATTCCTTACTTAGAATCATAGAATCATAGAAAAGTAGAGTTGGAAGGGGCCTACAAGGCCATCGAGTCCAACCCCCTGCTCAATGCAGGAATCCAGGTCAAAGCATCTCTGACAGATGTCTGTCCAGCCGCACCTTGAATGCCTCCAGACTGGGAGAGCCCACCACCTCCCTAGGTAGTTGATTCCATTGTCTTATTGCTCTGACAGTCAGGAAATTTTTCCTGATGTTTAGGTGGAATCTAGGTTCCTGTAACTTGAGCCCATTATTCCGTGTCCTGCAAACTGGGATGAATGAGAAGAGATCTTTGCCCTCCTCTGTGTGACATCCCTTCAAATACTGGAAGAGTGCGATCATATCTCCCCTCAGCCTCCTCTTCTGAAGGCTAAACATGCCCAGTTCTTTCAGTCTCTCCTCATAGGGCCTTGTTTCCAGTCCCTTTATCATCCTTGTTGCCCTCCTCTGAACCCTCTCCAGTTTGTCTATGTCCTTGTTAAAGTGAGGTGCCCAGAACTGGACGCAGTACTCAAGATGAGGCCTAACCAGTGCCGAGTAAAGGGGAATTATCACTTCCTGCGATTTGGAAGCTATACTTCTATTAATACAGCCCAAAATTGCATTTGCCTTCTTTGCAGCCACGTCGCATTGCTGGCTCATATTCAGTTTGTGATCTACCACAATTCCAAGATCCTTCTCACTTGTAGTATTGTTGAGCCAAGTGTCCCCCATTCTGTAACTCTGCATTTGGTTTCCTCTCCCTAGGTGCAGCACTTGGCATTTATCCCTGTTAAATTTCATTCTGTTGTTTTCGGCCCAGCGCTCCAGCCTATCGAGGTCACTTTGAATTTTGTTTCTGTCTTCCAGAGTATTAGCTGTTCCACCCAACTTTGTGTCATCTGCAAATTTGATAAGCATTCCCTGTACCTCCTCATCCAAGTCATTAATAAAAATGTTGAAGAGCACCGGGCCCAGGACCGAGCCCTGTGGTACCCCGCTCGTTACCTCTCCCCAGTTTGAGAAGGAACCATTGATAAGCACTCTTTGAGTCCGATTCTGTAGCCAATTGTGGATCCACCTGATAGTTGATTCCATCTAGCCCACTCTTAGCTAGCTTACTAATCAGGATATCATGAGGCACTTTGTCGAAAGCTTTGCTGAAGTCCAGGTATATAATGTCCACAGCATTCCCACAGTCCACAAGGGAGGTTACCCGATCAAAAAATGAGATCAGATTAGTCTGACAGGATTTGTTCTTGACAAATCCATGCTGGCTTCTAGTAATCACTGCATTGTTTTCAAGGTGCTTGCAGACTGACTTCTTTATAATCTGCTCCAAAATCTTCCCCGGGATTGATGTCAGACTGACTGGCCTATAGTTCCCAGGTTCCTCCTTCCTGCCCTTTTTGAAGATGGGAACAACATTTGCCCTCCTCCAGTCGTCTGGCACTTCACCTGTCCTCCATGATTTCTCAAAGATAATAGACAGTGGTTCTGAGAGTTCTTCTGCCAGTTCCTTTATTACTCTAGGATGCAGCTCATCAGGCCCTGGAGATTTAAACTCGTTCAGAGTAATCAGGTGCTCCTTGACCATTTGCCTATCAATCTCAAGCTGCAATTCTGCCCCTTCAGTCTGCACTTCAGGTTTGCCAGGGGGGTCATAGACCCTCTTTTGGGAGAAGACCGAGCCGAAGTAGGAATTGAACACTTCTGCCTTTTCTTTGTCTTCTGTTATCAATTTGCCATCCTCATTGCGTAGTTGAACCACCAGTTCTTTCTTCTGTCTTTTACTGTGCATGTATCTGAAGAAAGCTTTTTTGTTGCTTTTAGCATTCCTCGCTAACCTTAGCTCATTCTCAGCTTTAGCCTTCCTGACACTATTCCTGCAGTTCTGTGCTACCTGCCTGTACTCTTCCCCTGTAGCCTGTCCTTCCTTCCACTTCCTATACGTGTCCTTTTTTGTTTTCAGGTCATCTTTGAGTTTATTGTGAAGCCACATTGGCTTCTTCTGTTGCCCTCTGCCTTTTTTCCTTGTGGGAATTGTTTGCAATTGTGCCTTTAAAATTTCCTTTTTTAAAAACTCCCACCCCTCCTGGGCTCCCTTTCTCGTGAGAGTCACTTGCCATGGGATCTTACTAATCATTGTTCTGAGTTTGTTAAAATTGGCTTTCCTAAAATCCAGGGTACGTGTTTGGCTACACTCAGCTTTTGCTTCTGTTAGAATCAAGAACTCAAGTATAACATGGTCACTTTCCCCCAGAGTTCCCGAAACTGCCACTTTATCCACTAACTCGTCTCTGTTGGTTAGAATCAGGTCAAGGATAGCCGATCCTCTAGTTCCTTCCTCCACTTTCTGTAGGAGGAAGTTATCAGCAGCACAGCTCAGGAATTTCTTGGAGGGGCCATGTTTGGCTGAATAAGTCTCCCAACAGATATCAGGGAAATTGAAGTCTCCCATTACTACCACATCGTGCCTCCTTGAAACACTGGCAATTTGCTTTTCAAAAGTTCCATCCTCGTCTTCTCCTTGATTGGGTGGTAGGTAGTAGACTCCAACCGCCATGTTCGCTTTATTCTTTGCCCCCTTTATTTTAACCCAGATGCTCTCAATGGGGCTGCCAAGCTCCTCTTCCTGTATCTCTGTGCAGAGATACGTATTTTTAACATACAGTGCAACTCCACCTCCCTTTCTGTTGCTTCTGTTCCTTTTGAACAAGTTATACCCTTCAATTGCTGTATTCCAGTCATGGGAGTCATCCCACCAGGTTTCAGTTATCCCTATCAAGTCGTACCAGTTTCAGCCCAAATAGCCCTCTCTTCATCTCTAAATGCTCCTTTGCAGCCTGCTCACCCACGAATTCCACACTGCATCCATTACTTGAGAGATATAATTCATTTTTCACATGAATTATATGGCGTGGCAACCTGATGTGCAGATTATGCAAAATTAAAAGCATTCATGCACCAATGTAAGATATGACAGAGCAGGCTATTAAGCTATTACGACTGACAAGATCCTGACAGCAACTGACCCTATTAGTATATTTCAAGCATTTTTAAGCCTTGCAGTTTTAAAATGAAGACAGGAGCTTTTAATTCATTGTGGTGATTCCCAATGGCTTGGATTGGCCCTGCTGGTTGGGTTTTAACAATCAGATGCCTAACTACGTAGTTTCAGTAATATGGTGGCACAGCTAAAAGCATCAGGCTAAAGCAATTTGCCAAAGGGAAAGGACACCCCCGGTCTTTTTGGTGTTCTATGACTGCCTCATTCAGTTTGCGAATTGTATGTGAATTGTATGATTGTATGTGAGAGAGACTGAGGTCCAGTCTCAAAAGTGTGAGATTTGTCTGTTGCAGTTCTTAATGTTTTGGGAGTTCAACCATACTAGAAGACTGACAAAAGCTGCTACTTATATTCATTCAAGGAGTGGATGCAGTTAGTGTGGCATAGTGGTTAGAGTGTTGGGCTGGGACTCGGGCTATCCGGGTTCTAGTCCCCGCTCGGCCATGAAACTCACTGGGTGACTTTGGGCCAGCCACTGCCTCTCAGCCTAACCTACCTCACAGGGTTGTTGTGAGGACTAGAATGGAGAGGAGGAGGAGGATTATGTAAGCCGCCTTGAGTTCCTTGTAGGAAAAAAGGCGGGGTATAAATGTAATAAATAAATAAATAAACTGTGTGCCCCATTGATGTTTTCATTCCCCACGTGAGCTATTTTCTTTTCATCACAACTTATACCTTGTTAAAGGAGTGCACGTCCGGCATGAATGGCCTAGAGAGAAATCCTCTTCCTGGCCACTACCCCACCCAGCAGGTCTGGCACCAGTACCTGGTATCCTTGGGCGACTGCCAGGGCCCAGACAGAGCCCACTGCTGACAGATGTCTTGGGCTTCAATTCCCCCCCCCCCCAATCCGGTGCTTTGAGCAGGAATTGGCAGCAAAGTGCAGTTGCCATTTTAATTTTCCCATCATGCCCCTGGTGTAGTGTTCCCCTGGGGCATTGTGGGAAATAAAAATGGGATCCCTCAGCCACCCGACACTGCTGCTGCCGGCCACCATCACTACCAGGTAAGTCCACCAGGCCCACTAATAGATGACCGGGTTCCCAGCGTGTCCTTTTCCCAGGACAGTTCTGGAGCCAGCCAGGACACCCAGCCTCCATCATTAACAGAACTCCCCCCCATCTAGAATTGGGGTGTCCTACTTTACAAAGGACCACCCTCCATTTGTAGGGCTTTCAGAAGACAGTCCACCCTCTTAAAGTGTCCTCTGTTTGAAGCAATTTCCAGAATGTTAGCCGCATTAGTCTGCTGCAGCCAAAATAGCAGAGTCTTGTGGTGCCTTAAAAGATTAACACATTAATTCTGGCATAAGCTTCCATGGATGCTGTCCATTTTATCAGAGGCCGTGTCCACAAAAGCTTATGCCAAAAGAAGTGTGTTAATCTTTTGGGTGCCACAAGCCTCTTTGTTGTTGTTCCGTTTGATGGTCTGTCCAGTCCAGGTGCAGTTTAAAGAAAAAGAGCCCTCAGAAGAAAGGACAGGGGCCTTGAGGTTTCCCCATCAACAGCTAACACCAGAACAACGAACTGAACAGGCGCAAACTGATCACAGTCTGCGGTGGTGAGATGTATTGTATTTCTATTTAACTTATAGCAATTTCTAAATATGCATCTATGCACATAACATATGCAATTTTTATGCAAATAGGTACCCTCTTTTGTCCTCTTTTGGGGTGATGCATTTCCTCTTTTGGAGCGCCGCGCAAGTGGCCGCCTTACTGCCTTAGCCTTCAAGGCGCCTTAAATCCAACAATATAAAATACCAACAACAAATCATTAAAAAAAAGACTTGAACTGTTTCTAAAAGCACAAATAAATAGCAGTAATTTAAAAAAAAGTTTGAAAGAATAAATAAGAAGCAGAGTCTAGACCAGGGCTCTCCAACCTTGGGTCCCCAGATGTTGCTGGACTACAGCTCCCAGAATCCCTTGCCATTAGCCATGCTGGTTGGGTATGCTGTAGGCCAGCAACATCTGGGGACCCAAAGTTGGAGAGCCCTGGTCTAGACAAACACCATAAAGGTAAAGTCATAAGATCCATGCCCCGGTTCCTGGGCGGTGATGCTAGCGTGGGGGAGGAGCCACAGTGTATGCTCCTCCTATTTGGCCTGTAGGATTGCCATCTGTTCCTTATTTCAAGGAACAGTTCCTGATGTAGTAATACTGAGTTTTAATGCTGAAGAAGGAACTGTTCCTTGGAAAAAGGAGCAGGTGGCAAGCCCATGGCCTGGAAATTTTGAAGCTGACTTTGTGTGTGCAGGAAGAAGCCATACTGCAGTGGTTCATGTGTTGTGATGAAAGCATGAGAAGGGTGCATGCCAATACAGGTTGATTGCTGGCATTTGACAGCATAATGTGGGGCGTGGTCCTGGTAGATTTATTGTCAATTGTTTTTAACTTGTTTTTAAACCGTTTTAAATTTCTGAATGTTAATGATTATGTATTGTGTTTTATCATGCTGTGAACCGCCCAGAGAGCTTTGGCTATTGAGCAGTATTGAAATGTAATGACTGAATGAAATGAATGTTAGGAAGCCTCTTGGTTCTTCAGCCATGAATATGTTCTGTCATCCTGCCTCAGAAGTCAACATTTGAGAACTTTTGTGTATCAATGGATATGGTGTCTGAATTGCTCCCCGCTCCCTGATAATTTATGATAAGGCAGAGGTCTACACCCAGTGAGTCAGGCTACACAACTAAGTCACAGCTCGGGTGGGTCATACCAGTGCTTTTTTTCTGGAGAAAAGGGTACCGGAACTCTTGGATTACATTTCCTCGGGAGTAGATGGCGATTAAATTGTAATGCAATTAATAGAAGAAAAGGTGCTGGAACTCAGTTCCGGTGAGTTCCACCAGAAAAAAAGCCCTGGGTCATACCAACAAGTGTTTACGGTAATATGTAATTAAAAGAAGAAGTAGTAATTCCCATAATGCATGTCTGGACTAAAGATAAGTCATCGATTGAAATAGTTGAAGACTACCGTTAAGAACATAAGAGCCCTGCTGGATCAGACCAAGGGTCTATCTAGGCCAGCATTCCGTTCACACAGTGGCCAACCAGCTACCCATGGGAAACCCACAAGCAGGATATGAGAGCCAGTGTGGCATAGTGGTGAGAGTGTTGGACTGGGACTCGGGAGATCCAGGTTCTAGTCCCCACTTGGTCATGGAGCTCACTGGGTGACTTTGGGCCAGTCACTGACTCTCAGCCTAACCTACCTCACAGGGTTGTTCTGAGGATAAAATGGAGAGGAGGATTATGTAAGCCGCCTTGGGTTCCTTGCAGGAAAAAAGGCGGGGTATAAATATAAATAAATAAATAAATAAATAACACCCTCTTGCCCATGTTCCCCAGCAACTGGTGTACATAGGTATACTGCCCCTGACACTGGAGGAAGCATATAGCCTATCAAGTCTAGTAGTCATTGATAGCCTTCTCCTCCATGAATTTGTCCAATCCCCTTTGAAAGCCATCCAAATTGGTGTGTTATGGCACAGAGTAGGAGTGGGCAACACACAGCCTACAGGCCACAAGTGCCCCCTCCGGCCCTTTGCAGCCCCCTCCACCCCCACCCCCACCCCAAATTGCCACTGCTGCACCATAAGCAGCAACAAAAGAAAAGCCACAGTTTCCCTTTAAGACAAGGCCTTGTTTTAAGGAGAAAATGCACATTTTTTTCCTGCTGCCACAGCACTATAGTTCAGCAGTGCACTGCTGATTTTGGTGGTGAGGGGTGCAACACCCCACCCAGGTGTGTTCCAGGAGGTGTAAATCTTCCCCAGATGCGCTGAATTTGCCCACCCTGGTATAAAGGAAGGCCTGCACTTCTGCCAGTTGCTCCCACTCCGTGCTACTGCCTCTTTCTGACTCGGCAGACAAGAGTCAAAACCGCCCCAAGGCACAGGGAGCTGCCTGTGTAAGGACAGCTCAGGTCGCCAGGTTGCAACCTGGAGGTCCATATTAAATTCCCTTGTGCAGCAAGAGGTGAGATTCCTGCATTTCCCCCTTCCGGTTCCTCCCCAGTCCTGTTGTCGATCTACTATTGAGCGGGGGACTGAAGATGAGTGGTCCAGCAGGTATGGAAGGGGCTTCTGACAGGACCAAGGGAAGGACAGGTTTGGGAGCTGTGATTGCCTTGGACCAAGGGAGGTACAGATTTTGTTAAATCCATACCCTCTGTGTTTCATGGATTGTTAGGGATCTTACATTTCATTGTCTGCTCATTGATGGACTCCGGTTTTATTTATTTTTTTAAGGGATATAGGAGAATTTTGTTCCACCTGCGTAAGTGCCCGTTAGTGCTAACTTGGAGGCTTAAATACAAGCATCCTCCGCAGAGCAGGGGAAACAGCGGAGGCGATCTCTGCGGCTCTGCCTTCCCGCTCCTCCCACTCTGGAAGTCAGCTAGATGGCCAATTTCGGCAATCTTCCCCGGATGCACCATTTGCCCACCCCTGGTATAAAGGAAGGCCTACAAGGCCATCGAGTCCAACCCCCTGCTCAATGCAGGGGAACAGATGTGGGCAGCCCAGGCAGTCACCCATCCCAGCACTGACCCGACTCCTCATACCTGCTTAGCTTCAGCATGTGGCTCATCTGTCATTTCTCCCTAACAGAACTGCTGCTGCCATGTGCATGTTATTTTCCCTTTGCCTTGCTTGCTGCTTGCATTTGTTGTTAAGAGAGATGAAAGCTCGTGTCACATGGCACCTATATTCCTAAAACAAAGCCACCACATGTATCACAAAAGGGAAAATTGCAGACACTTATCTTGTATTTGCCAAATATTACCAATTATCAAAATGGACTTCACAGCCTCCAGCAGAACACACCGATGCTCCCCGGGGATTGGGTCTCTGGAAGCAATTGTTAACTTCAGAATGTAATGTATTTTGAATTTTCACCTCCTACAACACAGTGTGTCCAGAAAGAATACAATCAATACAAAGAGCAGCATTCAGAGGCCGCCAACTGCAGTAAGCAACAGTAACACACAATGGCCATTCAATTTTAGGGGGAAAGTTATACGGTTGTGTTTACACACACTCCGTTATCCTGAGATAACACCACAATTCATACACAATCACTGCTTTGATTACACAGTGATCTCCACAGACGTTCAGTGGGGCTTGTTGTTCTGAAATAATATGGAACCTTCAGCGTGCTGGGTAAGGCTGTGAGGTTTTGGAGCAAAAGTGTGTCTTCTTGGGGCCAGATTACCCGTGATGCAGGGAAACTGTGATCAGATCTCTCAACGTTGTTTGTTTATGTTAAAGCAGCTGCATGTGGACTCTGAATTTTAATGTAGCAGCAGCACTGGGTACTTACCTTTCCCCCCACCTTGCAGTTTTCCAAATCTAGATCACTCATGTATGCACACATTCACTCCCATACACAGACCAAAGCTGCTATTAGCTCCATAGTGGGGTGGAAAGAAGAAAGGTACTTATACCAACTGGCTCCCTACCACCACCACCAAATACAGAGCTAATAGCAGCTTTGGGGTGAGATGTAGATTGTGGAAAGGGTTCCAGGGAAAGGGTTAAAACACCCCTTTCCCCCAGTACTCTGGTTCTGGTCAAAACAGAAGCCTGCTCCATCAGGTGCTTTAAGGAAAAGTTGGCAGATCAGATCTCTGCGTCCAAAGTGGTTTGCCCTTTAATATAAGGAACTGACAGAACACAAGTTCAAAGGATGATTATAGGATTGTAATTACGACCTGCCCCCTGTAGGAACACAATTTATTCCTTAGATGTCACTTCTGCATTTTGTTCTTTGAATACTGTTAATAGAGCCAATGCTGGTGTGACAATGTATAGTTTGATGTGTAGTGTTTGCCATTTCTTTGGAATATTATGTTCCAAAGCTGTAATACAACAGGACATGACCGTCACATATGAATACATAAACCTTGGTGACTACAATTATTGTTGTTTGCGATCCTTGCTGAGCACAGGCATAATATACCATCGGTGTAACACAGGTAGGAATTCCCCGCTAAGGATTTTTGATATAGGTAGGAGTCGGGGTTATCGAATACAGACTTTCTACTGAATTTGGGATTGCTCTGGACTATAACTGATTCTAATATATCTCCAGTTTCCTAATTTATTTCTGCTCAGTCAGAAATGCATGAAAGGAAGTTCTGAAACCTTTGTCCGGTTTAACAATGAATTCATGCATAATGCAGACCTTTTTCTTTTCTTTTCTTTTTTTACACAAATTCTTTCCGTAGGGGGGTTTTTCTTGCTTTTTGAAAATGTCGCTCCAGTGGAAAACAATAATGACTGTTACTGTTGCACACCCCAAATCAGAGTTACTCATGTTGCGATAAATATTTACAGCCTGAAAGGTTTGCCATTATGAATGGTCTTATTTCTTCTTTCATTATCCCTCTGTGTGATCCATTAGCTTCACTGATCTGCCTTATTTTGTACTGCAATGTAAAATGGAATTACCTCTGTGTGATGGTGGGAACGTTTAAAGCACTAAAGAAAAATATTTGCCCTCTTGGTAAATTCAGAAAATAACTGTAATTTACTTGCTATTAACAAAGAAGGATAAAGGATACAGTAAATTCCATTGGGAAATCATACGTCTTCCTTCACAAAATTAGTTCTTATTAAGTACTCCATTTAGGATAAGAACATAAGAAGAATAGCCCTACTGAATCAGGCAACCTAGTCCAGAATCTTATTTCCCACAGTGGCCAACAGGACACCAATAACATTGAGAGCCAGTGTGGCGTAGTGGTGAGAGTGTTGGACTGGGACTCGGGAGATCCGGGTTCTAGTCCCCGCTCAGCCATGAAACTCACTGGGTGACTTTGGGCCAGTCACTGACTCTCAGCCTTATCTACCTCACAGGGTTGTTGTGAGGATCAAATGGGGAGGAGGATTATGTAAGCCGCCTTGGGTTCCTTGATGGAAAAAAGGCAGGGTATAAATATAATAAGTAAACAAACAAACCCCCTCCCTTCCTGTTGGCCAACAACTTAGCTTCAAAGATGAGATGAGACTGGGCATGTTCCCGGGTGGTATGGCCATAAAGTCACACATGCAAACCACTGCAGATTGAAAGAATATGTGAAGGACTTGTGGGGTTAAATGTGAGCTGTTTTTTGAAGGTCATAGGGTGGCCATCAGCGACTGCTATTCACTGACATGCTTCCACTAAACCTGGAGATAGCCATCACAGCAACAGCCGTTGATCGGCACCTCCTGTCTGTGAATTTGTCTTATCACGTTGTGAAGCCATAACTAAGACAGTGGCTGTCACCACACCGTATGGCAGTGACTTCCATAAATCAATGGTGTGTTATGTGATGAAAGTAATGGGGCTTTCTTTTCTCTGTCCTGATTAGGACAGACAGAGATCTGTCCTGATCACCTATGGTGATTAGGAACATAGGTGGATGCAAAACAGGTGGATGTGGCACTTAACGAAAGCTGAAGAAGCATTACCGGATGCCTAAAGCTGACTCCTGGCGACAAAATTGATTACCGTACTTAGCAGGCATCGCTCCTAGTAGCATAGAGGAGAGAGGTAGCAGCTAACAGTGAAAGATTCAAGGCTTCTACATCAAATGTGCGTTGACTTTTTGGTTACCATCCTGTACCTCCTAGGTTAAAATCAAGGAAAAGTTTCTTCAGAACATCTGTGGATAGTAAAGAAACCGTGGCAGATGCTAGGATTAGAATGTGGAAGGAAAGAACCACCTACCTACCACTTAGAAATGGCCTGAGCCCCAGGAAAGTCTAGCTCCTGGTGGTTACACAGAGAACTGGGTAACCTGGAAGTCACTTAATAGGCTAAGGACTGGAGTCAGCAGATCTAAGGTGAACTTAAGAAAACGGAGCTTTCAAACTGACACAGTTCTCTGTGAGTGTGGGGAAGAACAGACAATTTCACATCTATGCCAGTGCACTTTATGTCCTTCAACGTGCACTATGGAGGGCTTGATGCTGGCTGCTCCAAATGCCTTTGATGTTGCTCGTTATTGGGCAAAAGCTATTTGATGTCTTTATTCAAGTTTTATGAGCCTGTCCATGTCAATTAGCCTGTATGTTATATGCGTTTTTATATATAGGCTGTGGCCTAATCTTACTTGTATTTTTTATTTTTCTGCAATGCTCCTGACACAAATAAATATATTAGGAACATAAGAAGCTGCTTTATACTGGGTCAGACCATTGGTGCATCTAGCCCAGCACTGCCAACAGCTGTTCATTAATCAACTGGGCTGTAGGCCTCCTGCCTGAAATTCCAGTCATCTGGCAACTTACCCAGTAGACCGGGTAACTTGCCTGGGCTGGGTTAAAGGAAGTGGAGGCTGGTGACTTCTATTTCGGTGGTGCTCCTAATCCATTGCAGCTTTTATTTGGAGCTTTATAGGAGTTATCCATGGTGCTGAACTCCACCCCCCAAAATAGCTTCACCACCATGGATAGCTTCTATAAAGCTCCAAATAAAAGCTGCAATGGATTAGGAGCACCACCGAAATAGGAGTCACCAGCTTCCCCCGGTTAAAGGGAAAGGAAGAACTAGTGCCCACTCCCACAACAATCAATCCACATTCTGTGCCCATGCTTTGCTCCTGCGGAACAGTTTTTGCAGGTCCCCGTCCCCCTTCCTCAGCATTTATTTTCTAAAGATGGTTTGTACTTCTGTAAACAGTTCAGTTCCCCCAAGCCTGCTGATATCTCCCTCTTGCATGTGGATGGTCCTGTTTCTCAGCGACATCAAAATCCACACTTGAAGAATAAATTCGCGATTCGTATATAGGATTATTGTGTAATTGTTTATTCCAACTCCTAAATCTGGGAAATCACAATTTGGACATAGCTGCTGGACTAATGGTGCTAAATAGTTGGAAGAAGAGTGGGTGAGGCAGAGATAGGGATATTTTGTTCTTTGACTAGGCTCCCCAGATTCCAATAGGAGCATTTGCTGAAGATGAAGATATGATTTATCTTAATTCAGTTCTAAAATGACAGTGATCAGCTGGGTCACCTTGTAAGGTGCACATGGAGTAACAGTTCGTTCACCCAGAGAATGCATTGAAATGCGCAAGAGGCTAATGGGTTCATTTCAAAGTACATGTGTAGGCCCCCAGTTTTCAATACTACTTTGAGTTTAAGAAGTGGGGAGGGGTGAGGAGGAAAGAAAGAAGAAGAAAAAACATGGTTCCCTTCCGACACTTTGATAGGTGATGCTTGTTCTTACATATTTTAATTGTGCTCTTTCAATAGCAGTGGAAAAGAATAGCAAGCAACAGAAAAAGAAAAGGGGAAAAATTCAAAGCATTCCATCTGTACGTGATATATAAAAGGAGGTGTTTTAGCAGCACTTTGGGAAAGTTTGGAGCCCTATCCATGCATTAGACATCTGCGTAGAGTGCTAATGCATAGGACAACGGCGCGACCATGCCTCCTGGCCCCACCAGCTCCACCTTCAACATCTCCATGCCCAGTTGACTTCACGCCTCTAACTCCTGCATGTTCTGCCAGGTTTGAAGGGGAGGTTGGTTGCCAGTGGTGGATGGTGCCCTCTGGGCACCAGTGGTCCCTTCCTACCAATGGCACGTGACCCGTCCCATCCCTAGCTATGTCAGGTTTCCCCTCATCGGCCTCTGTGGGCATCAAGTCCTCTTGAGTCCCAAGCTGTCATCTCACTTGCCGTATGAGCTCCCTGTCCCCTCAGATCTCTGCCCCTCCTCTCGGTGGCTCTCTCTTTGAGTGTGGCCTCCTGACATGACTGAGTTATCCATCACTTCTCTCAAACTACCCGGTGATCTCATCTATGTAGAATGAGTCTATCAGCCTCCTGGGTCCTGGTTCACACTCAGCCCCCATTGTCATAGGGATGTACAAGAGTTTCATTTGTGCTGTCAAAATGTGCTGCAAGCCCGCCCTGTTTGCAGCCCCGAATGTGATCATGAGCATGCAACTACCAAAAATGTTTGCAGTTGCCTATCATGTGCTCACACTTGATTTGCGCAACTTTCTCATTCGATCACAATTTGCACAAAATTCCTAGACAGACTAAGGTGGGGCTGATGGGCATTTTAAGACACTATCGGCTTGTGCAGCTGTGTTCCTCCCTCCCTCAAAGCTAATCACACCTTCTCTCTCTCTCTCTCTCTCTGCTGCTGTAGCAAATAGTTCTTTGCTCTATCCCCCTCCCCCAACATGTGCGTGCGCACACAGACACAGACACACACACACACACAGAGTGGGCTATGAGGTGTTTGGAGAACATATTTGTGTGGAGTTGTGTTTTGTTCTTGGGGTTTTTGTTCGTTTGTTTTTGTCCGTTCCCCCATAAGTGTGCAACTCCAAGAGATCAGAAGTTCACTGCTGCAGCTTCCTTCACATTTCCGGATTAATTTTTAAAATACATTTTTTAGGCTTGTCTTGGGAGCCAGTCAGAACTCTGCTACACTTCACGCCTGCACATTTCCCACTGAGTGCCAGCTCTGCTTCCACTGTTGGTGCTGCCGTCCTGAGGAAACGTTTTGGAGAGTGGAGGAGGAGGAGGCACGGCGGCAGTGGGCGGGTGAAATGGAGAAGGAGGTGGCTGGCTAGTTGCAGCCAAGGGGAAGGGAAAATAGGCAGGGGAGGCCGGTGATGCCGATTTCAGTGGGGCTCCTAATCCGCTGTAGGTTTTATTTGGAGCTTCACAGGAGCTATCCAGGGTGCTGAACTCGATCCCCCAAATAGGTTCACCACCATGGATAGCTCCTATGAAGCTCCAAATGAAACCTACAATGGAATAGGAGCCCCACCGAAATAGGAGTCACCAGCCTCCCCTGAAAATGGGTTCCTGCTTTAGTCTTTAGTGGGGGAAGGTTGCACAGCTTTCTTGGCAAACTCGAACATCGCTCGTTTGCCCATCCCTAGCAAGCCCTAAGCCCCTCTGCAGCCATTTTGGAACCTGAGGGGGTACCTAACTGGCCGCCAGCATTTAACCTCATATACAACTTTGCATTTTTACATCATTACTAAAGGAATTTGAAATATCAAGGCATATTATACCATAATGATTCTGTTCTAAATTAGGAATGGATGAGTACATCAAGTTCAATTCTGCTCCATTTCCCATTCCTTTAACGTTAAGTTTGTTCCATCCCTTTTGCATGTCATTTTGATTTTTTAACGTCTGCACAAAATGTGGTATGCATTTCGCGTGCATTTTATCCTAACAGACACACTTTTGCGAGTCTTTCCCTCTCATATAATGTGTTTTTGTGCACAGTTTTCCTTAATTCACACATTTTTGTGTACGTGTTTTAATTTGCAATGTGCATTGTAAATTTCAGAAGATTGCCAATATTGCCATATAAGTGCACTCTAGTTCATGCCACGTAGGCTTGGGAAGCGTGAATTTGGCATGTTCTCATTCAAATGCAAACTGAATGAATTTCTCACCCACCCCTATAAAATAAAAAGGAAGTTGTTGGATATGGCCAGTGGAGGCTGGTGGCTCTGAAGTCAGTGGGGCGGTGTCTCCAGTCCAGGTCGTAGTCCGAACTTTTATGGAGCTATCTATGGTTCAGAACCTATTTCGGGGATGGGGTTCAGCACCACAGATAGCTTCTTTAAAGGTCAGTCTAAAACCCAGGGTGGATACACCGTCCCACTGACACTGGAGCCACCAGCCAGCACTGCAGATGGCCAAGCTGCAAATCAACTTTGTAGGAAGCCAAACTATGTCAGTCACCTTTTGTGACTAGGCACAGCAGTGAGCAATGATGTCAGAAATATGAAAGGTAGTGTTGGAAGAATTACCAGTCCTGAAATCGAAATGAGGGCATTAAAATCTACGTATCTTAGGTCTCCAATTTTACTTTGCTGGACCAAAAGTTTGGGCTGGAACTTACTGAACCACCAAGGACCCTTTTAGAGTTTTTTTTTTTTTTTTTAAAAAGATGTACAAAATGGAAAAAATAATTCAACTCTACAGGGAGTTTAACATATTGCAATCAGGGAATTCAATCATCCGCAGAGAGCTGTAGCTATATAAATTCTGATTTGGAGGTAAAGACAGCAAGGGACACACTGTCCATTAATGAAAATTACTAGAATAGCATCGCTTTGAATGATCTCACCTTAATCACAGCACTCTGCAAATGAAGAATGTTCTGAATTGATTGTGGAAAATCAGGACGCAAATGCTAATATAGTACATTATAAAACTGAGCTGCTAAGGTAACTTTTATGTCCCACAAGAAATTATAAGGGCCGCAGCGGCACATGTATCCAAGGAGAGAACTACCAGTATCTTTAAACAAAGAAAATATGTATTTGACATTATCAAGTGGAGAGATTCTTAAATCTGGACCTAGCAAGTGTTTGGGATAAACAAACATTTGAATCCCCATGAAGGGAAAAACGGGGGGGGGGGCATTAGAGCAGGAAAAAAACAAGCAAAGAAAGGCTTGAGCAGGTCTATTCACCTCTTCACTGCTGTCAATTAGTCCTTCCCAGTTGCTGCAACATTTAATTTAGCCCTAACTTAAAAACTAAAACTTTTAAGCACCTCTTTGTTTATAACTCCAGTCTAATTCACATAGCTGAAAGTCGGAAGAGCATAACCTGCAAAGCCTGGCAAAGGATTTGTCTATCTTCATCATATATATTTTTGATGAGCCTCATTATCGTTAATAGCATAATTAAGAGGTGATTTTAGCACACAACCATACCTCATTAAAATCTTCAGAGTGCAGAGTAGCAAGAGTGCTGACTGATAGGTTTATCTCTCGTGTGTCTAATGAGGACAGTATGTATCCTTACTCAAGATGCATCTTAAGTGAATTGTACCCTGGGGCAATCAGAATCACTAACTTTTAATATACTTTAGCTCAGTCCTTTTGAGTTTGGAACACAGATTTGCTACACTGCTTAAGAGGTGCTGAATGCATAAACATGTGCCCAAACAGAGTACAGTTTATTGTCCAAATTAGTGCCAAAAACAATTAGAAAGCAGCACTGCACATGGATTGGATTGGATTGGATTGGCTGGGAGCATTCAAGAGGAGGGGCCTTCCCAATTACCATATGACACCTAAGGAGGCTTTTAATTTTCTTAACCCACCCCCTCTGAAGGGAGGGTTTTTTAAGTTGACTGCCCTGTAAAGGGTTAAGGTAGACTGTTCTAGTCTAGTTAAAGGGCAAAGGCAGAAACCAAGCTTCTCTGAGAAGTCAGGGGGCAGGGTTCAGTGGAGAAAACTGAAGTGGTATCAAGGGAGGGAATGCTGGACATTGCCAAGCAACAAGTTAGAAATTCCATTCTATCTCTTACAGATAGGCTAGTCCTACAGTTAACTGACTTAACTGCCACTTGCTAGTGTTTTAAGCAAGTAGATATGTTCTGTGGTTTTCCTTGCTAGGGTTTCCACTTGCTAGGGTTTTAAGCAAGGAGACATGTTCTATGGTGTTTCTTACCTCACGGTATGAGTAACATATAAGAAACTGCACTTACTAGAAATCTGTAACCATCAAGCTTATAGTTCCTAAGAAATCTTATGTTACTGTTATATACATTAAAAGCATCTACTTAGAAACAAATCCTGTGTGTGTGTTTGTTGGGTGAAGTCTGCTGCTGCTATTGTGCTCTGCCATCAATCCTCCCCTCCTGGCACCCAGTGGTCCTAATACAAAGTGGGGCTGCACCCACTTACGCTAGAGTAAGAAGAAAAGAAAGAGAAATCTTAACTACAATAGGATACTGGATTAGATAGACCTCTTTTCATGATCTTATGCTGCAAGTCTCAAGGAACAAAATATTCCTTTAGGTTGAGATTAAGTTCAGGCTATTTTTTATTTACTTATTACATGTATATGTATATATTTATTCATTTCATTTTATACTGCCCAATAGCTGAAGCTGTATACATCAATATATTAAAAAGCACAACTCAGGCCTATGCTTAGTACACACTTAGAAAAAAACAACAATGCCTTAAAAGATCATTGCAACCTTTTACTTTAATAATCTGGCCCCAGCCACCCTAGAATATTGCTGCTTTTTCACAGAATTTAATAATAGCCTTTTAAAAATAGCCCACGCAAAGGCTAAAAATGTAACAACTTAAAATGCTGCATAGCAATTTTGGAAAATACCAAATACCTGTGCAATCAATGTAATACTTTTTGGATCCACCGCACCGCATCCCATGCCGGCTATAGAAATGTTGCTGGAGGGGTTGGCAGCATGAATGTCAACAGCAACATTAAAACGACAAGAAATTAGTTCAGACCACATCACAGAAAGGTCACTTCCACTTGAGATTAAACTTTCCACCCATTTGTGAACTAATTTAACACAATAAAGAACAAATCTGTCTCTGTACCAAGGTACTTAAAAAAAAAAAAAAAAAAAACCCCACTCCTGCTTTATATCTAGCATGCAGTCACCCATCAAAGTATGCCTGGCAGAAAGAATATGTCCTACTAATAAGACCCTTTGAGATGCTGTTAAGCTCCCGGGGATATGATCATTAGGATTTAAAATTTGGGCTCTCTGGGTACATGAGCCAACTGTAAGGAAGCTAGCTGAGCTTATCATCTAGATCAGTGTTCTCCAACCTTGGGCCCCCAGATGTTTTTGGCCTACAACTCCCAGCATGCCCCAGCCAGCTACGCTGGGGTTGTAGGCCAAAAACATCTGGGGGCCCAAGGTTGGAGAACACTGATCTAGATAAAGGTTTCCACATGTCCCTCCTCCTGGGGAAAAGAGGCATGGAATGCCTACCTACAATAGTCTTCAACCTTTAACTCCATCTGGAACATGGGATCTGCTTTTAATTTTTCATCATATTTGTCTGCTTCTCCGCCCTCTTTTCATGAAGCCAGATGCAAAAGGGCACAGGGCCCCTGTACCTCTAACCCAGTGTTCTCCAACCTTGGGTCCCCAGATGTTTTTGGCCTACAACTCCCAGCTACGCTGGCTGGGGCATGCTGGGAGTTGTAGGCCAAAAACAT
The DNA here is from genome assembly GCA_021292165.1 of Shinisaurus crocodilurus. Classification (NCBI taxonomy): domain Eukaryota; kingdom Metazoa; phylum Chordata; class Lepidosauria; order Squamata; family Shinisauridae; genus Shinisaurus; species Shinisaurus crocodilurus. The sequence goes on along the minus strand of JAHFWL010000075.1, from coordinate 567,030 downwards.
CTGGGGACCCAAGGTTGGAGAACATAGCTCTAACCCTTCTCCTGTGATGGTACACATTCGAGGAGAGCATCCATCAAACAACCTCCACACCCTATTTGCTGAGTTCAAAGTTCTCTCCATGATCTAGTGCTCCCTTAGAAAGCCAGGCCTGGCATCAGCACACAAACACTATCAAGTTGCTGCTGCCAGGGTTCCAGTGCCCCAGCAGGGCCAACCTTCCCACACAAACATCTGCCTTAGGCCCCACACACTGGGTGACTATGATAAGGGCAATATGGTAAGATGGGCAATATCGGCAGTTTTATTTGCAATGCTTTTCCTAAGGATCCCCAACATGAGGAGGAAGTAGCGGAGGAGGCAGCAGCAGTGGCACAAGCCTCCCAGCGCCGGGTGAGAGAGAGCGAAAGACAGGCCCTGTGGCTCACGCTGGCTCAGCTTGTCTGAGCGTGGAAAGCTAAGCAGGGTCAAGCCTGGTTGTTACTTGGATGGGAGACCCCTCCTCTAGTTTCCTGCATTGAGCAGGGGGTTGGACTCGATAGCCTTGTAGGCTCCTTCCAACTCTATGATCTATAAAATCTATGAGAGGGAGGGAGAGGTGTGCTTTGCTCGTGGCTTTCCACCTCACCCGCTCTTCCCCGCATGCTTAAAGTTTGCCCTGCTCCTCCAGCGACAGGCGCTGCGTTCCCACAGCCAAGCAAGTGTGCGCGCCTGTCTAAGGCTGCAGAGGGAGGTCCCCCCCCGTGCGCGAATACTATATGGCGGTCCGTTTGTAAGTATGCGTCGTCCGTAAGTCGGATGTTCATAACTCGGGGACTGCCTGTAATGGTAACTTTTGTGGGCTTTTGGACAAGGTTGCCAATGTAGTAATGAAATGATGGCCAGCAAATCATGAGTGCTAGCAAGGTGGATAGGCAGTAGATGGACCTGACCAGATGAATATGAATTCGTATTCATATTCAGCTTTGTTCTATTTCATGTATGGCTTCAAATGAGTAACCTTGCATTCTGAAGAGTTCTTTGTAACCCAACAGCCTGCATACAGTTACATTAAAAGTAATCATATTAAAAACAATCACATTTAATTTGGTATTCATGAGCATTCAAACCATTTCACATACATTCTCAGCAGTTCTTAGTCTTACAGCTCTGTAAGGTAGGTTAGTTGACAAATAAATTGGTGCAAGAATAGATATTCCTTATTTTGATCCCACGATCTGAGATCTACATAGCAATAAAAGTCAATCAAATTTGTGAACTTCAGTAAAAGGAGTCAGACGCAATACATGCCCACCTAAAGGAAAATGTTCATCATTTTTAAAGACAAGTTTCTGACTGTCTTTTTGAAAATTATGTAAATCTACCAGTTTTTGATTTGTTTGAAAAGTTTCTTTTTTTCTGTTAAGCACAGCAGATTGGTGACATAGAAATTGCTATGTAGACTGACATAATTTGTTCTCTAACAGATAATTTGAACCATCAGGATAGAAATTTAACATGGATTTAATTAATTAAAAATACTTCCAACTTCTGGAAAACTTTGAAAAACAGCCTATGCCAGACCAATTCCATGCTTTAATCGTTTGCTTTTCAGGGGTTAACACTATGGAGGTTGTTCAAATTTTCTCATTTTTGGTATTACATGATAACAAAGTTTTCTTTTTTTTTTATTATTGAATGAGAATTCATTTGATGCTTTTCAGTTGCTGTAAACAGTTATAAACCTGATTTTATAAACAGGGCAAAACTACAGTTAAAAAAAAATCAAATTATAACAGCTTCGATCCAGAACAATATTGAACATATTAGAAAAGCAAATCCTTGGTGCTCCACAGTGTTTCTCAATGCATATTGGGGACAAAACCTTCTTGAGATTCACTGATTACTAATGTTTCTGTAATTAAGAGCCTAGCAGGTGGTTGCCAGATTTTGGAAAGCTGAAATAATCTGGAGAATTGGCTCTTGGGATGTGAGACAGAACTGTCTTCCTTTTTTTTTTTTTTTTTAGCTTGGTCTTTGGATTGTGTGTGTGTGTGGTGTTTCAAAGGTTTAGTTAGAGATTATAGGAGTTGGGATGCTTGCTCAGGAAGCCAAAGGCCCGCAGAAGGCTCAGGTCAAATGTTTAGGTCGATATAGGAGCCAAGATGTCTTCTTCTCCTTGTTCCTCTCCTACTAGAGGTTGGACATCATCATGGCTAAACAGTCTTTAGATATGACCGCTCTAAACAATGATGTTGTATTACCCCCAAACCATTCTTTAAGGGTTTTCAGACAAAATCTTCTTCTTCCTACTCTTCTATTCCCATTTATTTTCCCTTATATATTTGCATAGGTGCAACAGTCTACATTTTTCATTTCTCATTATGACTTTTTCCTATTAACATGTTTCTTCAGTAAACTTTTAAACTTTGTGCTTTCCTTTCTTTTGAGTTACCCTACATCAAATAGCCAACCCTCACACTACCTAGATACCCAAGACCAACATACCATAGTTTTAAGGCTGGTTTGGTGGAGGCAGTCAGAGAAAAAGGTTTCCACCTGGTGGCAATGAAAAAGGCCACACAGGAAGGGAAGAGCAAAAAGGAGTAGGGTACATTATTTTGCCTGTTTCCCCTTCCACTCATGGAATAGGGCATTGGCAGTCCATGACACGGAGGGGGGACTGAGATTTTTGATAACAGAGAATCTTTCTCAGTTACAATCTCAGGGCAACCCAGATGACTTTCTCTCAATATGGTTCCTTTTTATTGTTGGTGTTGAAAGAGATTTGTAATCCATGTGCTAGCCTTGCCAGGCATTCCACACACAGCAGCAGAGTATCTCCCACACGGCAGCAGACCCAGCAGTGACCCAGCAGCACAGCCACTCCAATTGCAGATTAATCCAGGACACAGGAATCACTCTGTAACAGCAACAGGTCTATTCTACCCGTTTATTTACTTATTCCAAGTAAGCACAACAGAGTATACATTCCCTAGATACAGTCCATGTGCAGAGTATAAATGCATAGCAAGCATTAGTCCAGTGGAGAGAAGAAAACTTCACCCCACCAATACAAAGTGTTACATTGTAGCAGTTGCAAGAACAAGAAGAAGAACACAAGAGCAAAGCTAAAGTTCTTCCCCTTAAAATGGCTTCTGTCTGGAGCAGTTCACTACATCAGAGAAAACAAACATGTGACTATTGGTTCCCAGAGATCCTTTCCCAGGCTGGTCCAGGAATAGTCTAACAATAACACACTCCTGGCTGCAGACGTAAACATAACTGCTTGAGACAACCATTGGACCAAAACATTGCCATATCAAAACAAAACAAAAGCGTCCAGCTTGCAGTTGATTCCACATTTATATCTGGACAGCCATCTGTCAGGGATGCTTTGACCTGGATTCCTGCATTGAGCAGGGGGTTGCACTCGATGGCCTTGTAGGCCCCTTCCAACTCTACTTTTCTATGATTCTATGATTTCATATTGATAATAACCCAGAGGGAGGCAGGGCCAGCCCTTTCACAAGGTGGGGTGATTACCTGCTTCAGGCAGCGGTGTGGGAGTAGCAGTGACTTGTACGCTCCCCCCACCCCTGCCAGGAGGAGCTTCCGCATCCCCGTCTTTCCACCTACCCACCCATCCACCCACTCCATTGCCACTGCCGACTGTGCGGATCTTCCCATAGCGAGCGGTGGGTGGCCAAGCTCTTTGAAGAGCAGCTTTGGCCAGATAAAGCTGACACAACTTTTCAGACAGACAACCAAACCCAAATGCCTAGCTCTGAGGGTCATCCTTTCTTAGAGCCAGGCATTATAGAAGGAGGGGTGTCTCTGAAGATCTGCCTATACCACAGAAGGCAGGCGGTGGAGCATGTGCTCTCTTGCTTAAGACGGTGGGAGAGCTTGCACCGGTGCTGTAGGATTAAATAAACCAGAGCATTAGTATTCTCTATCTCTATTTATTGTATTATTTTCAGCACTGTAGTCCTTTATTAGATCTAACAAGAATAGGAGTTAAACTTTTCAATGCTGGGAAGCAAAATTTTATTTATTCATTATGGATTTGTTTTTGTTTTTTGCTTGCATTTATTAACTTGGTTATTCAGTTGTTAGGTGAAGACACAGTCTGCATTATGGCATTATAAATTAGATTGATTCCTTACTGCAATGCAACATTTTTGCAGTAATTTAATGGCTTTCCTGCAAGAGCTGTAGAATACAGTAGAACATCTTTTGAAATGCCACATTAATTAGGATTGGTGGTTCACAAGATGGCTGCGTAAAATGAGATGAGCATATGGTAATCTGCTTTGGAACTGGGTAAAAAAAGACATATAAATTATGAATTTGAGCTACAATAGTCCAGCCAGTATATGACACAGTGTTACAGTAAGATTATAGCAACTCTAGCAAGTAAGTTTTCCAAATGTTCCCATCAAAGCTTGCAAATGCATCCTTTCCATTTTGAGCTCCCAGCCAGGATTAAAATAGATTGAGGATTCAAAACCAGAGAGGTCTCTTAGTGTAGGTTCAATGCTCTGCAGTTTTTCCATTTGCAATGTTTATCTAACTCATTTGTGATTCCATTAACTTTCTTTAGTGTTTAAACAGAAACTGTCATCATGATAGGCAAGTTCTAAGGTATGAATTACTCTTTGAATGGATGACTGTAGACAATTTCCTCCTCTTTTTTCTTAATAAGGCCATTTGTGTAGAAAGAGAGCCTTCATTCTTTAGAGGTTTTGCTCCTGCTGTTGATTACTCCCGTGAAGTCTGTATGCTACCAAAGTTATTTGTGCTGGTTATTTATTTTAATGTCAGCTGGAAGATTAAGGTTTCAAATTAATAACAAGCCATGGGAGCACCTGGTTTCCCAAACAATAAAGATTTTGCTTCATGCTTATAGGCCTAAAAAGAACAAGGAACAGGGCACAACATGTGGAATATAAATAACCTACTTTTACTGTGACCAGTTATTATAACAATTTGCATGCACTGGAGGGGGGGAGGTTAACATGTGCAATAAAATATGTGTGTGTATTTATTTTTTAAAAATTAACTCACCTTTCAGGATGCACTGCCTTCACAGCAGCTGACAATATTACAAAAATATTAATATAAAAATCACAATTAAACTCATGCACCCAGAAGTAGCAGCTAATGATTTTTAAGCACCAAATGCAGATTAGAATAAATGTATCCTCAGGGTTTTTATACAAGCCAGCAGTGATGAAGCCATATCTATCTCCTTTGGGAGGGAGTTCTAAAGGTGTGGGGCCACCACAGAAAAAGCCCTATTCCTAGCACCCGCCAACCAATGGCTCTTGCTATTGGGCCAGAGAGTAGGGCCTCTGATGCTGATCTTAATGATTGGACAGGCCCGTGCAGGTCTAGGTGGTCCTTCAGATAATGTGGTCCCAAGCCATTTAGGGCTTTCAAGGCAAAATCTAGCACCTTGAATTAGGCCCAGGAACTAGCAACCAGTCAATGTAGATACAGAATAGGAGTAATATGATCCAAACACCGAGTTCCCATTAGTGTTCTAACTGTCGTATTCTGTATTGAATTGTCTTCAATTGTATTGAATTGTCTTCAAGGACATAAGAACATAAGAGGAGCCATGCTGGATCAGACCAAGAGCCCCTCTAGTCCAGCATTCTGTTCACACAGTGGCCAACCAGCTGCCCGCAGGATCCCACAAGCAGAACATTAATGCAACAGCCCCTTCCCACCCATGTTCCCCAGCAATGGGTGTACATAGGCATACTACCTCTGGTACTGGAGGTACCATATAGCCATCAGGACTAGTAGGCATCAATAGCCTTTTTTAAAAATAAATTTTATTTAATTATTAAAAAAACTACATACAAAACTGTAAAACACAAACATACAACTAAAATAAATCATAAGGTGTACCCCCCACCCGCCTAGGGACCAACTAATATACTTCCATCCCCTTGATCAATTAAATTCCACATTCCAAAAATCTATATATATAAAAGAAGTTCTGACTGACTGACCGATCAACGCCCAGCTCAAACCACCATTTAATTTAGGAACGTGAAATTTTGAAGGAACATTGTTTTTATGACGTAGACACCCACTAAGGAAGGATTTTTGGAAACTCCATCCCTAAGGGGGTGAAAAGGGGAGGAAATCGCCCCACTCTCATATCTCCTATGGGCAAAACAACAGGGGAGCAGTTATGCAAATCGGCCTCACCTCATAATTGCTGCAGGAGCCAATAGGAGCAGTTATGCAAATAACCCATACGACACTTAGAATGTTCGTATGAATTCCTTCAGGGGCCAAATCTCCCCTAGGCCATTTAGAATGTTCTCTAGGGGGATGAAAAGGGAGAAAAACTTTTTAAATGACTGACTGAATGACTGTTGTGTGTGGGGTGTCCCAAATCCCAAAATCCATGCGAGCAAAGCCGCGGGCAACAGCTAGTATAACATATCCTGACAAGGCATACTCCCCTTCCCCTTTATTAATACATAGTCCAATAATTGATTCCATATATCCATAAAATTATTCTTCTTTAACTGTCCCTTTTTGCATTTGATACTACAAGTTAGTTTATCATTTAGGGCTATACATCAATAGCCTTATCCTCCATGAATTTGTCCAATCCCCTTTCAAAGGACTCCAAATTGGTGGCCACCTTTACATCTTGTGGAAGTGAATTCCATAGTTTATGTGCTATGTGAAGAAGGACTTCCTTTTATCTGTCCTGAATCTCCCATTAATCAGCTCCATGGGATGACCCCGGGCTCTAGTATTATAAGGAAAAGTGTCTCCCTATCCACTTTCTCCACACAATGCATAATTTTGTACACCTCTATCATGTCTCCCCTTACTCGCCTTTTGTCTAAACTAAATAATCCCAGCTGCTGTAACCTTCCCTCATAGGGGAGCTGTTCCAGCCCCTTGATCATTTAAGTTGACCTTTTCTGCACTTTTCCCAACTCTACAATATCCTATTTTAGGTACAGTGGCCAGAACTGTACACGGTATTCTAAGTGTGGTCATACCATAGATTTGTATAAGGACAGTATGATCTTGGCGGTTTTATTTTTTTAAATATAACATTTATTGCTCAATCCAGAGATAATTGCAAAAAATCTTGGCAGTTTTATCTTCAATTCCTTTTCTGATTATAGTAGTAGGCGATCACTCGTGACCGAGTAAGATTGTCTTCCAGGGTAAAATTACAAAAAGAAAATTATAAAAGGAGGAAATTCTAAAAAATTGTGTAGACTCTAGCGATGGGTCCGTAAGTGACTGTGGAGGCCAATTCTAGATCCACACAGTTTCCCACAGTGAGGACACAGGTTACCAGATGGAACATGGTCCTGTAAAGGATTCATTTGACGTGCTTTTCGCTTAGCATGTTTCTCCCTTTCACCTTGCACTCGGGCTTCTTCAAAGTTCTTGGAACCTTTGTGAAAGGCCAACCTCCATTTAGATCGTTCATGGGCCAGAGCTTCCCAGTTTTCTATGTTTATATTGCATTTTTTTTAGATTAGTCTTAAGAACATCTTTAAACCTCTTATACTGACCACCGATATTCCGCTGATTATATTCTGATTATACCAAACATGGAGTTTCCTTTTTTCACAGCTGATGCACACTGGGTTGACATTTTCATTGTGCTGTCCACCACAACCCCAAGATCTCTTCCTTGGTGAGTCACAGCTAGCTCAGATCCAGTCAATTTATACTTGAAGTTGGGATTTTTTGCCTCAATGTGCATCACTTTACAGTTGCTTAGATTGAACCACATTTGCCATTTTGATGCCCATTTTCCCAGTTTGAAGAGATCCTTTTTGGAGCTCCTCACAATCCCTTTTTGTTTTCACCATCCTAAAGAATTTGGTGTCATCAACAAACTTGGCCACTTCACTGCTCACTCCTAATTCCAGATCATTTATGAATAAGTTGAAAAGGATTGGTCCCAATACAGATCCCTGTGTGTGGAACCCCACTGTTTACATCCCTCCATTGGGAGAATTTACCATTTACAGTCATGCCTTGGATTGAGAGCATAATTCATTCCGAAAACGTGCTTGTAATCCAAAACACTCTTATATCAAAATAAAATTCCAAAAAAAAAATTTGTAGAGAGATTTTTAATTTAAGCCATACTACAGTACTTGTATTGCAAGACGTTGCTTGTATATCAAGTCAAATTTTTTTTAATAAATATTTTAAAATTTGCTTGTCTTGCAAAACGCTCTCAAACCAAGTTACCTGCAATCCAAGGTATTATTCTACTCTGTTTTCTGTTCTTTAACCTGTTACTGATCCATAAGTGGACCTCTCCTCTTATTCCATGACTGCTAGGTTTGCTAAGAAGTCTTTGGTGAGGAGGACCTTTCTCAAAAGCCTTTTGGAAGTCCAAGTAAACAATGTCTTCCGGATCACTCCTGTCCACATGTTTATTGACACTCTCAAAGAATTCTAAAACGTTAGTGAGACAGGACTTACCTTTGTGGAAGCCATGCTGACTCTTTTTCAGCAGGGCTTCTCCTTCTATATGCTCACTAATTTTATCTTTAATAATGCTTTCAACCAATTTACCCAGAATAGATGTTAAGCTAACTGGCCTGTAATTTCCCAGATCCCCCCAGATCTCTTTTTAAAAATGGGTGTTACATTGGCCATTCCCCAGTCCTCTGGTAGAGAGGTTGATCTTAAGGACATGTTACATATTTTTGTTAGAAGATCAGCAATTTCATATTTGAATTCTTTAAGAAGTCTAGGATGGACACCATGTGGGCCCAGGGATATATTAACTTTCAATTTGCCAATAAGTTCACCTTTTGTCACCAGTATTTGCCTCAGTTCCTCAGACTCCCTTCTTGAAAACATCAGTTCAGGCACAGGTATCTGTCCTATACCTTCTACAAAGACGGGTGAAAAGAATTCATTCAGCTTCTCCACAATCTCCTTATCCTCCTTTAGTACTCCTTTAACTCCATTGTCATCCAACAATCCAACAGCCTCCAGTTCTGCCACCCTTTTTATATTTTGCACCAGCAGTCTGGTTCCATTATGGTTCAAGTAGAGCCTGTCCCTCCTGTACAGGCCCAGCTTGTCCCAAAATGTTCCCCAGTGCCTAACAAATCTGAACCCCTCCTCCCTACACCACCCTCTCCCTACACCACCATCTCAGGCTTCGCCTGCCTAGTTGGCCCTGTGCATGGAACAGGTAGCATTTCAGGGAAAGCCACCTTGGTGGTCCTAGATTTCAACCTTCTACCTAGCAACCTAAATTTGGCTTCCAGGTCCTCACAACTACATTTCCCCACACCATTGGGTACCAACATGGATCACGAACACTGACTCCACCCCAGCACTATGTACAAAGCTATCTAGATGGCGTGTGATATCCACAACACCTTCACATCAGGCGGGCAATTTACCATGCGGTCTACACGGCCATCACAAACCCAGCTGTTTATGTGTCTAATGACTGAATCTCCCCCTGCCCCCTGGAGGCACATCCTTGGTGCGAGAGGATATATGCTTGTGTTCCAAGGAATGGGTCCCTTCTAAGGGATCATTTCCCTCTTCCTCAGAATGACGCCTGAGACCATTCTCCATGATAGCAGAGGAGCTGTCACCCAGGAATTGGGGTACTGATATTAGGTCCCCAAAGTTCTCATCCACCAACCTCTCTGCCTCTCTTAGCTTCTCCAGGTCAACAACCTTGGCTTCAAGGGAACAACTTCTGCCCAGCTGGTAGTCATACATATGGTACTCAGTGCAATACACTGGAGAGCCCCCACACTCTTGCCAGCTTTCTACCTTCATAATTTTTTTATTGCTATTATTGGGTTTGTATACCTGGAAAACTAAGTAGCTTACTAGGAAAGGGGGGGAATTTATTTATAGTTACTTATTTATTTTATTTATTTATTATATTTATACCCCGCCTTTTTTCCTGCAAGGAACCCAAGGCGGCTTACATAATCCTCCTCCTCCTCTCCATTTTATCCTCACAACAACCCTGTGAGGTAGGTTAGGCTGAGTCAGTGACTGGCCCAAAGTCACCCAGTGAGTTTCATGGCCGAGCAGGGAATAGAACCCGGATCTCCTGGGTCCCAGTCCAACACTCTCACCACTACGCCACACTGGCTCACACTGTAAATTTATATTTACAGTTATTTACTATGAGAAGGGAGGGAAGAGTCAACTGCCCTGGCATCTTCGCCCTGTTGCTACATGGGGGCGGCCCCATGTAGAGTGCATTACAGTAATCTAAACTGGATATAACCAAGGCATGTATCACTGTGGCTAACAATTAACAATTATGTAACAATTAACACACCCAAACCTAGGTTTTTGTGTTAAGAGTATCATTTTTTTCTTGACGCTGAACCGATGTACTCTATTGCTATTCCTCATCACAAGTGATTCCTTGTTAGCATCAGCCATCTTTAGAGAAGTGAGAAACCACAAAAAGACAGACGGGGGCACAAACATTAGAGACCATAATAAAGACCAAACTTCCAAAAACTGTTAAGAATCTTCAGCTGGTACAAGTACAGAGGCAAGGCTATTAACTGGTATATTCTCCAAGAGTTGGACTATACAGCCACAAATCAACAGGCCTGTGGCTTACGCTGGCTCAGCTTGTCAGGGTCAAGCCTGGTTATTACTTGGATGGGAGACCCCTCCTCTAGTTTCCTGCATTGAGCAGGGGGTTGGACTCAATAGCCTTGTAGGCTCCTTCCAACTCTACGGCAGTGTTGCGTAGTGGTGAGAGTGTTGGACTGGGACTCGGAAGATCCGGGTTCTAGTCCCCACTTGGCTATGAAACTCACTGGGTGACTTTGGGCCAGTCACTGCCTCTCAGCCTAACCTACCTCACAGGGTTGTTGTGAGGATAAAATGGAGAGGAGGATTATGTAAGCCACCTTGGGTTCATTGCAGGAAAAAAGGTGGGGTATAAATATAATAAATAAATAAATAATGATCTATGAAATCTATGAAATGGATGGTTTTGGACTTTAAATCCCTAAACAGGTTGGGTACATGAGAGACCACCTGTACTTGCCCAATCATGAAAGTTAGAGGCCCTGCTTAAAGTGTCTCCACCTCCTGAGGTGTGGTAGATAGTAGCATGGACCAGGGTCTTTTTGATTGTGGCACCTCATTTTTTGAATTCTCTACTACCCCAAAAGCATTATCATCTATACCAGGGGTGAGCAACCTGGTGCCTTCCAGAGGTTTTGGACTACAGTTCATAATCACCGACCATTGGTCACGTTGGCTGGCGCTGATGGGATTTGTAGTCCAAAACTTCTGGAAGGCACCAGGTTGTCTACCACTGTTCTATACTGAGACAAACTCATTCTCTGAACTATGAAGCCAAAGCAGCATTCTTCACACACACAAGGAAGGTTTTCAGCAGGTTTAAGATTAAGTACGAAAAATTCTTTGGGATTAAAAAAAACCCATAAGGGATGAGGAAAAAACACCCCAAACCGTAATGGAGACTGAGCAGGCTCAGTGGGCACAGATTACTGGCTGACTTTGGAAGTGGGGGGGAGAGAAAATGAGGATGGGGGCATGGAATGCAATAGCCTGGAGGAGGGCACAACTGGCTGGCTGCAAGGCTGAACAGGAGTGCTCCAAACTGCAACAAAATGTTGCAGATTCTACTTGTCCTCCCTAATTGCAGCTAAAGACAGACACTTCTTCTCCCCTCTGCCTTTTGGTTTCACAAAAAGCAAAGGTAACCACGTTGGCCATAGGGAAAAAAATCCAAAATCCTTATTAGTGTAATACCCTTATTGGGCCAACTCAAGAGTGACCAAAACAAAACAAAAAAACTGAAAACCAGTTTGGTTTTCACTTGTGTACCATCACTGACTGGTAATAGTAAAATGAATCGTGTTTAAATTTGTACGAATTTACCGTTGTCAAGGTATGTCATCTACCATCTTGGGAGCCACAAAGGAAGCCGTTAATAGGTCAACTCACAGGCATTTCATGGCATATGATGAGACATGTCAGCTGTTGTTACAGGTCTAGGGTGTTGGTGTTGTTAACTGAAAATGTTTCAGCCATTTAAACTGTTTTAAATTTTGTATATTGAAATTTCATGCTGAATTCTATTGTATCTGTATTTTATGTTGCATTTTATTATTGTATCTGTGTTTTGTGAATTACCACCCAGAGAGCTTCGGCTATTGGGCAGTATAGAAATGAAATAAATAAATAAATAAATAAAAATAATAATAATTCATAAACTAACTTAAAACTGAGGCAGCTCAGCCTGCTGTCAGCCAGAGTGCTCATCAGCTGCTGTTTACATGCTCCTGAGCAGGTGCAGAGTCCATTTCCAGAGTCCATTTCCAAAGTCCATTTCTATGCTCCGGAGCAGGTGCAGAGTCCATTTCCATGCTCCGGAGCAGGTGCAGAGCCCATTTCCAGAGTTCATGCTCCGGAGCAGCTGCAGGGTCCATTTCCATGCTCCGGAGCAGGTGCAGAGTACATCTTGCCGGGGCAAACCAAAGGACGAGAAGCGCCCCGCCGCACACGAGGGGAGGCCAGGCTTCCCTGGCACACAGACGCGGCGTTTCCACGCAGGCCTCGGCCGCGCGGCCCCTTCCCTCGCTCCCCTCCTAGAGGCGAAACCGTCGACGGAGGCGGCCGGGCGAGGCCCTGCCCTGCCTCGCATTCCCGCCCGTCTCAGAGTCCCCCCTTCCCTTGCCGGGGAGGCCGCCAGGGGACGCTCTGCTCTCGCTGGGGCCGCCTGCGGCCCGGCCGTTGCCGCGCGTCCCCGGTGGGCAGGTCGGTCGGCGGAGGCAGCGGCGATGGGCGAAGCCGAGAGCTCGGCCGGCGGGGGGGCGGCGGCGGACGTGAAGCCGCCCTGCCCTGCGGTGGGGCCGCTGTCCGTGTCGGCCGCGCCGGAGCCCGTCCTGCAGGCTGCGTCTGAGGAGGCGGCGGCGGCGGCGAGCGTCTCCTCCGCGACGACGACAGCCGCGGCGGCGATGACAACCACGACGGCGGCCGTTCCCCCTCCGCCGCCGCCGCTGCCGCTGCCCGTGCCGCCGCTGCCCGTGGTGTGGAGCCCGGAGGTGGAGGTGTGCCTCTTTCACGCCATGCTGGGTCACAAGCCCGTCGGTGAGAGAAGGCGGCGGAGGAGGCGGGTAGGCCGCAGCGCCAGCCTCGGCCTCGAGTGGAGGGCGCAGGCCGAGGGAGGGAGGGAGAAAAAGCAGAGGAGGGGGGGTGGGGAGGCTTCAAACCTTCTCAGCAGAAACGGATGCCGAGAATTTATATTCTTCAGGGAGCCCCGCTCACTAGAGGCCGTTTCCTGCTCCCTCCTTTCCCATTCGCTACTCCTGACTGAGCTCAGGAAAAAAACAAGCAAACGCTTGATGCTCATGGTTAGCTCCCGTGACATTTTATTTATTTATTTATTTATTATTAAAGCCTCTCTGCTGCACTGTTGTTTAATAATAATAATAATAATGATGATGATGATGATGATGATGATGATGATGATGCTTGCTTCTAGCCTGGTTGGTTAGAAGATGGATTTGAATGCATGCTCCTGAGCAATTCTCCACACAGCCCTATTTTGCTGTGCAAAGTAATTTCCACAGTGTCCCGATCTTATGCACGTTTAGCCTGAAAAAAAAGCCCTACAACTCCCAGCATCCCCCAGCCTGCTGGCTGGGGAATGCTGGGAGTCGTAGGACTTTTTTTTCCTGGCTAAACATAGGATTGCAGCCTTAATAAAGTTATGACTACTGCGTGGTCCTCTAATTCCTTAGGGCACAATCCTACTGGCTGGGAGTTGTACGGATTTTTTTCTGTCTAAACATGCAAAGGATTGCACCCTAAATCCCTAGTAACTGTTTGGGTTTGCAGCCTTAATCTCATTATATCTATCTATATAGCACTATCAGTGTGCGCCAAGGTCTTCGGGTGGGAGTGGGTTTTATTTCTGTTGTTGTTTATTTACTTATACAGCACCATCAGCATGCATGGTGCTTTACAGAGAGCAAGAGGACACATCTATGCCCCCCCCCCCCCTGGGGAGCTTACAATCTAAACTTCCAACAGTAATCTTATGAAGGCATTCAGCCTGCTCACATGAGGGCTAATAATGAGGAGGGGATGTGGGGGCGCATGCAAACCCTGCCCCCAATGTCCCCGTCTATCATAGAATCATAGAAAAGTAGAGTTGGAAGGGGCCTACAAGGCCATCGAGTCCAACCCCTCTATGACCTTCCTGTGTTGAGAGAGGAGCCGTAGCTCAGTGATGGGGCACAGGATTTGCTTGCAGAAGGTCCTAGATGTCAACAATACAGGGCTAGATGAACCAATGGCCTGAGTGTAAGGCATGTTCCTTAGCTCCAAAGAGGGCTTTAATACTCATGTTTGCTTGAAATCTAGAAGTCTCTGCACGATTGGGAACCCTGGTAAAGCAGGGTCCCAGTTGTGCAGAGACTTTTACTCACTTCCACGAGAACATGAGTAGAAACGTTACGTTCAGACCTTCCCCCTCAACATGGGAAAGTCAGGGACTGAGGGAATGGGAACGTTGAGGGTGAGGCTTGCGTGTGCACCCACATCCCCTCCTCACATAAGCAGGCTGAATGCATGCATAGGGCTAAAGGGGAAACAGAGTGGGGGGGGGGGGACAAGAAGGGAAGCGATATATGGGTGTTTCTCTTACATGTGCTTAAGCTTAGTTGAAGTTGGGCATGAGAAATTAATGCAGGTACAAGAGCATGGTGTTGTGAATTTGATACTCCACTTCCATAAGAGTGATACTAAGCAGATTTAATCAGAAGCAATCGAGATCATGCTCATTAGTGAGGCTGCAATCCTAAGCATAGTTCGTTCATTCATTCATTCATTTTCTATACCGCCCAATAGCCGAAGCTCTCTGGGCAGTGTACAACAATCAATTAAAAAGTACAATTAAATATAAACAATAAAAACATAAAAATTTAAAACCAATTTTTTTAAAATTCACAAGTATCCTAAATATCATTTAGGAGTAAAGTTTCATTGAATTCGGTGTGACATCTCAGTAAGAATGCATTGGATTGAGCTGTTAGTGGTCTGCCTCAGGGGCAGGCAGAAGGTAGGTTGGGATCTACTGGTAGATCTCTGGGTGATTTGCAGTATTGCTCTAGACAATAATGAGAGCGAGTACAATTGCAAGTGGGGGGGGGGAGGAATTCTCTGGCATGGTTGGCCTTGTGCTAACTGATTATCTCTCAGCCTCGGTGTTCCTTGCCTGTAAAATAGGAATACCAATTGGTTGCTTTTGACCAGGTCTTTGTTCAGCTCTGCTGACTGGGTTTAGAGAATTGTAGGATCCCTGGCTTCTGATACCTCACAAGTAGATTTGGATACATGCCTGTGTGTGGTTCATGGGGTTCTCTAGTTGGTAGGCCAGTTAGCATTGTAGTAAAAAAAACAAAATAGATCCCACAAGCCAGAAGTCTGTCCACCCCATGTCTACCTTCCTGCCAAGACAGATACCACAGCTTGTTTGGATTATTCTAAAAACTGAGGGGAAACATTTCTCTGACTTACTGTATTCAGACAGAGCACTGTCTACAATGCTAAATTATGTTCATTTATTTTTCCCTGCCCTGGAGAAAGGAGCTGAGTTCTTGATTGTTCTCAGCGTGGCAGCCACTGAAGGGCTTTTTCACTAGTGACATCAAAAGCACCTTTCCTACTTTTCTCTGGTGCTGTTTGTGTGAACTTGGGAGAATTAACACAGGTGGAGGAATCCTGTAGTTGATCATTGGAGGGCTGTGCTTTTCATGCTGCTTGCGTGTCTCCTGTGCACACATGTCTGGTCTTTCTGAAGTGCATTGCAGTTTTGCAGATATGTTCACAAAAATTGCTGATTTGCTAATATTCACTAGCTTGCTTCCTGCACATACCTATGTTAAGTCATTTGTGGCCAAAAGAGAACGAGAATGCCAACTTTTGTAGACGCTTCCCAGCTTGATTGCCTGAAGGCAGTTCTTAACCTGCCACAGGCAAATCTATGAGTGGCTGTTTTACAGGCCTGCATTATTGTACAGTGATGGAGCTGTACATGTTTGGACTAAGCAAGTCGGGAGGGCTTCACATCCCTCACTGTGTTTGCATTATAACTTGTTTCTGTTCATTTTTATTGTTACTTCCAACCATGTCGTTTTATTGCTGTCGAGTTGTGAAAGGTTCTCGTATAAAACCACAGGCTACATTTTCAATAATCAGATGCTTGTTTTGTGGTGTAGTGGAAAAATCCACCTTGGTGAAACTAGGTTTCCTTTTTTCTTTTCTTTTTCCTCCTTTCCCACTTCCTTTGACTCCTTCAGGTGTGAATCGCCACTTTCACATGATATGTATCCGAGATAAGTTCAGTCAGAATATCGGGAGGCAGATTTCTTCCAAAGTCATCTGGGACCACTTGAGCACCATGTATGACATGCAAGCACTGGTGAGTGTTGGCCAACAAGAAACTGAGGTTGGTAGCTGTGGTGCTGCTGATCCACAGGTCAGTGGCCCAGTCAGTATGCACGGATGTACCATGTGGCACCGCAAGCAGAATTGGGTGTGGTAGTGGGTAGATAGCTGTGTTTCCCCTAAGTAGTGCAAGGCTATCCTGTGCTACATTCTCCTGTTTGAAGAGGACCACCTTGCTGTGTTTTCATTCCTCCCACTCCCTGTGCTCTGTTGGACACCAGAACTACAGATTTGCATGAGAACACACAAATCCCAAGTGAGATAACTCCACGTGAGCTGTTTGTGCTAGCGTCAGGTTGGTTCTAAGGTTTCATTTGGCCTGTGGAAACTCCTGAATGTGAGACCTAATAGCCGTTTTTTGTAACAACACCATTAGCATTTATACAGCACAGGAAATATTTGATTCTGGTACCATTTCACAGCTCAGTCTTTTTCAGTGCAATCCTATACATATCTCCTCAGAAGTAAGCCTCATTGACCCCTGTGAGATATGCAAGAAGGCATGTTTGGTCTGGAGCTCTGTCCCTGGCAACTTTTGATTCATTTTGCACTGCTTATATTGTGCAGTGTTTCCTTAAGCTAGCTGTCCAGAGCAGATAGACGTTTCTTGCAGCCAATGCACTTCTATAGTCTGGGTTGTATGCAATTGGTGTCACTCTGCTGACAGAATGCTCTGATCAAGGGAAGGCTTCCATCAGTGGAATGGGGAGGGAGGCAGTTATAAAACTTCAGTAAGGATGTATGCTGACAGCAATATCATAACCATTATTATTATCCATCAGATGATTATGATATTAAAGAAATCATAATATAACTTACAATGTACGTAGTACTCAAAAAGTAACACTCATTGGGTTTGATTCCAAGAGCCATAGGTGGAAGGAAGATAGTTGCAGGCACTGTCGTGCAAATGCTTGTGCAGGAACTTACACAAGAGTTTGCACAGTGTTCTAGTGCAGGGGTGGGCAGAAAGTAGATCTCCAGATGTTTTGGGCTTCAGCTCCCAGCATTCCTAACCATTGGCCATGCTGGCAGGGGCTTCTGGGAGTTGAAGTCCAAAACACCTGGTAGAAGAACATCTTTGCATTTAGTTTCATTTTCTTACGCAAAGCTCTCATAGAAGGTGAAACACAGTCCTTCCATAAATGGAAGACACCATCTGCATGCAGAAAAGCACTTTTGGATTCAACCCATTGTTGAAAGGAAAGGCCATCTTTAATATTTTCTTTTTCATTTATTATTACAGTAATGCACGAGAACCAGAATGGCATAACAAGGAACCACAAGTGTGACCTTTCGTGTTACCCATGCCAGTCAAAATTTCTTCCTGCCAGTTAATCAATTAAACCTGTGGTCCATTTGTTTGCAGGTTAAAACTTGCAGCCCTAAGTTTTGTATACCTAAATGTTTGTTCCATTGTTCCATGGGGGCTTTGTTAAGCAAGAGAGCAAGCCTGACCTCCAGATCTGCTGGAGAGAGGAGCTCCTCAAGTGGAAGGGGGCATGTCCATTCTGTAGGCCCCAGCTATGCCTGCAGAAAACTCAATGGTATAGATCTACCGCTGGCAGTCCCAAATGAGGTATTCTGTGAGTCGGGTGGCCATGGATCCAGTGGATCCAAAGCCTATTAATTCCTATGAGAGGGACAGAATTGGGGCTCTCAACTATGCTACCCAGGAGCTGGTGTAGTTATCCCCCTTCCCCAAGATAGCAAAGGGGGAGTGTTAAAAAGAGATGGGGGGGGGGGAAACCCACTGGAAAGTAGAGGAGAAAAAATATCATCTCCCATCCATTGGAAATTATGGATCATCTACCACAGTGTTCTCCAACCTTGGGTCCCCAGATGTTTTTGGCCTACAACTCCCAGCATGCCCCAGCCAGCTACGCTGGTCTACCACTTTATTGTGCACCCCCACCCTGGGTAGTATTGCTCTGTCCAACACGTAACTTTTTTAATAGCGTGGCATCTGATATGGCAAGAAGCAAAATACCTTCTGAAGTTTGAACATTCTAATTGATACTAATTCTGTCTTTGCAGGGTCTTTCTGAATCATGTATCTGTAGCATTCCATTAAAAATTAAGCAGGGATTGTGCATGTGTAGAACTTGAAAAAGCTGCATGTCCACATGATTGTGTGTGTGTAGGGGGGGGGGTATTTCTCTTGTTGACCTTCAGTTAACTTTGGTAATAAATTATTCTAAATCATGTGTGATGATTATACAAACCTTACTTTTGTATTTGTTTAGAACAATTTGAATTGTTTGCATAACCAAATTATTTGAAGATATATATTTTTTAATTTCTAAGCATGAATCCGAGATTCTTCCCTTCCCCAATTCAGAGAAAAACTTCATCCTTCCCGAAGAAATTATTCAAGAGGTAAAAGAAGGTGAGACCTAATAGCAGTTTTTATAACATCACTTGGTATATATAAATATTTGATCCTGGTACTGTTTCATGGCTCAGTCTTTTTCAGTGCAAGCCTGTTTGTGTCTACTCAGAAGTAAGCCCCACTAAGCCCAATGAGACTTACTCCCATGTAAATATGTATAAGATTGGAGCCAGGCAGCACAATCCTATGAGGCTGCCCATAACCCTCCGAACTCAGAGGATTACGGGCATCCTATTGAGGGCAGGAGGAGCATGGTGGATAGGATATCCAACGTGCTCCCCTCGCTCTCAAAACATAGATGTTTTTCCTCTCCTCACGAGGAGGAGAGGCTGAGACTCAGCCTGGATTCCTCAGAATCCAGCGGTGCCTTGCTCCTCCCCTCTCCACCCTCCCCCCCCCATGGGAAAACCGAAGGCGGTCTTCTGCGTCCGGTTCCCTGCCAGTGTGGAAAGAACCACGCCGGCTACAGGGAGGGGGGTGCTCTGTGGTGATAATGGCCTCAGCAGAGATTTCTGAGGTCATGGGCTTCTATGCCCTATCCTATAGCCCCACAGACAAGGTCGGAGGACCATAGGACAAGCCCTTGCAGTGCAATCTGATGCATTTTTATACAGAGGAAGGTCCCACTGTGGTCAGTCGGGCTTACTCCACCTAAGTATGCATAGGATTACTTCAAAATAACCTCATCCAGTTTAAAGGGACTTATTCCTGAGTAAGTCTGTATAGGACAGCATCCTAAGATGCCACACTGGAGAAAGTATTTATTTATTTAGGCTACAATCCTATGCACTCATATCTGGGAGTAAGCCCCACTTAACTCAGTGGGACATACTTCTGAATAGACATGTCTAGGATTGTGCAGTTAAAGTATTTTTTAAACCTCCCTTCATCCTGACAGATACCAGGGCAATATACAAGAGGTATGAAGACTAAAACATGCCACAAGTACCATACAATAAAACAGTAAAACATCATAATAAAAACAATTCAAGAGTCATTAAAAAAAAAAAAAGCAGAGCAGACTACAGGTAAACCCGCTGAAGGGAGCAATCCTGTGGCCCCTAGACATTGTCTGAGGGGCCATAGAATACTGTGGGTTCCCCCCTCCGAGACGCTGCTCCGACCTCAGAACAGGGAGTCAGAGATCTGACCCCTCTCCCTTGCCCCCTTGCAGTCGGCATGGAAAGAGCCACACCGGTTGCCTTCCGAGGTCGGAAAAATGATCTTGGAGAGGGGGGAAAGGGGGCATTTCGGTGGGTGGGGAGGGGATGAGACCGGAGAGGCCAGGGTATGAGGTATCCTGAGCCACTGCCAGCCTCCTTCCCTCCCTCTCTGAGGCACCGTCGCATAATGGGCCAAACAGCCCATCTAGCGAAATACACAGGGACAGGGGACAGGGAGGCAGAGATCACCTCTGCTGCTGCTCCCGCCCTGCATTGGAAGATCAGAAGCCTCCAAGTTCGGGGGCTTCCAGTCAT
This sequence comes from Shinisaurus crocodilurus, assembly GCA_021292165.1. Lineage (NCBI taxonomy): Eukaryota > Metazoa > Chordata > Lepidosauria > Squamata > Shinisauridae > Shinisaurus > Shinisaurus crocodilurus. The sequence goes on along the minus strand of JAHFWL010000075.1, from coordinate 546,672 downwards.
TGAGGACACAATCGATAGGATTGAGCCCTTAATACTTTAAAATGCCTGGGCAAATAACCTGGCACCAGAATGGATAATAATGACGGCACAGGTAGACCTTCTGTGGGGAGGACATTCCAGTGATGGGGTGCTACCAGCAAGAATTCCCTTCTTGCTGCAGTGTTCAAAGCTGGCTTCTTGGTTGTTGTTTTTAATGCTTCTGTTTAAGAAAAAAGTAAAGTTGATTAAAAAAAAATGTTATCAAAAGTCAGATTACAATATTTGAAATTCTGAATGTCATTAATAAGCAATAGAAAACTATGGGAGGGTTTTAACCTAAAAGGTGGCCTACAAATGTTTCTAAATAAATAAATATAGAGGGTGAATTTTGATGGAATCTTCATTAACCTTTGATTGCTGGTGCCCAGTTGGGTATGACAAAGCCCTAAATGTAATTTGTTTTGACTGTATGGGACTGACTATATTTTACTCTTGTAGCCAGCCAGAGCTCAGGACAATGACCCAACTGGGCTGTCATTCATTTTGTAGAATTGGATCTGTCTGAGTGACTGTGTGTTGCAATTGTGTGTAAGATATTTTAAATGTGCTTCTTTGGTGCCTTCTGGACAGAAAACATATAGCTGACAACCAACTTTGGGAATGCTGGAAGAGGGACTGGTGATCAAGTTTGCAGGAAAGAAGGACAGTGCTGCTTAAACAGTGCTAATGACAGGGTAGAGCCATAATGAAGGGACTCTCTATACTGCACTTTCGCTCGCAGAAGTGTTTTTTACAGTGATTTTTCTTTTCTTTTTTGCACTCTGGCCATTTTCAGCAGTGGTGTAATTCCATAATCAACCCGTAGGAAGATAATTCAATTTAACAAACATACACACACACACACACCATGACTAAACACTTGGGATGTGTAGTCATCTATTAAACCAGTAACCTTGCACCGCTTGTTTATGGAGGTAATTTTAACATGGTTGCAGGGCCGGCCCTAAGGAAATGTGTGGCAGCTGTCTCAGGTGGCGGATGCTGCAGAGCAGGGAGCACTGGCAAATTGATGGAAGATAGAGTTGTGTGTGCCGCGTTGCCTCCCCGATGACCCCTAAGCTAGCCTTGTGCCCTCAGCTGCAGCGAAGGAAGCTGCCCTGTTGCCATTGTTGAAGTTCGATTCAATTACCAGGGCAATGAGTTTCTGTACATGGAGGTGGAGGAAGGTGCCATCTTGTCCCTCACCTCAGGCAGATATATGTCTTGGACCAGCCCTAAATCGTTGCAATGTTTGACCGGGGGTGGGGGGGAGTATTCCCAAGGTTTAAAATCCTTGCATATTCATATTTACAATTTTTGAAGGGAAAGCACCATCTCTGCTTACATGGTAGTTCCTTTGCCCTGTCTTTGCATTCTTCTACTTTAGGGTGCAATCCTATGCATGTTTAGACAGAAAGAAAGTCCTATAATTCGCAGCATGACCCAGCCATCATGGCTGGCTGAAGGGATGTTGGGAGTTGTAGTGGGGTGGGTGGGTTAGAATCATAGAAAAGTAGAGTTGGAAGGGGCCTACAAGGCCATCGAGTCCAACCCCCTGCTCAATGCAGGAAGCCAGGTCAAAGCATCCCTGACAGATGGCTGTCCAGCTGCACCTTGAATGCCTCCAGAGTGGGAGAGCCCACCACCTCCCTAGGTAGTTGATTCCATTGTCTTATTGCTCTGACAGTCAGGAAATTTTTCCTGATGTTTAGGTGGAATCTAGGTTCCTGTAACTTGAGCCCATTGTTCCGTGTCCTGAAAACTGGGATGATCGAGAAGAGATCCTGGCCCTCCTCTGTGTGACATCCCTTCAAGTACTGGAAGAATGCTATCATATCTCCCCTCAGTCTCCTCTTCTGAAGGCTAAACATGCCCAGTTCTTTCAGTCTCTCCTCATAGGGCCTTGTTTCCAGTCCCTTTATCATCCTTGTTGCCCGCCTCTGAACCCTCTCCAGTTTGTCTACGTCCTTCTGAAAGTGTGGTGCCCAGAACTGGACGCAGTACTCAAGATGAGGCCTAACCAGTGCTGAGTAAAGGGGAATTATCACTTCACGCGATTTGGAAGCTATACTTCTATTAATGCAGCCCAAAATAGCATTTGCCTTCTTTGCAGCAACATCGCATTGCTGGCTCATACTCAGTTTGCGATCCACCACAATTCCAAGATCCTTCTCACTTGTAGTATTGTTGAGCCAAGTGTCCCCCATTCTGTAACTGTGCATTTGGTTTCAGCCTCTGCTTTAAACAATCTAGTTTTCCCTCTTAAATGGACTGAAAGAACCTTCTTGGGGATGGTGGGTGGTGGGCAGTGAATTATCTATTGTAGATTATTGTCATGAGCATGCTTAGGAAATCTTGTAGCACTTAACAGAAATAAGAGGAAAGTGAATTACTCTCAGTGCCTTCACTTCACTCGAAATCTATTCCCACAGGTAAAGTGATGATTGAAGACGATGTGAAAGAAGAAATAAAAGAAGAGATGGAATCACATGCAGGTCCCGAAGATGGTAATTTTAGCACATGAAAACCATGTCACCTATAAGACGGTATTAGTTATGTGGCGCTCTGAGCACTGATTTTCAACCGCATCACATGTGGGGCATGGTGCCAGCTGCGTCTCCTAACATGTGCTGGCATCTATATCGGGAGAATGGCTGCTACTGGGTCGAGAAACAGCCATTTCCCCCACAGCTGGTTTAGTGCTAAACCAAAGGTGGGAAGAAAGATACCGTAAGAATGAGGTTGAACTTGTGGTTGGGGTGAACGGGTTGTGCAGCAGTCTCCTGGAGTGTGCCCCCTGCTCTGATCTTACTGGTCTCTGGTACGCTGCCTTGATTGGCACAGTCTCCTTATGGCTTGTGCGGGTCACATGTGCTGAATTGGTGTGCCTAATGTTTGGAAACCCTCCATTTGAAAGCACCCCCGAGGATCATTTCCTGCATTACTTTGGAAACATTTCAGGCGCACTCTTAATGGTCATATCTGTAGCTAAAGATCTCTCAAATGCACTGTCAGAACCAATGGACATACCTCAATCTCTCTCAGCAGCTTTCGATACCATCAACCATGGTATCCTTCTGGATTGTTTATCTAGGTTGCCCTTGGGAGGCACAGTGTTAAACGGGTTCCAGTACTTCCTGGAGGAGCAGTCTCAGAAGGTGGTGCTGGGGGACTTTTGTTCCACCCCATGGCCTGTGGGTTGCCGCAAGGTTCAGTCCTGTCCCCCATCCAATTGAAGATCTACGTGAAACTGCTGGGGGAAGTAATCAGGAGCTTTAGGCTGGGTATCATCAGTATGCGGATGATACTCAGCTCTACTTTTCGTTTTCATCTACACAGCCCAGGGAGGCTGTCAAACTCTTGGACCCTAGTGTCTGGAGGCTGTTTTGGGTGGATTTTATTTTCATCAATAAAAATAGAGATTGACAAGTGGCAAATAAAATCCTCCAACAGAAGGATTTAAAAACAAAACACCTATTGAAGTATTTGCCATATCCAACTGTGCTTTTTATTCATTTGTTTTTCCTGTTGAGTCAGAGTGAGGCCAGATAAGACTTGTCACCGCCTCAGTTGACATTTGTGCTTTTGGTAGTAATTCAGTTTACATCAAATGTGTATTCTATTAAGGTTTTATATTGCATGCATGGTTCAAAAGAAGGGCATTTTTCTGTTATTAATGAGATTTAAATTTTATTTATTTATTTAATACATTTTTATACCGCCCAATTGCCGAAGCTCTCTGGGCAGTTTACAACAGTTAAAACCATAAAATACAATGGGGCTCCAACTCGCAGCAGCCCCAGCCAACATGGCCCATGGTCAAGGATGATGGGAATTGTTCTCCAACAACATCTGGAGTGTCACAGGCTCCCTACCCCTGAAACTTTAGTTTTTGAATTGGGAACTCGAGAAACAATCCTTTGAAAAGCAGAGTGGTGCTCGTGGCAGGGACCCCATCCCAGTGTTGCTCCTCCCCAGCCCTCCGCTGCTTCTCTGTTCAGGCACTGCAGTTCCCGATATCTGTGATACTTCCTGACAGAAGAGTTGCATGAGGTGAGGACAAACTTGCCATTAATATTTGGCAGGGATTAGAATCGTAGAAACAACGTATCTGTTCTCCATAAAATGGTTTGAGCTTATGGCCCACAGAACTGACCCTTTGGCCACCTGAAGAGTTGGACAAATAGGCAATAGATCTACATATGGGGCTATGGCAGCCTTCCTCAACCTGGCGCCCTCCAGATATTTTGGACTACAGCTCCCACCATTCTTGACCATTGGCTATGCTGGCTGAGGATTATGGTAGTTGAAATCGAAAACATTTGGCGGGCACCAGTCTGGGGGAGGCTGATATAAACCCATTGCAATCAAGGGCTTGCATACACCTAGCTCTGTCTTTGATAGTGGCCATAATGTGATAGATGTCATCTAAGGCATCACCTTTCATATAATTCTGTTTCAGTATATGCGTCTCTGGGAAGCCTGGCAAAAGCAGCTGAAAAACCAAGCAGTAAGGAGAAAGAGAGGAGCTCTTCTGAATCTGGGTCCAAAGAAGGAGCAGATAAGAGAAAGCGGAACCGAGTCACTGAGAAAGTCTTAAATGCAAACAGCAATCCTTCAAGTCCAAGTGCTGCTAAACGGCGCAGAACATAAGCAGTGGTGAAACAAGACAGGAGCATGTTTTCACTGTGGAGCCTAGGTAGTGAAACGTTTGTAGAGTCTACTTAGCACAAGGGAAAAAAATGAGTGATGAATGAACAGGCTCTAAGCATGAGTTTGTCTGTCTCCCCTCAGAACACATTGCTTGCTAGTCAGCAGAAAGGAGCTGAACAGTGCCTTTATCCTCAGAATTTTGGGACGAGAGGGAGGCTGGCAGCTTTACAAACCTGTGTGTTTACTGAGCAAGTCCGGAGGTGGCATTTTTTTTTTTTTTTTACATACCAGTGGCACACTTAATATTTAACATCACTCCTGGAACAAGCATATGTTGAAACGAGGTTGAATGGCTGATTTCAGCTCTGAGTGACTTTTGCCTCTAGTGCTGTAGTTGCTAATTTTTGGTGACTGCAGTAGGGTGGTATCCAACCATATCCATCTGCCAGCACAACAGACACCACTGGGAGAACCAATTCTATCTCCCCCCTGCAGCCCCCCAAATTTGCTCTGGATGGTTGCAGGACCCTGCAGAGTAGATGGGGGGACAGGACAGGATGCTGCAGGGGGGGAGGAAAGGAAGGGGAGGCCTGTTGCATGAGCAGACGTCCTCTCACATGACATTGGATGTCACCCATAGTATCTTAGTGGATTATTGCTCTCTGACAGTTTGTTATATTAAATGCCAGTGAGTATTGCTGAAAAAACATACACAAAATACAGACCACCTGCACATGAAGAAGGAGCATTCCTTGCTTCGATTATGATCAGTTTTGTCTCCTGGAAACTGGAAGTGTAAGTTATTTTTTCAGCCTGTAGAAGCAAAACAAGGTACCTAGTATTTCTAGATATAATAGCTTATTAAACATCTCAAAAACAAGCTGAACACTGCTGCCTCATGTCTGGATTACATATTATCTATAGGAGGCTTAAAGTAAAATGCTGTATGTATAAGGGAAGGTTCAGCACAAACTGGTAAGAGCAGAAGAAACGGGCCCTTGCCTCAACTACTTGTACTGTATGAATTACCTAGGTGCAAAGTTGCTAGTGTGAGCAGTTCCATTAAAGTCGGAGAAATCACTTGAATGGGAGGCATTTGCCTGATTGAGACAATAATATAAATATGTATTTTGTATTCGTTATTTAATTCAATTTTTAAAAAAGCATTATTTTTGCCAGGAGTTCTTAAATGGAGATATCATTGAAAATCGTAACTTTGTCATGTTACTCTACTTCCAAAAGTAGTTTTAACTTTAAATGTTTGGGATTTATATGCAAAGTTGTTAAAAACCGAGATCATTTATAATTTCTGGATGATCAGGTAGTAAAATGTCTCCATCTTATTTTGGTGGACTTTGAAAACATATATTTTATAAGGGGGGGGGACGACAAGCAGAGGAATGAAGGTGGCTAAAAAGTTGCCCAATTATACCTTTGTGTTAATCTTTGCTGTTCAATAAAAGAGTTCCAGCCCATGTGTGTTGTGTTGCAGTGCTTCTCTTAATAAATGGGAACATAGCAGATGCACTTTAATTTTAATGCATATACCAAGTCAGGTTCATTCCAGAGATCTACACAAACAAGAATCAATCTTCCCTGTATCCCAACTTGTTGACTAAAGCCTAGTTCTTACAAGCAGAAGATGAGGTAATAAAACCTGTGCAGGCTTTTCTCCCTCATCTGTGAGAATTAGAATTAGGCCTATGATGAGTGTTTGTATCACACTGTTCTGTAACAGTGATGAAAGCCACAGTACATAATTAAACAGGCTATCCATTATGCTATTCTGTGATCCTGAATTCCACATAGGATGTGGTATGTGATAGAGGATTTAGAATATCCTTTGTTTAAAAAGAAGTTTTCTAGCCCTGATAGTTTTTTTAGGCTGTTGCCCAATCCTTGCTATTGCAGAAGCTCCGATGCAGACTTGGAGCTCCCTGTACACAAAGGGTTCTCCATTCACTTTAACAGTGGGGAGAAAACAGCACATATAGCACATGTGTAGAGCTGTCTGCTCCATTGAAGTAAATGGGAAACCCTAGTTGAATAGGAGCTTTGTATGGACATTCAGAGCACACGTGGGCTCCGAATCGGGGGCAAAAGGCTGACATACGGAACTTCATTGCTCTGATTTGTTCTCTCTCCCTGGCTGATTGCCTTACTGTCCATAATTCACCACCTGCTAGTCTTGCAACACCTCCCCCCAACCCCACAAAAAAAAATCTCGAATCTTGCAAGAACTAGATCATAGAGTTGGAAGAAGCCTAGGCTATTGAGTCCAACCCCCTGCTCAATGCAGGAAACTAGAGGAGAGGTCTCCCATCCAAGTACGGTAATAACCAGGCCTGACCCTGCTTAGCTTTCCACGCTCAAGACAAGCTGAGCCAGCGTAAACCACAAGCCTACAAGCATCCATTCCAAAATGAGTCACAAATTAAGCAAGGTGGTTCTGAAAAATAAACCCATTTGAATTAATAATAGTTACAATGTATAAGTTCATAGTGTGTGAGGGTTTGAGCACAGAATCTAATCACTGACTATCAAAGATGTGACCCACATGATTTTTAGCCTTGGATGGGGAAAGAAAAATTTATACACTGGTAGATAACACTGAAGTTGACAAAGTTATTTTAATATATTTTGACTAACAGCACAAGGCTAGATGTAAGAACTGAGCAATTTAATCTGGTCCCTAAAGATACTTGTGAATTTACTTTTATAGCTTCCCACAGTCTTACTAGTTGTCAAATAAATTTTTAGGTTTGCTGTTTTTCCTCTTCTCCACTGAATGTAATGTAAATTCCTCTTGGAAGCAAAGATCTGAGCCATACATTTTCCTTGTCAGTTTTGGACAGCTTTCCCTCCAGATGCTTTGGACGTCTACTCCCATTAGCTCCAGCCAGCATGGCCAATGGTCAGGAGTGCATGGGAGTTGTAGTCCAAAACATCTGGAGTGGAGAAGGTTGGTTTTGGAGGATGCTATTCAACATTCTTTTTAATACTGGGAAGAAGGTCATAGCACTTTTCCCTCGGATGCAGCAGGCAATGCAACATACATTTATTTATTTATTTATATTTATACGCTGCCTTTTCTCCTGCAAGGAGCCCAAGGTGGCTTACATAATCCTCCTCCTCCTCCTCCTCCTCTCCATTTTATCCTCACAACAACCCTGTGTGGTAGGTTAGGCTGAGAATCAGTGACTGGCCCAAAGTCACCCAGTGAGTTTATAAAAAGCCAACTTAGCATCTGCTTTACCAATTGATCTCACTACAATTCCAACAGCATAGATAATATCAGCACAGGCAATTAAGAGGGTGGGAAGTTGTCTGCATTCAATGCATACCTCAACACTATTTTTACATAGCTAAGCTCAGTTTGGTAAATTCCAGGGCATAACCTAATGGTATATGATACAGCAACCTTGCTGAAGCTGAACAGGTACAGATTTGGTTGGTGTCAGGATTGGAAACCATCTGGAAACCCTATGTATGCTGCCTTATGATGGAAGAAAGGTGGAATATACATGTAATAAAGTTATTTTATCTGTAGCCCTGTGAGAGAAATCAGCCAAGATACTGGGTCTAGCTCAAGATCATCCAGTGAGCTTCATGCACAAGTGGGAGATTTGAACCCAGGGCTCCCCCCAGTCAACGTCTGCTACTAGTCACATAGCAATCCCTGTCTAGCTTGGACTGGTTCTCCCCATCTGAAAATGAAAGCTGAAAATTCAGGGAAGGGGCCTCTCCGTTAAGAGAGCAGGTGCCCATAGTGCCCCAGGACTTTCACATTTGTATTCCTTTTGCTATCTTGCAAAAACGTGCTCAGGGCCCAAGCATAGGGGCAGGGGAAGGGTACACTTTACCGGGGTCTAGAGATCCAGGGGTCTGGCCCAGGCCCCTAACTCTAAATACCTATTTCACAAGATTGCTACAGATCTTTCTGAGAATTATTTATTTATTTATTTATTTATTACATTTATCAATCGCCCATCTGGCCGGTCACCCGGCCACCCTGGGCGATGTACAATTAAAATACAATAAAACACAATAAAATATAATAATTAAAACAATATAAAAAATTCTCATTAAAAACCTAACCCACCCCATATTCCCGCCTGAACAGCCATGTTTTTAATGCACGGCGGAAGCTCATCACGGAGGGGGCATGGCGAAGGTCACTAGGGAGGGAGTTCCATAATGTGGGGGCCGCCACAGAGAAGGCCCTTTCCTAGTCCCCACCAGCCTGGCTGCTCTGGCTGATGGGATAAGGAGAAGGCCGTCCGTGGCAGACCTTGTTGAGCGGCCTACTTGATGTTGCTGGAGGCGCTCCTTGAGATAAGCTGGGCCGGAGCCGTGTAGGGTTTTAAAGGTCAAAACCAACACCTTGAATTCGGCTCGGCAAGCAACTGGTAGCCAGTGCAACTCTTTAAGCACTGGCGTGATGTGATCACGCCGGCGGCTGCCCTTAATCAGGCGAGCCGCCGCGTTCTGTACCAGCTGAAGCTTCCGGACCGTCTTCAAGGGTAACCCCACGTAGAGCGCATTACAGTAGTCTAGGCGAGAGGAGACCAAGGCATGAACCACTGATGGGAGCAGGTGATTAGGAAGGTAGGGGCGCAGCTGCCGTATCAGATGGAGTTGATACAGCGCCGCCCGGCTCACAGCTGCCACCTGAGCCTCCATGGACAGCTGGGAGTCTAGAATGACCCCCAAGCTGCGGACCTGGTCCTTCAGGGGTAGATGTACCCCATTCAGCACCAGGTCAACATCCCCTAACCTTCCCTTGTCCCCCACCAGAAGTACCTCGGTCTTGTCGGGGTTCAGTTTCAGTATATTCCTTCCCATCCAGCCAGCCACTGACTCCAGGCACTTGGACAGGGTTTCAACGGCCAACCTCGGTGAGGACTTAAAACAGAGGTAGAGCTGCGTGTCATCCGCATACTGATGACACTGCACCCCAAACCTCCTGATGATAGCTCCCAGCGGCTTGAGGTAGATGTTGAATAACATCGGGGAGAGGATGGAACCCTGCGGCACTCCACAAGTGAGCAGCCGAGGGTCCGAAGCCTCCTCCCCGAGAACTACCCTCTGATACCTTCCAGAGAGGAAGGACCGGAACCACTGCAATACAGTGCCTCCTAAGCCCAACCCCTCCAGACGGTCCAGGAGGATACCGTGGTCAACGGTATCAAAAGCCGCTGAGAGATCGAGGAGGACTAGAAAGGAGCATTCGCCCCTATCCAAAGCCCTCCTCATATCATCCACCAAGGCGACCAAGGCCGTCTCCGTCCCATGTCCAGACCTGAAGCCCGACTGGCACGGATCCAAATAATCGGCTTCATCCAAGTGTGCCTTCAACTGAGCACCCACCACCCGCTCGATCACCTTGCCCAGAAATGGTAAATTGGAGACTGGGCGAAAGTTGTTTAAATCCTGGGGATCCAAGGAGGGCTTCTTTAGAAGCGGTCTTATTACTGCCTCCTTGAGGGCTGATGGCATCACTCCCTCCTCGAGGGAGGCATTCACCACCGCCTTGATCCCCTCACCCAGTCTCTCCCTGCAGCTCATGATGAGCCAGGACGGGCAAGGGTCAAGCAAAATTATCCTTTTGAAATGTTGCATCTGAAAAATATATATATCTTCAAATCTACTTTTGGAAGTTTCCATTTTCATTCCAAAATTACATTTTCTACCATTCTGAAATTACACTATGGTGCACACTGGGATTTTTTCTACCATGTAAACAAACTTCCCCTCCCTTTTACCATTTTTGTTTAGCATAACATCCATCCAGAGCAAGAGTCCAACAAAGCTTGCTATTTCGTAATTTTGGGCTGGCCCTAATACAGGTATCATGTTCTGTGTTGATGTCTCGGTGTGTTTTTAATTATGACAGACAAATGCCGCTTCAAACATTTTATAAATAGACCAATTCACATATAAGCTTTATTTTTCTGCCCTTTTTAATTGCAAAATCATGAATTATCTCCCCAAAGTCAATTCTCTTGCTAGTTCCACACTCGACAGACAAAATCATTAGGTGGCTTAGGGCGCAATCCTATGCATGTTTAGACAGAAAAAAGTCCCACAACTCCCAGCGTCCAGGGAGTTGTGGGATTCCCCCCCCCCTCGTCTAAATATGCATAGGATTGCACTCTTCACCATTCTTGCAGCTTAGTGGAACACCAGCAGTTCTTGATGAGTGCTACCTGGCTGAATCTTCTTTCAACTTCTGACACAGTCACTGGCAATGTGCAAAATAAAATCCATGCAGCAATGCACACTTCACTTAAAATTAATTGCAGTTATTTGTTTTAAATAAGTAGTGAGCTGGTTCACATTCTTTTCTTTCATGATTCATGAGATCATATGTATGGTATGGGGCAGTGAAAGACCTGTGTTACAAGTTTGTACTAGATCCTTTAAAAAATATATATTCTTCTGCTCTGTGGTAACTGTGGCCTACACTGGCTCAGCTTGTCTGAGCGTGGGAAAACTAAGCAGGGTCAGGCCTGGTTATTACTTGGATGGGAGACCCCTCCTCTAGTTTCCTGCATTGAGCAGGGGGTTGGACTCGATAGCCTTGCAGGCTCCTTCCTTGGGATGTTTTTGAAGTTGGTTTTTGAAGTTTTTGAAGTTGGTTACCTGCTTTTCTGCTGTAATATAGTACTTTATTTTTTACGTATTTCTTTAAAAGAAATGTAAGCCTCCACTCAGGGTGCACTGCCCTCACCAGGCAGCTTACAATATTACAAAAATATGAACATAGAAATTACAATTAAACACATAACACACAGCAGCAACAGCTAATGGTTCTTTAAGCAGTAAATGAGGCCATATGTATCTCCCTGGGGAGGGAGCTAAAGGCCTATTCTGTTTGTTTTAATGATTACTTCTCAGCTTGGGTTTATTGTACACTGTAACCTCTCTAGATGGATAAGATCGAGCGTTCTGTTCTCAATCTATCTTCTTTACGCTTACCTGGGAGTGAAAAGCGCCGTTAAACACAACGGGACTTTTGTGGAAACAGACTTTAGATCTAGTATTGCGCTTGAGCCTGCGATCCTATATAGTGCACCCCTGGGGTGTGTGTGGATAGGGCTTGCGCCCGAGTAAAGCATGTGTGTGTGTGTGTATATATATATATATATGCGCGCTATACATACACACACATACATAGGCGCAAGCCCTATTGGACACATTGGGAGTCGCTTCTAACTATGCGTAGGAACAGGCTGTAAAGCTCCTTTTACAGGCATCATGGTTGTGGGAGGCACAGGGGGGTCAAACAAAAGGGGAAAGGTCACCAGCATCTACCCGATAGGCTGACCCTTCCCTAGAGATCGAGGCCCTGATTCAGCAACTGCACGAAATCTAAAGACCGGCTCTCTTCTCCTCCCCCGCCCGGGTTTCGAATGTTCCATATGGAACGCGGCGGACTATGCCAACGTTCGGGAGGAAAGCTCGCCAGCCAATGAGTGCGCAGAGCCGGGCCGGCTGCGGTCAGAACTGCAGGCGGGGCCATGTGCCGCCGCCGCCGCCTCCTCCGTCCCCCACGTGTCTTTCGCTTTGTATTTCCTCTTTCCCGGTGGCGGCTTAGATCCGCTTTTCTTTCGGTTTCCTTTCTTCCCTGGCTCTGAGGTTGGCGGTGATGGCGGCTTCGAAGGCTTCCTCTTCGTTGAGGGGAATGGAGGCAGATCAGGCAAGCGAAGAAGAGGAGGAGGAGGAGGAGGAGGAGGAGGAGGAAGAAGAGGAGGGCGAGTGGCAGTACGATTCCACCTGGGAAGAGGAGGAGGAAGAGGAAGGAGGACAGCTGGAGGAAGATCCGGGAAGGAAGGATCCGGAGGCGGCTTTCCCACCAGCAGTGACAGAAGAGGCTAAAAATCGAGAGAAGCACGGCGGGTGGTCGCCCAGCCCCAAGCGGGCCTCCGCTAGCCAGGTGAGGGTCCCACAGCCTTGGGGAGAAGAAGGTCGCAGAGAACGAGGCAAGATGCTCCGTGGGGGGAAGTCCTGTGTGCTTGGAACACATCCATTTATTTGGGATTGCAGGAATCTGCATTCTCCACGCCTCTCGCCCGCGCCCCAGTGTATGTGAGTGTGATAAAAGATCATAGTCTGTGGCCCAATGTGTGTGTAAAGGGAGGTAACAGCATGTCTTAGATTATAGCCCCACCCACCCGCCTCCCAAGCCTTGTTTCCAGATTCAGAAGTATCTGAGAGAAATAGAAGGTGAAAGCCTAATGAAGGTTGACACAGTGCAACACAGGTGCTGCCCCCCTCCTCTCCCTCCCCCAAAAGGGATGCACACTGTGACAGATCAGTGACATTTTAAAGGGTCTCCGAGTCAACGGTTTCCGAGTGACAGCTGGAGAGTGTTAATTAGTATTAGTCCACAGCTTTTTTTGAGGGGGACTATTAACTACAAAGTTGTAGTTAATAGTCTAGAACTGGCCCCTCTTTATAGGAACACTGTCAGTGGTTGTTCCCACTTTGCTGTCTTTTGCCTGCGGCCATTCAGCAAGTCCCTGGCTTAGCTGGCATCTGAACTCACCGTTCTCAAGGGCAACCTTGCACACACAAGCTTTTCGTAGATAGTATTTTCAAAAGCTCAAGTGATATATTACTATTTTTTTGTATAACATGTAGAAAGGTAGTGCCCCAGGAAGAAAGGTTCTGGGCTATCCCTAACAGGTTCGGCCGTGGGGGAGCCCCTCCTCTATTCCTCATGAGCGGGGTTGACTCGACCTTGTGGCCCTCCACTTTTTCTATGAATCTTATCACTGTGGTATTTTTCCATATATGGTGAGGTTTCTTTCCCCATGGTGGAGCATTCAAAAATGTTTTGTGTGTGTGTGTCCCCCAAGTCTGAAGGCCAGGATGGACTCTACCATGTGATTCAGCTGGACATGTAGGTAAGCCCTAAGTTCCAGGTCAAAAACTCTGTCCACTGGTATTCTGTGCATCTAGGCCAGTGTTTCCCAGCCATGAAGAGCCTGACGATGTGATTACTCTTTTTATTTCTAAAAACACATTTATATCCTGCCTTTCTATTAAAATAATCAAACCGTGAAGGCAGCAAACAAGAAAATTACACAACAGGCCAAAGAGTTATAAACTGAATATATATGTCATCGGCTATTTAAAAGGACAGCAACCTGACACAATATGAAAGGGCACACAAAAAACCGCACTGGAAAAGCTAGGCCTCAGTTGTCTTCCAAGTGATGAGGAAAAATAGGCCTTCCTTGGAAGACTGTTCCATAATCTCCGTGCTCTTTTAAGCATGACTGTGCATGTGTGGGAAGGATTGCACCTCAGGTATGCTAATTCTGCCATGTTCCAGTTACAAATGTTCAGTTTTATTTTTTAGGGCGCAATCTTATGGGGATGCCCGTAGCCCTCCAAACTCAAAGGATTATGGGCATCCTGTGCAGAGTGGGAGGAGCGTGGAGGCGAAGGTCACCTCTGCGTTCCTCCCGCTCTGCAAAACAGCTAGATGGCTGATTTCATCCATCTAATTGTGGCGCTTCGGAGGGGGAGGGAAGGAGGCTGAGCTGAGGCACCACCAGGATACTTCGTATCTTGGTGGCAGCGGTCTCCTCCCTTCCCCACTCCCGGAATGCCCGCCAAACCCCTTCTCTGAGGTCATTTTGCAATCTCAGAAAAGCAGTCTGTGCAGTTATTTCTGCGCCAGCTGCGAGCGGGGAAGGGGATCCGAGTACGGATCCCAAGCTCCGAGGTTGGAGCAATTTTCCGACCTTAGAGCTTGGAATCCGAACAATCCTATGGGCATCTAGACGCTGTCTAGGATTGTGCAGCCCATCTAATTTTTGGACATGGACTCTTGCTTTCCCCTCCTTTTCTATTGCATATCTTCTTCTGGAAGCGTTGGTTTGTTTTGTGTGTAAGAAATTTTGCCTTCAGCCTGTTATGTGAAGGGCAGGATTTTCTCTCTTGTAGCATGTTAATTTACATACAGTTTGGCTGCTTTGTGATTCTTGTGGTAAAAGATAGCAGCAAAAAAGAAAGAAAGAAAGAAAAGTGTAAGCAGCTGTGTTGATCCATTAGGAAAAAAAATCCACTGTAGGACATTAACCTTCCTTAAGACCAACACACAGCCTTGTAAATAGCCCAATCGCCATAGGTGACCAGGAACTTTATGCAGGTGAGTATGCAGGTGAAAGAGCGAGCTGGGAAAGGAAGGATGGAGTGCTCCAACCCTCCCCTGCGCCCAGGTTAGAGATGTGAAGACCAGGGAGGGTCTCCAATTGAAAAAACAAAACCTGGTATTTCCCAACTCACCCCCACCCACCCCCAAACAAAGAAGTCCCTGAAGAAAAGCAATTTAAAAAATATATATTCCCAGGTTCCCCCCCCCCCCCCGGCCTCCACATCTCTAGCCCAGCATAGAAATCAACTACAGTTTCTTTGCAAACTAGAAACTTTTGGGGGGTTATTTACAAGGCTGCCAGCTAACATCTCACAAAATAATAAATTGAGTAAGCTTTTGAATTCTCCAGGACTCTTCGTCATCGCAATAAAGAGATGCTGTTGACTGCCAGTTGCCCTCCGGAAGAACTCATCACTCACTGATGATGTAACACAGTTGGACTAATGAGTTTGGAATATGTTTGTGAAAACTTCACTTAAGAATTGAGAACAAGCCATATTTTACTGGGTTCAGGTGATCCAGTGAACCATGGTTTGCTGAGAACCTGGAAATAAGAAATTGGAGTGTGGGAGGGAGCACAGCAATGCAAGGCTCAGGCCTGTGATTGTGCACGCAGTATCCATCCTTGTTTTCGTATTACAGTATGTCAGAACCACATTGCTGTATATCAGTGTTCACATTTGTTGTATGAATCTAGGTTCTTTCCCCCCTGTTGTCTGTCTCTGCAGCCTAGGAAGGAAGTCCTCAAGAGAAGTCCCCAAGAAGGACTTGCTTCTCCTGCGTAGGAGAAATGGAAACAAATGCTTTGATTTAGTTCTGCCATGTAACACAGGAGAACCGAAACTGAAATTTCAATTGCTCCATAGTGGTGAACCTATTTTGGGGATGGACTTCAGCATCATGGATAGCTCCTATAAAGCTCCAAATAAAACCTTCGATGGAGTAGGAGCCCCACCAAAATAGGAGTCACCAGCCTCCCCTGGAAATTTGATAGTGGCTTATACAGACTCAGGATAGTTTTCACTGAGTCATAAGCTGCGACCCGAGCATGGCTGTGCCTGGTTAGGAATGCCGTTGGAAGCGAGCAACAGGATTACAGATACCAGATTACCCATGAGCTAGAGTTGTAGATGACAGGCGTGACTTCTTTTTCCCTTAAGGTAGGAGTAAAAGCAAGATGCTGGCAAGATAGCAGGTTGAAGTGTTACCACATAGAACAGTTGTTCAGAATATTTTTATTTATTTATTTATTATATTTACACCCCGCCTTTCTTTCTGCAAGGAACCCAAGGCAGCTTACATAGTCGTTGTCCTCCTCTCCATTTTATCCTCTCAACAACCCTGTGAGGTAGGTTAGGCTGAGAGTCCGTGACTGGCCCAAAGTCACCCAGTGAGTTTCATGGCCGAGCGGGGACTAGAACCCGGATCTCCCAAGTCCCAGAGAGCCCGGATCTCCCAAGTCCCAGTCCAACACTCTCACCACTATGCCACACTGGCTTAGTGAATATCGTGGAACCTTGTGCATTTTGTCTTCCCAGGATACTGTTTTTGCGCTTACAAGTTAGAAATACATTCCAGTAGTTTGTAGCAACCAGTAGTTTGTAGCTGAGATCCAGATACAGTGTAAAAGTACTTTAGGGCACAACCATAAAGCAGGTTTTGACAGAAAAGAAGTCCTACAACCCCCGAGCCAGGATGGCCGGCTGGGGCATGCTGGGTCTTGTAGGATTTTCTTTTTTTTCTGTCTAAACCTGCATACGATTGCAGCTTTAAAATATTTATAAGCAAGCTTTGGAATTCCATTGCTCTTTGCCAAAGTTTTAAACTTTCAGGATGGGATGTTCTGGGTAATGAGTGTAAAGTTGCTATGCAGCCAGAAATGTGAATGCCCAACAGAATTTTATTCCCTTGGCCATTTGCCAGAATTGGCAAATGCAAAGCCAGAAAACATCATTTGTGTGGATACATGGACTGTTGTCATACAATAAGGCAACCAGCTTTCCTGGAATCAGTTGCATTTTCTTCTCCTGTACATAACGTATTTGTCTTTTATTTTTAAAATAATCATGATTTCCATGCTATTCAGTACACTGTTTAACTACTAATTTCTTGCTTAGATTTTTAACAGGTTCCTGTTTCAAAATATTCCCAAAGTTCTAACAAGTTTTACCACTGAGATAACTTACCTTCTGGTAGGTTTCAAATCTTACCCTTCTATGATGGCTTAACATATCTCCAAATAAATAAAACCTAGCTGGAACAAATAAAGAGGGTTTAGTCCAGGGCTCTCCAACCTTGGGTCCCCAGATGTTTTTGGCCTACAACTCCCAGCATGCCCTAGATGTTTTTGGCCTACAACTCCCAGCATGCGGCATGCTGGGAGATGTAGGCCAAAACATCTGGGGACCCAAGGTTGGAGAACACTGGTTTAGTCAGATGTTAGCAACATGCGTGTATTCTGATTGTTAATACCACAGTCTGAAATGTTTCTAAAATTCATTAAAATGTGTGTTCTATCTTCAGGAGTGGTCAAGGCAAAACTTTTCCTCGGTGTTTAGAAGATACAAGGTAGGAGGGGAAAAAAGACTTCTCTACTGTCTCTAGGGGTGGGCTGCGGATCTTAATCGACACACTGCTCTGCCCTTTGGCTGTTCAGCCTGATGCAAACTGGTATTATGATGAGGAAACTGGGCAGTCTCACTGTTTCTTTTTTCTCAGTCTCAAACAGTCAGTGTTGAGCCGCAAAGAAACTGAACTTAAATGCTTTTTAAAATTAACTGACAGGCTTAATCACTTGGATGTTTCAGCATGATCACAGGAGCAGTTCTGCTAATGTGCATCTTGTGACTCTCTTTGCCACTTTTGCCATGAATGGGGAAGTCTGCGGTTTAAAAACTCACCTCTTCTGTGAGCTCATTAGGCGATTTGAAGACAATAATTTTGACCTACCTTACAGGATTGTTTGTAAGAATCACAACAATAACACATGTGAGCCCCTTTCAGCACTCTGCAAGTACTGTACAAAGAGAGAGAGGAGGGAAAAGGATACAGGTTCCTCTTAAAATGAGGAGGAATGTGATCATGCAAATGTTATTGGGATAGGGCCCTCTCTTTCCTTTCTTAGGGTGCTTCTACCCCAGGGAGGGGCTGTAGCTCAGCGGTACAGCACCTGCTTGGCATGCAGAAGGTCTCAGGTTCGATCCCCGGCATCTCCAGGTAGGGCAGGAAAACTCCTTCCTGAAACCCCAGAGAGCCATGGCTGCCAGTCAGTGTCGACAGTACTGTGCTAGATGGACCAAGGGTCTGACTCAGTATAAGGCAGAATCCTATGTACCCACCACAAAGTATGGAAGCTCCCGGGACAAGTATCCTAAGATGACTTCATCAAAATAATCACTGAAGTCATGGTGAGAGCTGGGAAACCACTTGACATTACTGCTTTCAGTGATTCAGCAGCCCATGATGAGTAACTCTGGTTCAGGTGCCACCATCCACAGAACTGGCTGCTTCCTGCCTGCTGCAGCTTACCAAAATATATTTAAAAGCAATCCTGTGGTATGGTGAAGTCTGCATGTAACCTGAGCAGGGAGTCAATATGCAGAGAGAGATGTGGCTTACGCTGGCTCAGCTTGTCTGAGCGTGGAAAGCTAAGCAGGGTCAGGCCTGGTTATTACTTGGATGGGAGACCCCTCCTCTAGTTTCCTGCATTGAGCAGGGGGTTGGACTCGATAGCCTTGTAGGCTCCTTCCAACTCTATAATATGAAATCTATGAATATGAGTCAGCATGGCAATGCAGCTGCAAAAAAAGGCAAATGCAATTTTAAGTTGCATCAATAGAAGTATAGTTTCAAAATCACGGGAAGTAATCGTTCCGCTCTACTCTGCACTGGTCAGACTGCATCTCAAATACTGTGTCCGGTTCTGGGCACCGTACTTTTAAGAAGGATGTAGATACATTGAAACGAGTTCAGAGAAGGGCAACAGAGATGATCAGAGGACTAGAAACTTAAGTCCTATGAGGAAAGATTGAATGAACTGGGTATGTTTAGCCGTGAGAAGAGAAGACGGGTGATATGATAGCACTATTCAAGTACCTAAAGGGTTGTCACACAGAAGAGGACTACAACCCATTCTCTATTGCAGTGTTCTCCAACCTTGGGTCCCCAGATGTTTTTGGCCTACAACTCCCAGCATGCCCCAGCCAGCATAGCTGCCTGGGGCATGCTGGGAGTTGTAGGCCAAAAACATCTGGGGACCCAAGGTTGGAGAACACTGCTCTATTGAATACTGTAGGGCACAAAATAATGGGCTTAAGTTTCAGGAAGGTAGATTTTGGTTGAACATCAGGAGAAACTTCCTAATGGACAGAGCAGTCTGATAATGGAACCAACTGCCTAGGGAGGTGTTGGGCTCTCCATCACTGGAGGCATTCAAGCAAAGACTGGACAGCTTTTCTGTCAGGGATGCTTTAAACTGGATTCCTGCACTCAGCAGCAGGTTGGACTCCTTGGCCTAAATGACCCCTTCCAACTCTATGATTCTATGAGATGTCAAGTGCACGGCCATTCACCCGCCCAACTGGCAACTGAGCATTAAGGTCAAACCATGCTCTCCAAAGACGGGCCACCTTGATCCTCTTCAAGCGAGGCACGTGTGCGTTCAGTGAATGCATGAGCGGGACCGTGTCAAATAGCTACACTCCCGTTGTTGGTGCACCCCTCTTAGCACACATGATGTCCAGTTGAACACACACGTGGAAGGGGCCTCTATGCGTTCTCTGAGTGGCATACGCAAAGGGGCGCCTCCCACATGTTCAGCTGAATGTGTGAACGTCGGGGCATTGGCAGAGCAGTGGCCAGCCAGCGCTGTCCCTCTCCCTGCGAACACGTGAGTACGTCCGGAAGGGGTTTCTCAAACCTTTCACCTTTCATAGCCAGGAATATGAAAGGACCATGTTTTTCTCTGTGGTCATTTGGATATGTGTCGGTTAAGGACTTAGACTCTTCCCTCCCCCGCCGCCACTTCTGACACTTGTCTCCTTCTTTCCCCTAGAATGCAAGCAGACGCAACTGGATGGCTGCAAAAGATATGCAAAAATATAGGCAGCGTTATCCGGTATGAGCCAGGTGAACTTTGTTCTTGATGGAGACTGTTAGCTGACAGTGCATTTTGTAGAACTCCTTGTTCCATGTATGTCAGCCTTGTAAATAAGCTCCCCGTCCACCCACCCTGAAATTAGTAGCCTACGCTAGCCCTCTCCAACCCAGTGCCCCTCACATGTGTAGGACCAACGCTTCTGCAAGGCGCTAGCTCGGGGAGGTCTGCCCTAAACACTTTTTTACAAGCCTGCCAGGAGGCATTGTAGCCTATGTTTCCATGCTGGCCAACATGGAAGCACAGTGGGTTGGTGGAAGAGGAGGACAGGAGTGCTCTTCCTCCTCTGCCACCCCATTCACTCGCTTACATAGAAATCCTTCATCGCCTATGGCAACCAGGCAAGTTCTTAAATACAAGGCTGGTGTACATACCGTAATAAACCAATTTCCCGCTTGATAGCTTTCAGCCTACCGACTAGGCATAAAAGCCAAAGCCATGAAAGAAATGTGAATGTGTAGACTTGGGTCTGCTATCCTAGAAGAAGGAAGTTGTTTTCCGTTTGTGATTTGGCTCACTTTCTTGAGTGATCTTCTCTAAAGAGGCCCTCGTCGGGAATGGAGTGGACAGGCCACTCCCATAAGGGGCTACAGGGTTGCACCAATGCAGGGACCTGTGAGTGCCTGCAGTTGTGCCTTCACTTGGATGTGGCGGGCACAGAAGTCCAGCTCTGACTTGTAGGCTTTGCTATATCAAACTAAGGGCTGTTCCAACCCATGCAGAGCTGGGTCCATTTGCTAGTTTTTATAATAAAGGCAAAAGAAGTCATGCTTTCTGTGACTTTGTGTACCTTTCCCTTTAGAGGAGGAGCTAACGTAACAGCGTCCCATCCTAAATGGTGATGGCGACACTGATAATGGCAAGGCCTAAGTTGGGGCATGACCCACTTGTGGGTCTTGACTCACCAATTAAGGCCAGTGGACTAGTGATGACCATTCACTTCTAGCTCTGCACTTGTTTGTTATTTCTGAGTGTATTCATATGCTGCTATTTAGCCCTAAAAAGCCCCCCCCCCCCCAGCAGCTTACAAATAAAAACAAACGAAAATACAAAAAGCAACAGCAAAGATGCTGGCTAAAAAAAAAAAAGCCACAGCTTAATTAACTGGAGATGCAAAATATTTCAAACCAAACTAAAATCTAGGCCATTGGGGGTGGGTGGGAAAGTATTGACAGTTTGCCCAGAGCTTGAGAGGGAGGGGGCCAGCTGGTCGTTTCTCTAGAGAAGGAGTCATACAATCTGGGTGCCACGATAGACAAAGCCCTGCCTCGCCTTGCAAGCGGCCAAGCTGCTGAGGGTGGTTGGACCCACAACAGGGGCATCTGATGTTGAGCATGGAGGGTGGGCAGGATTGTATGGGTGGAGCTGTTCCTTCAGATGCCCCACTCCCAAACTCTTTAAAGCTTTATAGGCAAGGACCAGCGCTTGAAACTGGATCTCATTGTTAACGGATCTGTCTTCTTAGAAAGCAATTTCTCCTGTTCACTGACGCTTCCCCCACAACTCTTCTCTCCCCCCACCCCACCCCACCCCGCTTCAGGATTTGGAAGAAACTGAAAGCAAAGAAGAGGAAATGTGGAATCTGAGCTTTTACAAAAACGAAATTCATTTCTTGCCTAAAGGTATGGCTTTCGATATTGTTTTGTTTTCAAAGGGAAGTGGCAGCTGTCAAGATTGGTTTCCCATACTGTTCCTTGACATGGGATTGAACTGTATCTAGACAGAAAGTGTTTTCTTTTTTTAACCAGACACAAAACGACTGGCAGGAAGTAACCTCTATGAAAGCTGCCTGTCTCTCTCCTGAAAGGCATACCAAAAGGCTGCTATGTCTCCTATAGTTGTTTTCCCCCTGGGAGGCAAAATTAAATCACACAGGGAAGCCATTGTACTCAGCTGCTGCAAGGAATAGCATTAATTCTCCTTTCCTGGGGCCAAAGGCCTCTTTCTCTCTGTCAAGTGCTTAAGAACTCTTCCTTGACATCTGGCGAGCTTAATCCTTGCCCTACAGTGGGCCTTCCCTTACCAGCCCCCTCCAGATGTGTTGGACTACAACTCCCATAATCCCCCAGCCCACATGGCCATTGGCCAATGCAGGGCTGGGGATTATGGGAGTTGCAGGGGGCTGGTTGGGGAAGGTTGCTCTACACATATGCCAGTATACGAATGAAACCAAAGCTGGTTTCCAGCCATCGGTCTTCTTGCCAAGTGTGCGATGTCTCTCGCGGTCTCTGAGCGCTGGGAATCTGCCTGTTGCCCGCCCAGGTTGTGTGACGGTGTCCAGTGCGTGGTGGAGCCGTGGGCCCACACGCTTTGGCCAGGCCTGTAGACAGTACCAAGAAGACGGTACTTTTTATAAGCTAATTTGGAGATGGTATTTGACCCCAGTGAGATTAAATAGAATAGATAATAAATGTTCTCCAATGTGTTGGCGAGGATGTCAGGAATTGGGTACATATGCTCATATGTGGTGGAGTTGTAAAAATGTAATGGATTTTTGGAAAATGATTTTTGAGGAAATATCAGAAATTGTTGGAGTTGATTTAGAGGTATGCCCTAAACTAGCTTTGCTAACAATAACGGAAAAGGTGATCGGTTCACAAAATGTTAAAGAATTAATCATAAATTTGTTAACGGCAGGTAGACTAATGATAGCAAGGAAATGGAAAATCCAGCAAGTTTTCACTATTACTGAATGGTATAAGGAAGTATGGGATATGGCTTTGAATGATATGTTGACTTGTAATATTAAATGCAAAAGGGGTCAATTAAAGAAAAATAATTTTAAGGATATTTGGGGTTTATTTTTGGAATATGTGTTTAAAAGGGGGAAAGGGAGTTTACCCTGTCAAGATATATTGTATTTTTGGAATAATGAACAATTATAGAGTTATTGGATTGTTTGGTCCCATGGTGATGGGAGCACAATATTAGTTATGTGTGTGTGTTATTTTCTTTGTATTGTTTTAAAATTTAATAAAATATTTAAAAAAAAAAAAAAAAAAAAAAAGAAGACGGTACTTTCTTAACAGCCATTGCTCGTGATCCAGTAGTAAGGTGCTCACGCCTGAATTTGCACGTTACCCCTCTTTCTTCTGCGCTCTCAGGAGGCACCATTTCTCAATCAACTTGAGAGAGCCAGTGTAGCATGGTGGCGAGAGTGTTGGACTGGGACTCGGGAGATCCGGGTTCTAGTCCCCCGCTCGGCCATGAAGCTCTGTGGGTGACTTTGGGCCAGTCACTGACTCTCAGCCTAACCTACCTCACTGGGTTGTTGTGAGGATAAAATGGAGAGGAGGGTCATGTAAGCCACCTTGGGTTCCTTGCAGGAAAAAAGGCAGGATAGAAATGCAATTAATAAATAAATAAAAATCTCAATCCATCCATAAATAGCTTTGTTCTTCTTTGTCTTCTAGGCCTCTACATTGAAGATCTTCTTGAGATGTGGCAGAATGACTACGAAACCCTGGAGGAAAACCATTCATATATTCAGTGGTAAATGGCCTACACCACCATTTCTAATAGCACATGGGGAGATGCTCTGGGCTGCTTCCTTTTATTGGGACAGTCTCACTTGTTCCTTTTCCCCGTCTCCTCTGGAGGCTCTCTAAAACTTGAGCCAGAGCATCTTCCAAATAAGCTATAACACACTTTGTTTGGAAAGGCCTGTAATGAAAGCTGAGGCTATTTTTAGTTGTATACTTTCACTGGCCCAGTGCAACTTGCATTCTAAAGACATAGGACATGTTCCTGGCTGCCGCTGTGAGCCCAGCCATTCACCTATAAGAGTGCGATTAAAGAATTTTTATTTCTTATATTTATTTCTTATATTTATTAATCGCCCATCTGGCCGGTCACCCGGCCACCCTGGGAGATGTACAATTAAAACAATACAATAAAACAATACAATAAAATATGATAATTAAAACAGTATAAAAAAATCTTTTAAAATCCTAATCCACCCCATATTCCCGCCTGAACAGCCATGTTTTTAATGAGCGGCGGAAGCTCACCACGGAGGAGGCATGGCGAAGGTCAAGGCCGTCCGTGGCAGATCTTGTTGAGCGGCCTACTTGATGTTGCTGGAGGCGCTCCTTGAGATAAACTCAAGATAAAGAATGTTACAAGGGAAGCCCCTGTCCTGTTCTCAGGCTTACAACAACCCTGGCTGTGGTTGCATTCCCCACCCAATATATAATATAGGACAGCGGTGGGAACTTCTTTTTCTGCCAAGGGCCACATTCCCTTGGGGGTAATCTATCAGGGGCTGCATGCCAACAGTGGGTGGGGCCAGCCCTTTCCCCTCTCTCCATCCAGCAGGCTGTCAGGGGAGGGATGGATCTCTCTTGCCAGAGATCCAGACTGATCCCTTACAGAAGGTGGTTGAAATTAGGGTCAGGGCACAGGGTGCTGTTCCCTACTTCAGAAAAAAAAAACACCACAAACCCTCTGTCCCAAAACTCTGGCTCGGTTTGTGTTGGCCTCCATGATGAGGCAAATTTCAGGTTATTGGTTCTGACCATTGGATGTTAGAGAGCGTGGAATCGTTTAATGTATCGTTAAACATCCTTGAGTTGCGGTCAATACAAATAAGTTGTCCTATTTTCAGACTACTCTAACAGAGTGTCTGGGGCATGTCTACCGAAATTCAGATTTCTGTGCAATGTGGAAGAACCCTGACTACTTTTGACACCTCTGGCAGTCTGTGCCAAACATGTGTTACTTGTCCAATTGTCTCTCTGAAATCGGTACTGCTCACCCTGAACCAGAGGAACTGGCCGGGCGGGCTGTGTGCCTAGCTGAGCTAGCCTTTGCCAGCTTGGCGCAGATGTTTTGGCCTACCATTCCCATAACCCCCCCGACCATTGCCTGGAGTTGATAAGAAATGTAGTCCAAAACAGCGGGAAGCCACCAGGTTGGGGAAATTCAGTGAGCAGTCAAGACTTCTGCCTGTCCTCGGGCTAAACTCTTTTCAGACTTTAGAGTGGCCGGTTTGCCGGCTAGATGGGCGATTCATAAATACAACAAATAATTTTAAAAAGTTGCTCTTTTTGCGGTGCCGGCACGTTTTAAGCGGGTCTCCTTTCTCCGCCCCGTTTCGTTTGACGGGCAGATGTTCCTTCCTTCCAGGCTGTTTCCTTTGCGTGAGCAGGGGATGAACTGGCGTGCGAGGCTTCTAACGTGCCAAGAAATCGAGGTAGGAGGATTCTTCTGCTCCTTAAGAATGGGCTTTAAGACCACGCCTTCCCCTAGGTTTACATTACTTTGCCCCCGTGCCCCGTTCTTCTGTGGAATGGGAACTCCTGTGGCTGTGAGAGTTTGGATGGGGTGCCCGCTTGGGGCCCAGCCCACGTTCCCACCGAAGGGTGAATTAGGTAGCCTCGGTCCCCTGGCACTGACTCCAGAAAGCTGCCAAGCAGCGTCGGCTGACCAGCTGGGGGTCGTAACTGGTTCAGGGCAGCAGTGCCAGTTATCCTTTTTCTCCCCTCCTGTTTCCCTCCTCCATGCCATGTCTGTTTTCGGCATTTCAGGCCTTCAAGAAATCTAAGCAGGTCATGGAGAGGTTTGTCCGGGCATACAAGCTCATGCTGGGCTTTTATGGAATCGACCTGATCGACGAGGAAACGGGAGAACTGAGACGAGCGGAGAATTGGCGTGAGAGGTTCGAGAACCTCAACCGGTGAGTTGCTCCACTGATGGGCTCCCTGGGCCGGTTCGGGGGGAAAGGGGCTCGTGGCCAGGGGAAGGGGGAGCGGCCATCTGGGGAGCCCCAAGGGGCTGAATTGGTACCCCAGGTAGGCCAGGGATTCTGCATCCCTGCTCTAGATCCACGCTACATAGACAGCTGCACATTGAATCAACATACTGGTACTGTACCTGCATCCTTCCAGGAACTGACTGCTTCAGTAGGACCTATGGATTGTAGCTCTCTTTAGTGTGAGTCGTTAATATCTTTTTTATATCACTTTCTTTCTCCCTCCCTCCCTCCCTCCCTCCAGATACAGCCATAACAATTTGCGGATCACGCGCATTTTGAAATGCTTGGGAGAGATGGGCTACGAACACTATCAAGTGCACTTGGTAAAGTTCTTCCTAACAGAGACACTGGTTTATCAGGAGCTCCCAAGGGTGCTGAGAAGCACCTTGGACTACTTCATGTTCACTGTCCGAAGCAAGCAGAGGCGGCGGGAGCTGGTACACTTTGCATGGCGACACTTCCGGCCGAAACGGGAGTTTGTCTGGGGCCCGCGCAAGAAGCTCCGGAGATTCAAGCTTCGATCCCCAGAGTTCCTGAGCAGCCAGGGGCTCGGAAGTGACCAAGAGCCTAGTAGGAAGGGAGCTGGGGAGGCTGTGGGGAAGGATAATGCCGAGCTGCCAGATAAAATATGCCAGAGGCTCGATGAAGAGCCTACTAGGGAGGGAGCTGGGGAGGCGGCGGGGAAGGATAAAGCTGAGCTGCAGAATATGACAGATAGAATAACGAATAATAATCTGATTGGGCAGCCTGTATCCGAAGCTAGTCCCGAACCGAGCCTTTCGTCCAATGACTCTGCGCCGGACAACGTTAGCAAGAGAGAATCTTCCTCTACAGTAGAAGGTGACAGGTTGCAGGCTGGAGATGCTACAGGGCCGGTAAGCGAATGTAAGCCTTCAGAAAAGGCAAGCAAACCTAGCCCCATTTCACTGGCAAACGTCAAGGCGGAGAAGGATGGCGGTCTAGAAGATACACCTTTTCAACACCAGTTGGAAATAAAGGATCTTGTGGACGAGTGCGGGAGTGGAGTGGATGGTGAAAGTCTCCGGGAGTCCAAGAAGAGGAAGTTGGAATTGGAAACAGGCAAGTTAAGTCAGGAAAGTGCTGGGCTGTCGAAGGGCCCCACCGACATTGAGAAGATCTCTCTCAACCTTGGAGAGGTGGTGATTGATCAGAAACACCTGGACGGCCTTCCATTCACAGAGAAGAAGGCAAAACCAGCAGTGCCCAAAGGAGGCGACGGGGACGGTAGAGATGTCAAGGAGGCTGAATCAGTTGATGCGACGGCAAAAAGGCGGAAAGTGGAGGAGCAGATGCCGGAAGACGGTGCCTCAAAGACACCTGCAAAGGTGGGCGTTGAGGTGGTGCCCTCTGAGGGCCAGATTGCAAATTGCGTCATGCCCACTGTCAAGAAGGCGGATCAAGTCTGCCAAGATGGAATCGAAATAGTCACCGATGCTTCTGTAAATGCTCAGACCGAGTGCAGAATTTCCAGTACGGATTTACTGGTGAATCCCAAAACTAGCTCTGATCCTGGCCTTCCGCTGGCCGGGGGTGTGCCAGACAAAATGAATGAGCGAGAAACAGCCTCTGTGGCGGAAGGCATGGGACCTGAGCCCAATGAGATCCTGCCAGCCAATGAGAGGGAGGTGGAGGGTAGCGCAGGACGGAAAGAAGGGGGCATGGAGGAAAAGGCTGAGGATGCCGAGGATCGGAATGAAGCACTTAAAGTGGAGGAGAGTAAAAACTCCATAGCAAGGCCAGAAGAAAGCGAATAGCTGTGTCCCAAATAGCATGAAACTTCCACTGGTTCTAAAGGCAGGTAATGGGCATATCGTCTTGCAAAAAGATCAGAACAGCTCCAGTCCACCCACTGCGTGCGTGAGTGTGCGTTTGGTTGGTTGTCGTCGTTTTTGTATAATTGTTTATAAAGCCAAGACCCCAAGTGGGTTACCTTAGCTGGAGATGAAGACTTCAAGGGGAAGAGCCCCCAGTTTAAGTTGGTGACTTGCATAACTGCTATTCTGAGTTCTAGTTTGTGTGTGTTTTCTTTTTAAATGATTTCAGACAGCTTTCGTTTTAAATAGGATTGATATATTATTATTTTTTAGCAGTTAAATACAACTTAAGCCACTTTGTGGGCATATTTTCCAGTGTTTCCTAGATGATCCAAATGGATTATTTGTTAAATTAACTTTGTTTTTGTTAAATAAATGGCTTAACTTTTGGATGCAAAGCTTCTGGTTTCCTTTCTTCATCTTTAAATTGGGCATGCTTGAGAGAGAGAGAGGAGAGAGAGAGAGATGGCTAAACAATCTTGCAAAGCTCTCTGGAGAGAAGAATATTTTGAGACTTCTGATGCATTTTCTTAAATATGGGAAATAGGGAACAGCAGCTGCTTTCTTCCTCGTATCCCCAGTCTTTGATTTGGAGCAAGTCTTGATTTTCCTTCCTGTGTCATCCCCTTGTATACATGATGATAATTTAATAAATAGCATTTATATAGTGCTTTCAAATGCTCAAAGTGCTTCATGTACGTTATCATTATATTATTATTATTATTTTATTCCTGAAACTTAAGTCATTGTTGTTGTTGTTGTTGTTGTTATCATCATCATCATCATCATCATCATCATCCCCCTATTATAAAAGGAGGGCTGAGGAAATAGATGCTTACCTAAGTCCCCGTCCCATCCCCCGAGTTTATGGAAGCGGTGAGTTGTGAATTGGGGACTTTGGGATTCATGGTTCTCTGTGTTATCCTTATGTATGTCTACTCAAAAGCAATTCCTATTGAGTTCCATTACACTTCCTCCCAGGAAACGTTATACCACACCAGCTTTATGTGCAGTGTTACATAAAGGGCTTCCTATAATCGGGGCTGAGTATATTCTGTGGGAATGCAAAAAAGGCGCAGAATGCTAGATTAGCTGCAGAAGACTCTAAAATGAAAGCAGAAATACCTCGGGAATCTGAACTTCTCTAAAAATGATCGTGGGGGGGAGGGTGAGGCATGTGAAGCGAGCACGTGAAATAATAAATGAAGACTGCAAGGTTTCACGCACAGTGTGCAAGGCTTGGAATGTATCAAAACAAAACAAAATACGTGTGTTTGTGAGTGTTCGTCGCAATCATTTCAGTGACCTTGTTTCCCTGAGTGGTTGGTACTTCCAGAGGGCCAGCCCCCTTACAGGATCAGTTGTCTTGTGAGGACAGAAATTATGAGATGTTTGTAGTATCTGCTTTAAAAATACAAGCTGAGCATGGGGAGAGTAGGCAAGCACTCACACAGCCCTAGACTCTTTGTAGCAGCATCTGTTCTCTAAAAGCAAATGGTGTGCCCTTGTATTCTTGCTCCTTCCCTATCAGCTGATTTTTAAAAAAAATATTTTTATTATATGTTTCAACAAAACCCATAAAGAAAATTATATATATATATATATACAGTCATGCCTTGGATTGAGAGCATAATTCGTTCCGGAAACGTGCTTGTAATCCAAAACACTCTTATATCAAAACGAAATCCCCCAAAAAAAATTTGTACAGAGATTTTTAATTTAAGTCGTACTACAGTACTTGTATTGCAAGACGTCGCTTGTATATCAAGTAATAAATAAATAAATATTTAAAAATTTGCTTGTCTTGCAAAATGCTCTCAAACCGTTACTTGCAATCCAAGGTATTACTGTATACACACACACACACACTTCAACACAGGCAGACCAAATATCCATGTATGTATCCATTCCAGAGTGGTGTCTATATGCCATCTGTTCAAATGGGCTCATTAGGTCCTCAACACCCATTGCATTGTAGGAGGTGAACATTTATCCTTCCAATGTTGTAATATTAGTCTTTTAGCTGTCAAAAAGGGCGCGGAGAATCCATTCACATCGACCATGCATTAACCTCCAGGAAGCAGGTAGATAATTTAAAAGAACATGTGCATCAGTAAATATTAAAGAGTGTTCCAATACAAAGTTTATCTGTATTATAACCTCCTCCCAAAAAGAGGTGACTACTAGACTAGAACCTGGATCTCTCCACTACACCACACCACACCGGCTCTCATGTCAGCAATAAGAGAATGGTCTGTGACGGATGAAGGAGCATAACACCCTTTGAATGATGTGAGTTACCAGAAGAGTCAAATGATTTAGCATTCACCCGATCATATATTCATATATATATATATATATATATATATATATATAATACAAATATATGTATAATGTTTATATATGTGTGTGTGTTATAAATATTTAATTATATATAAATATATATTTATAACAGAGCCAGTGTGGCATAGTGGTGAGAGTGCTGGGCTGGGACTCGGGAGATCCGGGTTCTATTCCCCGCTCAGCCATGAAACTCACTGGGTGACTTTGGGCCAGTCACTGACTCTCAGCCTAACCTACCTCACAGGGTTGTTGTGAGGATAAAATGGAGAGGAGGAGGAGGATTATGTAAGCCGCCTTGGGTTCCTTGCAGGAAAAAAGGCGGGGTACAAATATAATAAATAAATTAAATAAATATTTATTTAAAGCTGGTCAGCTAACTCCAGTTTATACTGGATGCAGCATCTACTTCTTAATAAATGGTTTCTAAATGGTGTTCATCTTATTAAATGGAAGTTCGAACGCTCAGTCACCGGCTGGGATGCTTCATCTGTTCCTTTAGCAAGAGTCACATCAGCCTTCCCCAACCTGGTGCCCTCTGGCTGTTTTGGCCTACGACTCCCATCATACCTGGCCTTTGGCCATGGTGACTGGGAATGATGGGATTTGTAGTCCAAAACATCTGGAGGGCACCAGGTTGGGGAAGGCTGAGTAACATGGCAGCTACTGCCACGTAAGCCATATTATGTGCAATTTCTTCTAAGCGCATGTTAAATTCTAGGAGTTCAATGCCAAGCTACCTGACCTTTTAGCTCCTTTTCCTGGTTTGGACTGCTTTGACTGGTTCTTCCCACGTGTGTATGTATGGTGAGTTCCATGTGTGAATGGGCCATCACAGATCTGACAATCCAGGTAGACCTCTTGTATTGCATTCCGGGAACTTGAGCTGTGTACATGCATTTTATTTATTACATTTCTATCCCGCCTTTTTTCCTGCAAGGAACCCAAGGCGGCTTACATAATCCTCCTCCTCCTCTCCATTTTATCCTCACAACAACCCTGTGAGATAGGTTAGGCTGAGAGTCAGTGACTGGCCCAAAGTCACCCAGTGAGTTTCATGGCCGAGCGGGGACTAGAACCCGGATCTCCCGAGTCCCAGTCCAACACTCTCACCACTACGCCACACATGCATGGGTGAAACCAACTCCTAGAGCTGAACGTGTTGAAAAGGCTCCTACGAGAATTATTGCATTAGAACTCTTGTATCGCTGGACCTCACGCCAGACCCTGGGGGTTGATCTCCAGTGAATCTGGCCGATTCACACATCCCACTCATCACTGATGTTGTCATCATCAGGGTATCGATTGACATATATGAACTCTCTGTTGCTGCCCCGTTTACAGAGCATGCCTTTTCTCCACCCAAGCCATCCCAATTATCCACGGGTACGCATTCTCAAGATGTGTGAATCTTCCGTGCCAATATAGGGCTGGGGCCCACTGTGATCGCAGGAGGAATCGCCACCACAGCTCTTATTTGTGGGTTGACGTGTCACATTTATCCATATGATATAGGAAGCTCGGGACTTTCCGCATGGAGAAACAGATCATATCTTGCGGACAGGCCGTAAGTCAGCCAAGTCAAAGAAATCCTCCTCTGTGCGTGGGGCCTTCCCCCTGCAGCTCTCTGGACTGGCTGGAGCACAGCAGGCTAAAAAAATCTTGAGCTGTGAATGTACACTCACTTTCATGACTTGTTGCTTGCTCCACAGTCTGCCCAACCCCTTCCTCCTCCCCTTTCTCTGTAGCCTGGTCTCCTTCTCCCTCTGAATTCTGTCCCCTGTGCCTGCTGGCTGGTCCGCCTCTGCCTGCCCATCTAGCCAGGTTTCTGTGGAGGTGGAGGGGACTCGTTTAGGAGTGGAGATTTGAGAAGCACCGGGCAGGGGAACTGGAACCAGGAGGAAGAAGGACGGGAGAAGCTATCTGCTTTCTTTCGGAGCTGAGAAGATTTTAATTGTGACAACTATGGCTGGATTACTTGGATTACTCTTTCTCTTCCAACTACTGGCCACCTCCTCAGCTCAGGTAAGGATTTTTCCTTCTTTGCTTTGCAAAAGAGGAAAGTTTCACAACTGCAGCACTAGAGACATCTAACGGGTTGCACCAGCTCCATCATCCGGAGCTAACATCTGCATCTTGCACACAAAAAAAGAAAGCATCGCTCTTAACTTCTGTCTGTAGGTACAGGAGGCGGCAATCCTATGCACAATTGCTCGGGAGCAAGTCCCACTGAAAGCGGTGGTCTTACTTCTGGGTCAACATGGAAAGCATTGGGTTGTAGGAACGGAGACTTTATTAATTAGCAATTAATCTGCATTATTCGCCTTTTTGTACACACAATCAGATTAGTTAAAGGACTGGAGTTGTCTTATTCTTCCAAGATATGCTTATGGAGTGGGGTAGTGAGCTTATTCAGTGATTATGACTATAGAGCTAGGCTGTGGTAGTTTTGTTGGGTTTTAATTTATGGGCTCCCCCCCCCTTGATATTGGATGGTAGGTATTTAAATTATGGGCCATCTCACAAACCAGCTGCGTTAAACTTACTATAACTTTCACAATCCACCCTTGTCCTCCTCTATTTTTCTTCTTCTTCACTACAAAATACAAAGGAACATTAGAAGGAAAAAAGTGACTTGAAAGGAACCATTTTTGCTTAACATAGAAGTGTTAAGTTTCACACTGAACAAAAACGCCAGTGTTCTGTATTTTCAGACTCTGGTGGTGAAGGTCTCCCCCATCCCCCTATCTCATCAACCCATCTACTCTGAACTCACACTTAAGTGGAATATAGCATTATATCAAGTCATTCATCCAGCGAAAAGTTCCGTTCCTAAAGAGCACCCTGCCAGGGTTATTAATAGCTGACTAATGGAGAAATTATAAGGATCCTTTTCTTTCTAAAGCCACCCAATGAAGTTTTTTCTATAGCCAGGTTCAGGAATCTGGAGTCGCCCCACCTCAGCCGTGAGCAAACTTTGCTGTACAATGAAAGCTCTGTTGCTCTCAGCCTGGTTGCAAGTTATTCTCTGGGGCTTTTCCCCCCACATAGAAAGACATTTATAGCGCTTTCCCTCCCCTTAAAGCAGAAAATCAACACTGCCCACATTCAGAGTTTCCATCCATGTAGAATTCAACGCAACTCACTGGAAATCTATGACATCTCTCCATCCTGGTCCTTTTTTAAAAAAAATAATAAGACAATTTGCACATTATTGTAACTTAAGGTGTCTCTCCACCCACCCACCCCGTTATTAGAAAGTGGCTGTTCAACTCCATAAACTCAATACAATCCAGTTTAAAATGTGCAATTGGGGCGGCGGGGGGGGGGCAGGAATTGGGATTTAAGTGTGCACTACTTTTTCTGCATTGCAAGTTCTGTTCTGTTCTACACAGCAAGGAAGCCTCTGGCTCATTAGTCAGGATGGGGTAGGGGAGCAGAAGCAGTTTTCCAAGCCCCTTGAAGCTGCTGAGCCACAAACCTACCTAAAAACGGATGCATGGGAAGGCGATGACAGCGTACAGATGAGAGACGGGAGACCCAAGTAAATCTTTTGAGGGGCCATAGGGGGAATAGTGTGTTGGGCTGCACTGATGAGACCGGGGTTCAAATCCTCAGCTATGAAGGTTATTGGGTAGTCCTCCTGGGTAAATTGTTGAGTCTCTCAGCCTGACCTACCTATAATGGTGGTGGTTCAGCTAAAATGGGATAGCCTATGTATGCCACCCTGAACTTGGGAGGCAGGGCAAGATACAAGTGGAATAAATTCTAGCTGGTTGGGCAGCATCTGGAGTGGGTTTTCTCATTTCTGAGAAAAAGATGGAGGGGTGGCACTAAAAGAGAGGTCTGGATTAGTGCGTGGCGGGCAGCTTGTTTTACAGCATCACCCAGAACGGGCTTCCGCAACCTTGTGCCCTCCAGATGTTTTGGACTTCAACACCCATCAGCCCCAGCCAATATGGCCAGTAGTCATGCATGCTGGGAATTGTAGTCCTACACATCTGGAGGTCGCCACGTTCAGGAAGGCTGCCCTAGAAAAAGAATAAAATGGGTGCAAGAAGTTTTAATGAAAACTGGAGGTTGGACTTTCCTTAGGATCTGAGCACGCTGGGTTGTCAGCCAGTGGATCCAGAATTCCCTTGGTGCCTGTCCCAAACAGGGAATTTGAAGTCTCTTCTTGCCTCTGACACTTCTGATCTATTTCCATGTTTCATCAGATGCAAGACCTCACTCTTCTTCTCTTTCACTTCCCAGAGGCCAGGTCCACGAGGCCCTCCTGGACCGCGAGGGCCCCCAGGAACACCTGGCAAGGATGGCATAGATGTAAGTATCGGACCGCCCAGGATTGGACCAAGCTAGAGGGAGAAAGGGGTGGAGCATTGGCTGGACAGTCTAATAGGTTGATTAGAACTGCTGCTGGTGGTAGAAAGAAGGACCAGCCTCCTGCCTGGCACAAGAACTTGTGAATTATTGTGTAGAACTTGGCTCTTGCATTCCTCCTTTATGAGAGAACCTGAAGAAGCCATTTTTCTTCAAGCGCAGAACATCTAGTTCATTTCAAACATACCTTCTGATCAAGACATCTTCCTTGGGAGAAAAATGACCACAACTTCTCTGATGGTCACCTGCTTCTGCTGGCCAAAAGCAAGCACAGAGATAAGCAATGCTTTCCAAATCAGACCTGAGTATTCACTACTAGGATGAATATTCAAGTGAGCACCTTGTTTAAAAGGCTTGATTTACATTTTGATCAACCCAAATGCGGACTAATTAGACATCAGGAAAGCTGGCATGTCTTGATTTGCATGACACTTTGTTTTCCTTCTATTTCCCCCCCCCCCCCCAATTTCATAGCATAGGTTTTCCTAAATAATCCATTATAACAAAATAAAATTCAAAGTCAGGAAAATAATATTTAAAATACTTTTAAGTTTATTTATACCAGCCTTCCCCAACCTGCTGCCCTCCAGATATGTGCAGCTATAACTCCCAGCATTCCTTATTGTCTGTGCTGGCTGGGGCTGATGGAAGTTGTAGTCCAAAATATCTGAAGGGCACCAGGTTGGGGTAGGATGGTTTATACTATACAGAATGGTTCAAATAAATTTTTCCCACCATGATATAAAGGTCGACATTCTCAACAGTAACTCTAGTTCTTAGCTGCTCACTACAATGCGATGGATCACTGGGAGTTTTCCTGGTTGTAATACAAGAAGCCGCCCTCAGAGCAAACCTATGTCTTCAAAACATAGGTGGAATGTATCGTTAAATGGTGTGACCGCACTTAGAATGTTGTGTACAGGTCTGGTCACCACACCTCAAAAAGCATATTGTAGGGTTGGAAAAAGTGCAGAAATGAGCAACTCAAATGATCAAGGGGCTGGAGCAGCTCCTGTATGTGGAAAGGTTACAACAGCTGAGATTGTTAAGCTCAGAAAAAAGGCACGTAAGGGGAGACACGATAGAGGTGTGCAAAATTATGTATGGTGTGGAGAAATAATACTAGAATGCAATGGGGTCATCTAATGAAGCTGATTGGTGGGAGATTCAGGATGGATGAAAGGAAGTCCTTCTTCACACAGCGCAGAGTTAAACTATGGAATTCACTTCCACAAGATGTAGTGATGGCCACCAATTTGGAGGGCTTTAAAAGAGGATTGGACAAATTCATGGAGGAAGCCATTGGGTGGCTACTAGTCCTTATGGCTATATGCCTCCTCCAGTATCAGAGGCAGTATGCCTATGTACAACAGTTGCTGGGGAAGATGGGCGGGAGGGTGCTTTTGCACTCATGTCCCACTTGTGGGTTTCCCGTGGGCAGCT
This sequence comes from Shinisaurus crocodilurus, assembly GCA_021292165.1. Taxonomy (NCBI): domain Eukaryota; kingdom Metazoa; phylum Chordata; class Lepidosauria; order Squamata; family Shinisauridae; genus Shinisaurus; species Shinisaurus crocodilurus. Next base: position 510,922 of record JAHFWL010000075.1, on the reverse strand, counting down.
GGTTGGCCACTGTGTGAACAAAATGCTGGACTAGATGGACCCTTGGTCTGATCCAGGAGGGCTCTTCTTATGTTCTTAAAAACATTTAATCAAACTAGCAAACATTTTTATTGTGAAATTGGCAATTTTAAATTACTTGACATAGGCAGCAATGACAGGTTTCAGGGGGCATGTAGAAATATAGGAAGCTGCCTTGTGCTGTGCTAGACCATTGGTCCATCTAGCGCCCCAGTATTATCAACACTGACTGACAGCAGCTCCCCAGGGCAGGATTTTTCCCCACTCTACCTGGAGATGCCGGGGATCGAACCAGGAACCTTCTGAATGCAAAGTGGGTGTTCTACCCCTGTTCAACCCCTCTTCTATCAAAGAAGACACATAGTTATTCTTTGGTCCACCACTTCAGGAGATCTGACAACTCTACCAACTCCTCTTCCCAACATGCAGTGCAAGTAAAAAATACTCCCATCTTTTGTGTTCTTGTTGGTGTGAATCATATGGACAACTCTTCTATTTTGGAAAGAATGAAGGGCATTTGGTTTCCTGAACATCCCTTCATACGGCTTGCTGTTAATCACTCTTTTCTTTGATCTCCTTGAGATCAAAGAACATTTGATCTTTGATCCCCTTGAGAGCCAGTGTGGTGTAGTGGCTAAGGTGATGGACTGGGACTCAGGAGACCTGGGTTCTAGTCCCCACTCTGCCATAAAGCTCACTGGCTGACTTTGAGCCAGTCACTGACTCTCAGCCTAGCCTACCCCACAGGGTTGTTGTGAGGATAACATGGAGAGGAGGAGGAGAATCATGTAAGCTGCCTTGGGTTTCTTGCAAGAGGAAAAGGGCAGGATATAAATGCAATAATAAATAAATAAAAACATAAGAAGAGCCATGCTGGATCAGACCAAAGACCTATTTGGTCCAGCATTCTGTTCCCACAATGGCCAACCAGGTGCCTCTGGGAAGCCCACAGAGCAGACATGTGCACAATATGAAATCCTTATTGATGATGATGATGATGATGATGATGATTGATGATAGCGATAGCAGCAGGATTAACACTGAAATTCCTACATGCTTGATTGGTCTGTGGGATGGGGCAGGGAACATATTCCTACATGAGGAGATCTATGGAATGTCTAACCTTCAAAATCAGTACTGTGTTTTTTTTCCCTGTGCAACATCCCAAATTTTAGTCCACGGTGGCCTATTTGCACTGTGGGTGTAAATGTGGCAACTTCATAGAGCTAGGAGCCTCTGTATTAATTCTGCTGTCTTTTATTCCATCTTTAGGGAGAGCCCGGTCCCCCTGGCTTGCCTGGTCCAGCAGTAAGTATTTACCGCATTTCATTTTGTCCATGGGGCAGTTCGACAGGAAATGAACAGGCGTATCTTTAGGTTCAAGGGGTGCACAGTTATGGGGCGTAAAGGGGGTGGGAGGAGGAGAGACGACAAAAAGCTGAGGAACACATTTGTCTGGGGAAGAAAAGCGGCTTCCGGTCGCCTCATTAGGATTTTAGAAGGAAGGATGTGGGAAACAGCTTGGAGGCCTCAAACTTGGACTGCGATGAAGTCGCAGAGGGGCGACGACAAATCCTGAGGGAGCAGCCATTTCTCTTTCTCCACGTGCTACACAAAAATGGATGAAGGCTGCAGAGGAACCTGGAAGGGCCTAGCTGAAAGGATAGGTGTTTAGCAAGTGAGTCAACACAGGCAGCAACACATGATACATCTCCCTGTTATGGTCCTGCTGGGGATGGGGTGGGGGTGGGTGACTAGAAAGACGGAGGACAAATAATAGTGACCCATTTCAAGAAGAAATATCTTAGGCCATTCAGTGGTCAGAGCAGAAGGTCTGTAGACAGATGCAGAAGGTTGGGAGCTATCCTGTACCCATAGTCCAGCACAGTGGGGGGGGGGAGGAATTTGTAGCCCTCCAGATGTTTTGGCCTACAACTCCCATGATCCCTGTCCATTGGCTATGCTGGCTGGGGCTGATGGGAGCTGTTGATCAAAACATCGGGAGGACCACAAGTTGCCCACCCATGTGGATAGGTGGTAATGCTAGACTTAACCATGTGGTTGAGGCCTACAGATGAATACCACATCATGTGGTTACCGGAACCATATTGTAAGCGTTTCAGCAGTGGCAGCTCCAGGTTTTGGGGGCCCCTTGGGCAAGACACCCCCAATGGGACCTCATGCTCAAAGCCTACTTCCTCGTGGCCACTGTCATGGCTGCTCCTCTACTTCCTCATCCTTTCTGCTTGCTTACAAGCAGAGAGCCAATGGGCAAGCAAGCAGAAAATACGACACCTTCTCATCACTGCTGCTTGCTTGCTTTGCTCACTCCCTCTGGGCTAGAGAGCGAGAGGTGGGCAAACAAGCGGGTTGCAGTGGTGAAGAGGAGGAGCAGAATGAAGGGGGTCTTTTCAGTGGGCCCCTGATGAGGTGTGGGCCCTCGGCAGGTGCCAGACCATGTCGACCTTTGATGCCGACCCTGTGTTTAAGTAGCTACCCTATGGCTCCTGTTTGTTTGAATCCCCAGTAAGTCAAAGCGTGAAGGAATGTATTGCTCCTGCAATTCTTTTAAAAGCCCCTTCATGTTTGCCTAAGATCACCAGGGATGTTGAAGAGTCCTTGGTCTCGAGTCACGAGTCTTTGGACCCGAGTCTCGAGTCCAAGTCCTTGGTCCAAAATGGTGACTCACGAGTCCTGAGTCACTCCCAAAGCTGACTCCACGAGTCCCTATTAAAATCAATGGGGTTTTCCCCCAACAAAATAAGGCTACTTCAGATGTGTGGCTTAGACAAACCCAAAATAACCAGGCAGGCAGAGGAGGCAGGGAACCCCAAAGCAGGCAGGCAGAGGCATTTGTCTTGGACAATTCAAACTGTGGAACTGGTTAAGAAGAGACCAGGCAGGCAGAGGAGGCAGGGAACCCCAGGCAGGCAGGCAGAGGCAGCCAAACCCAAAATGTCTGAAAGGTTGCATTAGGAAAATGATTTTTAAAAATAAACTTGGATTGTTACTGCAATTGGGTCCAGACAGCACCTGCAGGTGGCATCAAGCAGGGATGTTGAAGAGTCCTTGGTCTCGAGTCCCGAGTCGAGTCTCGAGTCCCATTAAAAATATTGGGACTCGAGTCCGAGTCGAGTCAGAGGGGGGACTCAGTCCGACTCACGAGCCGAGTCCTCAAGTCCGAGTCCCCATCCCTGAAGATCACAATAGGGGGTAGGGGGGGTCAGACAAAACTAGAGTTGGAAACACTGCAGAAAAGGGCAACTAAATTGATCAAGGGGCTGGAGCAACTCTCCTAAGAGGAAAAGGTTTCAACATCTGGGATTGCTTAGCTTAGAAAAAAGGCGAGTAGAGGGAGACATTTATGTGCATTTAGATGGGAAAAAGGCCTACAACTCCCAGCATGCCAGCATGCTGGAATTAATTGCAGACCTTTTTTTCCATCTTAACATCCATAGGATAGCACCTTTAGAGGCTGCCTGACAAATCTAGGTGATTTGCAGTAGGTGATCTGCACAAATCTAGGTGATTTGTAGTAGATTGGCAAGAATTTCTGACCCCCAATGGTTTGACAACAGCAACAACACAAACAGCCTTTTTTCCCTCCCTCAATTAGGCTGCCCAAATCAAGAAAATTTGGAGGGAAATTGGAGTAGATTTGTGTGTGAAAGAATGTGTGCGCAAGTTCCACTTCTTGTACTGAAAAACAAATTCCTGGGCTGAGCCTGTGCTCAGGGCACCTTGTCCCACAATTCCCTGCCGGCCACCTTGAGACACTATTTTGCACCTGGCTCCAGTTTTTGGACATTGGGGTTCTAGTGAAAAACAAAGTAGGCTCTGGTAAGCCTCAAGTCTGCCCACCCCTGGTCTACATGACAATACCATCCTGCTACAACAAAGTCACATACCCAGGTCACTGAAGGAACTGGGCATGTTTAGCCTTCAGAAGAGAACACTGAGGGGAGATATGATAGCGCTCTTCAAGTACTTGAAAAGATTGTTACACAGAGGAGGGCCGGGATCTCTTCTCCCAGAGTGCAGGACACGGAATCATGGGCTCAAATTACAGGAATCCAGATTCCACCTAAACATCAGGAAAAAATTCCTGACTGTTAGAGCAATACAACAATGGAACCAACTACCTAGGGAGGTGGTGGGCTCTCCCACTCTGGAGGCATTCAAGGTGCAGCTGGACAGACATCTGTCAGGGATGCTTTAACCTGGCTTCCTGCATTGAGCAGGGGGTTGGACTCGATGGCCTTATAGGCCCCTTCCACTATTCTATGATTCTATGTATTCTTGGTGGCTAATTTCCTCCACACCACTTAGAAACTCAGCTAAGCTTGAACACGATCCTCAAAGGCTGTAAGTGATCTGTAGATTGGCTCTGCTGGCTGGAACTAAGTTGTTGTCATGGAAATGTTGCTTAATTGTGAGGTTTTAATTGTGTGGGTTTCTAAATCCATCATCGATGTTGTTAAATTTTGAGATTTGAGTGAATTTAGTCTAAGAAATTCTTTGTCGGATGCTACTATAGAGCTAGTGCCTTAAGAAAGTATTAACTCTGTACGCCGCCAAACCATCGCGTTATATCTCTGTAATTGTTATATTAACAGTGCCTGCCTATTAATCTGGTTTAGGGGCCTAAAGGGGCACCAGGGAAGTCTGGGAAGTCTGGGGATGCAGGATTACCTGGCCTTCCAGGAGTAGACGTAAGTATTAAAGTTCCCCTTTCCCCCCACATCCATGAGCGTATTTCCTAGAGTGCTTTGTTGACACATTAAGGCTTTATTCCAGTGCTCAAATTATGTAGAGGGAAGGTAGAGGGACCCATGATGTAAACCTCAAATACCCCCGACTTTTAGCAAAATCATGCCTTCCTTAGTCTTCCAAAAACAGTAGGCAAGAGGGCCCACCACAAAAGGTAAGAGGGCTGCCCCCTTTCTTCCTTCTTTCCAAGGTGGCTGGGAATGATGGGAATTGCAGTCTAACACATCCGGAGGGCACCAAGTTGGGGAAGGCTGCCCTAGATGGTAATTCTTAGATCTATCGTTTTTGTTCCTAATCCTATTTTCTCTGCTGCCCTGCCTTTTTTTCAGGGTTTAACAGGATCTGATGGCCCACCTGGGCCAAACGGACCACCGGGAGACAGAGTAAGTACCAGAACTTTAAAACCTAGGAGGTGGGCTGAGTCATAGCGCCATCAGTGGCAAAGTGCCCCTTGACTGAAGTAGAATCGTAATAGTAATCTATGAGTTATTATTGCACAGAAGGCCAAGCTGTGCTAATGACACTACAAGTGGTACAGCCAGTGAGAACTTGTGGCAGAAGGAGCCATGGCTCCAGCTATGACACAGGCCTCTCTATGATGAGAAACTTTGTCTGGGGGGGACCGTGCCTCTTCAGGCTGCAGGTGGAGGCTCAAATGCTTCCCCGTACAAAAAACAATTCTTGCACATAGCAAACTGGCACATTAGGAAACAAGGTGGGTTGCAATCCTTTCCCTCGACCAGGGCCGGCGCTACCGCTAGGCAGACCCAGGTGGCTGCCTAGGGTGCGTGGCGGAACAGGGCGCAGCGTTTCTGCGCCCCTTCCTCGCCTCCGGCGCGCTCCTGCCCCGCCTGCTGCCTCCGCCGCGCCTCCCCGCCCGCTCGCCAGCCGCTGCCGCCGCCGCTGCACCTCCCCCCCGCGCGCGCGCTCGCCCGCCCGCCACCTACCTACCTTCCCGTCGTTTCTGGAGCCCCGCCGGCGTTGTTTTGGCGGGAGGAGGAACCAGGGCAACAGGGCTTAAACAGCCCTGTTGTCCTGGTTTCCCCGGCAAAAAAAAAAGTGTGGGGGTCCCGTCGCGTCGGAGGAGGAGGCGGCAGCGGCGGCAGCAGCAGCAGCCAGCAGCGGGGGCGGGGGGAAGGTAGGTGGTGGTGGGGCGGGGGCGGGGGCGGCGTGGGGGGGGTTGCAGAGCAGGGCTGCTTTGCTCCGGAGCCCCCCCCACGGCACGAGAGGGGGGGCGCTAAATATAATTTGGCCTAGGGCGCCAAACAGCCCTGCACCGTTCCTGCTCTCGACATGCTAGTTTTATACATGGAGGGTTTGGGGGCGGGGTTTTTTATATATGGTGGAACATTCAATCATGCATGCTCCCGTCTCAAGTGGCACAGTCCAGCCACAGGTTTACCACTCCAGGGGGTACGAGGCCTAATAAGAATTCAGCTTCTTCCAAAGGAGCCCAAAGAGGAGGAGTTGCCCTGTTTCATCTTCATAACAACTTGTAAAGAGAACCACACTCAAGACTTCCACTAAGTGTCATGTCTGAAGATGGTTTTTAATCCAGATCTCTCCTGTCCAAGTACAACAGTGGTCTCCCAGGAATTATAACCTCCCAATGTAAATAAATAAATACAGGCAGTCCCCAAGTTAAGAACGTCCAACTGACAGGCAACCCATACTTAAGAAAGGACTTCTGGATTCCCCGGCGCTACGTCGTTTACGTAGAGTACATAGCATAGTATACTACACAATTTGCGTAATTTACGCAATTTGCATAAATGCTGATTTTAATGTATAGAACGCTATGCTGTTCCGACTTACATACAAATTCAACTTAAAGACATTCTTAAGAACAGAACTCGGTTGTAACCTGGGGACTGCCTGTACATAAATAAATGCTGCAATTGTCTTTAGCATGAGGAATGTAGCTTCAGGAAGCTGGGGATCAATCCAGCCCTCGGGCTTCTCTACATGAAGCATTTATTGTGCATTCGTGATTCCTCACTCAGGGTAGTTTGTGGTTGCTTTACATGACGTCATCCTCCAGGGCCTCTCCCGTTCTTTGCAACCATTTCCACAGCATTTTTTTAGATCGAGGAAAGTGTGGTATTATCTAGAAATAGCGGAATGAACCAGGAATGAGACCCTTGTGTATTTGCGCAATTCCGTTATACTGCAGTGCCACCTTCTGGTTGTGTAATGGAACATATAGAAAGGCAGAGAAAGAAAAACCCCAGGGGGAAAAACCACTTGTAAAGGAGCCAATCTTAATCCTGCAAAGAATCTGGAAGCAGAAGCCTCGGTAAATTGGCGGCTTAAAAGCCTCATGTAGAGAACTGCCCTTAGTGGTGTCCGCTGACTTTCAGAGTTCCACCAACTTTCTCGAATGGAGCATTTTCATAGCAGAGAAGGACTGAGCGTTCATCTATCCTCTGCATATTAAGGGATTTAGCGCAGAGATTTGTGAGAATTCCATCACTGATAGAATCAGCAACTGCATTTGGGAACTTTTCCATTTATTCAGCCATTATAGAGAAGGGTAATGCAAACCATTTCCTAACTAGCCAGGGTTGCAAACAGTTTAAGATCCATGAGAAGTAGACCAGGGAAAAAACCAACCCTGATAAAATAAATAAATAAAAAGCTAAGCTGGCATTTGTAAACAAAGTTGATCTTTATAGGATTACCGCTTGATCTTAAGGGAGTGGGGGCAGGATTAATTATGCTTTTGAGCTCTCAGAACCTGTCCATCTGATTAAAGGGTTTTCTTTAAATTTAATGGAAAACAAAAACATTTCTAATCTGGTTTGGTATGCAGAATGCCAGGGTGCCTTCCATTTCATCTCCAAATAAAATAACCATTACTCAGATGTTTCCCAGAACTAAGTCTCTCTCTGTCCTTCTAAACTCTTGATATAATTTCCCAAGATCTAAAAAAAAAAAAGCCTCGGAGAATATCTTCCAAAGCTATCATTAAAATATTTTGCATTTATATCCTTGAAAGGAATCTTTTAGGTTGTGTGGGAGGGCTTTTATCGTCCAATTGATGATTAACTCCCACAAGGGGAAGGAGAAGAGGGACCCGCTTTCTTTTCCCTTTTTTTTTTTTTTTGGTTAGTTTTCTGTTTCGTTATTGGAGACAAATTGCCTCATGCGTGAGTGGAAGGCTCTTCGGACTGCACAAGAGGGGGCTGCCAATTTTATCCCCAACGGCTGCATTCTCCATCTCATCACAAGCCATTCTGGAAGCCTCCCCTCCACTCAAACATCAGAAGTGGCTTTTGGTGCTATGTGTGGGGTTTCCGTGGGAAAGGGGAGCAGGCATGCCCCATTTTGTTTCTGGAATACCACCCACTTCCCCCTGCCCTACCGTTTAATCCATACCCCTTTCTCTCTGGCCTGGTTTGAACATAACACTAAGCCAGCCTTCCCCAACCTGGTACCCTCTAGCTGTGTTGAACTACAACACCCATCATTCCCTGGCTGGGAATGATGGAACTTGTAGTCCAACACTTCTGGAGGGCGCCAAGTTGGAGAAGGCTGCACTAAGCCATGGTGTGGTTTGTTGAAATCTGGCTTGTCTGTGACCTGGTTTGCACTTAATGACGACACATTGGTTTAAAAAACCTATGGGTTGCCGTGCCCAGCGCACCCTCCTCTCCTGCTCCACAACCTACGATTGGTTCTTTTGTTGGTTGTGGAGCATGACACGCAAACCCAGACCGCTGGGTTCTTTGGGGGATAAACAACTCAGCGCTTAACACATGGTTTGTTTGCTGGGTTAACTGCTGGTTTGTTTAGCCCCTAAACAAACCACACATCACACTCCGCAACCTACAAAGGAGCCAATCATGGGTTGTGGAGTCAAAGCAGAAGAGGCAGGCATGCTGCAGGCAGCGCACCGACCTTCTCCCACTTACGCATGACACCCCATCAGTTTTTAAACTCATGGGTTGTCGTTACGTGCGAACAGGGCTGTTGTATCTGAACCCATCCCTGCAGAGAAACCATGATTTGCTAACCAAGCTATAAACCATAAATAGAACCCATGGTTTGTTGTTGGTTTATGAAATCTGGCTTGTTTTAAAGATGGATTGTCATGATGTCTGTACTCAAAACCATGGCTTATCCCTGGCTTGTTTGTGTTGCTGTCTGCCCTGAAACAGAGGTGCCTGATAAGAGCAGCCTGAAAACGAAACCGGTCTGGAGGCTGGCACAATGGATGGGAGAGAAACAAACCAGAAGTAGGGGAAACAAGCCGCACTTTGTTTGCTCATCTGCAAAACCATTCAGGGCTAGAGCAACAAACCCTACTTAACTTAAACTATGGCTTATCATTATGTGTGAATGCAGCCTCTCTCTCTCTCTCTCTCTCTCTCTCTCTCTCTGTGTGTGTGTGTGTGTGAGTGAGTGAAGTTTCTTAAGGTGTGTTCACACAGCCAGAGGTGTTGGACATTGTTGCAAAGGTTGTTGGCTTGAGGTTCTGAGCTCCTCTTACAGATTTATTTGATGCATTTGTTACATCGCTGTTTCCTCAAGCCGTTCAGGGCAAGCTCAGACAGCTGCTTAACACATTGCCTTAGGGTGCCATTATTAGGGGGTCAACACGGTTGGACATCTGCCTCCAGTAGGAGGCCCACCGCCAAGCCCTGGATCCCCCTGGTCTTGTTGCTGCCCCTCCTCCTCCTCCTCCTCCTCCTCGCTGTTGCTGCCTGTTTCACCTGCCCTCTTTGAATGAACAGTGAGAGGAGAAAGAAGGAGCAGTAGCTTGTGTACACCTTGTCCTCTGGGCCCAAAGAAGGAGGCAAGCAGATGGACAGTGGCCACAGTGGTGAGGAGGTGGGCCTGTTCACAGAGCAAGGCACACTGAGAGCATCTTGCCAAAGGGTACCTCAAAATCTGGAACACTAAAGATACTGGCAGACGTTTATTTTTATTCTAAAATCCCTCTTAGTGTAATACCTTTGTTACACTAAGGCCAACCGGAAGAACACCAAAAATGTGTAAGCTTTCAAGACGTTCTTCATCAGTGGTGATGACACCAAATTTGCAACATCAAGAGAACTTTGTTCGGGTCTTCTTTTGTTTTGTCCTTTCCCCCTTCCGTCTCTGTTTTCAGAGCCTTGAAACTGTGATTCATCTTACCATCTGCCTGCCCCTGGCATCATTGTTTTGAGCACAGCCAAAGTATTATTAAAAGTGCACTGTCCTGACCCCCCTCCAGGAATCCTCCTCTGAGGACGAGTATGACTCACCCAGGGCCAGGGACACTCCTCAGGAGCAGAGTTCAGACACTGCTGCTCCAGACGGGGCCGGCCGGGCAGCTGAAGAGCTGGCAGGCCCCTCTGGCATGAGCCGTGGGAGCTCCCCAGCCCGGGAGGAATCAGAATCAGAGGTAGAGGTGGTGCAGGCCCCGAGTCCCAGACAGAGGAAGAAGATGAGACGGCAGCAGTGCTTTTTTTCTGGAGAAAAGGGTACCGGAACTCTTGGATTACATTTCCTCGGGAGTAGATGGCAATTAAATTGTAATGCAATTAATAGAAGAAAAGGTGCTGGAACTCAGTTCCGGTGAGTTCCACCAGAAAAAAAGCCCTGGACGGCAGGAAAAGATGCAGGCCCCTCGACGTAGCGTCCGGTTGCAAACCAGGGCAGCGGCCTTGTGAGGCTTTTATAATCAGCCTGCTGCTAAGGAGCCCCAGCTGCGGGACGGGCGTGCCCCAGCAGCAGGCAGTAGAAAAGCACTCACTCACTGAAGCCTGGGTATTGGGAAACAACGTCCTCCTTGACTCTTGTTCCTGATCCCTGACCCTGCTCCTGAACCTTGGACTCTTGGACTCTACTTCGGACTCACCCTGACTACGCCTCTGCTCGACCCTTGGACTTTTGTTTGACACTCTCGGCTTGATTCCTAGGACTGTAAGACCACGCTCTTTCTTCTCTCTGCAAGCAGGCAACCCAGATCCTTATCTTATCTCAGCTGGACTTGGCAGCGCTCCCAGAAGCCAGGCAGCTGCTGGCTGCCGGCCAGCCTTAAGCCGGACATGCACATTGGATTCTCTGCCCCGTCCCTCCACTGTTAAAGCCTTTAATTAGGCAAAATCGAAAGGACCCCCGACAGCAATTCGAGTCCAGAGTCCAATTTAAGAGCGCAAGTGCACTCTCTGAAGCAGAACTTAGATTTGAGATTTTGATCAAGGCAAAAGAAGGCAAAGCAGCCAGCCAAAGAACTGGGCATGTTTAGCCTTCAGAAGAGGAGACTGAGGGGAGATATGATCGCACTCTTCCAGTACTTAAAGGGTTGTCACACAGAGGAGGGCCAGGATCTCTTCTCGATCATCCCAGTTTGTAGGACACGGAATAATGGGCTCAAGTTACAGGAACCTAGATTCCACCTAAACATCAGGAAAAATTTCCTGACTGTCAGAGCAATGAGACAATGGAACCAACTACCTAGGGAGGTGGTGGGCTCTCCCAATCTGGAGGCATTCAAGGTGCAGCTGGACAGGCCATCTGTCAGGGATGCTTTGACCTAGATTCCTGGCATTGAGCAGGGGGTTGGACTCGATGGCCTTGTAGGCCCCTTCCAACTCTACTTTTCTATGATTCTATGATTCTAATCCTTACAGCATCATGAAAGCTGGTAAAATTACGTAACAGTTTGGGGTGCAGGACAAAATCAGGGGTGGTGCTAGGTACCGAAAAGATCCGAGGCCCAGGCCCACAGGACAAAAAAAGAAGAAGCACAAATTTGCATGTGCTGATTTACATACAGTAATACCTTGGATTGCAAGCATAATTCATTCTGGAACCGTGCTTGTAATCCAAAACACTCTTATATCAAAGCGAGTCTCTGGCGGGAGTGAGCAGGGCCGATTTCGGCCCGCTACACCAGCTCAAGGCGAGCGGTTGCATCCCTATTTGTCTTGCAAGACCTTGCTCGTTTATCAAGTCAAAAATTTTTAAAAAATTTGCTTGTCTTGCAAAATGCTCACAGACCAAGTTACTTGCAATCCAAGGTATTACTGTATTTATTATTTATTTTAAGTATATATTTTTTAATCCTGTTCCTGACCAAAAAGGCTCCTGGAGCAGCTCACATGCGATAAGTAAAACAAGACAATCCCTGCTCGCAGGGTTACAATTTAGAAAAGACACAACACAAGAGGAAAGGGGATGGGGAGGGAAGAAGGGGGGGGGGAAAGTAAGCCATCTTTCAGCAAGGCTGATGAAGTGACCCAGCTTCCCCTTTCACCCACCTCTCACATCTCCCTCTGTACAGCCTGCTGGGATGGCTGCTGGTGGTGACAGCCGATGGAAGAGGGACCTTCACATGAGGGAGGCCTCTCAGCAGGGCTGCTTGTAAATCTGTGCGGCACACACAGCGCAGTTGGCTCTTGGTTCTGCAGGTGGCTTAACGCCGAGCCTTCTGCCCAGCCTGAAATGGAAGAGATGCCTGCGAAAGAATGAGCCTGGTCTCGTCCCCCACCCCATTTACCTGCGGCAAGCACAACCGGAAGAAAATCAGCTATACAGAAGGGAACAGGATTGGTGGCATATTGTATGTACCCCGTCATGTATATGCTTCCAAAGCAAGAAAGGAAGGGCTGGGCTGCGGCTCAGTGGCAGAGCACACGCTTTGCAAGCGGAAGGTCCCAGGTTCAGTCCCCGGCTTCTCCAGGTAGGGCTGGGAAGGGACCTCTGCCTGAGATCCTGGAGAGCCATGGCCAGTCACTGTAGGCCAGTGGTCTTCACCCTTTTCAGATCTGGCACCAATCTTTTCATCCAGGCATCAGCAACTTGTGGCCCTCCCCATTTTTATTTTTTTGGGGGCCTACAACTCCCATGAACTCATAGCCAGCAAAGCCAATGGTGAGGGATGCTGGGAGTTGTAGGCCAAAACGCTGGGAGGGTCGCAGGTTGTCCACCCTGACTTTATCCCACACATGCATTTGGGGGCTCACTTAACTGTATATTTGTATGGCGGCGATGCTGCTAGTGTGTGACCCACCGTAGGTCAGGCTGCAACTTGGTAGTGGCTCCCAACCCCCCAGTCTGAAGGCCGATGTATCCGGAGATAGATGGGTGAATGATCCGACCTGACGTGCCGTTGTAAGACCGACACTGGTGATTTAAAATGTATATATGGTGGTATTCTGTTTTTTTCTGTTTTAAAATATTCAAAGTGGGTTAACAAAAGAAACAAGCTATCCAGTTAAAACATGCACAGATAAAAGCCACAATGGCAACAGTAACAGTAAATAAAAAGAAGAGAAAACAGCAACCATTAAAATCTAATAAGTCAAGTAAGAGCAGATAAAAGCAGATAAAATTATATTTTCAACTTCTGTATTTTTCTATTTATATGGCTAATTGTACAAATTTTAATGTTGTGAAGCTGCCTTGAGTCCCAGTACTGTGGGAATAAGGCGGGTTATAAATAAATATAATAATAACAACAATAATAGTAACAACAACAGCAAGAAGGAGGAGGAGGAGGAGGAGGAGGAGGAGGAGGAGGAGGAGGAGGACACAGATCACTCATTAAAGCAGGGGTGTAGAAACTTAGGCTTCGTGGTCCAATCTGGCCCTCTGGAGGTCCCCAGAATGCCACAGCCCTTCCCCCAACCACTGATCACTTGGCAGATTCCTGGCTTTGATGCAGTATTTCCCCATACTAAAAGGTTGAAATGCCTCTCCTATAGCTTAGTTACTGGCAGTAAGAGCTTTAATCTAAAATATGCTAGTATTTTTAGTCCCGTGCCTTTTTCCTTTGGTCCCACCCACCAATGAAGTGTTCCCCCTCCCCGCCAAGAGCTTCTCCGAAATGGAATTTGGCTCTTGGGCTGAAAGTGGTCCCCTATTCGTGTGTTAAAGCCTTGCAGAATAAAGATGTCTTGATCTGATATCTGAAGGACACCAGTCTTGGTGCTGCATGAGTCTAACCTGGGAAGAGAGTTCCATGGATGGATGGCCTGAAAAATGTCAATAAATGAAAAGGGTGGTGATGTTGGAGGAAAAGGTCTGTATCTTGTCCCATAAAGCTGAGTGAGATCCAATGAAAGCCAACCTTTTTTCCCAGTCTGCCCAGGGGTCCATTTCTTGGTAACCAACAGACGGAACACAGAAAACTGGCTTTGATATATGTCACAGTGAATGTGGACATGTTTTATATGAATGCTGACAATCCCAGATGAATGCTGTGACTGTCCAAAAGCTTGGAGATTAACCACTGAGCATTCATAGGCATTGAAATGTGATTGCCAGCATTCACTTGCCTGTAAAGCAGGGAAATTTAAAAAATTATTTAAAAATTATTATTTCATGGCAAAAACCAAATCGCCATGAAAATTTGATGCAGCACTAATTTTATGTTTCGATCTGACAGGGCGCCATGGGGCCTGCGGGGCCAACTGGACCAGCGGTAAGTGAACCTCCAGTTTTGTATACCTTGCATGTAATGATTACTCTGCAGTACAATGTCAACAGGGACCCTCCGTGCTCCTGTTTCTGAAGTCATAGCAATAAGACAACACCACAGATCGGTGGCAGAGCACATATTTGGCATGTGGAAGGTTTCAGGTTCAACCCCTGGCATCTTCAGTGAAAAGGATCAGGTAGCAGAGCCAGCAAAGACCTCTCCCTGCAACCCCGGAGACTCACTGCCAGTCAGAATCGACAATACTAGACTAGCAGTGCAATCCAGTATGGCTGCCTATAACCCAACAAACTCAGAGGATTATGGGCATCCTGTCGAGGGCGGGAGGAGCGTGGAGGAAAAGGCCGCCTCTGCACTCCTCCCACCCTGCAAAAGACTTAGATGGCTGATTTCGGCCATCTAAGTCTTTTGCCCCGGAGTGCAAGGAGGGGAGGCTGAGACGTCGCCAGGATACTATGTATCATGGCAGAGCCTCTCCCCCCCCCCCCGCCATCCAGAACACCCACAAACCTCCAGCTCCAAAGTTGGTCTTCCAACCTCGGAGCCACAGGCCAGCACAGTTCTTTCCACACCGGTTGCGAGCGTAGAGGGAGGGCGCTCCGAGGTCGGAGTCCCAGCTCCAACCTGGGAACACGTTTCCGAGGTCGGAGCTGGGACTCCGACCTCTCCTATGACCATCTAGACTCTGTCTGGTGGCCATAGGATTGCATGCTAGATGAACCAATGGTAAAATTCACTATATAAAGAAGCTTGTTAAAGGCTGTAACTCAGTGGTAGAGCACCTGCTTTATATGCAGAAGGTCCCAAGTTCAATCCCCGATATCTCCAAGTAGGTCTAGAAAAATTCTTGCCAAAACCTGGAGAGCTGCTGCCAGTCATTGTCGACAATACTGGCCTAGATGGACCAATGGCCTGACTCAGTATAAGGCAGCTTCCTGTGTTCCTATATGTTCATGAGTAGACAAGAGAGAAGATGGCAATCTCCCATTGGACAAGATTTAAATATTCTTAAACTGGAGTCCCAGAATCAATAAAAGCTAACCCCAAATGTTGTGTATGTTTGGCCATTATTGGTTATGGGGGTGAAAGGGAAATTGAGTTGTTGGGAATATTCCTTCTGTTGGTCCTAGCAGAGTTTTGGACCAGATCATAAAAGCTATAAATATACAAAATGGCCCATTTTACAAATCTCATACCATTGCTGTGAGAAGCTGTGAAGTTCACAATGTTTTCTATCTTCTCTGTAGTACACTTGATCACCTTACACTTGATGTAAATTACTATGTTTACTGAGATGCCACTGCTTAGAATGATTTCAGGGGAATACGAGCATATATCCCTTACTGGACAAGAAGTTGGCTGCTCGTGATTAACTGGGGTTTATCATGGGCTCATAAACCATGGTTTATCATGATGGAAATAAGCCCAGGCAAGTTCATTCCCCATCTCCTCTCCTCCAGTGCAGCCACAAGGAAGTGTAGACGTGTTTGTTTTGATTTTTTATTAACTGCAGCTTACCAGTTTCTTCCAAAGCTAACAAACTGCGGTTAATCTGAAGTATGGTTTAATTGAAACAAGCCAACTTCAAACAATGGGTTATGAAGCTGGCTGGTTTGAACAACCTCTAGTTAAGTTTAACCACAGTCTAGGCTTGGGCTGTAACGCTAAACTGTGGTTAACTAAAAACAGAAGCAGAAGTTTCCAATCTCCTCCTCATGGCCAGAATAAGACAAGGAAGGGGAGCACCTGAGCCCAAAGCCGGCCTAGGCTAATTCCCATCATGATAAACCATGGCATATTGTGATGTCCAAATACAGCCAAAGTATATGCAGTCTGGTGCTGTATGCAGAGCTCCTTCTCCAGACAGCTATTACAGCTGTGCATGTAGCTGCAATTGGGAAGTCAGCGATCGGATGTATCAGCCCTTGTGGAGGGAAAACTATTGGCTAAATCTAGTTCTCTCCATTAAACTGCTGCTGCAATTGCTGATCTTCTTGACTGGGCATGCATCGTCAGATGGGGACCCATTGCGGACTGTAATCTTAACTCTGTGTATCAGTTCTCACTTTTCATGCATCCATTTTTCATTCTTCTGTTTCCACATTAAAACATCTGTGTTGTATGGTGAAATTCTTACCTGGGAGAGGATAGTTTGCTAAACGGGATTATATAAAATTGTATTTGAATGAAAGGAAGGAGAAAGGGTGGAGAGAACAGATTTTCAAATGGTGATCTGTTTTAAGGAATCATCCATATATATATTTTTTAAAATGTCATTTTTATCTAATTTTCAGGGCAAAGGACTTCCAGGACCTCCAGTAAGTAAGACTGGCTCTTTAGGAAGAAGAATAAATAGTGGCAACATTGTTTTGGGAATACTTCATTCATATAGTTTTTGTTAAAACTGGACCTGTTCATACAAAATCTAGGGATGTATGAGAAATTCGTTTCAGTTTGTTTTTTTTATCAGAATTTACCCAGTTCACACCTTCTGGACTGAACACGGACTCAGACGCAATCTGCAGTCGAAATCCATACATTTCTGAGCCTGCAGTGTGATTCACAGGCCGCAAAAAATGCATTCGACATCATGCATACTTTTGAAAAATGCACACAAATACACTTTAATCAATGGGAGAAGAATGCATACATTTCAAAGATGCACACAGCTGATGCGTACATTCAGAAAAATACACACGAAAATACACATGGATTTTCTTGCAAAAGGAAATGAACAAAGCTTGCAATCTGATATGGATTCGAGTCAGAACGAGCTTTGAGATGGAATTCAGAGAACTTCGGAGAGCTCAAGTGTGTTGTTGATTCACACATCCCTAAAAAATCTGGCAGCCATTGAATTTCTTCTGCCCTTGTCCTCAAGCTGAGATAACACACAGGCCCTATTCTCATCTTTTCAATTGTGTTTACCAAACTTGTGGTGCGGGAAGATTGCACCCATTGCTTTTGCTCCTGAGCTCTGCGCCTGCGTGGAAGGTTGTGAACAGGGCCCCGTGCGGGTACAATTCTGTACGCGGTTCAGACCCTGGATTACACAGGGTTCCCCGTTGCATATACAAACCTATGCACACGCACGAAGTTGTATAGGCATAGAACTTTGTTCATACCAGTTGTTCATATGGGGGAAGGGGCTGGCACGGGCGACCCTGCACTCCTCGCCATGTTCTCTGTCAACATGATGTAGAACAGCTTTCCCCAACCAGGTGGCCTCCAGATGTGTTGGGCATCCAGCTGTGGAAGGCTGATTTAGAAGGTGAGAATAATAGGGCTGCTCTCACCTTTGGCAAGAGTCTATTGAGATTGAATATTTGGTCTCCTTTGCATTCAGATGATCTTTCAAGTATGCTGCCTGCTGCTGCTAGCCCAGCGCTGCCTCCTTGATCTTTTCACAGAAGTTAGGTTGTCTGTTTGAATCCCATATTTTAACGTACGTCTGTAGCTGCAAAAGCTCAGACTTTTCCCCTATTCAAACTTCCCTCCTTCCAAGAAGATCCAAACAATGGCTTCTAACTAAAAAGCTTTATTGGAAAAATGCAAGCCTAGCAAACTGGCTGAGACTACAAATGAAGTGCATTGCAGAAGAAACAAGCTTACAGTAATACCTTGGATTGCAAGTAACTTGGTTTGAGAGCGTTTTGCAAGACAAGCAAATTTTTAAATATTTATTTTTAAAAATTTGACTTGATATACAAGCGATGTCATACAATACAAGTACTGTAGTATGGCTTAAATTAAAAATCTCTGTACAAATTTTTTTGGGGGAATTTCGTTTTGATATAAGAGTGTTTTGGATTACAAGCATGTTTCCAGGAACGAATTATGCTCTCAATCCAAGGCATGACTGTAGTTAGAATACCAGCCATTAAGGAAGATTGTCCTATTGTTGATTAGATAATTCCAAACTGGAAACCTCTCCTTCCTTCCAGACTCAAATTACCCACACCCACACCACTAAGGCGGTTCCTTATGCTTAAGGGCCAATCTCTTGGAGCGCCTGACACTTCTCAGCTGGTCCATCCTCCTTAGCTGGCATCTGACCCGGTGGTTAGCTAGGGGTGTGCTCCCTACTTTGGGGGGGGCTCGCCTTGGCAAGCAGCCCCGCCCCCCCGAAGCCCAGATTCTCCACGGCGCGGAACGATTCTCTGCGCCTCTCGAGCTGCCGTGCCGGCAGTGTAGGGTCCCGTTGCATCATTTCCAGCTGGCTGGAAGTGAAGGGACGGGACCCTGTGCCGACGCGGCGGAACCCCGTGCCGCATTTTTGGCATAGAAACCAGGGCAACATGGCTTAAAATGGCCATCACGGCCGTTTTAAGCCATGCTGCCCTGGTTTCTACGCCAAAAATGCGGCGCGGGGTTCTGCTGCGTCGGCGCGGGGTCACTTCATGGCAGCCGGAAATGATGCAAAGGGAGCCCGCGCTGCCGGCATGGTGGCTCGAGTGGAGGGACGAGCAGGTGGCAAGGTAAGGCCCGCGAGTCTCGGGGGGGCGAGCGGGGCCGATTTCGGCCTCATTTCAGCCCCCCAATATTCGCGGTAACATGCCTATTAGTGACGCTTGACTCGCCCTCCTCCCGATCAGAGAGCTCAGATTGCTTTCCCATGGAATTTGACACTGATCCTTCCTGACTGTTGGGCTTATCTCCAAGTCCGCTGGCCTTGTGGAACCAGCTGCAGTTTCCCTCCTCTCCATCTCCTCCTGCTCCCCGTCAGACTCAGAATCGGTTCCCAGATCCTCCTCTGTAGGAACAGTGGGCCCAATCCCTACAGTACCTTTGGAAAGACTTATTAAACAAAAGAAGGAGGTCCCTCAAATAGAGGCACAAACAGAACCAATCTATGGACCACAAGTACAGAGATGTTATGAAAGAACAAAGTGCAAGAACAGGATTACTATTAATGATCAAATGATGAAGACCTTTACTTCAATTAAATGTATATTACGGTGTACATACATCCAGGTATTCAAGCATATGCATTATATACAATATTTGAGCGAGTCTTTCCAGCATTGTATATGAGATGCATACATATGTTTGAATACTTGGGTGTACACTGTAATATACATTTAATTGAAGTAAAGGTCTTCATCATTTGATCATTAATAGTAATCCTGTTCTTGCACTTTGTTCTTTCATAACATCTCTGTATATATGTATGTATGTATTTATTTATTATATTTATATCCTGCCTTTTTTCCTGCAAGGAACCCAAGGTAGCTTACATAATCCTCCTCCTCCTCCTCCTCCTCCTCCTCCTCCTCCTCTCCATTTTATCCTCACAACAACCCTGTGAGGTAGGTTAGGCTGAGAGTCAGTGACTGGCCCAAAGTCACCCAGTGAGCTTCGTGACTGAGTGGGAAATAGAACCTGGATCTCCTGAGTCCCAGTCCAACACTCTCACCACTTCGTCACGTTTGTGCCTATGGAAAGACGGACACAGTAGGAAGCTGAGCCTCTCGTGGTTCCCATAGACACCCCTACCAACTCTGAAGGCTGGCAAGGTGGGTGGGAGGGGCATCTTAAAACACAGATTCCTGCATGGCAGGAATTGGATGTACAACACCTTTTTGTGTTCACAGTTCCTATGCTTGCCTTTTAGTTTTGTTGTCATAGTCAAATGCTTGTTTTAACATTTAACTTTTTTATGTTCATAGCACCCCGGAATCCATTATCACAGGAGTACAGAATCTCAGGCCTGGGGGCAAAGTCCAGCCCTCTGGGGTACCCAAACTGGCCAGGCCCCCTTCCTCTGGACCTGCTCCCTTTCCACCAACCACCAATAGTTTGTTTCCTGGTTTTTCTGCAGTTCCCCCCCGCCATTCTAAAAGATTGAAATGCCTCTCCCAAGGCTTAGTTACTGGTAGTAAGAGCTTTAAGGTAAAATACATTGGTATTCTTGGTATTTTTTTGGCCCTGCCCCTTTTGCCTTTGGCCCTGCCCACCACTGGGATGTGGCCCCCGAGAACGTCTCCAAAATGGAATGTGGCCCTTGGGCTGAAAGAGGTTCTGCACCCCTGCATTATTGGATGAAGAGCAGTCTAGAACGTTGAATGTTGAATGGATGGATGAGTGAATGAATGAATACCGGTTTATGTAACATATTTTCTCTCTTTTACAGGGACCTCCAGGCCCCAGTGGGCTGCCAGGTGGAAATGGGTTTCAAGGGCCACCTGTGAGTTCCCCTTCCTTCTGGTCTTCTCCATACCCTGTGCCCCAAAGGGATAAATCTCTGGTCTCGCTCTTCCACATTATTCAGGATCGAGCTGGCGGAGCTAGCACTACCATATGTCCTGGCCAGGAGATGGTGCTATTTCCTCTTAGATAATACCCATTGGCATAATGGATCCCTATTGGGACCAAATGTTGGAACTATTCAAACCCAGGCTGCTGTGTCCCTCTCTGGAGTGTCTGAAGAATGAGCAAAGGTGTTGCCCTTTGAATGCCACAAGGCGACATCCAGTTGGGTTCATCTGCCAGCAGAACAGCATCCACCAGTGGAGTGGGTCCCTCCTCCCCTCTGCAGCCCCCAAAATATGCTCTGGAGGTTTGAGGGACCCTCTGGCAGAGATATCTGGGGCAGATAGAGGACTGCAGTGGGGAGGAAAGGTCAGGAAAGTTGCATTTTGCGAGTGGAAGTTCGCATGTGCAACATTGGACATTGCCCGATGTCTTTAGCATTCAGAGAGTTGGCAACTATCACGCAGTAACCCAGCTTGTTTAACATTTCGCTTGTATGAAGACAAACCTGTGGTGAACTGGGATGCCTTTGGATACCCATGAAGGAAGTTCCTCTCCTGTAATCTTGTTCTTCTCCACAGAATACCTCTTATGCCACTTATTTATAACTCAGCTGAGCCCAAAATTCCAAAATCAAATTAGGCAAAACTGCATACAAAAGCACAAGTACTAGGAGAAATGCGCACAACCATGGATACAAATTTTCATGCAAACTTAAAAAAAGAAAAGTTCTCAAAGTTCAGGATGAATTGAATTTAAGATTGGAAAAATAAGGAACTGAAGGAAATGGAAATCGACAGATTCGAATGGGCTGAAACTCACCTCACTGAGCATTTCTTAAATTTCATCATAACTGCAATGCTCCCCCCCCCCTTCAGTTTAAGATGTTTTGATAAATAGGTACGTCCTTCTAAGCCATCTTCGAAAGAATGGTGGATATCTCTCTTACACCATCAGGGCCTTGGCTTCTTAGTCTGTTCCTAGAATTTGGGCTTGTACGATTGCCCCTGACAAAGGAGCTCTTGGTTCTGAAACACATTGGGTTCATTAATAAAATAATTTTCATTCATACCTTTGAGAACAGCTCTCTTAGATTTTACATAAACCATCCAATATAAATAGCCAATGACTACATTGGAATTTTTTGTATTATTTCTCATTCTGTTTAGGGACCATCTGGACTTCCAGGTTTTCCAGGACCGCCAGGACCGCCAGGACCGCCAGTAAGTTTAGATGTTTCTGATCAAACTACTGTTCTCAGGAGAAAACTGCTGACTCAGTTTGAAAATTGCTGACTTAACTGCCCTGGGCCCATCTACTACCTCCCTATTGTTCCCCACTAGGGATATCTCTTATTTAGCAAAAGTTTTATTTTCAAGAAAGCAATAGCTTCCCCTGATGACAGCTGATGACAAAACATAATGAGAGCTTCAGTTATTGGCAGTATAGAAATGTAATAAATAATGCACTTCAGTGCATGTTAGTGCTGTTCAGTTGATGTTAATGCACTTTGAATGAAGACACAGACTTCCTAGTTCCTTGGGAGAGGTGAAAAGTATAAAGTGGGTTGCAGTCAAGTATTATCCTATGTGTATTTAACTGTGCTCTACTTGCCCTTGGTGGGTATATGTATGTGTGTGACACATTCAAAATCCCAAACTCTCCTGGTTGCAGGGTATTCCTGGAGTTCTTCCCGATGGCAACGGTGACCTTCAGGTAGAATTTCCTTTTACATTCTATCAAACGGTTTGAGCTATTATCAATATATATTTGGGAGTTGCACAGACCCATTTTAAAGGATGGTCCCATTCAAATGAATGTCTTTATTCAAGTGCATACTTGCCACTTCCTTGTGAGCCCAAGATTTATTTTAGAGCTGATAAAGGTATGTCATGATGTTTCTTCTCAAATACAGCCTCTGTTTTGAGACTCCTCCCAATGACCCTGTAAGGTAGGTCACTGTAAGGTAGGTCTAACCTGGGTCTAACCAATTTACAAGTGAGGAGCTGAGTCTCAAAGAGAAAGGACATCCACATGGCCGTTCAGTGAATCTGTTACTGAGGTGGAGCTCCATCTCAGATGGTCTCCAAGAATTCTGCATCTACTTGGCACCAAAGCATAGCTGAGCCACACAGCCCGTGGCTGGATGTGAATGATTTATTAGGAGTGCATCTGCGTGGCAGCTCCACCACTGGTTGCACTAAATCAGAAGTGCAGGAAAAATGCCCAGAAAGAAAAGTACAAAGTTGCACAGTGGTTTGTTCAACCATTCCATGTTCTGGGCTGTGTTAGCCTATGCTGACCTCGTCAGTCACCAAATCTGTTATTGGAACTGGTAAAAATCATAATGCCCATGTATCAAAGGAGTCTAGTGTGTTGAATAATTGCCCAAAGAATCCTCCTATATGGAAACACCTGTCAGGGCGGACTCCCTCGAAACACCAGCAACCAAACATGTGTTTAAAAAGCAGCTCCTGTATTACAACAGGACACCACCAGAGCCAGAAACAGTCTTAAAGTCCAGTGCTATATTCCAAGACAGGGTCCCAAAGCATGGGATTTGATGCGTACAACAGTTCAGGGTTCAAGAGAAGTCCAAGCAAAGGAGTGTGTGGTACCATCAATGTACCCACAAAGCTCTTTTTCTCTGCACCAGCTTTTACGTGGGGGGCGGGGCGATTAAAGTTCCTTGCTTGCCAATCTAGCCCTACAGGGAATCTTAGCCTGGAGTCGAGAACAGACCTGTGGCTCATGCTGACTCAGCTTGTCTGAGTGTGGAAAGCTAAGCAGGGTCAGGCCTGGTTATTACTTGGATGGGAGACCCCACCTCTAGTTTCCTGCATTGAGCAGGGGGTTGGACTCGATGGCCTGTAGGCCCCTTCCAACTCTTTGATCTATGAAAACTCCGCCTCACTGGGTATTTCCCCCCTTGCCTTTTCAACCGTCGATGTTGTCTTGGACACAGCCTTGGGCACGCCCCTTCCTCGGCTAAGTCTGCCTCTTGACTGCTTATCAAGGATTGTTCCTGCGACTCGGGCGCTCCTTCCAAGGCTAGCTCTGGCTGCAGTTGCGAAGGAGTAGCTGCCTCCCCCTGACTGCACTCCTCTGTGAAACCAGGCAGAGACGAATTCCCAGCACCCTGACATTCCACACCTTGACTAGGCCCCAAATCAGATCCTTCCATCTCTGAATCAGACTCTTCCTCCGAGACTGCAGCATCAGGGGAAGGCATGACAACACCCTGGATTTTGCTCTTGCTTCTCAATCTGTACAATGGGTATGTGAATTAACTTCTACCTCCTGGTGTTGTGACAATCACAGAAGGAGAGCTGTTCAGCAGCCCAGTCCATCTGGGCATTACCAGCTTAGAATGCATGCTTGAACGCACACACATTCCTCTATTTAAACAAAGAAAGAAAGACACAATAAGTCACAATAAACAATATAAACAGATTTTAAACACTCATTAGAATCCTTCCCATGGGACAACTGGTGGGGGGAATGGAAAGTTCAGCTGGAGCAGCCCCTGATGAGGCCTCCTTCACCTGCTTCCCTCCCTCCTTCTCTGTCTCCTGGATTGCTTACATCAGAGTGAGAGGGAGAGATTTTTTTAGCTTAATCTTCCCATGATATACTTGCTTTGTATGTTCAAGGAGATTTATTGGTTTGGCTCCTAACTGCTGAGACAACACAATAACCCACACTCAAGGGTTCAGTATGGGCTGAGTGTGGGTTGTTGTTGAAATGGGGGTTACCATGTTGTCTGAACCCAGCTGCCCTAACAAGCCATGGCTTAACCATGAACAACCCATGAAGAGAACCCGTGGTTTGTTGTTGGGTTGTGAACTGTGGGTTGTTCACCATGGTTTGTTAACTCGGCTGGGTTCAGACAACACGATAACCCACATTTCTGCAAGAACCCACACTCAACCCATACTCAGCCCTTGAGTGTGGGTTATTGTGTTGTCTATACCCAGTCATTATCTCCTTGACGGATTGTTTTATACTGCAGTTTTTCCAAAAGTGCTTTTTAAAAAAAATCTTGTGTATGCCAGCCTGAGTGGTGCTTTTGCACCAGAAGGGTGGAATATACATGTTTTCATAAATAAAGTAAATACAAACTGTGGTTTAAGAAGAGATTCTCCACATGTTTTCTGAAGTGGCATAGCTCCATGAAAAGTGTCCTATGTGCCCTGCTGAATGTTTGTTTGCTTGTTTTGAGTTGGTTTGAACTCATCTTTGCAAACTTTGTTTGGAGTTGGATTCAACCCTTGCGTGAGCTGAAGTCCACTTGCTCAACAGGACTTCCACTCGCACAGCAGGACTTCCCCATCCTTTCCTCCCCACTGGACCTCCCCTCCCATGTCCCAAGTCTATTTTGGAGGGTCCCCCAACCCTCCAGAGCAGATTTGGGAGGGTGCAGGGGCGTTGCAGGAGGAAAGGGGAGATCTGTTCTATCAACGGTTCTCTTCTGCTGCCAGAATGACAGCATTGGATACAATCCAAAAAACTTTAATCCACCCAATAACAAAAGTTCTGTTTGCAAAGTTTGCATCGTTACTGAAAAGATGAGTTCAAACCACTTCACACAATGAAGCATATAATATTAATAGCAATCTTCTGGTTATCATTTGTTCTGCAGATCCGCTGCTGGCAGCTTTATAAAGAGAAATGCATCAGTTGACCATGTCATTTTGTTGTTTTTCCCTGTCTTTCCTCCCCCCCCCCTTTTTAAATCATCACTTTCAAGCTCGGCATTTGAAATAGGAAAGGTCAAACTTGCTCTGCCATTTGTTTCCGTGTGCCCTGTTCCCATGGGCAAGGGGGGGCGGCTGTTTGTTCTTTGCATTTTGTGCAAAAATGTCTTGATTCTTTGCGACGAAATAAACATGACATTAACGAGAGCCAGCAAGCAACATTTCAAGATTTCACATCTGTTGTTGTGACAGCTTCTTCAGTTCCCTAATTGGAATACTCAAGGAGAAGCTGATAATTTCCTTGTACCGCCTTATTGAAAACCCCTACAGAGGTTGGACAGAAAACGATGCCATTTTTTGTTTTCTTTTTTGTTGTAAAAAGAACATTCTACAGAAGTTAATTGAAAATTATACCCTTGGCAGGAAATTACATATTTTGGAGGGGGGAAAACAGCAAGGAAAACATCTTGCTTTAAGTCCTATAGATTTGTAGAGTGACAACCAGAAAATCTCTCTCCAAGCTCCATCTAATGTTGAACAAAGATAAATGAGGCTTAAAATCATGCACCTACCTATAGAGCAGTGCTGAAATGACCAGGGAAGGTGGCTTACCCTTTTGGTATTGGCTGTCTTAGTTTCAGTTTCAGAAACCTCAGGGTGACGGAGATTTGGCAAAAATTGGGTGGAGTCAAAGGATGGTGTTGTGGACTTTATTAAGGGCCTCCCATACAGCAGGGGTGGGTAGAAGGTTAATTTGGATCTGTTGGTAACTCTCTGGGTGATTTTCAGTAGATTGGCTTGGATTTATGACTCCCAATTGTTTAACAAAAAAACAAAACAAAAAAAAAAAAAACCATATATATATATATATATATATATTCTAGGAAGACAGAAACAGAGCACTATGGAAGGAAAGGACTCAGCAGTGGTGGTGACCTGCAAGGGGTGTGCAATGTTTGTTTTCCTGCCGGAGATCAACATGGCCTACACGTGCAACAAGTGCAAGCTGGTCACGCTGTTGGAAGAAAAGGTCAGAGGACTGGAGCAGCAAGTGTCAACCCTCAGGAGCATAAGAGAAAGTGAGGAGTTCTTAGACAGAACGGTGGATCTACAGCACCAAAGCACAGTACAGGAGCCAGAAGGGCAACGGCAGGATGAGGCGGAGTCGGAGACTGCAGAGGCAAGGGAAAATAACGCAGGGGGAACTCCCTGGAAAAAAAAGGGTGACTGTTAGGAGCAGAAATACTACAAGACACTCTGCGCCTGTGGAAGCAGTGGAGCTATGGAACCGCTTCCATGTACTTGAGGACGAGAGCAGAGGACAGCCTGCAGAGGACGGATTACCGGGCACCCAACGTGACAGCGAGCAAGAGGCTGAGGGTCAGTCAAGTGGAGGCAATCAAACCAAGGCCTACAGCAAGAGGAAGAGAAGAGTACTCGTAGTGGGAGACTCCCTCCTGCGGGGGATCGAAGCCAAAGTATGTCGCGAAGACCCATGGACTCGCCAGGTGTGCTGTCTCCCTGGGGCACGGATTAAGGATGTGACAGAGCAGCTGCCGAGGCTCATGCAGCCCACCGACACATACCCCTTTCTTCTCTTCCACGTGGGTACAAATGATACTGCCAAGCGGAGTTACAAAGAAATCACGGCAGACTTTGAAGAGCTGGGAAGGGAACTCAAGAACTTCGGGGCCCAGATAGTTTTCTCATCCATCCTTCCAGTACTTGGAAGAGGCATAGAAAGGGAAAGAAAAATACTCCGAGTGAATGACTGGCTACGAAGGTGGAGCCGACGTGAGGGATTTGGATTCTGGGACCACGGGCTACACTTCCTGGAAGATGGACTGCTGGCAAAGGATGGGTTGCACCTCACAAGGACTGGGAAGAATGTGTTTGGACACAGCATGAGGAACTTAATCAGGAGGGCTTTAAACTGAATCCAACAGGGGAGGGAGACATAAACTCGGGGGTACCAATGGAAGAAGGCCTCTTTGCCACAATGGAGAGAACAGCTCCAGCGGTGCCCATTGATAGTCTACCACAAAATGTAGGGGGAAAGTCGGACTGTAAAGCACAGTCTTCAATGTCTCTATACTAATGCCCAGAGTATGGGCAACAAACAAGACGAACTTGAACTCTTGATACATGAGGGCAAGTACGACTTGATAGGGATAACTGAAACCTGGTGGGATGACTCCCATGACTGGAATACAGCAATTGAAGGGTATAACTTGTTCAAAAGGAACAGAAGCAACAGAAAGGGAGGTGGAGTTGCACTGTATGTTAAAAATACGTATCTCTGCACAGAGATACAGGAAGAGGAGCTTGGCAGCCCCATTGAGAGCATCTGGGTTAAAATAAAGGGGGCAAAGAATAAAGCGAACATGGTGGTTGGAGTCTACTACCGACCACCCAATCAAGGAGAAGACGAGGATGGAACTTTTGAAAAACAAATTGCCAGTGTTTCAAGGAGGCACGATGTGGTAGTAATGGGAGACTTCAATTTCCCTGATATCTGTTGGGAGACTTATTCAGCCAAACATGGCCCCTCCAAGAAATTCCTGAGCTGTGCTGCTGATAACTTCCTCCTACAGAAAGTGGAGGAAGGAACTAGAGGATCGGCTATCCTTGACCTGATTCTAACCAACAGAGACGAGTTAGTGGATAAAGTGGCAGTTTCGGGAACTCTGGGGGAAAGTGACCATGTTATACTTGAGTTCTTGATTCTAACAGAAGCAAAAGCTGAGTGTAGCCAAACACGTACCCTGGATTTTAGGAAAGCCAATTTTAACAAACTCAGAACAATGATTAGTAAGATCCCATGGCAAATGACTCTCACGAGAAAGGGAGCCCAGGAGGGGTGGGAGTTTTTAAAAAGGAAATTTTAAAGGCACAATTGCAAACAATTCCCACAAGGAAAAAAGGCAGAGGGCAACAGAAGAAGCCAATGTGGCTTCACAATAAACTCAAAGATGACCTGAAAACAAAAAAGGACACGTATAGGAAGTGGAAGGAAGGACAGGCTACAGGGG
Organism: Shinisaurus crocodilurus; assembly: GCA_021292165.1. NCBI lineage: Eukaryota > Metazoa > Chordata > Lepidosauria > Squamata > Shinisauridae > Shinisaurus > Shinisaurus crocodilurus. The sequence continues at coordinate 482,723 of JAHFWL010000075.1, read as the reverse complement.
AAGAGTACAGGCAGGTAGCACAGAACTGCAGGAATAGTGTCAGGAAGGCTAAAGCTGAGAATGAGCTAAGGTTAGCGAGGAATGCTAAAAGCAACAAAAAAGCTTTCTTCAGATACATGCACAGTAAAAGACAGAAGAAAGAACTGGTGGTTCAACTACGCAATGAGGATGGCAAATTGATAACAGAAGACAAAGAAAAGGCAGAAGTGTTCAATTCCTACTTTGGCTCGGTCTTCTCCCAAAAGAGGGTCTATGACCCCCCTGGCAAACCTGAAATGCAGACTGAAGGGGCAGAATTGCAGCTTGAGATTGATAGGCAAATGGTCAAGGAGCACCTGATTACTCTGAACGAGTTTAAATCTCCAGGGCCTGATGAGCTGCATCCTAGAGTAATAAAGGAACTGGCAGAAGAACTCTCAGAACCACTGTCTATTATCTTTGAGAAATCATGGAGGACAGGTGAAGTGCCAGACGACTGGAGGAGGGCAAATGTTGTTCCCATCTTCAAAAAGGGCAAGAAGGAGGAACCTGGGAACTATAGGCCAGTCAGTCTGACATCAATCCCCGGGAAGATTTTTGAGCAGATTATAAAGAAGTCAGTCTGCAAGCACCTTGAAAACAATGCAGTGATTACTAGAAGCCAGCATGGATTTGTCAAGAACAAATCCTGTCAGACTAATCTGATCTCATTTTTTGATCGGGTAACCTCCCTTGTGGACTGTGGGAATGCTGTGGACATTATATACCTGGACTTCAGCAAAGCTTTCGACAAAGTGCCTCATGATATCCTGATTAGTAAGCTAGCTAAGAGTGGGCTAGATGGATCAACTATCAGGTGGATCCACAATTGGCTACAGAATCGGACTCAAAGAGTGCTTATCAATGGTTCCTTCTCAAACTGGGGAGAGGTAACGAGCGGGGTACCACAGGGCTCGGTCCTGGGCCCGGTGCTCTTCAACATTTTTATTAATGACTTGGATGAGGAGGTACAGGGAATGCTTATCAAATTTGCAGATGACACAAAGTTGGGTGGAACAGCTAATACTCTGGAAGACAGAAACAAAATTCAAAGTGACCTCGATAGGCTGGAGCGCTGGGCCGAAAACAACAGAATGAAATTTAACAGGGATAAATGCCAAGTGCTGCACCTAGGGAGAGGAAACCAAATGCAGAGTTACAGAATGGGGGACACTTGGCTCAACAATACTACAAGTGAGAAGGATCTTGGAATTGTGGTAGATCACAAACTGAATATGAGCCAGCAATGCGACGTGGCTGCAAAGAAGGCAAATGCAATTTGGGCTGTATTAATAGAAGTATAGCTTCCAAATCGCGGGAAGTGATAATTCCCCTTTACTCGGCACTGGTTAGGCCTCATCTTGAGTACTGTGTCCAGTTCTGGGCACCTCATTTTAACAAGGACATAGACAAACTGGAGAGGGTTCAGAGGAGGGCAACAAGGATGATAAAGGGACTGGAAACAAGGCCCTATGAGGAGAGACTGAAAGAACTGGGCATGTTTAGCCTTCAGAAGAGGAGACTGAGGGGAGATATGATCGCACTCTTCCAGTATTTGAAGGGATGTCACACAGAGGAGGGCAAAGATCTCTTCTCGTTCATCCCAGTTTGCAGGACACGGAATAATGGGCTCAAGTTACAGGAACCTAGATTCCACCTAAACATCAGGAAAAATTTCCTGACTGTCAGAGCAATAAGACAATGGAATCAACTACCTAGGGAGGTGGTGGGCTCTCCCAGTCTGGAGGCATTCAAGGTGCGGCTGGACAGACATCTGTCAGAGATGCTTTGACCTGGATTCCTGCATTGAGCAGGGGGTTGGACTCGATGGCCTTGTAGGCCCCTTCCAACTCTACTTTTCTATGATTCTATGAACAGTAGCAGCAACAAAATGACTCCCCTCCTGCCCTAACTTTTTCTGCTGAAACAAAGGAAGCTTGGCCCTTGGCGTAACCAGTAGGGCTTTATTTGCCCTGAGATGTTTATATTAGTTAGCACAGGGCTCTCCAACCTTGGGTCCCCAGATGTTGCTTGACTACAGCTCCCAGAATCCCTTGCCATTAGCCATGCTGGCTGGGTATGCTGGGAGCTGTAGGCCAGCAACATCTGGGGACCCAAGGTTGGAGAGCCCTGAGTTAGCATCTAGCCCAGAGGTGGGGAACCTCTTTCAGCTTGTGGGCCAAATTCAGTTCCAGAGATGCCCTTGGGGGCTGCATACTGGTGGAGGGCGTGGCCAAAGGCAAAAGGGGTGGGGCCAAAAATACAAAAAAATACCAGCCTATTCTAGCTTAAAAGTTCTTGCTGCCACTAACTAAGCTTTAGGAAAGAAAGACATGCCAGCCTTTTAGAAGGGGGGGGGGGACTGCGCAAAAACTGGAAATCACCAAATGATCAGTGGTTGGGGAGAAGGGGGTGGAGCCAAGGGAAGGAGGCATGGACATCTGGGGACAGCCGGATTTGGCCCCTGGGCCTTAAGTTCCCCACCCCAATCTAGCCCTATTCAGGCATTATATTTACTGGTAAGCTGAACACAGAAGTGGGGACTGGGTCATGCCAAGTAACTCTCCCCAACATGTCAAATAGCCTCTCCTGCTAGTGCCCGTACCTACAGTGCAAATGCCAGGGGGTGAGGCTACCTGACATGTGACGTTGGGGGTGGAGGAGCTATTGGACAAATTCATGGAGGAGAAGGCTATCAATGGCTACTAGTCCTGATAGCTATATGCCTCCTCCAGTATCAGAGGCAGTATGCCTATGTACACCAGTTGCTGGGGAACATGGGCGGGAGGATGCTGTTGCACTCATGTCCTGCTTGTGGGTTGCTCGTGGGCAGCTGGTTGGCCATTGTGTGAACCGAATGCTGGACTAGATGGACCCTTGGTCTGATCCAGCAGGGCTCTTCTGATGTTCTTAGGGTACCCTAACTATACCATGTTGCACTCATGTCCTGCTTCTGGGTTTCCTGTGGGCAGCTAGTCGGCCACTGTGTGAACAGAATGCTGGACTAGATGGACCCTTGGTCTGATCCAGCATGGCTCTTATGTCCTTATCCTTCCTGAATAGGACTTCTATGGCCTAGATTTCACTGAGTTGGTAAACTTGAATCTTTGCTATACACCCCCCTCCCCACAAAGCAAAACACACCCATTAATCTCTTCACACAGAAACTAGCTTGCCAGTGAGATGGACTGTAGCCTCACCTTCTCCCCGACATTCTAGTTTTACTCTTTGTAGGGAATTATGGAGATTTCCATCACGTGAGCCTTTTACAAAAGCTCAAACCTTGTTGATTTTTCGTGATGTTGGGTTGGATCCAGAGAAAAGCTGGCAGAAGGGGATGGGTGGAAGTTGGATTATCTTCCCCTCCTTCCCCCAGTAAGTGCCCCCCTGGTCTTCTGAAAGGTCTCTCCTGAAGATTGGGGGGCCCAGCTGAATGGGTGGGCTGTGTGGGGGGAGGGTCACAAAAAATCAGGCCATGAGCAGAGCTCCCACTTACAGACGGTGCCTCCACCCCTATTTTTGGCACCACCCTGTCAGGATCTCATCTGGTCCAGACCCCAAAGAGAGCTCTTCAGAAGAGAGGGTTGGGAATTTACAGAACATGTTACTCCCGCAGAAGACCTAAGGTCAGCCTTCCCCAACCTGCTGTGCTCCACATATGTTGGACCGCAACTCTCATAAATGGAATTATAAATCTGATCACGTGTGTGTATCTATATCTCTCTATAAACAAATTCCTTTGTTTGTTTTGGGTACAGTGTCCAGCTCTCTGTCCACCTGGCCCTCCAGGACCACCAGGAATACCAGGATTCAAGGTACAGAATAAACTTTGGTGAATTGTACTAGTCCATAGCACTGCAGTTGACAGGTAGCCACCAGATGCTGCTGGGCAAGCAGCAGCGGAAGGCTGGTGCCCTCATGCCCTCCTTGGGGTCTTCTCGGGAGCATCCGGTTAGCCTCATTTGGAAGCAGCGTGCTGGACTAGAATGGACCCAGCAGCGGGGCTCTTCTAGAGAAGGGGTGAGATAAATTTCCAAGGCAAAATGTGGCGTTTGTATATCAGTACTTACATTTCAACACTTCAAATGTTAATGGTGGTGTTATGATATTGGGGATTGTTGGACGGGATGACCTTCTAGGGTCCCTGTCCAGCCCTATGATTCTATGGTTATAAGACTGGAATTTGGATAGAAGAGCTTTATTGGAACCAGTAGGACTGCTGGAGAGTGTCTTAATGGCTTTGGGAAGATTTTCCTTTGTTACGGAAAGCGCTGGTCAGTGGCCCACAATGAGTAGCAAATAGCCAGAGATTCTTCTGAAGGGAAGAGCCTTTTTGAAGAATAGGGCATGTCTTTCTTCCCCTACATAATGACTGGGTTCAGACAGCACAATAACCCACACTCAAAGGTTGAGTATCTGGACAGAGATAGCCTGGTCTCAGTAATCTACGCTCTGGTGATCTCTAAACTAGACTACTGCAATGCACTCTATGTGGGGCTGCCTTTGAAGACTGTTCGGAAGCTGCAGCTTGTGCAAAATGCGGCAGCCAGGCTTATTGCGGGGACCGGAAGGTCCGAGCAGATTACACCGGTTCTGGCCCGTTTGCACTGGCTGCCAATATGCTTCCAAGCCGAATTCAAGATGCTGGTTTTAGCCTATAAAGCCCTACACGGCTTAGGACCACAATACCTGACGGAACGTCTCTCCCAACCACAATCTACCCGGTCACTACACTCAACATCTGGGGCCCTCCTCCGACTGCCACCTCCAAGAGAGGCTCGGTCGGTGGCAACGAGGAGGAGGGCCTTCTCGGTGGTAGCCCCCCAATTATGGAACAAGCTCCCCACTGAGACCCGCCTGGCGCCAACCTTACTATCTTTTCGGTGCCAGGTTAAGACTTCCCTCTATGCCAAGGCATTTAATAGTTAGGAGCTCGGAATAGCACGGGGGGGGGGGATTGTCACCTGTAGGCTCAGTTTTATTAGTTTTTTTATTGTTATTTTAAACTGTGTTTTTAAAATTTGGTTTTTAATCTTTTAAACTATTTTGTATGTTATTGTTGTTTTTATGTATAATCTATTGTGAACCGCCCAGAGAGCTTCGGCTGTGGGGCGGTATATAAATGACATAAATGAAATGAATGAATGAGTATAGGTTGAGTGTTGGTTGTTGTTGAACTGCGGGTTGTTGTTGAAATGTGGGTTATCGTGTTCTCTGAACTCAGCTGCACTAACAAGCCATGACTTGTTAACCACAAACAACCCATGAAGAGAACCCATGGTTTGTTGTTGGGTTGTGAACTGTGGGTTGTTATCTTGGCCGGCTTCAGACAACACAGCCCACAATTCAACGACAATCCACATTCAACCCACACTCAACCCTTCAGTGTGGGTTATCCTGTTGTCTGAACCCAATGTCATCACTGTGTGTGTGTAAAACAGCAGTTTTGAAGAAAAGCAGACAGAATAGAGGGAGAGCAGTGTTGGCTCTTGAAGCATCTTTGGGTGCTGACTGCCCCCCTAGAAATCTGATGTGCGAGCAGTGAATTTTGGGACATCCGTCAAGTGTTTGATGCTGATGCTTATATTTATACATAAATGAAAATATTGCAAAATGCCCTCAGCCTCATTCCAGGCCAAGCCTGGGTAAGCACTGCACCCCAAAATTTCTCAGCGCTCAGAGAATTGGGGTGCATATAATGGTATGAATGGAGGTATCCATGGGCTGCTGTAGTTTAGATGGATTTCTTCTCCTTGAAAATATGATGAATGAATCTGTCATATTTCTGTTTCACTTTGAACATTTTTTAGTTTGTTGACAGAACATTGTGACTCAGGACCGGTGCTGTCTTTTTGTTCTGAAGAATTCTGTTTTTAGAAAATGAGGGGCATGTTTGTTTTTTTTGTTTTTAAAGTAGCAACTATTCTCTAGGAATGAAAAAAAAAACCCTCACATTTTGGGCTCAAAATTTCAATTTCAGCGCAGAAGAGTTGCCTCTAGGGTCTTCTGTTATGCAGGTTTTTGGGAAAAGGCAGACACGCATCTATTAAGGGTGACTCTCTCATAATACTAGAACCCAAAGGGGTCATCCCATGAAGCTGATTGGGAGGAGATTCAGGACATTTAAAAGGAAGTACTTCTTCACACAGCACATAGTTAAACTATGGAATTCACTTCCCCAAGAGGTAATGATGGCCACCAATCTGGAGAGCTTTAAAAGGGGATTGGACAAATTCATGGAGGAGGCCATTGGTGGCTACTAGTCTTTATGGCTATATGCCTCCTCCAGTATCAGAGGTAGTATGCCAGTGTGCGCCAGTTGCTGGGGAACATGGGCGGGAAGGTGCTGTTGCACTCATGTCCTGCTTGTGGGATCCTGTGGGCAGCTGGTTGGCCACTGTGTGAACCAAATGCTGGACTAGATGAACTCTTGGTCTGATCCAGCATGGCTCTTCTTATGTTCTTATGGCTAAAACAATGAATAGCGGGCAGAGGTAAAACTTGGGATTGGATCCAGATTTAGTCATACTTAGAATAGACCCATTGAAATCAATGGGTTTGTCATGACTTACTTGTCCCATTGATTTCAGAGGGTCTACTACTCTAAGCATGACTAAGTCTGGATCCAACTCTGGATGTCTTGGGGTGTTTATCCAGCCTATGAATGCTCCAGTTCTGGATGCGGTCCACATCTGTACAGAAAATGAATATGTTGAATTCAGCTTTTGTCCAAAAAACCCTGCAAAACTTCAGTAATGGGAGTTTGATTCCTCTGGATTTATTTTTAGGGACACACTGGGCACAAAGGAGAGCCTGGAGAATTAGGCAAAGATGGCGAGAAGGTAACACTTTTATTTAAATTGTTTCCAGTGAAAAGTTCAAAAGAATTGTATTTTTAGACAGGACAGAGACTGGAATCAACAGTATTGTGACTGCGGGGTAGTCTGTGAGTATACTCGAGCGCATTTGATAGCTGCTTGCATTCCTAAAAGAAACTCCTGCCAAATGAGGAGGCAGCTGTCTGGGTTGCAAGAGAATTTGATGCCGTTCTTTCCACTACAATCCAAACTGTGGCAGAAGTGGCACTGGAGTGGGAGCATCATGTATGCCCAAAGGCACCCACAGCATGTGTTAGTAGGGGAGGCTTGTGTAACACTGCTGTTTTGTATACTTGTATACTCTTAAGGCAGGGGTGGGCAACCTCAGTAGGTCTGGAGGCCATTCCCCCCCCTCCGGATACCCCCCTCTCGGGGAGCCAAAAAATAATCAGAAAATTAAAAATGGCACTCAGAGCGGCTACAGGGTGCCAAAAAGGTTTTTTTTAAAAAAGGCTTCAAAATGGCCACTCTGGGCGCCATTTTGTTTGTTTGTTTTTTAATATATTTTCTTACAATGTTGGGAGCCCACAGGAGGCAGCAGGAACTGCATGTTGCCTACCCCTGCTCTAAGTTAAGGACAGAACTGGGGTGGGTGGGGATGGAGGAGAGCGACACACTTCAGTGACGCAATCTGGCTGTGCGGATCCTTCTCTAGAATTTCTCCATAGAGCGCCTCCCCATTCAGGACCGGTGCAGGGCAGTTTGGCGCCCTAGGCGAAATTATATTTAGTGCCCCCCCTCTCGTGCCGTGGGGGGGGGCTCCGGAGCAAAGCAGCCCTGCGAAACCCCCCCCCCGCGCCGCCACCATCTACCTACCTTCCCCCCGCCCTGGCTGCCGCTGCCTCCGAGGAGGAAGTGACGCGACGGGACCCCCACACTCTGTTTTTTGCTGGGGAAACCAGGGCAACAGGGCTGTTTAAGCCCTGTTGCCCTGGTTCCTCCCGCCAAAACAACACGGGCGGGGCTCTGGAAGCGACGCGGAGAAGGTAGGTGGGGGGAGGCGGGAGGGAGGCACGGCGGCAACGGGCGGGGGAGGCGCAGTGGCGGCGGGCGGGTGGGGAGGCACGGCGGGGGGGAGGCGCGGCGGGGGGAGGCGCGGCGGCGGCTTCGGCGGGCGGGCGGGCGGGGCGGCGGCTTCAGCGGGCGGGGCGGCGGGGGGGAGACCTGGCGGGGGCGGCGCGGCGGCGGCAGCAAAGAGGAGCGCAGCGTTTCTGCGCCCTCTTCAGCCACGCACCCTAGGCAACCGCCTAGTTTGCCTAGCGGTAGCGCCAGCCCTGTCCCCATTCATAGATGGATGCAGGAGCAAAGCTAGAGGGTGTTTCTGGGAAGAGAGCTGCACTGCAGGAAGGGAAGTGTGTTGGAGTAGATAAGCTACTGTGTTTAGGCTACTAGTCCTGGTGGCTATATGCTACCTCCAGTATCAGAGGCAGTATTATGCCTATGTGCACCAGTTGCTGGGGAATAAGGGTGCGAGGGTGCTGTTGCACTCATGTCCTGCTTGTGGGCTTCCCGTGGGCAGCTGGTTGGCCACTGTGTGGACAGAATGCTGGACTAGATGGACCCTTGGTCCGATCCAGCAGGGCTCTTCCTATGTTCTTATGTTCAGTTCCGATCTGTTCTCACTCAGGCATGACGCTCTGCAAAGGAGTAGTGGTCTGAACAGGTATCAGCATATGTTTAGAAGAGGGGCCACAGCTCTGTGGTACAGCACATGCTTTGCAGGCAGCAGGGCCCGAGGTGCAATCCATGGCAATCTGTTAAAAGCAGCCCTCCCCCAACCGGGGACCCACCCTCCATACGTGTTGGACATCCGCTCCCCTCATTCCTAGCCGGCATGCCTGTTGGGCCATGGCTGCAGGGCCATGGCTGCCTGGGGATGACTGGAGTTGTAGTTGGGGAAGGCTGTATTAAAGGATCTGAGGGCCTAATTAGTTGAATTCATTTCTTTTTCTTTATAAAAGCAACTTAGGAAGGGGTGGGGTGGGGGAAGGTCGTTGCTGCCCCCACCCCCGTGCTGATGAAAATCGCCCCTCCCTTGAAACTGCCATTTGCTGAAAATTGCCACTGGGAGGGGGCAATTTTCAGTAGGAAAACAATGGACTGTAGGTTGTTGTTGTTGTTTAAAAAAGAAAGGCATGTGGGGAATCCCAAGCACAGTATGTCAAACAGGCCAATATAGTGCCGTCTAGTTTGGCTCCTGGATAGTGGAACTGGGAATGGCCTATGCCTGGCTGGGGACCTTGAAGAAGAGCTGCCAGTCAGACGTCACAGTACCAAGCTGGGTGGAGCGCATGATCTGGCGCAGCATAAGACTGCTTCCCATGTTCCTTAGGTGGCCTTGGACGAGGCAAGCTTTCTCTCTTAGCCTAATCCTGCCTCCTGCATTTGTCGCCAGGATGAAATGAGATGAGAAATTGTGAACCACTTTGTTAAAAAGAAGAAGAACTGCATAAATTATCAATAGTCATCGCTGTCCACCCTTTTTAAAAAGGAGTTGCGAGAGCACACCTTGTCTCATTCATTGGTTATTCATTGATTATTCTCTTCTCCCAGGGTTTGCCGGGCCCTCCTGGTCCTGCGGGACCTCCAGGAAGTGTCGGCTTGCAGGTAAAATGAATAGAGTCCTTAAAATCTGATAACTTCCCCAGCCCTTTCTATAGAGTTCACCAATAGAGCCCAGCTCAAATGAAGTGCCCCGGGGCTGCTTTTGGGTGGAGGGCTCTTCTCGTCAACAGTTAGAAGGCATCGTGCAGCTACTCCATTTTTCCTTCCTTAAAGGATTTTATTTCTGGTAAGAAAAAAACCAGAAGCAGTGGTGGGAAAACATGGGAAGGTTACAAAGGGAATGCATCATCGTCTGGACCAGTGTTCTCCAACCGTGGGCCCCCAGATGTTTTTGGTCTACAACTCCCAGCATGCCCCAGCCAGCTACGCCACCCTGTAAAATTTTGTGAACGAGGCAGGGTGAATGCATAATAAAAGCCTCATCGGGAAGTACCCCCAAACTCTGATCGCTTTCACTTCCCACCCACCTGCTCCCCTAAATAATGCTTTGATTCAAGTTGCTTTTCTTTCTTAGGGACCACGAGGATTAAGAGGCCTCATCGGGCCAGTTGGTCCTATCGGAGACAGGGTAAGACTGGCGCCGTCCCCCCACATCTTTTGTGAATCCGTGCATCTTCCTGCCCAAAGAGGACCCTGTTTTCCTTCAGACAGTTCGGGGAACTTCTCTGTGTAGTGTGGCAGCTTAAGAGGGTGAGCTGGGAAGTTCTCTAGTTCAGGTCTCACCTTGGCCACAAGCATCTTTGGTGGACTTACGCTCTAATAGCAATACTGGCCTACCTTAGAAGGATGTTGTGAATATTACTGAGAATAACATTTGTGCAGTGCTTTGCTCTGTGTGCTTTCTTGCCCTTTAATTGTAGTTTGTTTATTAAGGATAATTGTATTTTATAATTCATTATTTATTTCTTTATTATATTTATACCCCACCTTTTTACCTGCAAGGAACCCAAGGCGGCTTACACAATCCTCCTCTTCCTCTCCATTTTTATCCTCACAACAACCCTGTGAGGTAGGTTAGGCTGAGAGTCAGTGACTGGCCCAAAGTCACCCAGTGAGCTTTGTGGCCAAGTGGGGACTAGATAGAACCCGGATCTCCCGAGTCTCAGTCCAGCACTCGAACCATTATGCCACACTGGCTCTCACCGGCTTTTGACTTCTAGACGAAGATTTTATAATGCTGGTTCCTTGTTTTCAGGGATCTATCGGCTTCAGAGGACCACCTGGAATTCCAGGGCCTCCAGGAAAGGCGGTATGTCCTTCTTTTTATATTGGTGTGTGTGTGTGTGTGTGTGTGTGTGTGTGTGTTTCCCCAATAGTGTTACAAAAATATGCTCAGAGTGCCTTTCCCAGAGAACCCAATGCTCAAGGAAAGGGAAGCAGCACACCAGGAGTGAGTTTTCAAAGTTTTATTTTTGCAAAAAGGCTCAGCCCTGTGGCTCGCGCCAGGATCAGAGGCTGAACAAAGGGAAAAGGAAACATGCAGGTCTTTTTATACTTTTACATTCATTGGTTCATTCATTTTCAGCAAATCAAATGCGTTCGCTTAAACATGCTAACCAATCACGTACATTCATTTGAACATGGCAACAACTAATCAGAGACATTTCTTTGGACATAGTAACAACCAATCAGAGACATTTATTTGAACATAGTAGGTATCATTTAGTTGCGTAGAAGGCCATCTGGCCTTCCCTCCCTTGGCTAGGTTGATGCTTTTCATGAGCTTTGGGGCACCTGAGATATCAGGAGTCTCATGAATTTGCTACTCTTGGTACCCCTTATCAATCGAAGAAACTCCTTTTTCATTTGTACATCTGGAGTTGGCACCTGAGAATACACTTCAGGGATGAGACTCTAGCCAAGGAGAAGATATGGTGGCGCCAGACTTACAACTAAACAAAGAAGCGACACAACTCTTCAAGGTTCTCTGGGTAAAATAGCAATTGGCAGATGGGCAAGGTTAGGAGAGCAGAGAGATTAATACATCTAACAATGTGTGCTATACAGTCATGCCTTGGATTGAGAGCATAATTCGTTCCGGAAACGTGCTTGTAATCCAAAACACTCTTATATCAAAACGAAATCCCCCCAAAAAAATTTGTACAGAGATTTTTAATTTAAGCTGTACTACAGTACTTATATTGCAAGACGTCGCTTGTATATCAAGTAAAATATATATATATATTTAAAAATTTGCTTGTCTTGCAAAACGCTCTCAAACCAAGTTACTTGCAATCCAAGGTATTACTGTATACAGCTTTGTTGATTGCATGTGTATGATGGAACTTTATTCCTACACTTTGTATATGCACCATGTCCATTTTTCTAACAATAGGGCTTTACAGATGACCAGGTTCTGACCCAACAAATACAGGGGCCATCGCTCAGTGGTCGAGCACACAGTTTGCATGTACCAGGCTTCATGTTCACCCACCGGGCCCTCCAGTTAAAAGGGTCTCTGGCAGCTGGCCGCCTGTGAATGAGCTTGCTGTCAGTTATGTTAGAGACAACATTGGACTAGTTTGATCCATGGCCTGAACCCAGTGTAAAGCAATGACGTGTATTCACGTCTCCTTGTTACTCGTTTCTTGGCAAGATGAAGGTATCTCTTTCTGCTTCCGTTGCAGGGTAATACTGCCTTTTCCCAGCATTTAAGCCACAATATCTTCTTAGGGGCACCATGAGATTGTTTCCCCCTCCCTCAATACCACAATTGCGCCTGCCACTGCTGTGTTTTGGGGATGTGGTTGTGCAGGTGTCACAAGCACCTATTGGCTGGTAACTGTGAAGTTACAAGAACAATAACAAAAACCTGCCCTCTCCACATACCTGTGCTGTTTTCTGACCGATTTTAAATGTCACTGTCTCGTTTCTTTTAAAGCTGAGCATTCTCTTGCTGCACCACTTTCCTGTGGAATCACGTGTGCACCCACCCACCCTTTTAAAATAAACGCCAGCAAAAACATTGCCGTGGAGGGAAAGGGCAGTGTTGCTGATCACTCTTTTCAAAATGGCCTTTTCAAGCCATCTAACAGAGGAATCCTAAGTGGTCTTGGGACAGTGGTGTGAAGTGGCAGATCCACTGCTGCTTCTAACGCCCTGCCGGCTCTGCTGGCCACAGTGAGAGGTGTGGAGAGGGGTGGCTTTGCTCAGCTTTTGAGCCCAGATTTGGGGAAGGCTATCCTATTCGTAGAACTTTTCTACATGAGGCTGCTAATTGGCTGTTAATCTGCTGTATCCATTTTCAGTTTCATCACAGAATTGGGATCCGAGCACTACATGAAAAGCGTTTCCGTTCCTGCTTTTCTGCTACATAGCCTCTAGGTGGCACTGTGGTATAGCAGAATAGTGCAAATACACAAGGGGAAATCGCATTTTGTTTCGCCATCGGAAATAATATCCCGTTGTCCCAGCTCTAAAAAAAACTCAAGGAAAGTGCTATTTACAAACAGAAGTTAAACCAGAGGGTCACGACATCATCTGCAGAACCCATAAACAACCATGAGTAGGGAATGACGAGCACACGATAAATGCCTCGTGTAGAAAAACCGAAAGAGGGATAGTGAAACTAAACCATATAATATTAAAACAAATATAAACTCACTCCTGTCATGTGGCTTGAATAGTAATACATTTTTGCTTTAAATGTAACTCATTCATTTCTTCTTAAGCGAAAATCATATTCTTCCTTTCACAAGGAAGAAATGAAATGAATGAAGAAGAAACAAAAGGAAGGCTTATGCTGGCTCAGCTTGTCTGAGCGTGGAAAGCTAAGTAGGGTCAAGCCTGGTTGTTACTTGGATGGGAGACCCCTCCTCTAGTTTCCTGCATTGAGCAGGGGGTTGGACTCGATAGCCTTGTAGGCTCCTTCCAACTCTATGATCTATGAAATCTATGAAATCTATGAAACAAAGGAATATGTTTCTGGAAACTCTTAAATAGCACACATAATCTTTGTTCAAGAAATACATGTAGCCAAAGAAAATAGCAAACTTTAAAAAACATTATCCTATTCTATTCCAAAGAAAATAGCAAATTCAAGTGTATCTAGTGCATAAGATTTTTTTAAAAAAACCCACCAAAGTTGCTAGTATATATGTAAAAGGTATTGTTATTACTGTACAAGATTCAAAATGTCTCGAAAAGGGTGTTTTGTAAGATGAATTCTTTTAAGGTACTTACGTATACATTGAAGTGACGGGGTTATTGTAATGATTTTGAGACAGACAGACCCAAAGAAAATAAATTTTGCGACACGATGGAGGCACAGCCGATCTTGACTCCCAAGTCTGTATATCTGTATGGTACACATGTTTGCTTGCAAATACAAATTTATCCCCAGACATAATATTTTCAATGTGTATATGTGAACATCATAAGGCTTACACCCAAACAAATGTCATGTGTGAATCAGGCCTTGGTCGGTAAAAAAAGGGCAAAGATTTTATAATACTAATAATAATACTAATGGCTTCTGCTTTGTACTTTCAGGGGCCCCGTGGAGACAGAGGGTCTCAAGGCTTCCGAGGTCCCAAAGGTGATACCGTAAGTTCAGTGGAAGCCCCACTTTCTAAAAAGTCAAAATTAAACCTACCGTATGTAGCTTTCTGTTAAGACTCTGCTTCAGTCTGTAGGTTTCACCAGCACCATAAAGAATGATTCTGCAGGGGAATTCCTCTCAATATTCACCTGAACAAGGATCTCTTTGTTTTATCTGACAGCATTTCACTGGCCATTAATAATACTTAAGAATGTTCTTGCTTTCTACTTCTAGGGTAGACCTGGACCAAAAGGAATGCCGGGGACTGCTGGGCCCATTGGAGAACCTGTAAGTCCTTCTTTTTCTTTTTCTTTTTTTTTAAAAAGAAAGAATATGAAGCTATTTTTCATGTCAAATTCATTGCAATGGAACATTCCTATTCTGTATGGTAGAAAATACAATGACTTTTAGGGTCAAAGTACACATGACGTGTACATTGAATCCTGTGATTCTCCTAAACATGTCTTTGAATCCTGTGGCTCTCTCACTCACTTTTTGTTTTAACTAACAGCAACTGCAGGAGGCCCATTTGGATTGTGACCACGGTGCAAGGGAGAGGGAACTTTAATGCTTTTTTCCTAAGCCTTTTCCTGCTATTAGTTGCCCCCAAAGCTGCTAATAGTGGGCATAACAGCTGCTGATCATGGGGTTGAAAGACATGTTTAGCATTCAACATATGAGTTGAGCCTTCACTACAGGATATTTTAGGATTCATGACCATTAGCAAAGTCTCAAACGGTGCAGCTCTTGTTAGATTGTACCACTTCAGACTACAGGTGGGGAAACGTCATGTTTGAATGCTCCTCTCTATGAAACAAGAAATCATGCACAGATAACTAGCAAGTCAGAGAGGAGCGTTCTAGCCTAGCTTTCTCCAAGACCTGCATCAAGAAGCATTCCCAAGCTCGCCCCGAAAGGGATCAAGGTTTTGCACATGTTTTGAGTGAATGCACACAGGTCATAGAATCATAGAATCATAGAAAAGTGATCTTGGAAGGGGCCTACAAGGCCATCGAGTCCAACCCCCTGCTCAATGCAGGAATCCAGGTCAAGAAGCGCTCAGCCTTCTTCAGCCGCTGTCTTTCCCTGCCTAAAGATTAGGCCTTGTTTGTCAACCCTGATAAAAAAAAAAGAACAAGCAATACTCTGATCATGTGTAGTTTCACTTTTTAAGCTCACTGAAATCAGAGCGCCATCATGACTCCAGGTATAAAGTGGAGTTTGCTTCTGTTGCCCTGATGCTCAAGGCATTTACTTGGGAATAAGCACAGTTTTGTCGTAGAAAAAGATAATATATATTTAAAGTAAAAAATAATAAAAGGAGCACCTGTAGTAATGTACAGGCTCTCCTGGCTGAGCGGGGAATAGAACCCGGATCTCCCGAGTCCCAGTCAGCTGCAACCATCACCAGCCATCATTTGGGGAGGGGCTATGGGCTGCGGGGCCCTGGGTTGGTCCCGAGGTCCAGCCCGAACCGCTTCACTGACTTCTTCCCTTCCTTCCTTCCTTCCTTCCTTCCTTCCTTCGACCTGTTTCACTGACGTTCTGCATTGTTTCAGGGCATGTCTGGAAAAGATGGGAGAGATGGAACACATGGACTCGATGGTGAGAAGGTTTGTAGTCCTGTTTAAAAACCCGGTCAAAAAGAGATGCTCGGGGCCAGGGCCCGCTCCAGTTTCATGACAGCCCTTGGCAAGACACCCTCGACAGGGGCCCTCCCTCAGGGAGCCGACCTTCCCACTGCCATTGTTGCCAGCTGCTGTTGCTCCTCATCCTCTTCCTCATCGCTTGCTTGCTTGACTGGCAGAAAGCCAGTGAGCAGGTCGGCAGCGCGGCACGTGCAGCATGCGTGTAGGCCCTCAGCAGGCGCCCAACTGTTTTGCCAACTGTTTTCCCAAAGGGCTTGGCAGGGGTTCTTGTTCTTTAATGAATTCTCATGCCATAATAAATCCAGGAGGATCGAGACAAACATCTTTTATTGCGAGTTAAGATCCTTATTATACAGAGTACAATAATCCCAAGTCCCCTAGGAAGAGCCCCACCCCCTTGGACAGGCAGCGACCACAATATCACCAGCCGGCCAGTCAAGAAGCTCTGCCTCCAGTATCAGTTGTGTCCTTGCTGCAGTCCTCTGTCCGTGTCAGGGCTCCTGCTGGTTCTTTGTCCTTCTTCAGGCTGGCAGCCAAACGGCTTCTGGATCTCTCTCTTCCTTCGCAGCACACTTCAACCACACACCCCACACCACCAGGCTGCATTTGCTAGTCTTATATACAATTCTAGCATCAAACTCCATGGGCTGCAGAGCTCGTGTTTAAATGATAACACCTGTGCTGTCCTGGGTGGCAGCCAAGTCACATGTCGGTAAGTTGCTGATCATTGCATCAGGCTGGCAAGCAGCCAGGTCACATACCAGTAAATTAGCCAAGGCCATTCGCTGATAATACCTACATTTTAGTTTCTTAAATCAAGCCCAGAGCATAGAGGAAGAAATCTGTACAACACTCCCGTACTCCTCGATTACCTTCTGCAATTCCCAGTACACTAACTATGCCTACACTTGACACCGGCTCTGTTTAGAGCAGTGTTCTCCAACCTTGGGTCCCCAGATGTTTTTGGCCTACAACTCCCAGCATGCCCCAGCCAGCGTAGCTGAGAGTTGTAGGCCAAAAACATCTGGGGACCCAAGGTTGGAGAACACTGGTTTAGAGCATAAAGACCTCCCTTGCTGGATCAGACCAAAGGTCCATCTGAGGTCATAAGAAAACTTAGAATTATGGCTGTGCTGATGTCGCTCCACCTTCCACTGTGGGGTTGAAACTAGTAATATTGGTGGTGTGGAAATTTGTCCTGGAAAACACTTATTTAGATTGTGTGAATATTCACCCTTTTCTGAGCCTAATCAACACCATTGTTTTCCCAAGCTGTTGCTGCCGCCTCCATCTTGGAATAGTCACATGGGTGATCTCACCCTATCAGGGATCATGTAGTGAACAGGATGCTACATAAACAATCAGTTTTGGCTATGTGATGATAGCACTGGGTACAATTGAGGGCAATTGAGAGTGAGGGCCATTTTTAGGGTAAATAAAGACTTAATATTTCCTTAATCCAGGCAATCTGCATATGAAAAGCCCAGCACAGTTGAGCTCAATTAGCATTTGAAAAGCCTGAAAAAGGCCTGAGGCCTGTAAACTTTAAATCAGTATGACAAAGCTTTCCCCCAGTGGATTTCTTTTCTGTTTGAAAGAAATGTTTGCTATTGTTCTTGGCTATCAAAAGAGACTAAGATGACCAGTCCATGGCCTCCTTTTGTTCCCCATAATTGTTTCAGTTGTTCAGGGTCCAAAAGTTCCCCATAAAATGTATTCTTCTGGAGACGTCTGGGGAATTTTGTTCCCTGGGAATGTTTGGTTTATAGAAAGAAAACTGTAAATGGCAGGTGGCTGAAATCTGGTAATATTTTTACTCAACTGTTTTAGACAATGTCCTAAAATCACTTGCTGGTAGGTCTTCTTATGTGTAAATTACACAACAAAATGTGAGCCCGGGGAAGGAAAACCCCCCGGAAAGCAGGATGAGCAAATAAGGCTGCAACCCTGTACATACTTACCTCAGAGTAAGTCCCATGGGGTTTACTTCTGAGCATACAATTGTGCTACCAGTGAACTCTTGCAAGAATTGGTGAAAAACACAGAAAAGGGGTGTGTGCCTTCTGGCACTGCTGAAAATGTTTGCAAAGAGGGCAAGTAAACATGCTTTTCTCCCGTTTTATTGTCTGGAAAAGCCCTTTGGAATGTGAGGGCGAAAACCTTAGAGGTACAGAAAAATTAATGGAAGTCACTTTGCTCTGACCTCCCTCATCACCTCTTCTGCAGATTTATTTTTAGACTGAATTTATTTTAAATGAAGGAAAGCTAGCTGGGAATGGTGCTGGTTTTCCAGCACCCCACAGCATGACCTCCCACAATCCCTGGAGCAGATTTCAAAGTTGTCTTTAAATATTTGCGGTTTTATTTTTGAATACTAAAGCGAAGGAGATCAGCTTATAAATAAAGAGCATGCCCACTTGAAGCCTAGTGGGAGGGACAAACTGACCTGCTGAGGCAGCATTTGATTTGCTGGTATGCATTTCTACCCCGTGATGTGGGCAGCGCCATCCAATGTGGCTGCCCATAACCCTCCAAACTGAGCGGATCACGGGCATCCAATGGAAGGTGGGAGGAGCGGGGAGGCCAGGATTGCCTCCATGCTTCTCTCACTCCGCAAAACACTTAGATGGCCAATTTCAGCCAACTAAATGTTTTGACCCTACTGGTGATTTGAGGAGGCAGAGGCACTGCCTGGATTCTTTATAGCATGGCGGTGCCTCACTCCTCCCCTCCCTGACTCCTGGAATGCTCCCCCCCCCCCCAGCGCCGGCTCCGAAGTCAGTCTTGCAACTTCTGGACCACATGTTGTAATTCAGTCTGGTTCAGAGAAAGCCGTTGTCAATACAGTCCAAAGTTCAAGCCAACAAGATAAGTCCAAAAACAAGATAACCAGGAGCAGGCAAATAGCGTAGTCAAGGTCGTTCCAAAAGTCGGAAATCACTTGGCTTGGGCTGGGGTAGTCAGGAGTGTCAAGCTACAGCTGTTAGAGGCAACAAATTGCTTCCAGCGACTGATGTGTGTCCTGTGTCTTGACTTGAGCTGCCTTTTGAGCAGACGCCGATTGGTAAGGCAGCCCAGCTGGGCCAGGCTGCCGATGACACGTGCCTGGCCCCCACCCCAAACACACTCTGGCACGGCTGCCCCATGTCTTTCCAAACGGAGGCACAACACCACAGCCGGCATGGAAAGAACCATGCTGGCTGCGAGGGTGGAGGGAGGGCACGCCGAGTCCTAGCTCTGACCTCGGAGCACTTTTCCGAGGTTAGAGCTGGGACTCTGACTTTTCCTATGGCCGTCTAGACAGCGTCTAGCGGCCATAGGATTGCATCCTAAAAAAATGTATTGATGCTGAAGTGTACACATACTCATGGAACCCCAAAAGGAAAATGAAGGGCATGGGGCAACTCAGAAATACAGTACAATAACATTCTGCAGAAATATGCAATGAGTTAAATTAGCTGACCTCCTATAACTATTCTGCATCCTTTAGTTTTCTAAAAATGAATTATTTGGCAACATTTTCAAGAATATAAATAATTCTTAATAATCTTATTAGTAAATAAAACTACTAATGATGCCTCCAATAGTTCCAGCAACTTGCCCATATCATAACCTCTTACTGTTCACAGGGTGACGCAGCTCGCTTTGGTCCTCCTGGAGAAAAAGGGCCAAATGGACTTCCTGTGAGTATTCTGCCATAAAAATGAGAGCAAAAAGCGTTCCCACTAAAGTGGTAAAAAAGACGAGGCATGCTGATCTGGGAATTCTCATAACATGCCTCAGACCTTTTACAAGTCAAGGAGAACCATCATGCAGAGACCTCCATATACTTCTTTAGGTTCCAGTGAGCTGAAGCCTGGGCAATTGGCCTTGGAGTAGTTTGTATTCAAATCCTACTTCTGCCACCACCGTATGGCTAGCTTTCATTCATAGGAAGAGGAGGACCTGCCTCCTAGCATTTTTAACTTATTCATGGTACTTTTGCAAGGAGACTTCCAACAACTGTTAGGCACTGTGACCCCAACCACGTTCTCTGCAACAGTTGCCAAAAGAGCAGGGGACCATCCCCAAACTGACTCCTGAAACCCCCGAAGTAATTGTGCAGATGGGGAAGTGGAGCTATGCATTCAAGGAATCCAGATGCCATGGGAACTGAAGTATGAAGGAAATGGGCAGAGCCTCCAAAAAAGGAGCGGGACCAGCTCTCCCTGCTGATCACTAAGCTGCAAAGTCTACCAGAGCTAAATATGTGCTGCTCTTCCTGGTAAAGGGGGAAACACAATATGTGGTGTCCTACAAAATGGAGAGCTTATTTTTTACCGTCTTCTTGAATTTTATTTCCCCTCGGCATTGCTTACCTCTCTTTTAACCGGATCTTGTTTTCTAGAGCACTAAATAGTACATTTAATTCTTTGCTGACTCCATGTTGTTGTTTTTTTATATTGGTGACACTTTTCCCCATCAGGGATTACCTGGAAGAGCAGGAACTAAAGGCGACAAAGGTCAACCAGTAAGTAAATCCTCTTATTTAACAGCTTCTCATCAGGAACACATGAGCTGAATTAAGCGAAGGCATTGACAATATGAAAAGATCTTCTGTTGGGAGGATGCTGTTGTTAAGTGCTGTCCTAGGTAGCCATCTAGAGTCACATGGTGGTAATAATAATTATACAATAGCACAACTAAGTCTCGTACACCAGCTATAGCTGTTCCTGAGTCAGTCTGATCTGCCAAGAGTTATCCATGCCTTGGGGCTTTTCTACAGGAGGCATTTATTGTGCTGTTAATCACTGTAACTACTTTCAGTTTCGTCGCAGCATTGAGAGCCCAGCTCTACACAAACAGCTCTTCCTTTCCTGCTTTTCTGCTATACAGCCTCTAGGTGGAGCTGTGCTATAGCGGAATAGCTCAAATACACCAGAAGATATAGCACCATTTTCCCCGTCATAATTTAATAGCTCATTTTCCCCATTCTAAAAAAAGCACCAAAACAGGAAAGTGCTCTGAAAAAACAGAAGTGAAACTGGAGGATCACAACAACATCTAAAGAGCCTGTAATAAACCATGAGTAAGGAATCACGAGTGTACAATAAATGCATTGTGTAGAAAAGCCCTTGGTTACATCATGGTTAGACTATTGCAATGTGCTCTGTGTGGGGCAGGGATGGGGACTCGGACTCCAGGACTCGACTCGTGAGTCGGACTGAGTCCCCCCTCTGACTCGAGTCAGACTCGAGTCCCAATATTTTTAATGGGACTCAAGACTCGACTCGGGACTCGAGACCAAGGACTCGTGTTCCAAAATTGTGTTCCTCAAATGCAACATGGATAGGTTTTAGGAAGTACAGCAAGTTTATTTTTTAAAATCATTTTCCTAAAATGCAACCTTTCAGACATTTTGGGTTTGGCTGCCTCTGCCTGCCTGTTTTGGGGTTCCCTGCCTCCTCTGCCTGCCTGGTCTCTTCTTGACCAGTTCAACAGTTGAATTGTCCAAGACAAAGGCCTCTGCCTGCCTGCTTTGGGGTTCCCTGCCTCCTCTGCCTGTCTGGTTATTTTGGGTTTGTCTGCCTGGTTTGTTCTTGCCAAAATCAGTTGCAGAGTTTTAAAATAAAAAGGCACACTTGTGCCTAGAATTTATTTAAGCCACACATCTGAAATAGCCTTATTTTGTTGGGAAAACCCCCCATTGATTTTAATAGGGGCTCGTGGAGTCAGCTTTGGGAGTGACTCGTGACTCATGAGTCACCATTTTGGACCAAGGACTCGGACTCGAGACTCGGGTCCAAAGACTCGTGACTCGACTCGTGACTCGAGACCAAGGACTCTTCAACATCCCTGGTGTGGGGCCATCCTTGAAGAGCGTCTGGAAGCTTCAGTTGGTGCAAATGTGGCAGCTAGGCTGCTGAGCAGTATCGTGATCACATCTCCCCAGTACTGAAAGATCTGCACTGGTTTCCAGTGGTTTTCCTGGGACCAATTCAAGGTGTTGTTTTTAACCTTAAAAGCAATAAGGGCACAATCCTATGCATGTTTAGACGGGGGGGGGGGGAGTCCTACAGCTCCCAGCATGCTAGCTGGGGCATGCTGGGAGTTGTAGGCCTTTTTTCTGTCTAAACTTGCATAGGATTACGCCTTAAATGGCTTAGGGCAGTGTTCTCCAACCTTGGGTCCCCAGATGTTTTTGGCCTACAACTCCCAGCATGCCCCAGCTAGCGTAGCTGGCTGGGGCATGCTGAGAGTTGTAGGCCAAAAACATCTGGGGACCCAAGGTTGGAGAACACTGGCTTAGGGCTATCTGAGGGACTTCCTATCTCGGTATGAACCTGCTCAGTTGCTAAGATCAGCAGGAGAGCTCCTTTTGAACACACCCTCACTTGCAGAGGCCTGTTTATCATGCACGCGGGAAAGGGCTTTCTCCTGTGTTGTTCCCGAACTCTGGAACGCGCTCCCTACGGAGTTGCGACTGGTCCCCACTTTCCCTGCATTCAGGAAGGAAGATCAAGACACAAGTATTTTTTTTAACTTGCCTTTTCAAACTGTTGTTCTTGTGGCTTTTTACGGTTGTTTTTAACATTTTGGTACATCTTCCTGTATGAGTTTTGTTTTCTGAATTTGTGTAAACTGCCTTGGTTGGTTCCAGAAAGGCGGCATAGAAATGCGACAAACAAATAAATGAACGAATAGCATCTCCTTTCATTACAGCTCCACTTTGTTCCTCTGTTTTTTGACAACAAGGATGAGGGGAATGGCACTGTTTTTCTTCTGACTGGGTGGCTAATTTTCATAACAGAGAAGGTAGACTTCTGGAAGTGCCCGGCTCACTTTTCATCCTTCCTTCCTCTCTGTAGGGCAGTCCTGGAGAGATGGGAGGGTCTGGTCCTTCAGGAGAACCAGGTATACCTGTACGTATCTCACCCACACATGTACCATGCTTGTTGATAGTACAGTAATGCCTTGGATTGCAAGTAACTTGGCTTGAGAGCGTTTTGCAAGACAAGCAAATTTTTAAATATTTATTTTTAAAAAACTGACTTGATATACAAGCGACGTCTTGCAATACAAGTACTGTAGTACGGCTTAAATTAAAAATCTCTGTACAAATTTGGGGGGGGGGATTTCGTTTTGATATATATAAGAGTGTTTTGGATTACAAGCACGTTTCCGGAACAAATTATGCTCTCAATCCAAGGCATGACTGTACTTTGTTTTCATGCTTTTCTGTGTCACTCACTGATGTTGATCTGCTTGGCGAACTCATTCTGCGTCACATCCCAATCTACCTTCTGCTTGCCACAGGTATTGGACAGTTGCTGTGAGTGAACAGTTGGGCTGGTCTGTTGGTAAATACACTACGAGTGACCTTACTTTTTTATTCTCAGGGAGATCGTGGAATCCCCGGGGAGCGGGGCGATCCTGGTCCAAGAGGATCTTCTGTAAGTAACCAACAGTCTCTTAAAAACACTGCAGACCATTTTTAGGCAAAACAGCACTCAGCAAGAACTCTGTATGATTGTGGTGGTAGTGGTAGTGCCATCAATATGAATGGCACTTTACGAAGTATATGAGGACAGATCCCTGCCCCAAGGAGTTTACAGTTCGTAGTCCCTGAAGTTCAGACTTCAAACCTCTGAAGCGGAATGCTCAGGCTGAGTCCAGCCCAGTGTGCCATCTTCTTTTGTCCCAGTACATGCCTGGTCTGTTCTTAGTATGACTGCAGTTCCTGCCCAATCTTTAGCAAACTTATATGTTAAAGTAGAATGGATAAAGGATGATGAACTTGTTATTGGCTGCCTGCTTCTTGGTTTCCTCTTAGAATACTGTGACATTAAGAAGCCACTTCAACTCAGATTTTTAAATTCAGAATAACTGTTTGTTTTCATGTTGCATCTAATGAGCAGTCTAGCGATGGACTCCCAGCACCAGGGAGGGAGCGCTTTGTTTTTAAATCTCACTTCTGTTTCTTTGCTTTTACTTAATCAAAAAGCGCACAGAACATTTAAGCTGATTTCTCACAAGGGCCCCCGGGGCCATTTGTCAACTGGCAGAATAAGACATTGGGCCACATGACTGGTTTGCATAATTTCCAAGGGGCCTGAGAAAAAAAAACATAGTTTGCATTTTC
Source organism: Shinisaurus crocodilurus (assembly GCA_021292165.1). Lineage (NCBI taxonomy): Eukaryota > Metazoa > Chordata > Lepidosauria > Squamata > Shinisauridae > Shinisaurus > Shinisaurus crocodilurus. The sequence goes on along the minus strand of JAHFWL010000075.1, from coordinate 458,951 downwards.
AGCCTTTGCAACAAATCCGGGAAGAAGGAGAAAGACAAGAAAGTAACGGAAAACTGTATGTTGCGACTATTGTATGTGAGACACTCTTGATTTCCACTGAAGACCAAAAGAATGCACAGATCTGATGTGATGCTTTTCCTCCCGTTTTGCACTTTTCCAAGACAATGTTGTGTTCATATTAATGCTGCCTTCATTCTCCATCTGTAAGATGCAAATAAGTATGGCCTGCAGGGGAGGCTGGTGACTCCTATGTCAGGGTGGCTCCTTATCCATTGCAGCTTTTATTCTGAGCTTTATAGGAGCTATGGCTCATGCTGGCTCAGCTTGTCTGAGTGTGGAAAGCTAAGCAGGGTCAGGCCTGGTTATTCCTTGGATGGGAGACCCCTCCTCTAGTTTCCTGCATTGAGCAGGAGCATGGGGCATGCTGGGAGTTGTAGGCCAAAAACATCTGGGGACCCAAGGTTGGAGAACACTGGTTTATTGCCTTACTTTAGACCAGCCTTCCCCAACCTGATGTCTTCCAGATGTGCTGGACTACCACGCTGACTGGGGAGATGCTTGGAGTTTTGGTCCAAAATCTGGAGGGAAGCAGGCTTGGGAAGTCTGCTTTAAATGCTTACTTGGAGACCACACAAGCTCATTGTTTCTGGGATGCCATGGAACTAAATAGTAAATCCAGCCAAACTGCATTAAAGGAGCCTGAATGATGCAGATGTAGCTTTCTTTCTTTCTTTTGGTAATTAAAGGCATAATCTTACACATGTTTAGACAGGAAAAAAAGCCTACATTCCCAGCATGCTGGCTGGCTGGGGCATGCTGGGAGCTGTAGGCCTTTTTTCTGTATAAACATGCATAGGATTGCGCCCTAAAATGCTTTTGGTGAAGTAAACGGGGGTTTCAGGAGGCAGTGAGTAAAACAGTGTTTGAGACTGAGTTGCTGGAAGGACCTAGTAGGACAGTGTTCTCCAACCTTGGGTCCCCAGATGTTTTTGGCCTACAACTCCCAGCATGCCCCAGCCTAGTTGTAGGCCAACAACATCTGGGGACCCAAGGTTGGAGAACACTGTAGTAGGAGACAGAATGAGATGTTTTGAACCCAGGAATGTCACCTAACCTAACAAAGTCTCTGCGGGTCAACCATCATTCAACACACTTTTGGAAGATTTACAAAGATTTACACTTTTGGAAGATTTGCATTGAGCTTCGTGACATGGTCACGGGAAAAGATCAGTACTAGGTTTTTTGCCATGAATGTTCTTTCTTCATCTTTATTTCCCTTTCTTTCTTTTCAGGGAGCGCTTGGTCTCCAAGGCCCCATGGGAGCATCAGGCGTAAGAGGCTTTCAGGTCAGTCAATTAGCAACAGCAATAAATTAGAACTGGGCTGAAGAACCTTCTCTCCGCGTTGTGGACTTCAAGTCATAAATATGGCGCATTTTGGGAACCTATTGGGAGAGAATAGCTTGGCTTTGCCCAACTGACCCAAACCCTATACATACAGTACATCATGTCCTCTTTGCCCCCAACTCATGCCTTCAGACTCGAGACATAGCTGGATAGCTCCTCTGTTAGTAGGGTGGGGCGGTTGTCAGGACCCATGCCCATTAAGGAGCCTGCTGGCCAAGAGCCAAAGCCATTTTGCCAATCACCTGGCACAGGGTCTGGCCAGAGCAGAGGCAGAGTTTACTGTCTCCATCCTGGTCAGTCCTTCTATCCAGTGAAGCTGTACCCCAGAGACCCTAGTGAATCTGGGGGTTTCTCTCTGTTCATATACCTGCTCCCCTTTGTCCTTCTTCAGCTTTGCGGTCCACCTTTCCCCCTCTCTTCTCCCTCCCCCCCCAGGTAACAGCAAATGGGCCCTTCTAGGCCAAGTTGCCCCAGGGCCTCCAAGAACTGGAGTTGGCCCTACCTCCAAATCCATGCTTGCCACGTCTCTGCTTTAAAAAAAAATAAAAAAAAATTCTGAGCTGGGAGTTGCTTGCCTTTCCCCCTCTTCCCAGAACTCCCAGCCTGGCTGAGGAAAGACAGAGAGGTAGTCTGATGGAAAGGGGTCCTCTTGGCTGGATCCAACCCACCAACCTGGATCTGTACAGGCAGAACCAGGGCATTCTGATGGAGCAGCCGAGCTTTGTGCCTAATGTACAGCCTCCTGGGGGAGGGGGGAATAGCGCAGGAGTCGTGGCAGAACAAAGCGATTCGGCGGGGTGTAAATGTGTAAAATGTGGAGTTGCCCGATCGCAACCTGAACCATTCCAAGGCAGGGATGGAGACGCGGTCGCTGTGTCTCTCGCCCCATTCCTCTTCCAGTCCTTTAACCCAAACCCTGGGATTTCCCTCAGTGACTTCACCAATGCCTAAACAAACACACTATGTTAAGTGCGTAGCATATAGGTCAGTGTTCTCCAAGCTTGGGTCCCCAGATGTTTTTGGCCTACAACTCCCAGCATGCCCCAGCCAGCTACACTGGCTGGGGCATGCTGGGAGTTGTAGGCCAAAAACATCTGGGGACCCAAGCTTGGAGAACACTGATATGGCCTCCGATCCAGATTGGGATTCTCACGCGCAGGGTGTGTGTGTTAAACCGTCCCACCTACCTCCTTTTTTTCTTTCAACCATGAGGGGCCTAAAGAAAGTGGGGGGAACCTCCGCTGCTGCCAATCTCCTTTCTGTAGCCCCTGTCAGGAGCAGCAGGGGAGGCTGGCGACACCTATTTCGGTGGGGCTCCTAATCCATTGCAGGTTTTATTTGGCGCTTTATAGGAGCTATCCGTGGTGCTGAGTTCCACCCCCAAAATAGGGTTCGCCACCATGGAGAGCTCCTATAAAGCTCCAAATAAAACCTTCAGTGGGTTAGGAGCCCCGCCAAAATAGAAGTCAGTCACCAGCCGACACTGCGAATAAAAGTGGCTAGGTGGGAAGGTTTACCCACCGCCCCCGCAACTTGCATGCAGTGGTCCTGCTTTGGATCTGGGCCCTGCATGCTTACACAGAGGAAATAAAAATGTAAGGGCCCCCTACTCACTGCACATTTAACATAGCGTGCAGTTTAGCCCTGAGTGCAGTTGCATGCTGACCATTTCCCCCAAAACATCCTCTCTCGTGGTAAAATGCCTCTCTTCTTTTTTGTTTTTCTTTGTAACTCCCCCCCCCCCCCAGGGTCGTAAAGGTGCAAGCGGGGAGCCTGGCCTTCCTGGTCCCACTGGAGTCCGTGGCGAGTCCGGCGAGAGGGTAAGAAAAAAAAATCCTCTGTAATGTAAAAAATTGACTAAATGAGGCCTGGTTAACCATTAGAAATAACAGCGCTATTTGCCCTGGGGCTGCAATGTTTAATCTGCTAGTTAGATTAATTAAAAGACTTTTGATTAACTGAAGGAAAGGTACCGCCAATTCATTGATCAGCAGATTACATTTTTAACTTAATTACAGTTGCCAAGTATCATCTTAGAATAAGCATTCTCTCCTGTGTGAGGGCTTAACTGCACGCTACATTAGATGCGCAGTGTCTAGCTCAGTGATGCTGGCTGGGGCATGCTGGGAGTTTTTGTTTTTATTTATTTTTATTTCTTTATTATATTTATACCCTGCCTTTTTTCCTGCAAGGAACTCAAGGCGGCTTACATAATCCTCCTCCTCCTCCTCCTCTCCATTTTATCCTCACAACAACCCTGTTAGGTAGGTTAGGCTGAGAGTGAGTGACTGGCCCAAAGGCACCCAGTGAGTTTCATGGCCTGAGCGGGGACTAGAACCCGGATCTCCCGAGTCCCAGTCCAACACTCTCACCATTACGCCACACTGGCTCTGTGTGTACACTGGTTGTAGGCCAAAAACATCTGGGGACCCAAGGTTGGAGAACACTGCTGATCCTAACTTTTTTTTTAACTTTAATGTAAGATCAGGACAACCACATGAGAGTGGGGTGCAGCGGGAAAACCTTCCCACCCAGCTGCTCCCCCCCCAAAAAAATTCACCCCACTACCACCACCATGCAGGGGCTAAAGAAAGAAAAAAACCTCTATTGGTGCCAGTGGAAGTTTTTTTTAGCCCCCATGTGTGATGGGGGAGTTAGGGGGGAAGCAGCTGGGTGGGAAGTTTTAAAGCCTCCTCCCGTACATGGTGGTCCCAATCTGGATTGGGGGCCCACCCTTACACTATTTTAGCTTAAAGCTGACTAGGGATGTGCTGATGCTAGGAAGTCTGGCTCATCTGAGCTTGACGGATTTCCTGCCCACTTCCGATGATTGAAAGTGGGCCAAGTCGGGTGGGTTTCGGTGGATTTCCATCTTTAAGATGGGCCACAGCGTGCGTATTTTTTTTTAAAAAAAATGCTTAGAAAATTTGTGCAAATTGGAAGCTGGAAACTGTAGTTCTAGCACGATTTGCACAAACTGCATGGTTTTCATCTTCCAATCTGTGCAAATAGTGCCAACAGCATGATTTGCGCAAATTTCCTTAGTGTTTTTTAAAAATGTGCAAACTGAGGCCCATCTTAGAGATGGAAGTCCACAAGCTGGCTCGACTCACACAATGAGTCAACGCCAGCGCCAGACTAACAAACCAGAATGGGGGGGGGGGATCATGCAAATTTGTCGGTTTCTACAGTAAGAAAAAAGTAAAGATCTGTAGCCATCATGTATGCTTACTTTTAGAAGGAAGTACATGCTTAATTTTCTCCAATTTATTTTGTATTGTAAGTTTCAACAAAACAAAACCATAAAAAGAAAAAAAAAAGGAGAAAAAATATAACTACATAGATTAGAATATATCAATTATACATAAGCTTCCACAAAGGCAGACCAAATATCCATGTAGTATCCATTCGAGACTGGCATCTATATGCCGTCCATTCAAATGTTGAAAGTGTCATTAGGTCCTCAATCCATTGCATTCTAGGAGGTGAGCATTTATCCTTCCAATGTTGGAATATCAGTCTTTTAGCTGTCAAAAGGGCGTGGAAAATCCTTTTACACTGATCATGTGTTAACTTCCAGGAAACAGGTAGATAACTTAAAAGAACACGTGCATCAGTAAATATTAAAGAGTGTTCCAATACGAAGTTTGTCCGTACATGCTTAATTTTGAACCTGTCTCTTCCCTTGCTGTAACCTGTGAAGCATCCCTAAAATCACCACTTTGCTGTCTGGAAAAATCATTGTAAACCTTTAGCCTAAATAATTTCTGTGCTCATTCCCTTCTTGTTGCCAGGGCCCTGGTGGAGTTTCTGGACCCAAAGGGAACCAGGTAAGCTAACATTTCATTTCTCTGCATACCACATCTGTAGCTTTATTGCAACTGTCCAATAGCACCAGACAGGTATTCCTGTCTGAATACTAATGGGATTTTTAGCTGATAAGAGCACAGTACCTGAGGAGGTAGATATGCAGCAGTGCTGGGCGTGATTCTGGTGCATTTTGCTTTTAAAGCCACTTAGGGTAAAGGTTTCAGGCCAGTTCTCACAGCCAGTGACGTATGAGGCAGCCAGCCTAGCACAGCCTTCCCCAACCTGGTGCCCTTGAGATGTTTTGGACTACAGCTCCCAGCATTCCTGGCCTTTGGCCATGCTGGCTGGGGCTGATGGGAGTTTGTTTATGAAGTTATCTGCTGGTGCAATGGGAAAAAGGCAGAGGATCTGCACTAGTGTAGCAATTTCCTCCACTAATGGTACATTGGATTGAGGCCTTTATATTTGTTTGTTTATTCATTCAAAATATTTATTTATTTATTTACTATTATATCTATATTCCGCCTTTTCTCCTGCAAGGAACCCAGGGCAGCTTACATAATAATCCTCCTTCTCTCCATTTTATCCTCAGCTACAACCCTGTGAGGTAGATTAGGCTGAGAGTCAGTGACTGGCCCGAAGTCACCCAGTGAGTTTCATGGCCGAGCGGGGAGTAGAACCCGGATCTCCCGAGTCCGAGTCCAGCACTCTAACAACTACGCCACACTGGCTCTCCCCAAAATTGAAGTCCAAAACATCTGGTTTGACAAGGCTGCTGTAGACCCATCCTTGCTTCTGGCAGCTCTCAAGCGTGTGCCAGTCGAGCCTCGTTTCGGGTGGCTTGTAGCGGTGGGTCAAAAGCTACAGCAGCTCAGGGCATAATGCAACAGAAGCGGCCGAGGACGTACTTTTTTTCTCTAGCTTATGGTCTGATTGAAACATAGTCATAAACCCTGCACGCTGTCCGGCAGTGAGAAGTGGAATGTAGTGCTGTTGGTGATGATTTCTCACATCCCTGAACGGCAAACGCCCTCTCTTGGTTTAAAAATGAAAGACTGCATGTACAAAATGTAAGGGATGCCTAGGATTGTATACACACACAAGCCTGTTGATTCGTGGCCAGAACTAATCATACAAGCCCTCTCTCTGCTGTCCTTCTGCTGGCAGCCAAAGACGTTTTCATTCAAGCAGGCCTTTGCCATGTGAGGTGCTCTGTTGCTGAAGCGGGTTCTCTTGCGCCGCTGGATGCTGTTTTATTTATTTTTTCCTTTCATTGTTGTGCTTTTCAATTGTGTTTTTAAACTATTTGCTTTTTATGACTGTTTCAGGGTGCAATCCTATGGATGTTTAGACAGAAACAAGTCCTTCAACACCCAGCATTCCCCAGCCAGCTATGCTGGCTGGTGGATGCTGGAGGCTGAAGGACTTTTTCCTGCCTAAACGTTCATAGGATTGTGCCCTTAACTAAGTTTACTTTATTTGTGGTTTTATTACTGCTAGCCACCTTGAGCGCCCTTTTTGGCAGGGGGTGGGAAAGCGAGGTATAAATCAAATAAATAAGTCTTGACTTTGAAGCAAAATTGCATCCCAGTTAACCTACCACCGAATGTCTTTTGGATACTCTTAGCAACACCGCGGCTCACTTTCTGGGTAGTTTCCTTGATAATAGAAATCTATTCATAATAATAAATTCCCTTATTTTGCCAGTGAAAGCGTGGAGTTGCAGAATGGCTGCAGCCAGACTGAATCTGAGAGCAGTATCCAGTACTTCTGCTGTTGCTCCTCTAGTTCCGTTGTGCCCATGGAACCAACCTCCAGCGCAACTGGAACCTAGTGCTTCCTAAAGGAACCCCGGAAATGAACAGAAAGGCTAATTTCCGGAAGGAGACAGATCAGCCGATCTCTATTCTGGAAGCTCCGCTGGCCTGCCCCATTCTGGAAATGAGCATTTTGCTCCTTTCTGGTTGCTTCAGGGTCCAGCTAGTGCATGTTCAACATTGGGTACTGCCCTGAATATCAACTATTCCAACCTTTCCTACAGGGGCAGTGCTGGGTACTGAAAAGATCCGGGGCTCAGGCCCACAGGACAACAAACATGCACAAATTTGCATATGCTAATTTACAGATGCTCTAAAGTGTGTGTGTGTGTGTGTGTGTCTTTAAAGGACCCTGTCTCCTAAGGACATCCCTATAATTGTAAAAAGGGATGTATGGACAGGGGAGAGGAGGGCCTTTGATTTCAGGAAAAACCTCAGGCAGAAAGATTTGGGGGTGGGCAGCAGGAGGTGAAGCACATGTGGGAAAAAGCCAGCTAGTCCAGGGGGATCAGCTGCAACAGAGATCATCAGGGCCGCTGTACCTTTCTTTCAGCAAGTGCCCATGGGCAGCAGGGTGGTGGGCAGATGACCTTCCAGAGATTCGGGGCTCCAAATGAAAAATTCAGGGCTCCTGCCCTAGTAGGCCACCCCCTAACACTGCCTCTGCCTTCCTGGCCCTGATGAAAGGTCTTCCATACAAAAATATTTCTGATTAGCTCATCTTTGAGATCGTAGTTTTCATCTCTTCTCTCTCTCACTGTCTGTCTGTCTCTCTCATGCACGGCCACACACACACATACGCGTGCATATCCTCTAACATTTCACAGATGAAAATACAGACACACATGTGAATCTGTAAGAGGTATGGTTAAGTAACATGAAGGTGTGATCAAGAGGGTGTGGCCAGGCAACATGAGGGCGTGGCCAAGGGTATGGCCAGGCAACCAAAGGGCATGGTCAAGTACAAAAGTTATTAGAGGAAACACACAAAATCGTATATATTATAATTATTACATTATTATATTATATATTCTTTTATAATATTTTATAAGTGGCTTTTGTAAAAAAATTTACCTTCCTTAAACCCTTAATTGTTGATATCTGGTGTTTTTCATGGGGGGGTGTTAGTGCTTGCAGGGCAATCTCTTTTTGTTTTAAAATGGTCAGGATTGGCACAAATTCAACAGGTGAAGCTTACCCACCCACCCCACACCCCCAAACATGGAGCTTCAGAGAGAAGGGGAAGTTTCTTGCATTTCCTTCTGACACTGTAACCTCACCTGTTAGAGGCACAGAGTCAGCTCTGTTAGGAAATAAAATCTTTGCCAATATAATAGGAATCAAGTGATAAATTCCCTCATTCACCTCTCCCTCGGTCCAGGCCAGCGGGTGCAGCCTCCACCTCCTTTTCTTTTCACCCAGCTAATCCCTTTCCCTGTTCGAGCCTAAGCAGAGAGCTACTCTTAAAGGGGCCATGGGCAAAATTGCAGCTAAGCTAAAACTGCAAGCTTAGCTGCAATTTTGCCCATGGCCCCTTTAAGTAGCTTGCAGTTGTGGGAGGCAGAGGGAATTCCAGACTCTGCATGACAAAGTGAGAGGCCATGATGGCTTAAGGGTTTTCGTGATGGTCCTGGCATTTTCGGGGCAATTGGATTCAATGCACATGTGCACTTGCCCTCTGCTCTCAAAGCAAGAGGGTCCCAACTGAACAAATGCTGGTAATGGAGTCGGTGGAGGTCTCCACATCACTGGACTATTTGATTTGAAATGTGTAGGGATTTCACAACCCCTGCAAATTTTCACTTCGAGCTAATAATCCTGACCTGCCTAGCAGGGTTGAGGTTATATATGGGGTATTTTGGACTCTCAAAGTGCCACACATTTATAGGTACATTTTGTATTATGTTCATTAGTTACTGTGTGGAGGCTTATTTTATTTTTGCCAAATATGTTCACTGTTGTTGTTAAGTCATCTTTCACTATAAAAACATCTAAGGCGACTTGCAAAGATACGAAAATATTATCTTTTTAAATAAATCACATCGTGCAAAACACTAAAATGCAAACGAAACAATAAAATTAATAGAATTACAGAGTAATCCTATGGGCCCTAGACAGCATCTTCTAGAGGGCCATAGGATCGTTCAGATTCCCAGCTCCGAGGTCGGAAAACAGCTACGACCTTGGAGCTGGGGATCCACGCTTGGAGCGCCCTCTCCCGCAGCCAGCGTGGAAAGCCAGCTGCGTCTCCAAGGTCGTAACAGCGACCTTGGAGAAGGGGTTTAAGGGACATTCTGGGGGGCAGGGAGGGGAGGAGACCAGTGCTGCCAAGATCCTGGCAGCACCTCAGCCTACTTCCCTCCCCCTCTGAAGTGCCACTGTTAGACCCCTGAGATCATCTGTCTAGCTGCTTAGCAGGGTGGGAGGCGCATGGAGGCAACCTTCGCCTCCGTGCTCCTCCCGCCCTGCATAGGGTGTCCATAATCCTCTGAGTTCCACGGGTTGCGGGCAGCCTCATTGGATTGCGCCCTTAATCACGAATAAAAGCAGCTAACGGATTAACATAAAAGAGCAGTCAGACCAATCTCCAAAACTCTCCTAAAAGGGGCTGCCTGGAACTGCTGTCTGAAGACCAGCCAGCAAGGATTGAGGTGGGTCTCCTCAGGGAAGGAGCACCATCGCTTTGGTGCCACCACAGAGGAGGCCTACAAAGGAGATGTCCTATTGGAAGCTCTTCGTTGAAAGTCTGCTGTGTTCTGAGAGCCCTCAGCTCCCAGGAGATAGTGGGGAAGCCCAGCGCCTCTTGAAGGAAGTAGCACAGCTTGAGATTTCTTTTCTTCTTCTTTTCAATAGCGGCAATACTTACGTTGCGTTTTCACTTCTAGGGCATCGCAGGAGCAGATGGACTGCCAGGTGATAAAGGAGAGCTGGTATGTGGTCTTAATGTGTAGAACCTCACAATGCATAGAAGAGATGAGTCCAGAGATTCCAGAAAACTTTACTTCTCTAATGCAGTCTTGGGTGGGGATCACACTCAAAATTAAATCCCCCAGACCTCAAATTTGATAGACTGACGTGGGGTTACGTAATTGTTTGGCATAGGTAACGCCCAAAGTGTCCCCTTCCACAGTGGCCACTCCAGCCTGGCTTCCCAAACTCGTGCCCCACCTCTTCTCCTTGGACACAGCCAATATCGCTGCAAACCCCCAGCTATGCCTCTGAGCCACCTGAATTACTGGTTCAGTGCTGCGCTCCCACATCACAATCCATTGGTCCACCTCTAGTTCTACCCCTACATCTCCAGAGCAAGCCCATCTACTGCTTTCGCCACCTTTAGCTCAGTGGTAGAGCACCTGCTTTGCATGCAGAAGGTCCCAGGTTCGATCCCTGGGTTCTCCAGGTAGGGCTGGGAAAATTCCTGTTTGGGTGTGTGGAAATGGAAAACCTGGGGCTGGGGCAGGGGAGATGGAATGGAATATCTTGGAAGATGGTGTGGCTGGCTGGCTGGCTGGAACCCTGGACAGGAACAGCCCACACTGCAAGATTTGGTTACATGTCTCACTTGTTGTTTAGAAAATGCATTATCTGTTTCTTCCTTCCTCTTTTTTCCTAGGGTCCTTTTGGCCCTCCTGGGCAAAAGGGAGAGGTAAGTTTCATAAATTGAATGTTTAGCTGTAAAATTATCATGAAGAAAATCAAATGTGATTTCTCTCTCTCTCCTTCTCTCTCTCTCACTCCAGTTTATATTCCAATTTGCCAGAGCAAAATTCCACTGCTTTAATTCTTGAAATGGCATAGCACTCTCCTTGCCATGCTACGGATCAGCCTTCCCCTAACCCGGTGTCCTCCAGATGTGTTGGGCTAAAGCTCCCATCATCCCCAGATGCTTGGGCACTTGCTGGGGATGATGGGAGATGTAGTCCAACACTCGTAGATGTTTTCTTTTGCTTCTTAGGACACAATCCTGTGCAGGTTTAGACAGAAAAAAAGTCCTACAACTCCCAGCATGCCCCCCAGCTGACCATGCTGGCTGGGGCATGCTGGGAGCTGTAGGACTTTTTTCTGTCTCAACCTGCATGGGATTGCGCCTTTAGCCATTCTTTTATAGCCAGTTTGTACTTACACAGATTTTTTACAAATTCACCTTAAGAAACGCCAGCAACCGAAGCCTGCGCACCTGAACTCTCCTTCAAAGGCAGCCCTAAATGTCCCCTCCATTGTGTGAATAGAACCTAAGCCAGCATGATACAAATGCACTGCAGTTATACCACATGATTGTATGCACTACGGACAGCACCTAAGAGCAGATTAATAATAATTCCCAATAGATGGTACGCATAAAGGCTGCATCTCATAACCCCAGGTGAACCAGAGCCTGATTCACACATGCCAGTGGTGAGAAAACAGCTCCTTGACAATGTAACAAGTGGCTTGCATCTTGTGTGGAGCGGCTTCCCCACTAGTTCTTGTGGCTTCTCCCACCCGCTCAGCCCCCACCATGCTGCTGCGAACTACAAGTGCGAGGGGGGGGGGGTTGTTACTTCATGGTGGAAATCTCTGAAATTTGTGGGAAGTTGTGTTGCATGAATAACTTGCTCTATGGAATAGCATCCACACAGTTGTGTTTTCAGGTGGCTACCACAATGCTGTTTTGCATGTGTGAACTGGGTTTGAGTCTTTGTACAGTGTGCACAGGATCCAACCCCTCCTGTGTAGGAGAGCAGAAATCACTTCTACGCATCCTCAGGGGTGGGGATGATATTACCTTCCAGTGGCCGCCCTTCACGCCTTAGGGGTTGTTGGTCTGGAGGACCACAGCCTTGGGAAGGGTGTAGGGAGGCTGCAGGTGGAAGTGAGAAGCCAAAAAAACCCCATGGTGTACATGGAAGTTCAGTCTGGATCCTCTCCCAGATTATTTTTTTATTAATTTTAAATTTGCGCCCTGCCTTTCACCAACATGGGTCTCAAGGCAGCTCGCAACATGAGCAGGAAAACAAAGCCTCGAGATTTAAAATACCCATTTGAAACTTATCAAACATCTCATCAATGGGAGACAAATACAACAGGGGTGCAGAACCCACTTGGGCTCCCAATTCGACCCTTTCCCCTGAATTCCAAACATTTGGTGGTCTCCCCCCACTTTTGCGTGTTTTCCCCCCATGCTAATATGTTGCAATGCCTCTCCTAAGGCTTAGTTACTGGCAGCAAGAGCTGTAAGCTAAAAGATGCAGGTATTTTTGGTAGTTTGGGCCCCTCCCCCTTTGCCTTCAGCCCAGCTGCCCCCTGGGATGAGGCCCCCGAGAGCTTCTCTGAAATGGAATGCGGCCCTTGGGCTGAAAGAGGTTCAACACCCCGGATAGACAACTTTACCCCCAACAGCCTAAGAGCCCAACTGGACATGACATTGTTTTTAATTATTTTTTTAATTTACAGCATTTTTACCCCACTCTTCAGCCAGAAAAGGCTCCCAGAGTGGCTTACGAAAATTAATATTAGACATTAATTGCATGAATGCAGTTCAACGTCCACTGGGACCGCGGCGGTGTGTGTGTGTGTGTGTGTGTGGAGAGGAGGGAGAGTTTTAACCTCACTCTGCCCCTCCTGCGACGATCCTGCCAAAAATTGCCTCCCTGAAGCTGCTGTTTGCATGGGAGGGAAGCCTCCGATTGGTCTTCCAGCCAGGCTGCTAGAAGAGGGTGCAGCAAGAACAGGCCCTCACGATAACAGTATCACCTACTTACTCCATTTACATCCCATCTTCCTTCTAAAGGGGTTCGAGGTGGCATACATGGGCGGGGGGAGTGTCCCAGGCAGTCTCCCATCCCAGCAAGTGACTAGTCCAGTGTTCTCCAACCTTGGGTCCCCAGATTTTCATAGATTTCATAGATCATAGAGTTGGAAGGAGCCTACAAGGCCATCGAGTCCAACCCCCTGCACAATGCAGGAAACTAGAGGAGGGGTCTCCCATCCAAGTAATAACCAGGCCTGACCCTGCTTAGCTTTCCACAGACAAGCTGAGCCAGCGTTTTGGCCTACAACTCCCAGCATGCCCCAGCCAGCTATGCTGGCTGGGGCATGCTGGGAGTTGTAGGCCAAAAACATCTGGGAACCCAAGGTTGGAGAACACTGGACTAGACCAAGACTTGTTTAGGTCAGCAAGAGTGCGGCATCATGTGCCTTCGGTCCGTGCCCTGGGACCAGAGTACATTCATGCCTTGGATTGAGAGCATAATTCGTTCTGGAAACGTGCTTGTAATCCAAAACACTCTTATATCAAAACGAAATCCCCCCAAAAAAATTTGTACAGAGATTTTTAATTTAAGCCGTACTACAGTACTTGTATTGCAAGACGTCGCTTGTATATCAAGTAAAAAATAAATAAATAAATATTTTAAAATTTGCTTTCCTTGCAAAACACTCTCAAATCAAGTTACTTGCAATCCAAGGTATTACTGTACTGGGGTGGGGTTCTTGTCTGACTGTTTCTCTGCTTTGCTTTTTCTGTAGGCAGGGGAAAGGGGCGAGCTGGGTCCTAAGGGAGTTCAAGGCCCCAACGGAACAACAGGGGTGCCAGGAATTCCCGGCCACCCGGGCAAATTCGGTTTGCAAGGAGAACAAGGAGTCCCCGGGATCACTGGGAAAACTGGCCCTCCGGTAAGTAGCCTGCACATCTCCTTTGCAATCATACCTTTGCAGTAGGCTGCCCAACTGTCTCTACTCCAGGCACTACCCCTAATAGCTGGGGTTGTTGCCCAGTGAAAGGACACCTGCAGAGCAATCGTAACTTTCTGGAGAGGGAGATCTGTGGCCCAACCACTACCACATCCATAGCCTCTCCAGCTTGCACTGGCCAGGGTGGATGGGTGGCCATTTTTATTGTTATTTCTACAAATTGCCCTCCCATTAACCACAGTGGGAGGAAATTAAGTTTCCCAGCTCCAGAGCCAGGACACCTATTTGGCCTGCATCGGTGGGGGGGGGGGGGAACGAGGACCCCCCTTCCTGCCCTCTCCATTTGCCATGAACTGCCTGGCTGGTTGGCAAGGGTGGCAGAGTTCTGCACCGTCCCACCAGGAAGACCTTGGACTGCAGGCTTCCCTCTCTGACATGGAGAGGGAGGTCCCCAGTATCCAGTGGCCACTAGGATGCCCTCTCGGAGATCTTAGGATTGCTTCCTTCATTGATTAATTGTATTAATTTGAATCAATTTCATTGATTTTAAATGTGCATATGGGTGAAACAGTAGTTCTTGGGGGGGGGGGAAACGTGCTTTGTTTTTGGGTGATGTAGAGGCATGTGTTGCAGTAAGCACCATCTTGCAAGAGGTATTCCCTCCTTGTGTGTGTGAGAGAAGATGGAACACCTTCTAACATGGAGCCCTGGCACTTGCGGTCTTTTTAACCGAAAAGGTCTTCTTACTAGTAATGAATGGGTTAGATTAATTGATCACAGTGCTGCAGACCTACAAATAGCTGCTACAAATTTAATATCCATGCTGGGAGAGGATCACACAGACCAGAGCAATTTAGGGCACAATCCTATGCAAGTTTAGACAGGGAAAAAAAGACAGGGGGAAAAAAAGACAGGAAAAAAAAGCTATGCTGGCTGGGGCATGCTGGGAGTTGTAGGCCGTTTTTTTCTGTCTAAACTTGCATAGGATTGCACCTTTGGTGTGTTCTTGCCCGTGACCAGTCTGCTGTGCAGGGATGGATTTGGTGGCAATTCCTGAGCTCGGAGGAAAGACATACAGGCCTGTGGCTCACACTGGCTCAGCTTGTCTGAGCGTGGAAAGCTAAGCAGGGTCAGGCCTGGTTATTACTTGGATGGGAGTGTGAGAGCTGGACTGACCCGGGTTCAAAAGCTTCCCTAGCCAGTGACCCTCAGTCCCAGTCACGCAGGCGGAAGGAGGAGATAACAGCAGTTAATAAAGATTAAAGAGTTTATTTGTAAGACCCAATTACATGGGATTAAGGCAAGCAATGCATCTCTTACTCACTACATCATTGCAGATAAAAATCCAATACCCCAGTGGTAAGGCTGGTTGAAGTGAAGTCCAGAACAAGACACATGTCGAGTCGAGACGAGAAGAGTGAGAGGAGCTATCAACAAGTGTGTTAGCTTTATACCGGAGACCCTGCACCTATTAATAGGATATTACTCACCCCAGTTGTATAACCTATTCATTAACATGTTGATTCCAAACCTGTCCAAGGTTGCTGAGTCATATCACCTTGAGACTATGTCTGGTGACCGGAGCCTTGTGTACTTCATCTCAAGAGACAACCTCCAGGTCAGGTGATAATCTCGTTCTGCCTATGCAAAACCTAACATCCCCCTGCTTTTGCATTTGTCGCAGAACGTGGTTATTTACCTCATACAACAGCAACAGTTTTGTTGACACTGATGCTGTTCTTTCATCTATGGACTTTGATAAAAAAACTTCTGCAGGAATGATTTTACCTGCCAGAAATTTGAACCACTATCAAATCACTTCTGATGTATCCCTCCTTATGACACAGTTTTATTTGCAAACCCAAAACGTTGTGTATTGCTATCTGCCTGCAGCATAGCAATCCTGCCTTGGTTTCCTGAAAAAACTGTAATAGGTTTTTCACATCAATCCCAGCATCATTTAAACATTTTTAACAATTTAAACCATTTAAACAAATGCAATAACTATTCAAGCTTTACAATAGCATAATAGCACAATACATAATACAATGCATTCAGTTCAGCTTCAGTTGAACTCTAACCTTTAAATGATTGTTTCTAACAAAATCAATCAAACAAAGTATGGTTATAAAAATAACAAACTTCAGGTGTGTTCTTGTTGTTCTTACTATCACAACCACAACTGGCATTTCTGTGAATCTGTAAGCCACCTGTGCTCTGACTTGTAAAACTTAGTCTGAAGTGTGATGTTCCCTCCAGATAACACACAACTCCTTTTCAGAGCTCTCCAAGCATGTCCTGTTGGTCTAACAGTCTGCCTATTACACTGACAGCAATATCTGGCCTTGTTGCTTGTACAGTAAAGCTCAACAGCCCAATGCTTCTGTGTAGCATTCAAACTGCTTTTCCATCAGCATGTGCTTGAAAATCCCCAATTATTTGGAGTCTCGCACTGAGTTAACTTTCTCCAAAATTCTCAATCACATCCATGATATTTCTCTGGTTTGTTGCAGTAAGATACTGCCCTCTTGGTTTTCTTTCCCTCAACCTCTATTTACAAATAAACAGTTGATCCACCACCAAGCAGTTTCATTTTCAAATGAAATTCCAAACCCTGGATCAATTATATCATATTGCTTTTATCTGTCCAGAAAAAACAATAGATCATCCATCTAACAAAGTACATACAGTCTATGTCCCTGTTCCTCCTGTTTAACAAACAAACATTGATCTGCCTCTCTGTGCAAATCTCAATTCAGCAATGTTTGAGTTCAAACAGAATTCCAGCCTCCAGCTGATTTCTAGCTTTCCTAAAGAAAAATATTCTCAGACAGTTTTCCATTTAAAGACTTCCTCTCATTTAAAATGCTTATGTTCCAATATTTCCCTGTGAAATATTCATACATTTCTCCACATTCTTAAACATCAGTCTAACTGTTTCCAAAGCAAATTGTTGTTGCACTCACCTTATGATTATCCAGCTCCTTTTAACTTGAGCAAAATCACAAGCAACCAATCTTGCTATTTGTCATATAACCTTTTTCCAATCTGGTTAGTTTTCATTTAAAGAATCTATCTCGTAACAATGAGTTCCATGGACTGCTGTTTGTTTCACCAGTTTCCATGTTTTGTTCTTTATCCAAAGAATTCAACTCAGCTTGCATAGCCTGAAGCTATGGTTCAGCTTCCTTAACAGACAATTTTTCACCTCTTTGAAATTTTTAGCTTTCAAATGGCTTTTCCTGCAAATTCATCCTGATATCTCACAGGTTGTTTGACTCACCTGTCCCTTATCTCATCAGTTATCAGGTTCCTGTTCCAATGAACTTGCACCAATGATGAACAATCATTTGTTTAGTCTCCACTAAACCAAATGTGTATCAAAGTTTGTCAAATTTACCTGACTGTCCTTCAGCAAATGCTTCTCTATTCTGACTCTGAACTTGATGCATCCCCTGCATTAACAGAATTAATTTAGAAAAATCTCACCTTTTCATTCAGCATTATACTCAACACTTCTAGATAATCTCACTATCCAAGTGTTGTTCATGTGAAACACAATATTCTCATTTCTAGAAAAATCTCATGTAAGCTCCCTTACAGATTTCTTCTAACTTTGAGGTGTATGTACCTACATATCAGATCCAAGATCCTGAAATGTTTCTCCAGAAGATTTCTCCTTCTACACTACTTTCTATAAGATGTACAGTTCAATACAGAACTAAAACTTCTATCATGTACATAATCAAAACATTTAAGAGCTTCTACCCAAACCTCATTAGCCAAATTAGTATCACCTCTTCTGAGTGTTTGTTTACTCTTCTACACAATCCATGTGTTCAATACCACATCCTGTTAGAAAGTCATCAAAACATGCACTGAATTGAACTTCCCCATATCTCAAAAGAAATAGGTAACATGGGTAATATGCTTGTTTCCCATCCAAGCACAAAACACCTTGACTTTGTTCAATACTCCAGCTTTCTATCTAACATGTACACAACCTGTACTTAGTGTATTGATCAATTAACATCATGAAATAACGTGCTTCTCCTCTAAAAACCATCAGAGTATCCACAAGATCACCAAGAACAAATTTAATGAAATGAACTGGTTTTTCAGCTTGCCTTCCAGTTTACCTGTTGAAGCTAGCATCCCTTGTATATGTGCACAAAATTACCTTTCATGTGAAAATTACAATTTCCAAATGCTTTCCCCACCACAGTTTGCATTTTCTTTCACAGGCCTGTGAATCTAAATGACCAAACATCATGTGATATGCATGCATGTACATGTCATACATATAAGCATTTAACCTTTTTATAGTTGCATCAGTACAACTTTCCATTTCTTTATTTACATCATTACAATATAAAAGAAATAATCCATCTCTTAGCTTTGCCATATAAACATACCTACTAATTATTCAGTATTTTACATTTTGCTACAGAAAAATCCAATATACTCAAGTCATATATACATTCAGTACATTTCCTGACATTTCCAGAGCATATATTACACTTTCTTGAGTCCAAGTGATTCAAACTTTCAAGAAATACAGTTTCAAAAATATGACTGTTAAACTCCTGACCATTTGCATAGTCCTCTTCCTGTTTATTTATGTCCAACACAGAAAGCTTCGTTTAAACAATCCACTGTTTTTGCTCACACACAAAATAATGTCCATTTTGTTATGTCCTGGGTTAAAACACAAAGTTTTCCCTTCAGCAGCACCCCTGCTGATTTCAAGCTCCTTCTTCTGTGATCCCACATGAAGAAAATGAAGAACAGCTTCCCATTTTAAGCACAGCTTTCTCTGTTCAAAACTGCCGCGCTGTTTTTCTCCTGCTGTTTTAAAACCACGCCTCCGCTGGTTTGATACAGCCTCCCGTGTAGTATCAAGTTTCCCAAGATACGTTCCTGTCACACGTGACTTTGCTTTGCTGCGACACACGCTCCAGACGCTTTTCCCACGTCAGACGTAATCCACGTCATTTGTAATCCAAGCCACTTGTTGATACAATGCAAAAGATAGCTGATCCGCTGCTGAGCGAAGAAGCAAACTGTAAAAGAAATATGATCCTCCTGCCTGTAGTCTGGTCTCAAATGAGTAGACACAGAGCCTCCTGGAGATATTTCCTTGCCCGATACAGCTCCTTGACAATCACTCCAGCAAGCTGTGGAAAACGAAATCCTTGTGTCCAGCGTTGTTCACTTTTCAGCCTAGTAGCTGCCCGAACCGGCACCTCCGTTCCAGCTGCTTCCAAAACGAAAAATCCTCCGTCTCTCTGTCCTGCATTCTTCAGTTGTGCTGCATTCCAAGCCGCTGTTATCAGCACCCAGCTTTAGCAACATCATCGCCTTCCCGGTTATTTACAAACCGTGCTTACAAATGTAAACATTTCTTTAACTCTATAACTGCCGAATTTCTCCGTACTGCGTCTCTGTGCTTATCTGCCCATCTGAGATAACCATCAGGCTTATCTCTGATCATTATCTGGGCCCATAACCAGATGTGAGAGCTGGACTGACCCGGGTTCAAAAGCTTCCCTAGCCAGTGACCCTCAGTCCCAGTCACGCAGGCGGAAGGAGGAGATAACAGCAGTTAATAAAGATTAAAGAGTTTATTTGTAAGACCCAATTACATGGGATTAAGGCAAGCAATGCATCTCTTACTCACTACATCATTGCAGATACAAATCCAATACCCCAGTGGTAAGGCTAGATGAAGTGAAGTCCAGAACAAGACACATATCGAGTCGAGACGAGAAGAGTGAGAGGAGCTATCAACAAGTGTGTTAGCTTTATACCAGAGACCCTGCACCTATAAATAGGATATTACTCACCCCAGTTGTATAACCTATTCATCAACATGTTGATTCCAAACCTGTCCAAGGTTGCTGAGTCATATCACCTTGAGACTATGTCTGGTGACCGGAGCCTTGTGTACTTCATCTCAAGAGACAACCTCCAGGTCAGGTGATAATCTCGTTCTGCCTATGCAAAACCTAACAGGGAGACCCCTCCTCCAGTTTCCTGCATTGGGCAGGGGGTTGGACTCGATAGCCTTGTAGGCTCCTTCCAACTCTATGATCTATGAATCTATGAAGTACATCACCACAATGGAATTGCTCCAATGGCACGAAGAGCCGTGGTCCTAAACCTATAAAGACTGCAGATTGATCTTCCATAATGTGGTCGGGTAAAAAAAACAAAATTTGTGCACCAAGCTAAACACAGATGTGCCTCTTCAGTCTGTGCCTGCCCAAAGGGGCTAGATTTGGGACAGGGAAAAGTGGGGGAGAGAGTCTAATGCAGCCTTCCCCAACCTGGCGCCCAACTGATATTTTGGACTTCAACTCCCATCAGCCCCAGCCTCCATGGCCAATGGTCAGGAAGGCTGGGAGGTTGTAGTCCCAAATGTCTGGAGGGCACCAGGTTGGGGAATGCTAGTTTAATGGAACCCAGCTGCCTCCCGCTGTGGTCCACCCACTCGTGCGGCTGGGACATGGCAGGATTTATGCGCTGCGAAAAATGCTATCCATGCTGCAGCGTGGAAGGCGAGTTGCAATGCCACATGTGGCTAAAAGCAGACGAGCAATGACTGGGCAGTGGTAGAAGATTCCCATCTGGGGGCACCCCCTGGCGGCGGCGGCGGCCTGGCTCTGTATTGTTGCAGGATTCACTAGAAGTGGGTCCAATATCTCGTGCTACCGGCTTAATCAAAATGCTTTAATTAAGCCAGCATGGAATAGTGGTGAGAGTGTTGGACTGGGACTCGGGAGATCCGGGTTCTAGTCCCCGCTCAGCCATGAAGCTCACTGGGTTACTTCGGGCCAGTCACTGACTCTCAGCCTAACCTTCCTCACAGGGTTGTTGTGAGGATAAAATGGAGAGGAGGAGGAGGAGGATTATGTAAGCCGCCTTGGGTTCCTTGCAGGAAAAAAGGTGGGGTATAAATATAATAAATAAATAAATAAATAAATAAAATTTGCTTTTTGTAGGGTTTGGCCCCTGATCACTTCATAACGAGACCCTCGTTATTATGACTCTGTTGTGTCAAGTTATATCTTTGCTTAATTTCAGGGGAAAGAGGCTAGTGAGCAACACATAAGAGAACTCTGCGGTGGAATGATCAGTGGTGAGTATAGGCAGGGGTCACTGGGTTTCCATGCAAGAAGCGCTCCATATGTCACGTTTTGCAGGTGCACACTCGTTCTTTAAAGCTTACGTCGAAGAACGTGATGCGTAAACAAGGCAGACGTGTTTGGAAACGTAGCCAGAGTGGAGTAGTGGTGAGAGTGCTGGACTGGGACCGGGAGGACCTGGGTTCTAGTCCCCGCTCAGCCATGAAGCTAACTGAGTGTCTTTGGGCCAGTCACGGACTCTCAGCCTAACCTACTGCGCAGGGTTGTTGTGAGGACAAAATGGAGAGGAAGTGGACTTTGTTAGCTGCCTTGGGTTCCTTACAAGAGGAAAGGGGGCTGTAAATGTAATGATAAATGGATAGTTTTTGTGCCCTGCTCACTGGCCTTTCCAGAGTCATATATGGTGGGTCACTGTGGGAAACAGGATGCTAGACCAGGTGATCCTTTGCTCTGATCCAATCAGGATGTTCTTATATGCGTCATATGCACCCAGGGCATAGTCTGAAGACACTTAAAGAACTAAGCAGATGGACGGCACACCATCTGGGAACCCTCATGTCCACAGGAGCATAGGAAGCTGCCCAATACCGAGTCAGGCCATGGGTCCATCTAGCCCAGTATTGTCGACACTGACTGGCAGCAATGATGCTCCAGGGTTTCAGGCAGGAGTCTTTTCCAGCCCTACCTGAGGATGCCTGGGACCTTCTGCATGCAAAGCAGGTGCTCCACCACTGGGCTATATGGCCCTTCCCCTGTGCGATAGATTGTGCGGAGCTGGGGACCTGGGTGGGCTGGCTGGCTCCCAACGTTGCTCCACCTGAAGATGACAACAACATTCCAAACATGGCCAGGGTGGGTGGGTGGAACAACTGGGACGAGCTGTGAGTCCAAGCCACAGAGGCTGCTGTATAAACAGTGTGGGAGAGACAGACAAGAGAGAGGCAGGGTAGAAGTCCAAGTGGCCGAGACCGAGGAGGACCAAGGCCAGCTTTGTCTGGGGACTGCGGGAGGTTACTGTGCTGGGAGATAGATTTTTTGAGCTGGGGAGGAAGGCTTAATAGGGTTGTATCCAACGTTAGTCTAACTAAGTCACACACATTTCAGTGGGTCTACTCTAAGCAGGACCAACGTTTGCTACAACCCATTGTAAAAGCTTCGACCATCGTGACGAGTTAGCCCTTCCTAGGTCGAGGTTGAGGCTGGGAGATATTGAACTCTCTCAAGCATGGCAGAGAAGCTAAATGGGCTTTGAGGGGTTTTATCGGTAAGAGAGTTTTTCACCCCTACATTTGCTACTTGAAATTCTGTTATGAAAGAAAGGTTGGATACAAATGTAATAAAAGCATGTATGTTCACCCGAGAACCAGGACTGGCTACTGCTACCTGTTCAGTATATACTGGCTGGCAAGTCAGAATTTGTGGCCATCTATTGTATTACTTACTTAGGACACAGTCATAAGAGCATCAGAAGAGCCACGCTGGATCAGACCAAGGGTCCATCTAGTCCAGCATTCTGTCCACACAGCGGCCAATTAGCTCACAGGATCCCACAACCAGGACATGAGAGCAACAGCATCCTCCCCCCCCCCATGTTCTCCAGCAACTGGTGTACACAGGCATACTGTCTTTGATACTGGAGGAAGCATATAGCCATCTGGACTAGTAGCCATTGATAGCCTTCTCCTCCAGGAATTTGTCCAATCCTCTTTTAAAGTCATCCAGATTGGTGGCCATCACTACCTCTTGTGGAAGTGAATTCCACAGTTCAACTTCCTTTTATCTGTCCTGAATCTCCCACCAATCGGCTTCATTGGATGACCCCATCGGGTTCTAGTATTATGAGAGAGGGAGAAAAACGTCTCCCTATCCACTTTCAGTCCTACTGGATTCCCACCTGCTAGACAGAAGCCTCTGATCTCACGGGTGGCACCAGCTCAGAAACCCACCTTGCTCACTTACTGGCCGTGGGCAGGTATGAGAAATGGAGAATCCATAGGATCCTGTGGATCCTGGCCTTTCTCCTCCCTTCACTACCCACCAGAATGCCTGCTTTCTGACCTCTGTGAGGTCATCGAAAGTCACTGTTGCAACTCAGAAAATAGCTGCCATGGTTATTTCTGCAGCGGCTGGAAGGGGGAAGGATCCAGTGTCAGATTTCCCCTTCTGAAGGTTGTAGGAGTGTCTGGCAGGGGTACCCAACCTTTTTCAACCCGTGGGCACATTTGGGAATTCGAGAAACTGCTGTGGGCACCACTATAAAATGCCTAATCAGTGGATCGCCATTTTGGCATCTACCTGTCACATCTATGGATCTTAGGCTGCTTCTTATTCAGCCAAAACTTTTGTTTCATATTCTACTGGACACCACAATGATTCTTTAATAAGGGATTGTCTAATTCGGCTAATTCCTGGTGGTGCAATACAGCTAATGCTTCTTTTAAACCTATGTTTTGGCAATGTTCAGTCGTTGCTTCTTTCTGAGAGGAGGTTATTACACAGATAAATTTTGTACTGGAGTGGAACAGTCTTCAATATTCACTGATGTACATGCTCTTTTAAATTATTTACCAGTTTCATGGAAATTAACAAATGGTCAGCGTAAATGGATTCTCCGGGCCCTTTTGACAGCTATGAGACTGTTATTACAACACTGGAAGGATAAACACTCGCCTCCTATAATGCAATGGGTTGAGGACCTTACAACACTTTCAATATATGAACGTGCGGCATATAGACACTACCTTCAATGGGATACTTGTTTGGATATTTGGCCCACATTTGTTGAAGCCTGTGTATAATTGCTAGAAAGTTGTATGCATTTCATACATATGCATATGCATTCCATGTGCATATATTAAAACGGGGGGATTAAAAAAAAAAGAATTTTCAGGTGCCCCATGAGCACCTTGTTAGGGGCCACCCTGCAGGCATCATTGGAGGTGCCCGTGGGTACTGCATTGGGGGGGTCCCTGGTCTACAGCCTCTGGATAGGGAATCCAAAATATCCTATGGTCCCTGAGATGGTCTCCCAAGGGCCATAGGATTACTCTGTAAGTTACTTACTCATTTATTGTAACACCCTTTAATATAACAATTAAATGTAAATTCTCATTAAAAACCTAACCCACCCCATATTCCCGCCTGAACAGCCATGTTTTTAATGCACGGCGGAAGCTCATCACGGAGGGGGCATGGCGAAGGTCACTAGGGAGGGAGTTCCATAATGTGGGGGCCGCCACAGAGAAGGCCCTCTTCCTAGTCCCCACCAGCCTGGCTGCTCTGGCTGATGGGATAAGGAGAAGGCCGTCCGTGGCAGACCTTGTTGAGCGGCCTACTTGATGTTGCTGGAGGCGCTCCTTGAGATAAGCTGGGCCGGAGCCGTGTAGGGTTTTAAAGGTCAAAACCAACACCTTGAATTCGGCTCGGCAAGCAACTGGTAGCCAGTGCAACTCTTTAAGCACTGGCGTGATGTGATCACGCCGGCGGCTGCCCTTAATCAGGCGAGCCGCCGCGTTCTGTACCAGCTGAAGCTTCCGGACCGTCTTCAAGGGTAACCCCACGTAGAGCGCATTACAGTAGTCTAGGCGAGAGGAGACCAAGGCATGAACCACTGATGGGAGCAGGTGATTAGGAAGGTAGGGGCGCAGCTGCCGTATCAGATGGAGTTGATACAGCGCCGCCCGGCTCACAGCTGCCACCTGAGCCTCCATGGACAGCTGGGAGTCTAGAATGACCCCCAAGCTGCGGACCTGGTCTTTCAGGGGTAGATGTACCCCATTCAGCACCAGGTCAACATCCCCTAACCTTCCCTTGTCCCCCACCAGAAGTACCTCGGTCTTGTCGGGGTTCAGCTTCAGCATATTCCTTCCCATCCAGCCAGCCACTGACTCCAGGCACTTGGACAGGGTTTCAACGGCCAACCTCGGTGAGGACTTAAAACAGAGGTAGAGCTGCGTGTCATCCGCATACTGATGACACTGCACCCCAAACCTCCTGATGATAGCTCCCAGCGGCTTGAGGTAGATGTTGAATAACATCGGGGAGAGGATGGAACCCTGCGGCACTCCACAAGTGAGCAGCCGAGGGTCCGAAGCCTCCTCCCCGAGAACTACCCTCTGATACCTTCCAGAGAGGAAGGACCGGAACCACTGCAATACAGTGCCTCCTAAGCCCAACCCCTCCAGACTGTCCAGGAGGATACCGTGGTCAACGGTATCAAAAGCCGCTGAGAGATCGAGGAGGACTAGAAAGGAGCATTCGCCCCTATCCAAAGCCCTCCTCATATCATCCACCAAGGCGACCAAGGCCGTCTCCGTCCCATGTCCAGACCTGAAGCCCGACTGGCACGGATCCAAATAATCGGCTTCATCCAAGTGTGCCTTCAACTGAGCACCCACCACCCGCTCGATCACCTTGCCCAGAAATGGTAAATTGGAGACTGGGCGAAAGTTGTTTAAATCCTGGGGATCCAAGGAGGGCTTCTTTAGAAGCGGTCTTATTACTGCCTCCTTGAGGGCTGATGGCATCACTCCCTCCTCGAGGGAGGCATTCACCACCGCCTTGATCCCCTCACCCAGTCTCTCCCTGCAGCTCATGATGAGCCAGGATGGGCAAGGGTCAAGCAAGCAGGTGGTCGGCCTCACAGATGAAAGCACCTTGTCCACTTCATCAGAAGGAAGAAGCCGAAACCGATCCCACAAAACCGGTCTGCCATTGGCCTCCTCCCGCTCACTCCCTGTGTCCACGACGTACGATATCCCACTCCTAATCCGATCGATTTTATCTGCGAAGTGCTTCGCTAAAGCCTCACAGGAGGCTTTTGACTGTTCCAGTGGGTCCGGAGCGACTGGACCGACCAGACTCCGGACCACTTGGAACAGCCTCCTGGGGCAGCACTCTGCAGACGCAATGGAGGCAGCATAGAAATTCTTTTTTGCTGCCTTCACCGCCACCCGGTAGGCTGAAGATGCAGCTCTAACCCGTGTTCGATCGTCTTCGGAGCGGGAATTTCGCCATCGGCGCTCTAGCCTTCTCACCTCTTGTTTCAGAGCTCGCAGCGACGGAGTGAACCATGGCGCCGCGCGAGCTCTGTTTAGGCGAAGAGGGCGCTTCGGGGCAACTCGGTCTAATGCCCTGGTGATTGCAGCATTCCAGTCATCCACCAGGGTCTCGACCGAGCTACCGTTTGTGTGCTCCAATTCCCCAAGCGCGTTCAGGAATCCATCCGGATCCATAAGACGCCTGGGGCGGACCATTCTAATAGGTCCCTCACCCCTGCAGAGGGGTTGTGGCACCGAGAAATCCAACCCCACCAGATAGTGATCTGACCATGACAAGGGGGTGGTGGATATACCCCCGATCTCCAGATCATTTCCCCCCTCTCCGGAAACAAAAACCAAGTCCAGTGCACGACCGGCTACATGGGTAGGTCCAGTTAATACAGGGTGCAGCTCCCAGGAAGCCATGGTCTCCATAAAGTCCCGAGGTGCCCCAGTGAGGGAAGCCCCCGAATGCACGTTGAAGTCCCCCAGCACCACTAGCCTGGGGGACAACACACGCACATCGGAGACCACCTCCAGCACCTCGGCCAGGGAGTCTGTCGTGCAGCGGGGTGGACGGTACACGAGCAGAATCCCCAGGCTGCCCTTTGGACCCAACCTCCAGTACATGCACTCAATAAACTTGGTCTCCCGGAGAGGGAGTCTGGTGAGGACCAAGGACTCCCGGTAGATAACAGCCACTCCCCCTCCCCGTCCCCCAACCCTTGGCTGCTGGGCATACGAGAAACCGGCCGGACACAAGGCCGCCAGAGTTGGAGCAGCGGCCTCGTCCAGCCAGGTTTCCGTAACACATGCCAGGTCCGCACCCTCATCCATGATCAAGTCATGGATGAGAGATGTTTTTTGGGTAACGGACCTGGCATTGCACAACAGCAAACGCAGGGTGGGGGGAGGAGCAACACATCCCCCAGTTATCCCTTGGCTCTGGGCAGGCCCGGAACAAGGGATAGATATTAAGCATCGATCCCTTGTTCCCCTTACTCGGCGTGGCCTGCCCCTCCAACGAACAAACAAACGAACAAACCAACGAACAAACAAAGCCACAAAAATATATAAAAGCAACATAAAACCGTAAGCAGGATTAATATCGCACCTAAAATGCTCGTGAAAATAAAAAGCTCTTTGCCTGGTGGAAGGAGCAGGCAGCATGTCAACCTCTCTGGGGAATATATGGAATTGCCGTACTGTGTACATAGATTCATAGACAAAAAAAAGCCAACCTGCCCCTCTGCTTTCGTTGTTTTATTTCAGAGCAAATTGCACAGTTAGCTGCTAACTTGAGGAAGCCCTTGGCTCCTGGACTCACAGGCCGGGCTGGTCCTGCCGGCCCCCCGGGCCCTCCTGGGGCAACCGGAAGTGTTGGGCATCCTGGCGCTCGTGGCCCACCTGGGTACAGAGGACCAACAGGGGACCTGGGAGATCCTGGTCCTAGAGGTGAGTTAGTTTTAAGCCTGAAGGAGACCAGAGCACTATATCTCGGTCCCAGTGAAAGACTGGACCAGGTTAGATACTTTCCCGTGTCACTTGTTGGGAAACTATCAATTTATGAAGACAATCGTATATGTTTCCACTGAGTAATTAGCGATTGACAGTCACAGGTGGAAAGTTGTTATAACTGTTCACTTAAAATAGAGGAAATCCTGAGGGTAAGGTAATGCGACAAATACTTCTGCCTTGAAAGGCAGCCTAGGAATATTATCTATCTATCTATCTATCTATCTATCTATCTATCTATCTATCATCTATCTATCTATCTATCATCTATCTATATCTATATCTATATATCTTATTTCTATTTATAAACCATCTTTTTGCCAAAGGCCTGTAAAGCCATATGCAACATAAGATAAAGCATCAGGATAAAACAGGCAATCAAGTACAAAAATATCACTCAAATTCCATATTAAAATAAGCAAAAACCAAGCAGCAGAAAAACCAATCTGCCTGCAGCAACCTAATTTCAAATAAAGGATATATTTTAAAAAATGAGTAAATAAACTTTTCCAACTTGAAGGCAGAATGAAACAACATGGGTTTTGCCAATTATCAGACTGCCTCTACAGCAGTGAGTAGACTGGTTCCCCAGGGGAAGGAGGTTCCAAAGTCTTAGGTGCCACAACCAAAAGGGCCCTGCCGCATGTCCCCACCAACTCTACTCTTATAAAAATGGCTACATTTGTTTGGAGTGCATTCCTCTCATCCCTGGGAGGAGCCCCAGGGATCATAGGATACTGTGGCCCTCCCCCTCCATTGGTGGAGAGGAAGGTCCGCCCACGGAAGTCCTACCTTCTGGAAGTGGGACTTTCTGCTGCCATGGCATGGTTTCTTCTTCCTCTGCCCCTACAATTGCTCTGTAAATTGATGAGTCATAAACTGAACAACTTGCTTTATCCATATAGCTGCTTTTGCCAAGAGAGCTTCCTATTCCTTGTCTGAAGAGTAATCTTTCCCTAGTCTCATGTTAAGTTCATACTTTTATTACGGTGCTATAGGTGACCATGGTGAGAGGGGAGACAAAGGTGCCATGGGCAAAGGTGTGGATGGACCTGATGGAGATCAAGGACCACAAGGTAATACTGTTCTCCCCTCCCAACTTCCCTGAGCAGCGCAGAGTTCCAGGGGCACTGCAACCTGGGTTTGCTTTCCTTTGGAGGAGGGGGCATGGGAAACCTATGGTGCTTTTGCCATCAGGGCCGGTGCTACCGCTAGGCAGACCCAGGCGGCTGCCTAGGGCGTGTGGCGGAAGAGGACGCGAACGTTGCACTCCTTCCTCGCCACCGGCGCGCTCCTGCCCCACCTGCCGCCTCTGCTGCGCCTCCCCGCGCGTGTGCCCGCCGCCACCGCACCTCCCCCCCGCTCGCGCGTCCGCCCGCCCGCCCACCAGCCACCTACCTACCTTCGCGTCGTTTCCGGAGCTCCGCCGGCGTTGTTTTGACGGGAGGAACCAGGGCAACAGGGCTTAAACAGTCCTGTTGCCCTGGTTTCTCCGGCAAAAAAAAAAAGCGCGGGGGTCCCGTGGCGTCAGAGGCGGCGGCGGCGGCGGCAGCAGCAGCAGCAGCCAGCAGCCAGCATCGGGGGGGGGGAAGGTAGGTGGTGGTGGTGGTGGTGGTGGTGGTGGCGGCGGCGACAGCACGGGGGGGGTTGCAGAGCAGGGCTGCTTTGCTCCGGAGCCCCCCCCCACGGCACGAGAGGGGGGGCGCTAAATATAATTTGGCCTAGGGCGCCAAACAGTCCTGCACCGTTCCTGTTTGCCATGTTTGCTTTATTTACAACTGTGCAAGTAGAGCATAAGCGAAGGCGGCAGCCTTTAACCAGGCGAGCCACTGCATTCTGTACCAGCTGTAACTTCCGAACCGTCTTCCAGGGTAACCTCATACTGACCATCCAGCCTGGTCAACGATGGTGAGCAAATGGAGGACAAACCCATATTTCCTGCCCACAGACCCCCCACCCACCCAAGGTGAAACGTTGGGAAATGTTGCAGAAAGGGAGGACATTTTGCAAAACCAGTTCTGACGCCTGAAGCCACTCCCACCAGTATGAGTCATAAGTGCTTGCCACTTGTCCACACCAAAATCTCTGGCACACGGACACCATAATAAACAAAAAAGCCATCATAAAACAGGAGTGTAAAATACCATTATAGAGGAAGTACGGTAATTGCAGGAAGACTACAGGTTGATGAGTGACTGTGATGTACAAGTGAGCCAGATGTTGCTTTAACGGGGGGGGGGGGAGAGAACCATAGTGTAGATTGGCCCTAGTTCTGGAGTTAGGCCAATGCCAGAGCCAAGAACAGACACAAGTTAGAAAACAAAGTGTCATGACTTTTTTTTATAACCGACAGTTTTATCTAAGAAAAAATGCAGAATATCATGCTGAACCTTTATTTTTTTCCCCCCCTCTCACCCAAGGGCCACCAGGTGTTCCCGGAACTAGTAAAGATGGTCGGGATGGTTCTCCTGGCGAACCTGGATTGCCAGGAGATCCTGGAAGACCAGGTGCAGTCGGGGTTCAGGGAACTCCGGGAGTCTGTGATACATCAGTCTGCATGGGAGCTGCTGCTGGAATACAATCCAAAAAGTCGTAAAACTGCATTTAAAAGAAGTTGGAAAAGGGAACTGAATATTTAAGTGAATTGTTTATACATGAACACAGAAATATCCTCCGAATGAAGGAAAAATGGAGGGTCAGTTCTCCTGTAAAAATGAATAAAATGGACGTTGATGCTATATTTTAGTTCAATGAAACAGGAAATCATCAGATGGAAACTTTATACAAAGCAGTATATCCCCTACAATTCTTTTTTCCCCAGTTTTCACTACAATCTTATTTGTTACTTGTCCCATTAAAGAGATACCTCCTTATTCCTGAAGTATGAGGTGCTTTCCATTTAATATACCCCGCTCCACAACTGGGCTTAGTTTATAGCAGTGTTTGTGATGGCTTGAGCCTGCGTTAATTTATGTGAATTGTTTTACTTCTGGGCTCTAGTCCAACCGTACATCAGTACTACTGCTAGGGCTGTACACATGGATCAGATAACGTTGGACAGTTATCACATAGTACTTACCATGTAGCCAGGGCTATGCACACACAGCCCCATCAGCTGGCCAAGGACAGGGAACTGCATGCACAACACTTGCTTGTGCGCATAGTTCTTTATCCAGCTAAGGATGTGAGCATGCATGGCCCTAGTTGGATTTGGGTGAGTAAATGTAGAAATATTTAACTAAGTAAAAATCATACACTCCAGGGTTTTCCCAGAGTTTTGTACCAGCAGCAGTTCTGTATACTCTAACAGAGGTCATGTCTGAAATTCACCTCTGTGTGTGTGTGTTTGCGTGTCTTGTCCTAGCAGCACAGGGAACTGCTTCTGCAAAGGATGGGGGTGACACAGATGCCTTTGCTGTACACACAGCTTGCCACGTGGCCTTATCTCTTAGATACCTACCACAACTAGAAACAAACATTTTCTAAATTGACTCTTCATCTAGACATCTATTTTACAAGGGATAATTTTGAACGTTTCCATGTTATCATACAGGATATTGAGAAATCTCATTTTATGCCCTCTGTATACTATTTGCGAAAGACTCCTATGTTTCAGGAAATGATCACTAACCAAAATTAGTATATGCATTATTGTAAAAATTCTTTAAAAAAAATTCTTTTTGCAACATTGTACCTACCTATTTTTTATAATAGGGTTGTTTTGTGAAGTCTTTATTTTTCCCCTGCTGACTGGAAATAAAGGTGCTACACAAGTGTGAATATCCGTGATTTAAACAGTATTTATTTTTGGATGAGTTCTGTATAAGAAATACCTATTAGCATCATCTCTTTTGATAGATAAATAAAGCCACTTTCAATTCAATAAATATACTATTTCTCAAATACTTCAGCTTTCCTAACAAGTATAGCTAAAAAATTATGTGCACTTAAAAATCATGTACTGTTTACAAAATACCACTTTTGCACTGAAAGGATGCAATTGACTGGGGATTTTTCCTATGGGAAATCCCACTGAGATGAATGAGACTTGCATCTGAGTGTATAACTGTACTTCTCCCATTCATCTCAATGGAACTTTGCGCAGGAGAAGACTCCCTTGACTGTATCCTACTAGAAATCATTGGAAAGTGCAAAATTCATTTTAAATAGTACTGTATTTGTAACACACTGTCAACAGTTTTTTTCTATATATTTCAGTTTCATGGGGATGAACTTTTGGAAATGAAAGGCAAATCTGAGTTACTATATACAAGTTACTATCTTTTATATAATTGATAAACTATTTAAATTTCTTCTTCTTCCAATAGCAAACTGGTTGTCATGACATTCTATTAATTTATATTAATAAAAGTGTGTTCAGGATTTAAAAGAACAAGCTGCTGTTCTATAACACATCTGAATTATTTTATATTTGAAAAACAAAACCAAAAGAACAGGGTGGGTGGTGGAGAGTAGCATTTACTAGCTTGTGATATTGTTTTCTTCTTGCTTCTGGTGCAATGCCTTTCTTAGGGCAGTACTGCTAAATAAATGTTGTTGGTTACTTCCTTTTTTCCCTTTGTTTTGAATAAAGTGTGTCATTTCTTCAATGTTTATGTATTTTTCAAACTATATTAAGTCACAAAAGAAGTCCAACAGGTGAATTTGGAAATAGAAGTTCACAGACATCCTTGTGTGTTCACACTTTCCACCAGCTGTTGAATATAGAAGTCAAATCATTTTATCTCCATAGATGTACCATTCTGTATAATCTCCTGTGCTGGACATGCTCCTATTGAATCTGATCTTGTTAATTTTAGTCTTCTGCCTGTTTTACCACAGAATACAGTCTCAAATTCCTAAAAATCAAACACAGAGAATAATTACAATATTGACCTATGAAGGAGTGTATACTTAAGACTCACAAAGTAATCCCTACAGCAGACATATTATAAGCAACTTAAAGGGATGTGGCTTATCTCAGCAACACAACATGCAGCGCTCCAGTGCATGAGGGCTGCCTTAGTCATTTCAAGATGGGGGTGCTTCCATGAATAGAGAGTCCCTCTATTAAAGTGAACAGGGCAGCTGGTGTACTACATGGAGCTTCCTCACTTGTGATAGTACAGAAATGAAAATATTGCTTGTGTGACAGAGCATTTCTAAAGTGTTGATAACATGGCCAAATTAAATTTAAAATAAGTATATAAGGTTTAAATTTACATATATTATTTCAGTAAACCTTACAATTCTGTAACACAGGGCAGTATTATTATCCTCATGAAAATGGGGGGAGGGGGTTTAACGCTGAGACTGTAGCTTGCCTAAGACCACCAACTGCAGTCTTTTGTCTGGTCGCATGTAACGTATTAACTGAACCAGTGAGTTCATGGCTGAAGCAACCAGAGACCTCGCAGCTCACACTTAGTTGCTTCACTGCTTCAGCTCTGAAACATCATCTACAGATTCTATTCTTTAGATGAACTTGACTTGAAGAGGGTCATATCAAATCTTTAAGACCGAGTGATAGGTCTATTGCAGATTTAACTCCTTGGCAATTGTTTCTTTGAATCTTAATACCAGGAGCCTAATTGATTTGGTAGGCCTAAGGGTGAGCCCCTTATTGGCTCCTAGCATCTTATTTCCTTCTAGCCTGGAATCATGGTTTTGCCTTCCTCTCCCACATCCAGTATCTTCCATAACTTCTATCAAAATTAGTCTGTATGAAAATATCCGTTCAAAGCAAATGTAGTTTATGGCATTAACAGAAGCCATAAAAGTTGCTAGACATTGCAACACACCCAATATCTTAACCATGGTTATGTTGAGAGGGGGGTGCAGGGTTGAGCACTCCCTCTCATTGCCCCCTCCTCTCATGGAAATGTCAGTATCCACTCCGTCAGTCTTAAGTAGTTTCATGTTCCATTAGCACTAATATTATCTGCTGATAATATTGAGATTCCCTCTTAACTACAGAAAGAGCCTCAAATCCTGATTTGAAACCTTGGTTAAGAGGGAATCTCAGTTAAGAATGGCATGAGAAATTTGAACCAGAGAAGGGAAGAATCATGTGATCTCATGGCGCCCAGTTTATTATTGTACATGTCCTGCTGCTTTTAAAACTGCAGCTTGTTTTTAACTGATGTTAGTTTTGTTTTATTAGTCTGTTTGGGGTTTTGAGGTTGTATTTAGTTTTGTTTTTAATTTGTATCTTGTTTTTTGTACTCTGTTGATTTTGTGTAAGTTGCCTTGTGTACTTTTGTAGAAAGGTGTGGTATAAATTCAATAACGATGATGATGGTGATAATATCTAAACACTGACTTTTTCCTTTGAACATATGAAAGGTTTTGTATGTGCTGCAGGAGTTAAACCACCTGTATTTCTTGGCTGGAGAGGACATACGGTAGATTTCCTGCTCCTCTAAATCACCACAGAATCTCAGCAGCACAAGGCATGCCAATGTTCTTAGCGCTAGAGTTAAGAAATGGCCTATGGAATAACTCATAGAAAGTAAAGCATTGATGGCTGTTGCTGAGCTAGGCTCAGATCCTTGCCTTTGTATAGCTCATATTGCAAACTACAGTTATCTGATGGAGCCACTGAAGATGTAAGGTACATAAAAATAACAAAAAAAATTGTTCCTGTGAATGATCAACAAAAGTACCTATCACGATTCAACAAGATATTTCTTTTTTGCTTTAACTTTCATACTGTAATGTTATATTGCGTGTTTGTGTGGAACTTATTGACCTTCTTCAGGGAATTCCCATGCCGTTCCTGAATATATTTTAGAAACGCTGTTGTCCATTGTAAAGTTGTTGCCTTATCAGTATCTGAAGTGCAGAATGGAACAAGAAGATTCAGTTCATCACAGCAAATCCTGATTCTGCGCCTAGAAGGATATACAACATGGTGAGTTCTAGAACCTGAAACAGCCTGTCTTTTTAAAACATTGATTAAGTAGGGGTAGCAATGTAGAAATGAATATTTGATTCAGATTTTGGGGAAGCACCAGTCATGTGTGTTTTAGTAAGTTTCACTGGGCTTACAAAATGCTAATTATTCCTCCCTGTAATGCTGAACTGCTGTAATGCAGGTTAGCAGCTCTGTCTCTCCCTTCAAATCCCCCCTCAAAACCACCTTTCCCATGAAGCCTTGAGCTTGGCCCCTCAGTCTTCACACCCAGCCAAAATAAAATCTTTGCATCTCCTCCCCTTCTTGGTTCCTGTAACCTCCTGTTTTGCTTATGTTACTCTGTAAACCAGATGCATGAGTGATGCAATATACCGTAAATAATTATTGTTAATGATCATTAGTGGCAGTCATCAGAATTTTCCTTGGAAAGAAAGAACCATTTTCAGAAAATCCTCCGGTGAAAACATAACAAAGCACTTGCAAAATCGGAGAGCATATAAAGACTTCAGGTATGACAACTAGTTCTGAAATGTATGAATGTTGAACACAAAACTCCTGGAGGTGACACTGGCCGCTGTTAACGGTGCTATGAGTATTTTATGGGGGGAAATAAAATAAAAAGGGAATAGATTGCAAAAACATACTATTCCTATCATAGACTTCGTTGGTTAAGTGTAATGTGGGGATGGGGAGAAGAAAAGAAAAATAGCAGAGAAAAGGCAAGATAAGATGGGGGTGAGATGGTTTCTCAAAGCCTGGGCATCACACAGATCTTTCAGTAATGTCTGATGTACAGACCTATGAAACCCTGTATCAAGTAATGTGCAATTCTAATTGTGACTGATGGTTTTCATTTCTTTGTTTTTGTTTTTTCATTTAAGGAGGCCGACAACAAGAGTTTGAAAATCCACTAAAAGACTAATCTAGGATCTCCAGGCTAAAGTAGGATCCTATGACAACATGCAGATTACAACCAGACATACAACTTCCCTATTTGCCCTGCAACAGAGACCATCCACTACCTTTCTATTAGAAGAGGTTGATGCAAGATTATCCAGAGCTCTGGCAAGTCCCAAAGGCCTATTGCATGGCATGCAAGAGAACCAGATGGGACTCTGCCCTTCCCCACCTGCATCAGTGCCTTCATGCCACACTTTTACAAATGGGCAAACAGAAAGCATGAGCACAGCAGTGCTAATGGTTGCAGCTCTGCTGGTGGTGGATCACAACTATGTCACATGGGTGTTAGTCATACCCCTGTGCTGGCATCAGGAACCTCAATTCCAACCCTGTGTTATCTGGCGGTGAAGCACTAGACTATAGGTTTCTGTCAAAAATCTGCAACTCTTCATATAGATAAGTTCATATAGTCACTTATATAACTACAATTAATATAATTAACTATAGTTCACATAGTTATCCATCTGAAATAAGTAAGAGTTGGTAACCAACTAGCTAGGGAGGTCATGGGCTCTCCCACACTGGAGGCATTCAAGGTGCAGCTGGACAGCCATCTATCAGGGATGCTTTGACTTGGGTTCCTGCATTGAGCAGGGGGTTTGGACTCGATGGCCTTATATAGGCCCCTTCCAACTCTACTACTCTATGATTCTATGACTGTATTTCCTTACTTTCCTCTTCCCTTCCCATCCCCATTTCCTTTTGTATGGTATCTTACCCAAGAAGAAAAAAGGGAATGTGTCCCCAGTGCTGGGGGGAACAATTCTCTTTATTGTTGTTAATAGCTCAATGGATTTCAGAGAATTAATATCTCCTTCTTCAGGAGCAGTCATTTTCAGCAGTGAGAAATCCTTCTTTTGACTTCCAGGCACAAACAAACCTTCCAGCTTTTACAAACGGACTGCCAAAGGTTTGTTTGTGCTTGCAAGTCAAAAGAAAGACATCTCACTGAAGATTATTACTCCAGACCAGGGGAAGGAGAGATTAGTTCTCTGAAACAGGTTGAGCTATTAATAACAAAAAAGGGAATTGTTTCACCAGCAACAGGGACATGTTCTTTTTTTCCTTCTTGGCTATGACTATTGTTGTTGTTCTTTTCCCCCTCGCTCTCTTGCTCATCTTAGAGTGTACACCATTATTTTATATTTTAAGCAAATTGGTGACTACTGGCAGAAAGGCAATGAATAAAATTATTTATTTATAGAATCATTTATATACTACCTTCTCTCTCTCTCTCTCTCTCTCTCTCTCTCACACACACACACACACACACACACGTATTTCAATAAAAACATAATCCTGATACAATAACAACTGAGAACAGTAAAGCCACTGTAAAAACAAAATAAAATTGACAGCCAGCAAAGTTAACATGCAGTTAAGTCTGGGACGCTTCCAGATGAGACTTTCCTCCTACAATCACTGTACCTCAAAGATGCAGTTGGGGTGGGTGGGGCGGGGAGATGACCAGACATCATAGTCTTCCATTAGTAACCCTCCCATGTTTTCCCACCACTTCTTCCATCTTTCTTTTATTTTTTTTACGGGGGGGGGGGACTGTTAAGGAGGAAAAAACAGCAGCAAAAGGGAAATGCTGGGGAATGGCAATGGTGGTGAGTCTTCTTCCCCAACCTTACTGGTGTTCCAGCCACTAGTGCTGGTCCTACTATACCCCCACTACTCAGACATACATCCTGCACCCATAGCATTCCAGAAATAAAATGGAAAGGGTGAGATTCTTAATGCAAGGGAAAGAGCTTTTGTTGTGGAGTGACAGAAAGCCTGCTGTCTTTTCCCACCTTAAAATGATTATGTGAGCATTAATTCAGCAAAGAAGAAAACAATCTAGTCAATTTCACACAAACCCCTACAATGAATGTTATTCTTAACTGAAGGCATAACATTTTCCCTTTTAAAAGTGAAAATGACTAGACGTAAAACTAAGAACAGGGTGCATTGCTCCTAGAAAGGTGGTAGCATTGCTAGTATTAATGTCTAAAGGGTTATGGAAATAATGTTTGCGGTATAGCCTATTTGTCCAGGGCTATTCCATATACTCATAGATGGTTATCCCTTTACTAGATATCAATTCACTAGGGTCCTCCATGCATACATCACAGTTAAGGGACTCTCCTCTAACAAATTTGGGGCCCATTCTTTCAGGATCTGTGGTGGAATGGGGTCTGCCAGCGTCCCAGATTCAGACCATTAGAAGGTGGAGATCTTCAGACTATAAGATTTATCTTCACCCACAATGGGTCACTCACAGTTCGTTTATTTGTTTAAGCCACAGGTCTCAACCTCAAGTCAGTCTGGATCTATGGATACAGCATCCTCCATTGGGCATGAGTACATTCTTTGTCATCCAGATGGGGTTCCCACATGATTCTGGGAAATAGACTGAGCATCACCTGGGTTGGCCAGAGGGAAGGATTCATCCCGATAGCTGAGTGTGCAAAGCTGCATGGCCCACAGATGCTGTGGTCATTCAGCTGGGTGAGATTGACATTGACCTGGGAAAGCTGAAAGGCTCCAACTTCATTTCTGGCAGACAAGTTGAATTGGACTGGAGGCTTGCCTGGTTCCAGGATTCATGATCATATGGTCAGACTTCCCAGAGAGGCATGTGTGGTGGTGGGCTGCAGATCCCAGAAAAGTCAACAGAGCCAGGAAGAAAGTAAACAAAACTATGAGTTGCGTTGTAGCTGCCTTGAAGGGGGGTGGCATGTGGTGCAGCATCAGGGCATCTCCTTTAACTGTTCGCAATATTCAGGTGTGACGGCATCCACCTCTCAGATGTTGGCTATAATGTTTGGCTGGATGGTATTCTTAAAGGCTTCCTGAATTGGTTGCAATTGCATTCAGTTCAGCAACGAGCAGAGCAGGCTCAGCTGCCTGTCTCTTGGGGCACTGGAGGCCTTGGGCTAGATCAGTTACAGGGGTAAACAGGGGTTGAGGTTCTCTCACTCCCCAAATTGAGTTTTGGGGTGGTGCTTCAATACTTCATTCCACCTCAGGGACTCACACACTGCCACACACCCAGGTTGCAGGAAGGGCCCACGATATTGGTTCTTGCAATGGTGGGGCTGAGATTCCTGTTATGTTCAGCAATGTTACCGCAGCATGTGAGCTGAGCTGATGACCTTCCCCCGCATCACGTGCAGCTGTGGGCGGGGAGAAATTTTGCGGACGTGGTGGGAGGAGAGGCGAGACTTACCAGTTCTCGCAGGTACGCCTCAGGTAGGGGGGCGGGGCTACAGGAGCCAATATTAGGACCTGCAGCACCGCCCCACACCCGGCCAGAGATCAGGCTGCCTGATGACTGGATCCTCCCACTGTGCCACATCAAACTCTATGAGCTGTCACCACTCACCAGTAAACACTGTGGCCATTTATAACCCATTCCTGTCTATGTGCGTTTATTGCTCCAAACCCTCTGCTCCACTCCCATTTGCACTGCTGATGCAATCTTGAATTAGTACCAGATGGAACCACACCCACTAGTTTAGAAGGTTTTGAAAAAAGTGCTTTACTAATGCATAGAGCAGTGTTCTCTAACCTTGGGTCCCCAGATGTTTTTGGCCTACAACTCCCAGTATGCGTAGCTGGCTGGGGCATGCTGGGAGCTGTAGGCCAAAAACATCTGGGGACCCAAGGTTGGAGAATACTGGCATAGAGGATACCTGTATTCATGCTTTTCACACATGATAGTAATGCCATAAACAAATAAATGGGACTTGATTGTGCAAAAGCTTTACACACAAAATGACATTGTGGCATGCCAGTTGGCATCAAATGAATGTTCAGACATATTCTTTCACAGAGACCTGCTAACTTAAGAACCAAATACGAGAGATATTATTTTCAGAGTTCACCAATAGCAATTACCTTCTGTCTCTTTCCATCCGGTTATGCCTCTCCCGACGCTGAGATACACCACCAGGGGTTCCACTTTGTGTGCTCTGGGTTGGCTGTGCTGCTTGCCAAGTACCCTGTATTGGACCTGCACTTTGGTTCTCACACACATTTTGAATATCACCAAGAGGTTTGCGCTGTACGTTGGTGTCCAAGGAATGTATTCGACTGCGACTTCTTTTGTTTATTGTTTGCTTGCATAATGCTTCTCCTTTGCAACAAAAACAGCAGCAGCAACAACAAAAAGAGAGGAAAAAGCAGTACTCTTGTAATTTTTGTAAGTACATAAAAATTGTGGTTGAAATGCAATTTCATCCTGTAATGTTCTTATCTCTGGCTTATTTATTCTACAGCTGTCCATTACTTAAAGAATACTTGGTTGATTAATCCCTTGCATTTTATCTGATTGATCAATTAAATGTAAATAACATTTGAATACATTTGCATCTTAACAAGACCTCAATATAGGTATTGCCTTGAGATACTGAAGTAAGTATGAGACAGTTTGCAATTTAATAAGGAAAACTACTGCACATTGTTGGAAAAGAATTCCATCTTTAATATTGCCATTTATATTCCCTATTGCAGCATCACATCACAACCAAAATAAAAACAAGTGGACCTACAGCTCTCCATCCCTTTAAAAATTAAAATTTACTTCCCCTGTTTAAATGGATAGGAATCTATTTAAACAGGGGAAGTAAATTTTAATTTTTTAAAATAATTAATTTAAAAAAATACTAATTAATAAGCTAAGGTTTAAGGATGCTTCCAGATGAAGCTTTTATTGTGCAATTGCCTGCCTCATTCATGGAATTTTTCAGGGGGTCTAAATGACATTGTCCTCAATTGGCAGAGGGAACATCAGGGCCTGCTCCAGTTGGACTGCCCCCCCCCCAGGGCTAACTGACATCAAGGGCCCTGTGGGAAAGAAGGAGGAGCGAAGGCGGCAGGAGCAGGCAGAGGGAACATCAGGGCCTGCTCCAGTTGGACTGCCCCTCCCAGGGCTAACTGACACTCTGTTTTTTCTTGTATTTAATTAGACTGTACATCGCTCAGAGTGTCCGGATGACTGGCCAGATAGGAGATTCAAAAATATAATAAATTAAATAAATTTGTAACCTTCCTGCGTTATCCCACTGCTTCTTCCAGGGGAAAAAAACATTGAGGAAAAGACAGAATAGCTGCACATTGCCTTTTGAATGGTGCGCTAGGAGTCTTCTGTCAGGAAGCACCATTAGTTAATATCCCAGTTAAACTTTGCAGTTCTAGTTCCCTTTGACAGCACAATCCTTGACATGTAAGCTCAGAAGTTATCTTATGCATTGGATTCAGATTTATGCTGGATCAACTGCACCAACAGAGGTGGACTTCCCCACCACCTCTTTTCCACTGAAGCCCCTCCAGCTCCTCCACCATTTACCTCCCAGTTTAATCCAAACATGTTCAGGCACAGACTTATTTCTAGAACTAAGTGTCTGTTTTGTTGCTTCAGTTTCCTGTTGGTAACAGATAGAAAAACTTCGAGGCAATCCAAGTTCTTGATGTTTGGCAGCTTCCAAAACAGAGGCTCCAGAGCTCTAAGAGGGAAATAAAAATCAGTATTAAGTAAAACTAAATTTGTAAATAATATTTGATTTGTTCCCCTTTTATTAAACAATGGGAAGTTCAAGCAGCCTCTGAATATTCAGCTTCCTTTAGAAGTGAAAAGCACTAATAGAGACTAAGGATCAAACCACACCTTACATGGGAGATCCATGACTAGATCTCCTGATGCAATTCTTTTCTAAAACCAGCCATGTGGGACTCCAATTTGCAACAGGACCGTGGCACAGAGGGAGGGCAGATCTAACCCTTTCTCTCCCTTGCTGCAGTCCCAATCTAAATCCTGCTCCCAAGCTGCTATTTGCTGCAGTGCCTAGATGTTATCTCCTTTGCACCTAATAGCAGTTTTGGGGAGACAATTTTGTCTGAGGTTGCAGCTTGGGGGGAAATGGTTAAACCACCCTTCTCCCAAGCCAAATCACCCCATGCAGTTGCTTTTAGAAGAAAATTATGGGAGGAGATCCAATTGCAGGTCTCCCACATAATATATAATGAGGTCCTTAGGCCAGAACTAGACATTACCTTGGCAAATCTGTGTTCCCAACCCTGCATCTGCCAAGGTGATGTATCTGGATTGCCTTCTCCCATATGAATCTGCCTGCAATTAAGAACTTCAGCTTAGGTCCTTCACTGGATGCTCCCATCTTTGGAGGTTAGGTAGATAGCTATTGGATAGAGGGCCTTTTCTGTGGTGGCATCCTGGCTTTGAAGCTCCCTCCCTAGACATATTTGGGAGATGTAATAAAGATTACAGCCAAATGTGAGACCATGTCAAATGAAGATTACAAGGAATATAATATAGAGGAAGTTTACAGGAGAAGCTGAAGAATGAAGAGATTTAAAGGTAAGAAGCATATTGAATTGGATACAAGAACATATTGGAAGTCTAGCATTCTCTTGGGCTCATGGTTCTTTGGATCCTGGCCAATGAAAATTAATTAGTTCCATAAAATCATATCAAACAAGTGTTAAATAGCTTTAAGGTTCAAAACTCAAATTCTCAGTTCTCTTGCTGTATCTTCATTAGATTTGCTGTTATAAAGCCTTGAAACAAAAGGGCTACAATAAACAAAAACAAAAACCAACCTGTGTTTGTGAAGGGTTCGCATTTCCAGTTGCAGTAGAAGCAGCATTTGGGTTAAATAGCGGACACGTAAACTGTAATGCAGTAGTAGTTGTAGCAGCAGTCTTATTTTTCACTAATGTGGTACATTTATTCTGCTGCTGGTGGAGAGGAACACCCATCACTTCTGACGGATGCCGGATAAGGGTTACTAAACTATGAAAGAAATCAATAAACAAGGGCATTTGTTTGAAATGCTTGGATTCCAAAAGCCATATGCTGTGTACACTTTCTTATCAGTAACATTCCAGTCTAGGTTCAGAGTTCTAGTTTAACCCATATCAAACATACATCTGAATACACACTTAGACAGATTATTATTCTGTATATCTAAAGAAGCATACTTCATGGTTTCTTTTATCTTTTAAAAAGTTTGGCAACACAGCATTCTAACAATCTCTAAATCATAAATATTTGCATATGTAACATTTATTTTTACTGCATGGGTAGGGCATGTTTCTCCACAGGGGGGTATGTTGTTTGAATTCTATTATTCACAGCTTTCCTTTTGGCTTTTATACATATTTGCCCGGACATTTTAGTCTTTCAGTTTCTGTTTTAAATTTGTTATTGTATTTTAATCCTTGCATTGCTGCTAGGTTTTACTTTGCTTTTTATTTCTATTTTATACTGTAGTTTTAAACTGTTAAACTTTTATAGTGTACTTTATGTTGTATTTTATGGTTTTAATTGTTGTGAACCGCCCAGAGAGCTTCGGCTATTGGGCGGTATAGAAATGTAATAAATAAATAAATGCCTAAAACCATGTTGCAGGTAATATGTACTAAAAGCTCAGAAGGCAAATCAAAGGAAACACTTTACAAACATGAACAAAACAACATTTTAATATTTTTCGCTCCATAAGACGCACTTCCCCCCCCAAAAAAAACTAGGTGGAAATGTCTGTGCGTCCTATGGAGTGAATACAGTAAAAAAAAAAAAAAAAATTATATATTTTTTTACTTTCCTCTGCTGGTTGGGAAGAGCGGAGGACTCCTGGGCAGGGCGGGGGAAGCCCCCGCCTCTCAGCTGATTCCCGCAGAACAGCTGATTTAAAAAATATATATTATTATTATTATTATTATTATTATTATTATTATTTACTTTCCTCTGCTGGTCCAGAAGAGCGGAGGACTCCTGGGCAGGACGGGGGAAGCCCCCGCCTCTCAGCTGATTCCCCGTGGAACAGCTGATTTTTTAAATATATATATATATATATATATATCTTTCTAGGCACTAGGACTGTTTTATCCTGTTGCCTCAGTGTAACATCGTGGATTGGCTGGCACTCCCACAGGTTGTGATACTGCACTAGGGCAGTATTGATAGCACACCATCCTGTCCACTTCTTTGATAGAATGTCAGTTCTAAATCAGTATACTATTGTACTATGGCACTGTTAACTCTTGGTTCAGCTATTCACTTAGCAATCTGCTGGTCCAGAAGAGCGGAGGACTCCTGGGCAGGGCAGGGCAGGGGAAGCCCCCGCCTCTCAGCTGATTCCCCGTGGAACAGCTGTTTTTTTTAAAAAAAAATATATTATTATTATTATTATTATTTTACTTTCCTCTGCTGGTTCAGAAGAGCGGAGGACTCCTGGGCAGGGCGGGGGAAGCCCCCACCTCTCAGCTGATTCCCCGTGGAACAGCTGATTTTTTATTTTTTATTTTTAAAATTATTATTATTATTATTATTATTATTATTTTACTTTCCCCTGCTGGTCCGGAAGAGCGGAGGACTCCTGGGCAGGGCGGGGGAAGCCCCCGCCTCTCAGCTGATTCCCCGCGGAACAGCTGATTAATTTTTTTTTTTTTTTGGTACCATACGGTAAGTGCGTCTTA
The DNA here is from genome assembly GCA_021292165.1 of Shinisaurus crocodilurus. Classification (NCBI taxonomy): domain Eukaryota; kingdom Metazoa; phylum Chordata; class Lepidosauria; order Squamata; family Shinisauridae; genus Shinisaurus; species Shinisaurus crocodilurus. The sequence continues at coordinate 415,184 of JAHFWL010000075.1, read as the reverse complement.
TGGTCCGGTGCGTCTTATGGAGCGAAAAATACGGTACTTCAAAGCCCAGATTGCTAAGTGAATAGCTGAACCAAGAGTTAACAGTGCCATAGTACAATAGTATACTGATTTAGAACTGACATTCTATCAAAGAAGTGGACAGGATGGTGTGCTATCAATACTGCCCTACTGCAGTATCACAACCTGTGGGAGTGCCAGCCAATCCACGATGTTACACTGAGGCAACAGGATAAAACAGTCCTAGTGCCTAGAAGATGCACCACAGATCTAGTTAACTTTATGTACACTGCACTGCAACTGTCTACATGCAATATATCGGCCCTGAGGCTAGGAACTCTCCAAGAGAGTATAAAATCCCTCCTAGGTGAATAGGCAAGCCAATTTCTCTGGTTGCTCCTGCAACTCTTAGGGCTAATTCACACATTATGTTTTTAGGTGCAAGTGTATCATAAAGCTACACTCATCAGAGAGCCAGAATTGGCTGCAGCTTCCTATTGTGTACACTCAGTAGCAAACCTAGCTTTGCTGACACATTGTATGGAATGGTCTTTGGCACAAGGGCAAAAAGTCTGGTTTTTTTGTACTTATCTGTAATGCTGTGATATATATAGTCGCAATCACTTATAACAGGTTTGCTACTGGAAGCATAACATGGTTGGGCTTTTCTCACACAAGATATGCAGAGCACTTTAGGACTAGAGTAAAAAAGAAAAATGCAACATGTCCCCTGAGGCCCGGCATCAACCATGTTCATACAAATGAAAGAAGCAAATTAGAAGAAATCTTCTCAGCTGAACAAGTTCCACACTGCTTTTTTTTTTTAGAGAGTTTGCTAATCAATCCATTCACAGGCAGATAATGTACAGCTCCGGTCCAGTATATCTCAAGGAGCGCCTCCAGCAACATCAAGTAGGCCGCCTCAACAAGATCTGCCACAGATGGCCTTCTCCCTGTCCCATCAGCCAGAGAAGCCAGGCTGGTGGGGACTAGGAGGAGGGCCTTTTCTGTGGCAGCCCCCAATTTATGGAACTCTCTCCCCAGTGACCTCCGCCATGCCCCTTCCTTGATTAGCTTCCGCCAGGCATTAAAAAAGTGACTTTTCAGGCGGGAATATGGGGTGGGTTAGGATTTTTAATTGTGTTTTATATTGTCTCTGTGTGTGTGTCCCCCGCCCTGTATTTTATTGCATTGTACATCGCTCAGAGTGGCCGGATGTCTGGCCAGATGGGTGATTCATAAATATAATAAATAAATAAACCAAAGCTACAGTTCTAAGATCCACAGGTTGCAGTCCTGATCTAGTAAAAGAAACTGGAGTTTTGGCACTGATTTCAGGTGTATGTGAATTACACCTTAGGGCACAATTTAGACATTAAAAAGTCTTACAACTCCCAGCATTACCCTAGCCAGCCATGCTGGCTGGGGGAATGCTGGGAGTTGTATGACTTTTTTATGTCTAAACATGCATAGGATTGCGCACTTAGTGTTGTGGTCGGTTTTGAAAATTGAACCTGACACAGTGTAAAAAGCTCACTCATGGGGAAATCAGAGGTCACACACTTAATACAGCAACAAAACTGCAAGTGCAAGGAGTTGAAGCAAAGTGTATTGCTCCAAAGACTATGAGGAGTATCCAAAACACTTACATATCCCTTAGTGCAGGGCTCAATTTAAAGGCCACAGGTCTTGTAACAGTTCCAGGGATGGGCAACTTGTGGACCTCCAGCTGTTTTGGTTCACAACTCCCATGATCCTTCATCATTGGCTGTATTGGCTAGGGCTGATGTGAGTTGTGGCTCCCCAAATGTTTTGGCCTACAAGTTGTCCACCCCTGTGGGTATGGGTTGGAGTGGAAGTTTAAAATCACTTACCTTACCACTGATAAGCTCATCCTTAATCCAATTTAACCACCTTTTTATAAATATGAAAAGAGGGATAAAGTATGGAAATGAAAGATTGTTCCCCACTGTATGTATGCAAAATGGTGAATATACACAATTTCAATTAATTTGAATACAGAACTAAGGAATTGTTGCTTATAAAGCGCCTTGTACAATCTTGTGTATGTAGTGCACCCTAGTATTTCTCTTGTTCAGTTGACAAAGGTTAATGCATGTAATTGAACTTTATGCTTTAAAGGAAATATAAATGTAACACACTTGTTAATGGCTACTCCAGTTTCTTGGGTTTCTTGACACCTGGGAATTTCAGTCTGGATATTGTTGAATCTGTCTTCCAACCGAACACGGACTGCAGATTTGGCTTTAGATTCAGGAACTGGTGCTGAATTTTCTAGAAGCACATTTTCTTTATTTATGCCACCTAAGTTTTCACTATGTTTAACTTTGACTAAATTTTGCCCAGAAGTATCTCCAGAGTTACCATTAGGTGTTTTTTCGGCTTGGTTTGGAGGAAGGCTAGATTCGCTAAGCAACATCATTCTTAGTTCCTGGAAGTCAATATGCCCTAGACACTGATTAGGGCCCATGAAACTGCTGTCAGAAGTCAAACCAGACTGACAGATAATGGGGTAGAGTGACTGGTTACCAGAGCTACTTGATGAAAAGCCACCTTGACTGGTATTACATGATGACAGATATTGTGATTGATTTGCAGTATTGTTGGTTGAGAAGCAATTTGAATTTAACCTATTTTCTGTTTCATTTTCACTTGCTTGTGCCTCCATATGGGAATAGAGTATATGCTGAAGTTGCGTGTATTCTATTTCTGTCATCTCCACCAGGTTGAGGTCTGTGGTCGTGAAGCTAAGGTTGTGCTCAGCAAAAGAGGAATCTGTTGGGCCTTCAGCGACTGGAGTAGTTGAAGCTGGATCCGTAACCACAGCTCGAGAGTTGGAAACTTCAGACTCCTTGGTGGCTGAGTCTGACATGATTCTGAAGAGTGCTAATAAATAAATAATAAATAAATAAATAAATAACACAAAGTCTTTTGACAGCTGAATGTACAAACAGTAAATGTCACCCACCTGATGAACCAAAACTGTGCAACAGCTGCAATCAAGAGCAGTATTATTAAAGGGGGTTGGTTATTCTATGCAAAGTGGAGGTTGGATTGCCTCATCCTTCTATTACATCCCCCCCTCCAACAGGACATTAACATTCCCAATTCCTGACAACACCATCACCAGTTAAGAACATCTACTCATCCAAAAGCAGATGAATGGATTAATGTTTTAAAAACTGAAATGGCAACTTCTTCAAAAAGTGCCTGAAGTTAAAAGCTGCCAAATAAAATACCAAATCCTCCACACAAAAAGAGAGAGAGAAAAAGAGAGATCATTTGGTGGAGGGGGGGGGAGATCTAGTTTTTTAAAAAGGGAGACACCACAGGCTTCAAATCCCAGAGGCAAAAATGGAAAGCAACCTAGCAATATAAAAAGATTGCACACTACCCTTTAAAAAGTATAATATGAAGTGCCCTACTTAAAATACAGAGGGGTGCCTTTAGCCCCACATTCCTGAGAGGTCAAATAGCCTCCCTCAACATATCCAGGTGGAATGACACCCCCCAGTGGTAGGTGGGGCATGAACTCAAGGCTCTTCAGCGCCCTCCTTCTCTTTGGCGTGAGGGGTGTCTGGCCAGTTACAAGCAGGCAAGCACTGGTGGTACTCGAACACCGCTCAGGGCAGGCTCCAAAGCATCACCCAGGCCGGTAACCAAGACCTCCTTAGTAACCAACGGGAGGCTGGCTGGGCAGCCCCGCCCACCCACTTACCTCTCCGCCCTCGCGACCATCTCCCAAACGGTCCCGACTCCCGAGGCTTCCTACGCGCGCCAAAGCCCCGCCTCCTTCCCCTCTGGCCCCGCCTCTTTCAACACCCTAACGGTCAAAACTGCAGAGCGGGGTCTGTGTGGGGGGAAATGAGGACGAATAATGAGAGCGAGCGGGTGCGCGCGGCGCTCTTCTTGAGAAGCCCCGCCCACAGCCCTCTGGACGCAGGGGCAGCAACGGCCGCGCCTGCTCAGTTCCCTAAAGTTGCTCAGTGCTCGTTGCCGCCTCTGTCCAGCCTCAACTGTCCGCCCCCCCCTCGTCCCAATTTACCTTTTCACAGGAAATTCTCTTCCCCTAACGAGCTTTCTCCCCACGCAGGAAGCAAACTCGCCTACAAATACTGCCATTAATTTGTCGTTTCCCTTCCCTCATACACGTTTCTTATGTCTCTTGAATTATAGCCCCCATGCCTTATGCCCCACCATCTCCCCGACTCCTTGCCTGCTTCAGATATAAAGGAAGAAAGGGGAAGGTGAGATTCGCCTCAGCCTGCCCCCCAGCCCAGCTCGTTATTTCCCGTGGTCCAGGTTTTTCGTACCGGAACCAGCTCCTTTCCGTTCAGAAAACACCAAACTCCTTTTATCCACCTCCCACAATAGGGCTTACATCCTGTTAACACTGCATGGACAGTGTGTCCCCAAAGTATATTAATCGCCCCTTTAGGCTTTCCTCGTTGAAATTACCTTGTTCCACACACATGCAAACAAATTCTCTGAGGCAAGAAAACATACATCACTTTACTCCGTATTATTAACTTGATAGAACCCCACCCCGCCTTAGCTCCGTGGCAGAGCACCTGCTTTGCATGCAGAAGGTCCCACAGGTTCCATCCCCAGCATCTCCAGGTAGGGCTGGAAAAACTCCTGCCTGAAATCCTGCAGAGCTGCTGCTGCTGCTGCTGCTGCTGCTAGATGGACCAAGGGTCTGACTCAGTATAAGCCAGCTTCCTATGTTCCCCGGTTGTAGTACTCACTATGAGTAACAAATTAGAACCAACACCCATTTCACCTGTAACTTAAGCATGCTCTGAAAAATTGGAAAACCCACCCAGTCTCTAACATCATCATCTTGACTGTGAATGCAACGGTGTTACGGGCTAGTTGAAAATTGTGTAAGTGGCATCCCATAGCAAAGGCACATGATCTTGCTTCAGCACAATCCTATGAATGGCTACTAAGAAGTAAGCCCTTAAGAGTTCAATGAAACTTACTGCCAGGATTGTGTAGCTTGCAGCCCTGCAAGAATCAGGATACAAGTACACTTCACTTTATTAAGATTCACATACAACGCCCGCCACTTTACCATAACTATTTTACAAATTGCCTTTGTTGTTGTATGGTTGCTATGTGCATTTTATTAACCTGAAAATTTTTTAAGACAGTCCCTGCCTGCAGGCTTACAATCTAGTTACACACCATTCTTAGTTTTAAATATTAATTTTATTATTTTGGTTTATTAGGGTTGCATCCAATGAATGGTGTCATTCTAGTAGCACATATGACATTGCACTAGCAGAAACCAAGTTCCAAATTATGTGCAAGGGGAGAATCCAACTAAAGTCCCATTTGCACTACCGCTTGCGCAGCTACTTGCAGATCTTATACTTACAAAGTCATCTGCTGGCCCAATGGGAAAAAGGCAGAGGACCTCTACTAGTGTAGCAATTTCCTCCACTAATGGTACATTGGATTTAGGCCTTTATGTTTATTTATTCATTCAAATTATTTATTTATTAAATTTATAGCCCACCTTTTTTTCCTCTTGCAAGGAACCCAAGGTGGCTTACATAGTCCTCTCCATTTCATCTTCACAACAACCCTGTGAGGTAGGTTAGGCTGAGGGTCGTGACTGGCCCCAAGTAACCCAGTGAGCTTCATGGCTGCCTGGGGACTAGAACCCAGATCTCCCAAGTCCCAGCCCAACACTGTAACCACTACACCATACTGGCACAGTGGCTCTAGTTTAATCTTAAATGTTTAATCTTATTCTTATAATAAATTCACATAGGAAAAAAAAGGAATCTTCAGGATTTTTTTTAATCTCTGGAAGAGACAACAGTTCCGCCGTCGGGGGGGAATCTATATAGTACATTCTGTTTTCTAAGTATCTACAAAACTAATTGCCTCTCTCCCCAGATTTTCCTTATTGTCATATCTCTGAAACACCAATTCTCTCTTAAGTTTACCTATGGCTCCCATTGTCAACAGTTATCACCAAAAAAGCAAAAATACATCATCATCCCCCCCCCCCCCCGAATCATTTCCCCTTTCAGGACAGCTTTACAACTTCCTAGAGTCTTGCTGCTTTCCCCAAACATTTGGGTATGCCTTAAACTCAGCTCCTCGATGCAGGTGAATATGACTAGTTTTCTTCTCTTTTTTAAGTGTGATTTCATTTCATCTGAGATAATCATAAACATACAGTATGTGTTTCTTAAAAGTCACCAAAACTGGAAGACAAAAGTTTAAACAAAATAAAAATTTAAAACATGCTTGCTTTTAAACTATTTTAAAATAAATTGCAGTATAAGAAAATGTTTTTGTGAGGAAACATTACAACAAAACTAGCCCTTGAAAAAATAAGTCTATGTAGACAACACCATTTTTTAACACCTAAGATATATCTGTAATGTGTCATAATCAATGGAAGCTCTGCAGTGACTGCCACTGTCCACAGATACATATGTATAAAATGGTCCTGCTTTCTGTTGACCATTTTCCTTTCCAGAATATTTCCATATAATATTGTATGCATGAACATATTGGTTGTCAATATTACTACTTCCTTCATTTCTAATGCTGTCAGCGGCACTGAAATATTGTGGTGGTGAATTTAAAGCATAGAACAAGCAGCATGTTCCAATGTAGAGTGCTCCTGTTCAGTGTTCCAGCCAACCTTGCTTCTTTGAGGATCACGCGCCCCTCCTTACCCCATTCTCCCCACCCCGCCCAACAGATACTCAATATTCGGTGGCTACTAAGCAAGCTCAGTCCTCATTGAGCTTTTTGGGAGAAGGGTTGGGTGTTTGGGGTTTGTTTTGTTTTTGTTATCTTAGAGTTTGTCCCCCTCTACTATGCCCATCAGACAAGTGAGATGCTGAATTGGAACTTTGTAGCCCACTGCTATTTTTTTTTTACATTAAAAAAAAAAAAAGTTGGGCGGGAGTGGAAAGCACCCTTTGCTAGCCCCTTGGCAAGAGAGGCAGCGCTTTTTTGCCGCTCTTGCCAAGGGGCTCCGTGCCTCTCTGGCTTCTGGGTGAGTTAGCTTGTTGTCTGGGTTCAGACAACATGCTAAACCTGCTAGGATTTTCTTAACCCTACTGCAAGCCATGGCTTAGCAGGGTGGTTTATAAGCCACACCAGGTTGGCTTATAAACCACCACGCAGGGTTCAGAGAACATGCTAAGCCACTCTAGCACTTAATCTGCTGAGGTTTAGCATGTTGTGTGGACCTAGTCATTATGCTTGGGACTTTGTGAGATGCTCTGAAGAGTTGATCTGTAATGATTTTCCTACAGGAAGCTCATCACTTGATATTTCAGTCACTGAGTGATAATCACATATGTGTGAATCAGTCGTGCTGCCTTTGTTCCTATCCTACATCCCACTTCTATTAAATAAGAGGATAGCCAATTTCTACAAGTTTGAAATCATAACTCTTGGTTCCATTCCTCATCTTTTGTATAAAAAAACAAAAAGTTGAAAATGTATCACTTTTGTATCCCATCCTTCCTCCAAGGAATGCATGGAGACATATATAGCGTTAACCCACTTACTGTATTATTTAAATGACAGTTCATATAATTGTTTTTATCAAGTTTTATTAGCGACTGTAAGCCTCTGACTGAGTGCCGTTTTTGGTAGAAAGGAGGGGTACAAATCAAAATAAATAAATAAATAAATAAAATTGGATCCCCCCCACCATTTTTGTATTGTGTTCATATTTCTTTCCCCTGTTCTGTTAGCTTTCTCAGTACTATTTATGACTTTCTAAACCTCTGTCTCTCTCCCTAAACTAGCGTTTCCCAAACTGTGTTCTATGGAATCCTGGTGTTCCACATGATGTGAACAGTGCTTCTATCAGAAAATTTCGATGCTAGCAATATTTTCTCCTCTAAAATATGAAACATGAAATTATGTATGTATCAAAAATACTTAGTTGAATAGTATTTATATTGTAAAGGCTGCTGTTGTGACATGGTTATCACAATACCTCATTGGCTCCTGCAAGCTGAACCAATGAGGAAGACAGAGCAGTCTCCACCCCTCCTCAGGCCATTATGGGCAACCTTGAGAATGCACTGCCCTATCAGAGCACAGCATCTGTATCACGTGACTGATGTATACAGCTAGAGCTAGGACTTAGGACATAGACTCTCAGAGAGCAGAGTCTGGAGCCAAACCTCAGTCTTTTCTGTAGGTAGCAGGAGCAGGCATCTGAGCAATGTGTGTGTGTAATTTTTGTTTCTGAATTCTGTGAGTGTATGAGAGGGCAGGCAGCCTGCAAGCCTGGTAGCCAACTTGAATCCTTCCAGACCCTCAGCCAGGGCCGGCCCTCTCATGAGGTGTGGTGAATCCCCCGACTCAGATGGCAGAGTAGGAGGAGCGGCAAATTGCATGTTCCCTCCCCACCAGGAGGACCTGATGCCGCTGCATGCCACCCACCTGTTGACGTCTCCCACCCCTTCCCTCCCTATTGCCACAGCATGCTCTGCAGATCCTCTCACAGCAAGCGGTGGGTGGCCAAGCTCTCTGAAGGACTGTGAGGGAGGAGGGGTGTCCCTGGAGATTGCCCACGGTTTCGGTGATCTCCAGGGACATCCCTCCTCCCACAATGCCTGGCAATAAGGAAGGACCCCTCAGAGCCAGACATTTGAGCCTGGCTGGCTCTCTGAAGAGCTGTGCCAGTCACTTTTCTAGCCAACATGGCTCTTCAAAGAGCTCAGCCACCTCTGCAGAGTGGGCAGTGTCAGCAATGGGGGGAGGGAAGGGGACGGATGGGGACGGGGACACAGGGGGAGGGGGACAGATGATGTGAGGAGGGGGAAGGGAGAAAAAGGTGGGGAGGGATGGTGGCAAGACTCATAACAAATATAACCAATCACAGGTGAGGATTCATCTTCAATTTTACTCTGTAGTGGTGATGGCAATGAAGAAATCTTACTTCTCTGCCACCATTGTGTCAGCTCAATGTTTTCCAGTGGAGGTTTTTCAAATGGTGAAGGGCTTTCTTAGTGTAGGGTATGGTGTGCAGGAGCTGGAACCCTTATAGGCCTACTGTAACCAATTTGCTGTACATTTTGCAGATAAAATTGCTTGCATCCATGCCAACTTAGATGCCATAGTTTTGACAGAATCCAGTATGTACTGAGTTAAAATATAGCCTACTCATGTCATTCTAGATACTTTTCAGCTTGTACAGCCTGCAGATGTGGACAAAGTGCTTGGATGTTTGAGGCCTGCTGTGTGTGTTCCCTTGATCCTTGCCCATCCTGGCTATTGAAATCTGCCTGAGCTGGGTTGTTAATATGGACCCTGGAGGTAGTGAATGCCTCTTTGAGAGGTGGCATGGTCCCCACTGCCTTGAAGGAGGTAGTGAGGCCTTTATGAATGAAACTACATTTCTTTCTGATACTTGAGAACTGGTAGGTACTAGGTGGTTAGATCATGCAACACCTATATTGTACCAGCTGCATTGTGTTTCCAATGTGTTTCCAGAACCAATTTAAAGTGCTGGTATTAGCCTTTAAAGCCATAAACAGTTTGGGTCCAGGTTACCTGAAGGACTGCTTTCACCCATACCGACCTACCCACACTCTGAGATCAACATCGGAGGCTTTGCTTGTGTGCCCGCCTCTCAAAGCAATTAGACTGGCAGACATGAAGGATAGGGACTTCTCAGTAGTGACCCCCCCGACTTTTGGAACTCTGTTCCAATTGACGTATATGGTGTTATTTGGTTTTAATTGTTAAACTTGATTTTATTGTTTTTATCATTGTCCTTGGTGATATTAAATGTTATATGCTGTCTTGGGAGGTTTTTTCCTAAAAGATGGCTTATACATCTTTCAAATAAGTGTTAAAAATATTTAAACTGCTTGATTATGTGGGCAAATTGATACTGTATGGGAGATAAATGTGATCATGTTCATGTAACCATTTCGAAAGCTGTCTGTTGATGCAATAGTTTCCAAGGATTGTGACCTTCTTGAAAACAGATGCTGCTTTACCTTAATGACTTGCAAAATCTATTCTAGATCTATCATACAGAAGTACTACAAATCTTTCAAGTAGAACCATGGTATAATCAGTGTGCATGTTTGGCTTCTGCCAATGTAAGAAATGTAGCTGTGACTTCTGGGAAAACATTCCATGTATCCCAAGCTAACTTTTTGCCTTCCCCAGCAAAGAAAGAGGTCATATCACATCCAGAGTCCTATACCCAACTTAAGAGTTGGGCCAGATGTGATGGTATGCCACTCATAGAGAACACTTTTCTGGAGCCTTGGGTTTACGGTTTGGTCAAAGTTTATTGTGCAGTGCAAATCTCTGTATTCATTTCTGATACATTGGGTATTATACATTTTAAAAAATGTAATTTGCATGTGAGTACCATGCTTGCGTGACTTGCACCCAACGAAACATTGGGATGAATGCAATGCTGTGGTGTCTTATAGAGGCCACTGCCCCTGAGAATTGGGTATATAATTGGGGCTGCTCCCCTTGTTCCTTATTCATTCATGCATATTTTGGCTATCATTGGCATGGAAGTAGTATACTTCATAATTTTGACAGTGTTTGGTGCCCGAAGTGTTTGGAGACTGGAAGCAATGCTGTGACAACTCATAGACTGTATTGGGTAGGTGGGGGACCACACAAACCCCCCAGTGGTACTGCCTTAAGCAGGTTGCATTCACTCGCTGCATGGCAGGGCCAGCCCTGGATAAGGTAAATTGTGATTACATACAAAATTGTGATTTTGGAGCCGATATGGAAATATGTTAGTAATTGTAGATAACAGTTTGTCTTTTTTTCCTTTTTTTAAAGTAAGATTTACAAATGCCATCACCATGACCCCTTTCAGGCGTTTCTAATGTGTATATTGGTGGTGTGCAAGTATCTTCATAATTTTGGAATACATTTTGAAGCTAGTTTTGGGGGGGAGAATGTATAAATGACCTACTTGAAGATTTTTGTAGTATATGCCTTTTCTATTGGTGGTCCCACCAGAGTGTGTGTATGTCCCACATTTGAGGTTAGCTTGGCAGGGGCTGTGGTAGGAAGGCATGACTGAAAAGCCTTTGTGCACCCAGCGGAAAAAAGCATATGCAGCTTTTGGACACAGCCGGTCCGTAATACTGAAATCTACCATGGCTGCAGAATTCAGGGTCCATATTACCAGCCCTCCAGATGTTTTGGACTACAACTCTGAGTATGCCTGATCACTGCCCATGCTGACTGGGGTTGATGGGAGTTGAAGTCAAGGGCATCAGATTGGAGAAGGCTGCTGTAGACATTCTCACTCTGCAATAACTGTCAGCCATTCTTTCATCTATTTATTTATACCCCACCTTTTTTCCTGCAAGGAACCCAAGGCAGCTTACATAATCATCCTCCTCCTCCTCTCCCTTTTATCCTCACAACAACCCTGTGAGGTAGGTTAGGCTGACAGTCCGTGACTGGCCCAAAGTCACCCAGTGGGTTTTCATGGCTGAGCAGGGACTAAAACCCAGATCTCCCAAGTCCCAGTCCAACACTCTCACCACTACGCCACACTGGCTCTAACCTTATTTTTAACCATTCTTTTCAACCCTATTAAAAATACATGTAAACAGCAAGAGGTATCCTTCAAGTTTTGATTTAAGTTGGTTACACAGCTGAAAGGTCAAGCTACTTTTCAGTTTAAAATTGTTTTGCCTGTTCAACTGTGAGAGTACTGCATGAGAACTTAAGGACAGCCCTGGCTGACTGTGTAGTTATCTCCCACATAAATATAGCTGGCTAAATCCAGATCTGGGTCCACAGTGTAATGCCCAGATGACTGCTTTGCTGCTCCCATACTGAACATGTGGAGAAATCATGGAACATCTTGTTTACAGGATTGTTTAGTTAATGCAAAACAAAATGACAATATCTGCTTTTTAGAAAAGCTTTTGAGTGAAGTATTTCTTGTTTTGCAAGGTGGCCTCTGATGAAGCTTCCAAGCAAACTGAAAAAATAGTCTACTGGATTATCTGGTAGATGCTGCAATCAGTCCATACAAAGGCTTTCTGTAGATGTTTATTTGACTCACAGTAACAAAAACATATGAAGTTCCACATTTAATGTACAATGATATATTCTGAAATATAAAATACAATTTACAGAAACCTCTGTCAAGTAAACCTAAACAAACACTTGATTTTGCATACTTATATGTATGTCTTTAAGTTAGAAACATCTTGAATAAAAAATTACATCATAGTACATATTTTTGCTCTACACCACTTTAATATTTTGCAAAAGGTTTTGCATACAGGCCATTTTTAAATCAGAATGTCCTTGACGTTTAAAGACTAAGTAAGATGTACCAATATAAAGTGTAAATCTGTAGTGATTTATTTATGGAGTAGTGCTACTTGTAATGCAGATGATACGAATCTAATTTTACATTTGAAAATGTTTATAAAAATATCAAAGTAACTGCTCATCTGTAAATGTATAAATCCAGTTAAACTTATTTTTCCTATGCATTGTTTAGAATTATGAATTTGAAGAATACAGGAAAACTAATAGTATACTGCATTTCACAGTGAAACTCTCCCTTTTGAAGCACAGAATTGTTAGTATCAGGTTTACTACTCCCATCTTTACTTCCAATATTATCAAGATAACCATATGTTTGACAAGAAAAGGACTGAGGTCATATTTCAGTCAAAATCAAGCACTTTTAAAGTTCCACTGATGTCAATGGGACAGTTAATTAGAGGCTTAAATCTCTCCCACTGAAATCTATAAGACTTAAAAGTACTTATAACCTTGGCTAGAATATCTTGAGATATTTTAATTTATGAGTCTTTCTGACTGCAAATTACAGGAAAAGCCAAGCTGCTTAAATTTTAAATATTCATCTCTACATGAAGTATTAGTTCTGGTAGCTTTCCCCCCTTTGTTTTGTCAATTTATAAAATGTTTTCCAATAAGCATGTTTTAAAAGCTTAGTTGTATTGTATACAGATGTAATTAATTTTCATCTATATGTTTTGTAAAAATGCGACATTTAAAACCTTTTACTCACATGAAAGGTAGCTATTTAGACTTAGTCATTTCTTGTCTGAACTCTTGCCAGTTGAAGTCTGTAACTCAAAATGCCCTCATGTAAAAAGATAATGAACTTAGAAGCTTAACATTTCTTATTCAAATACTCTGCAAGTAGTAACACTGCTCCTTAGCCATCATTTCTTAAATACACCAACCCATCCATAATTAGATTACCTCAGGACAGAAATATTGGGCTCTCCTGTATGTCAGAACTACGCGAGACACCAAAATACTATATATTTGAGTTGTAAAGGTATGGCTTCTAAGATCTTGCGTAAATTCTCATAAAATTACAATTCAAGTTACTGGAAAACATAGCCTTATATCCTTAAAAAGCAATGTGCTCTTTGAAGATATTTCGCATCTTTTACTTCTGTAAATGGAAATTTCAAGATAAAGTAGTAGGGAAACAAAACTTTTAAGAATAATGCTATAGCCATGATCCTTCCGTGTGTTGGTGCAGCACCTACATATGGGCTCAGCAGATCCCTGTCTCCACACACACACCCTAGCAGGTAATGCTCTAGCCCAAGGTGAGGGGGGGATAAGGCTCTCTTAAGCTGTTAGAATCTGTTTGTATACAGGATCTGTGCCAATACAGGGAAGAATTGTGACATGTATTTTGTAAGAAAACATTATGAACAAAACGTAGCAAGTCCAGTGTGTACCTGCTTAATGTCTGAGTATATGCATTTACATTTCAAAATTTCTCTCATTTTTGTGAAACAGGTTTTACCAAAGTATTTTCTAACAAACAGAATATACAATATGTACAAGTAGTACACAGTCCATTTTTACAGTTATTTTTCTTCTCGGTGACTCATTATTGAAGGATCATTGCTTTTCTACGTCTGCTTAATGGATGGAGCAGCTTCTGGCTGTGATGGCCTTTGGCCACCTGTTTGTGTTTCTGGCTTAGAGTCTTTATCACATTCTTTACTTTTGCTCCGGTCCTTGCGATCTCTTGCTCTATCTTTGTCACGCTCCCTATCCCTTTCTCTATCTTTCTCTCTCTCCCTACTTCGAGCTCGGTCTCTGTCCCGGAATCTGTCATAATCACGCTCTCTACTTCTTGATCTGTCTCGTCTTCTGTAAGTATCCCCTTCTCTGTTTCTGCATCTCTCTCTGTTTCTTTCCCAGTCTTTACCCCGTTCTGAATCTCTTTCCCTTTCTTTGTTATAGTTTCTGTCTCGGTTTTTATCCCAATCTTTTTCCCTGTGTCTCTCCCAGTCTCTTTCCCTACCCCTATTCCAGTTTCTGCCACGGTCCCTTTCCCAAGCCCAGTTATGGTCACGATCTCGTCGTCTATCATCGGTTCCTCTATTTGATCGATTATCTGACTGATCAGGCTGCTCTAGTATTTTTTCCTTATTACCTCCCTCAAATCTTTCTCTCTGTCTCCCTTCAAAAGTCTGAGCTCTATAGTCATTAGTTCGGCTCTCTCGAAAATCAGTTGCTGGCCACTGTGCTTCTGACTCAGAACTCTGCCCTGAAACATTAGGATGAGAGGCAGGTGGTCCAGGTTCATCCCACAACTCTTTCCTATGCTGTGGTGGATGACTTGGGAGATCCAGAAGTGGTCTGGGGGCTGGTTTCATACTTTGCTGAGACTGTCCTGGAAAATTAAGTCTATTAGGGGGAGGCTCATTTTGTTCTGGAAATGGGCCAGATGCAGGCCCCCTTGGTCCTCCAAATTGATGTGATGTTGGACCTCTCTGGTTTGGAAATCTGGGTGGAGGGCTCCCTCTCGGTTCTTCAAATGGTGGTGGTAAAAGTCCCCTTGGTGCTGGCATGTGACCTGGAGCGGGTCCTCTTTGTCCTTCAAATTGATTTGGAGGAGGACCTCTTGAACCTCCAAAATGATTAGGTGGTGGTCCTCTTGGCCCTCCAAACTGAGCTGTTGGGCCTCCTCTTTGACCTTTAAATTGATTTGGTGGAGGCCTTCTTTGGCCCCCAAAAGGAAAAGGTGAAGGCCCTCTATTTCCCATAAACTGGGGAGACTCAGGTCCTTCAAACTGTCCAGGAGGCCCACTCATCTCATGATACTGAGAATCTGGACATTCCCTGTGTTCCATGTGAGGTTCCCGATCTTCAAACTGAGAGGGTGCTTTTTCTCTTGGCCCACCATGAAATGATGGTGAAGGGCCCCTGTTATCACCAAAAAGAGGTGGTCCATGCTGTGCAGAAAATAATGAAGGAATAGGTGCTCTTGGGGCTCCAAACCTGTTTGGTGGAGCCCCCCTTTGTCCATCATTATTTGGAGGAGGATTATGGCCCTCAGTAAACTGTTGTGCTGGACCCCTCTGTCCATGGAAGTCAGGAGCACCACACATTAGTGGAGGCCCTCCTTTTTGCCCAAGAGCAGAAGATGGGGGCCCACCTCTTACTTCCTCACTTTGAATTGTGGAAGATTCCATTTGTTCATAAAAGTGGGAAGACTGAGGATTTCTTTGGTCTTCATAATGTGATGAACCTCTTTCTGTTTCAAAGTGACCAGGAATTTTCTCCTGAGATGTGAACATTGGGCTTGAAAAAGAATCCCTTACTACCCCTGGAGCATTATTGCCCTGAGATTCATTTGACCAAGCTACAGTCTGAGCATTGTTAGGTGCAGAGAAAGGGGGGATGAAACATGGATTGGGAGGTGTGGGCAAGAGTACCTTACGAATAGGTGCAGTTGTAGATGTTTCAATAGAAGTTGGTTTGTGTATAGTTTCCTGGTGAACTTGTGGAGCATTTTCAAACTTGATAGGAACAGCTTGTTCAGAGAGAACAGAACCTTTTTCGTTTGTAACCCATGTATCATTATGACTAGACTGACTTAGAGAAATCAGTGTTTTATCTTCTTTGTCAAGTGAAGTTTGTAATGGACCTGAATAGCTAGGTAGGAGAATTTGTCCTGCAGAGGTTTCTCCCCGATTCACATGCTGTTTTACATTAGGATCAGCACTTTCATTACATTCAGTTAGAATTCTTCTAGCTTGTCGGGGATCTCGACTTTGTCTAGGGTCACTTGCCTGACTGAATACTTGAGTTTGACTTGAGGACGTAGGCAACTCAGATTGTTCAGGAGTTTGTTTTTCATGTTGGAATAACTCAGTTTTTGCTATGGATGATTTTGGAGGTGGTGACATTAAAGCATCAGACACTGAAAAGTGAGCCATTGATACACCAACAGCTGCTCTCTGTTGCCTGAGGGCTTCTTCTTGTTCTTCCAGTTGTCTTTTCTGTTCTTCTATTTGTTTGTTTAATTCTTCTAACATTTTCTGTTGCTCTACCAAGGATGATGGTGCAGATATGTCAGGTGCAAATGGAGCAGATGTCAAGTTGTTTTTAGATTCTGAATACATTTTATTAGGTAAATCATCAACAGTAACCTTGGCTTCTTCTAAGATAGTTTCATCTTCTGGGTCATAAGCCTCATCTTCTTGCTCTGAAGTTTCACATTGTTTTTCAAGTCCACTTTCACTACTCTGCATTTCAAAAGCTCTCTCTGGGGCATATTCTTCCTCAGGGTCATAAGGTCTGTCATCTTCCTCCTCTTCTATAGATTTATCTTTCGACATCTGCCCAAATTGCTGCACAATGGGATCTAGTAAGGGAGCAGCTGGTAGTCCTTCATCAGTAATAGTTTGTCCTTCAGGCTTTGAAGCGTGAGCACCTTCAGATTCTTTGGTAACAGGGTCAAAAGATTTCTTTTTCCCAAAGAGAGTTTGCAGGATGTGATCTAGTGGTGTGGATGATTTTGAAGATGAGGAAGCGGTAGAAGAGGCAGTAGTTGTGTTAGTTCCCGACACTGAAAGATTTGATGGTGCAACAGTGGTTAAGTTTCCTGCTTTAACTGATGACAATATTTTTAACACAGAAGGTGTTACTGTTGAAGGAGGCTCTGAAGGTGGATTTGGGGGTGGAGGTGGTGGAGAGCCAGGTGGTGTTGCACTGACAATTGTTTCTCCAGAATAGAGAGAGAATTTTGGAGATTTCTTCTCTTGCTGAGAAAGTGTACTGCTTTTAGGGTATCCAGATACTTCAGTTTCTTCCTGTACCTGAATTCTGCTTCTCTTTTCTTCAATCTTTTCAGATTCTAATACAGTTGCAGGACGCTTAGCTTTTTGACAAATCACTAATCCAAGAATTAAGTTTGGACGTGTTGATTCAAGACCTGTAAGACAAAAGAAGAAGATTCCATGTAAATAAGGTTTTAAAATATAAGCTTAAAAAACTGAAGTATTTTACTATTGTAATTTTTAGCATTAGCTGGCACTACTAAAAGTATCAAGGAATGGTCTATATTTGAAGTATATTGTTTGTTACTTTATTATAGCCAAAATGTTTTCCTACTAAAAGAATAAATTATAAATATAAGTATTCTGGTATGATTAAAATGTTAATAAATCCAAGAAACATGAAAAAGCTACAAATGTATCCATATTTCATTTTAAGATTAATATAATAATCATAATTTAGCAAAGAAACTCATGCCATAATTACAAGTGCCCAATTGTCATCAGTATATTTTCCTTATACATTACTGAGAACCCGATATATGTTTTATGTGACAGAACTGGTAACTAATTTTCACACCCTTGATTCAAATATGTTTAATAAAGGAAAAATGCTGATACCAAGACAGGCAGCCATTATTATAAACTACAGAAAATATTGCAAGCATAAGAGACTGAAGCTCATGGTAGTACATGAAAAATACTGCAATTCATCACAAAGATTGCAATTCATGTGTATTAATATCAATATTATGTTGTCTTTTAGTAATGTTATTTGTGGTGTACAGTGTGGTGAGCCTTACATTTGAAGTTAATGTTTTATTTAATTCAGACTCCAAACCCAGTAATAGTTTACAGGTACACATACTCCTTGACCCATGAAACATCTTATATATTTCAATTGAAAGAACTGGACTGAACACACCATGGAATGCAGTGATCCAGACCCTCTAATTGAGATGAACTAGGCTCCTACTGCATTCCTATCCTCACCTAGGAGTAAATCCCATTGAACTCAATGTATAGACATGTTATAGGATTGCACTCTAATGTACACATGGAAAATTAATGGTATAGATATGCCTTTAGAAACCTTTATGATCCTGTTTCATAAATTTGTAAATAAAGGGCTCAGCCCTAAGAAATAAATAACCATATGGGTGAGTCAGAGAATCTGCTGCTTTTCTTTCCTCAACCCCACTTTTGCTGTCCATCCTGCCCATTGAACCTGCGCAAACATTCAGCAAATATATGCTATAGATTTAAAGATTAATATTTAAATCATAATCAGGATATTATCCTTTGCACTCTACTAATATGTAGTAAAACCAAATCAAATGTTTTAATTTTACCATAAATAAGAATGCCACATAGAGGACAGAGGACAAAGGAATCTCATATTTTGAGGATCAAATAATGTAATTTTCAGGATCAAAATTTTATTTTAAGTATATTTCTAATTACGTAGCATAAACTTTATTCATAATTGGGACAAGGATCAGACCAAGTGCAGCATTCAACTGATCCGTCATTTCCACATTTGTAAAGGATCCTACCAATATAATTTTGGCTTTTCAGGCGGGAACATGGGGTGGGTTAGGATTTTAAAGTTTTGTACTGCTTTTAATTGTGTTTTATTGCATTGTACATCGCTCAGAGTGGCCGGATGTCTGGCCAGATGGGCGATTCATAAATATAATAAATATAATATAAATTTTGCCTTTGAAAACCAGTTGATCTATCTCCTACCTAAAAACCATCCTCTCCACCTTGAATCTGTACTATGGCATTATTTCCAGTACAGTCATGCCTTGGATTGAGAGCATAATTCGTTCCGGAAACATGCTTGTAATCCAAAACACTCTTATATCAAAATGAAATCCCCCCAAAAAATTTGTACAAAGATTTTTAATTTAAGCCGTACTACAGTACTTGTATTGCAAGACGTCGCTTGTATATCAAGTAAAAAAAAATAAATAAATATTTAAACATTTGCTTGTCTTGCAAAACGCTCTCAAACCAAGTTACTTGCAATCCAAGGTATTACTGTACTTTCATCCAGCAGTGCAATGATCTAACCTATAAGCTGCCCATCACAGTATACTACAATAGTTACTGCATTGGCTGTCACTGTTATTAATGCATTTCAACTTTGATTTTGTTGTTATATAGTTACTTGTATTTAATTGTGTCTTAAGTAATCTTGGAGTCATAATCATTTATATTTCAATTACTGCTATTCCTCTTTAATGTTTTTTTAACTTAAATTGTCCTAAGTATATTTGATAGCAAACTACTGCTCTTGGTTTCGCTTACAATTAAGCATGCTTGCGCTTCAGTGGGAGGTATAATTTCTTACATACTTAAAATCTAACATGTTTAGAGAGTCTGCTTAACGAGGATCAAAACCAATTGCCAAATGAATGTATTGCATGAAGTGGATAAGTACAAGAGGACCAGCTAAAGGCAGTATGGGATAATGAATTTGGAGGTGACCTCGAAGGTGCTTTGGAACAACATATGGGATAGACGGATTGTGAAGGTGATGTCAACTAGGATAAAGGAGAATTTCTATAAACTAATTTGGAGATGGTACTTAACTCCAGTAAGATTAAATAGAATAGATAATAATTGCTCTGCATTTTGTTGGCGAGGATGTCAGGAAAAAGGGACATATGCTCATATGTGGTGGAGTTGTAGAAATGTATTGGTTTTTTGGCGAGAGGTTTTTACAGGAATATCAGAAATTATTGGTATTAATTTAGAGGTCTGTCCAAAACTAGCATTGTTATTAATAACGGAGAAACTTATTTGCGACCAAAATATGAAGGAAATAATTGTAAACTTGTTAACTGCGGCTAGGCTAATGATAGCGAGGAAATGGAAAGTACAACATGTTTTCCTAATAACTGATTGGTATAAGGAAGTTTGGGATATAGCCCTAAATGATAAATTAACTTTTAGTATCAAATGCAAAAAAGGACAGTTAAAGAAGAATAATTTTATGGATATATGGAATCAATTATTAGACTATGTATTAATAAAGGGGAAGGGGAGCATGCCTTGTCAGGATATGTTACATTTTTGGAATTTGGAATTCATTTGATCGAGGGGATGGAAGTATATAAATTGGTCCCTTGGAGGGTGGGCGGGTGCGCTTTGTTTTATTGTATGTTGTTTATGTTATTTTTTTGTGTTATTCTTGTATTTTGTTATATTTTGCTTTGAAAAGTAAATAAAATTAAAAAGAAAAAAAAGAAAAAGAAGTGGATAAGTACTTTGAAAAGACATGTTTTAGAACAGTAATGAATCAGTGCAGGATTTCAGTCCACACAGCCGTTAGTATGGTGACCTGATAACTTTTAAACTGATTTTGGAAAAAATTAAA
Source organism: Shinisaurus crocodilurus (assembly GCA_021292165.1). Taxonomy (NCBI): domain Eukaryota; kingdom Metazoa; phylum Chordata; class Lepidosauria; order Squamata; family Shinisauridae; genus Shinisaurus; species Shinisaurus crocodilurus. The sequence continues at coordinate 394,700 of JAHFWL010000075.1, read as the reverse complement.
TAATAATGCTTATGTAACATTTCAAAAAGGAACTTCTATTGTGATTGCAAATATAGCTGTAATTTGCACCTTTTAGTTGTTCTGATAATTTTATCTTCCAGGTATTTTAGACAGCAATCCTATATACACTTACCTGCAAATACCAGTTAACTCAATTGAGCTTACTTCTGAGTAGACATGTATAGGAGTGCACTGTTAATCACTCTCTCATGGAAAATTTCTCCAGATTTTGTCTATTAATGTTACCAGGTGGTCAGTGCATAACCTTTGTTGTCTGAACAAGCCTAACTCTCCACCCATTTCCCCCACCTTCATTACTTCTGTCCATCTCTATTCTCTCTCCATCACTTTTGTTCCACTCTGGGCATGAACTGTCAGTCCTGTGTCCTGTACAGGGCCTACAGCAATGCTGGAATTCAACAAATTTTGACTACCATGAAGTTAGGGTAGCTAGGGATACTGGATTTAAACCAACTATGTTTTATTGACCTTAATGGGACCAACCCAGTTTAAATCCAAGAGCACTGGCTTGAGAATGTAGGTGAAATTACATGAAAATCAAAATTATGTTGAGCTAGTTAGCTATAACCTCCTGCATACAGCTAAGTGTAAAATAAATTGGTTTTAAATAACTAACCTAATCATTTGGAAAGGGTGAGGAGAAATGTTTCTTAGCCAACAGTTGAAGAAGCTTATAAATACAAACCCTGTAGAAATTTAAAATCACCGTTTGAGAAAATAATTTCCAAATGGTAGTTTGGACTCAACAGTGGGTAATGGGAATTTTTCGAAGCAAACCAGGTTACAAACAACAGCTGATGGGACAATGTGACATAAGGAGTTATTTCTTCGGGGAGGAATAACTAGCAAATTCAAAGACAATTTCCTGTGGCAATCTTAGTAAAAGAAAACTAAAAGTGAACTAATGTATCAAAATTTGTTTCTGGACAAAGCTTAAGGATATTGATACAGAAGGACTGGAACCAAAAAGTTTGTTTTAAAACAAGGCTAAGTTTTGTTCACTGTACACTTTCTATTTCTCTAGACGGCATTTATCAGAATATGAGTTAGGGGCTTATTTCATAATGAAAATTTAAACTATCTAAGGACATGAGTCCCTGTATCTAAAGGAAATCAATTTATGTGGAATTGTCACTGCCCATGCTGAAAGGTTGGGATAGGACTTACTGTGCATTCAGAAAACTATATGGAGGCTTTCTGCTTCTAAACAGGAACTACTCAAAGATTTTAATATACCTTTTCCTGGATATAAAAGCAGTTAATTTTATTTTAAAAATGGATTTCATATGTAGAAAGATTTTTGACTGGTTTAGGCGTAAACCAGTACTAGTCATTAAGCAGCAGCAGTTCTAATTCAGTGGCTTTGCTTACACTCTCTGCCCCTTTACCTCAACTCCAATCACATCCCTTACTCATAGCTGGCATTAGCAGCAGTCATCATCCCACAGTGAGCTGCACTTATCAAGCAGTGTGGATTATCTTCCTTGCTTTTGAGGGAATGATAAAACAAATGTGAATGAACAGCAAAAAGGGGGTTGTAGGACGGGTGTGGTCTCCAGCAAATATTGCTACCCTACATAACATATAAATGCAGGTAATACATCACAGGTTCGGATGCTGCTGCTTTTTCATTGAGAAGATCCTACTTTCAGTTACCACAATAGCAGAAAGAAAGTAATCATTTAAAGAAAAGATGTGGACTAGAGCAGTGTTCTCCAACCTTGGGTCCCCAGATGTTTTTGGCCTACAACTCCCAGCATGCCCCAGCCAGCTATGCTGGCTGGGGCATGCTGGGAGTAGGCCAAAAACCTACATGCTGGGAGTAGGTCAAAAACATCTGGGGACCCAAGGTTGGAGAACACTGGACTAGAGAATACCAATTTTCTAAAATAATTGCTTTTGTTGTTGGAAATGTGTGGAAGTTGTGCACGGAGATCCACCATTTCATTGGTGGATTTAAAAGCATGGTAAGTTTCCTGAAAAAGGATAAATACTGCCACTGTTTGAAAATACAGAAGTCAAAGTGGTCTGTGGAAGAATAGGAAAAATACTATTCATCAAGGTCCAGGATAAATGTTTGGAAGTGCTGGAAAGACTTTTAGTGAACAGAAATTAACGCCAAGACAGACTTGTAGCAACAGAGGTTGGTGGAAAATTATATACAGTAATACCTTGGATTGCAAGTAACTTGGTTTGAGAGTGTTTTGCAAGACAAGCAAATATTTAAATATTTAATTTTTTTTTACTTGATATGCAAGCGACATCTTGCAATACAAATACTGTAGTACGGCTTAAATTAAAAATCTCTGTACAATTTTTTTTGGGGGGGATTTCGTTTTGATATAAGAGTGTTTTGGATTACAAGCACGTTTCCGGAACGAATTATGCTCTCTCAATCCAAGGCATGACTGTACCTGAAGAATCCACATAGGTTATCCTCCTTCCCTTGCTCTGCATTGGTTGGGGTGGGGGAGGCAAATCAGTAGGAACACAGATGATACAGTTGTTGTGGGGAGCTGTCAGCAATTAGAATTGCACATGTGGGAGTGATGATAGAGGAGCTGTGATGATTTACTTATGCAAGGAGAAGATCTATCACTGCAAAATTCCTTAGTGAGGCAGGGAGCAGTTATTCCGGTCTATTTTTCCATTTCCCATTACCAATTCAAGAGAAATGAAAACAACTTATGCCACTGATACTTTTTTCATCAAAAGTTGAATGATTAAGTAATCACAACTTTCAACTCCCAAGGTTTAGCAATATTAAAATAGTTCAGTCCCATTACAAATGATGTTTTATTTTCCTTTCTTGATTTTGATACCAGATGGAGTGAACTCTTGCAGAAAGGAGGTCTGCTATGTGGCAGAATCATCTAATGGTCCAGGAATCCAGGTGATGTATTCCAGCCCTGCTATTTATGATCAACACTGGGTATGTCACAACCATTTTGCCCAAAATCATTTCTCCTTATAAAATGATAGTTTACTTTCTCTTTTCATCTAGGGCTGCAAACCTACACACACTTACCTGGGAGTGGATCCCATGGAATTCAGTGGGGCTTAATTCAGAGTAGATATGCATAGAATTATGCTGTTAAGCACTATGTAGTCTCCATCTTAAATGTATTCTAGCAAGTGTTACTTAGCCTTTCAGACATCCTAAACAGCCTATATATATATAAAGAATTGCCTTAGAATTTAAGTAAAGCAACAGTCTGAAATCCAGAATGAACCCTGTGATACAGGATATATGTGCTTCAACCATGCTTGTAAAATAGCACCTACTTTGTGTCACTGTCTATTTAAACTGGGAGACATATTTCATGAACTAGAAAGAATAAAATGTATTATTAAACTTACAAAAAAATTTAAATTGAAAAAGACAATGACCACTTTGCATACAATATTTTATTGAGATTATGTAACGAAAGCAGTAAAATTTCATTTGGCATTACTTGAAAAAGTGAGGATTGCGTATTTTATACCTTTCCCCATACATTTATGCTTACACCAAAGAACTGGGAAAACTCCTTGCCTGAAAAGATTCTAATAGCCTTAATATAAGAAGTGATTGAAACACAAATATAAATAAGTATTTCTTTCTAAGAAGGTGTGGACTCCGAAGCCTAAACTCATGTTCTTTTGTTAATCAATTCTATACACCACCACTCTTCCATAAACTTGCAGTACCTGCCATTTATTTTGTCCACTTTCTGTGATACGAACAAAGTTTCAAGGTTTTTGCTGCTGTGGTGTTCAACATTCTGGGCGGAATCCGGTGTTGCATGACAGGACTTTCTCCTCCTCTCCTCTGACCCTGCTGTCCCCTCAAAATCTGCTCCAGAAGGTCTCCCAGCACTGCAGAGTAGATTTTGAGGGCGTGGAGGGGGATGCAGGGGGAGAGGGAATCACCCCCCTCCTGGTTCTGCTGACAGACATAGTCAACTTAGGGAATAATCCTATGGCCCCTAGACATTAACTGGGAGGGGCATAGGATAGTTTGGATTGTAAGCACCGAGGTCGGAGACAGCACTCCAAACTTGGAGCTGGGAATCAGCACGCCAATCGCCCTCCCCCACCCCCTTGCAGAAAGAGCCGCACCAGCTGCTCTCCGAGGTCGGGAACATGACCTCTGAGAGGGGTAGAGGGGGTGTTTTGGGGGATGGGGAGGAGACTGGAGCGGCCATGATACGAGCTATCCTGAAGCCGCTCCAGCCTCCTTCCTCCCCCACTCTGAAACATCATCACTAGATGTCCAAAAACAGCAATCTAGCGAAAATGCAGAGCAGGGGTGGAGATCACTTCTGCTATTCTTCCTGCTCTGATTGGATGAGAGTGAGCCTCCGAGGTCAATAGGATTGCGCCCTTAATTGGATTTCACCCTCTGTATTTAGGAGCCAACCAAAAATGGCCAATGTATTTTTGCAAAGCCAGTTATTTTAGTAATTCCCTACTTTCCCCTTCAAAGTTTACTAGTCACGGGGGAGACAGTTCAGTATCTCCCACTAGATGGTAAGAGATTGTTTTAGTTAACAAAATAATGCAAATGTAGTTTGCATTTCTCCAAATTGTAAAATACCCCTTACTAAGTCACCACCTCTTCTGTTATATAAATTAGAGCCAATTCAATCATTAAGGCTGCAATCCAATGCACATTTACTTGGGAGTAAGTCCCATTGAACTTAACAGACTTACTTCTGAGTAAACCTACATAGGATTGTACTGTAAGGAGGGCACTTACTTTATAGACTCCCATGGGACTATCATCTCAAAACACACCAGATATCATGGTTTGGATACTGTCCCCAAATTAAAACAATCCTGCAGGTATTAGTACTCTTGTACTTGAGATGTATATAAACTTTCAACAGCAAGGGAGATTAAGATGTGAGGGTGCTTTCAAACAAACCTCACATGCCTTCTGAGCTGGCACAGTCCCATTAGAAGGCACCATGTCTCCCTCCCTTCCCCTGACTTGGCCTTCAGATCACAGACAAATATGCAGTCCACGGTAATCCCTTTGAAGAGAGTTGGCATTTTGAAATGAGGTTCATTGCCTACAGAATACTTCACCAATTTAGAATGTGTCTTTAGGTCACTGGTTTTCAAACTGTATTCCAGAGATGCCTGGGTTCTTCACAATTGATCAGAAGTTCCTCAAAAGATTGGTAATGGCAAACACGCTTCCTTGAAAGAACGTTTGCTCATGGCTACTGACAGGTCTTCCCTTGAAATGAACTGCAGGGTAGCGTTGGATGTGATGTAACTTCTAAGGTGTAGTCTCAGTTCACATAGGTTGACAAGTTATTTAAAAACAGAGTATTCCCTCAGGAGTTACCTGACAAGGGACTGCATGCCAGCAGTGGGTGGGGCCACCCTGTTCTCTCTCTCTTTCTGCCACCCCATTTTCTCTCTCGCCATCTTTCAACCAGCTAGTGGGCTGCTGGGGGAATAAATATCACCAGACGTCTGAACTGATTTTGATTAAGACCTATTTCTAGGTAGGAAAAAGTCCTCAAGAAATAAGGCATGAACTTTGTAATCATTTTCTGCCTCAGTGTGATTTATCTCAGATTGTTCAGACACCTGATTAAGCTGATGCCATGCTCCTTGTAAGACAGCTTAGTGTGTGTGTGTGTGGTTTTCAGTTATAACCCCTTGGTATCCCCTGCTCCTCCCTCACTCCACTGGGAGATGTCAGTGCCCAAACCTGAAGATCTTGTGGGGTTTTAATGTGAGAGATCACGTACACCTTGAATACAGTTGTTTGCAAAAGACAATGTTCAACAACCAGCATGCAGATCTTACCTTTCAACCTAAATGACATTTTGTGCGCTTCTGTGCTTGCCACTATTTGAAGATGCTACCCACTTGTGCTCTGGAGCATGTCATGTTGTGTATCAATATCTTAAAATAGAACTATCTTACCTATGACTTTTTAAAAGAACAAAATGATTTGCAATCCTATGGAATTTATTATTATATTATATTATATTATATTATATTATATTTAGTATTCACATCTTATATGAGATTTGGGGTAGAGAGCTGAAATTCTTGCAATTATATTCCTCAGCTTCCAAAACTGTTGTCTACTGTACCTTACTTTTCCACGTTTATCTAACTGAAGCATGATGTCTGGTATAACATCCTAAGTTGTAACTTAGGAAGTTGGAGTTATTTTGGGTTTCCTACAATTCATTGCTTACCTGGTCCCTCAAAGGGCAAAAGTTTGGATGGAATAGGATCCTTAGCACTGAGAGGTATCAAATAGAGGTCCTTGACATGTCTGTTGTTATTAGCTACAACACCAAATCGGCCACGACTGCTAAAATAGGAGTAGAGAGAAATATAGGCAACCTCCTCCTCTTCTGTTGCAGGATGGAAACGGATCAAGCATAGTTCCTGCAATACAAAAATATCAAGGTAAAACATTGACCTACCGGTAATAAATAAAAGAGCAAGTAAGAGCAACATGGCATTAATGCACCACATTTTCCCATCACCTTATCAAATAATTCAAGGTGGTGTAAAATTAGATCGTTATCAATATAATTTTACTTGACGATGATTCAAGTTTGTTTTAAAATCAAATAATTTATCTGCAGAGCTTCATCTACAAAAGAAGCCCTAACATCAGTATTACTCTGATGGTTGCTATGAAATCATTGTATTGGAAATTACAAAGCCACTAGCAGAGGCCCACGGGGGTAAAGTATGGCTGGGACAGCCAGCAGGGCAAGCAGTTATGTACTTTTCCTTGACTTAAGGTGCAATCCTATGCATGTTTAGACAGAAAAATGTTTATCTGGGGAATGCTGGGAGTTCTAGGACTTTTTTGTCTAAACATGCATAGGATTATGCCTTTAAAGATTTTTATATACAACTTACTGGCTGGGATCCAGAGCTACCGGAGGGGAGAGGGAGAACTCAGTAGTAATTTTAACTTTTTACTTTAAAGAGTGTAACTGTATGCCATATTTCAAAATGCTTTTTAAAGTCCCCTCCATTTTAAAGGATACTGTGTGAAGCATTAGGAGTTGCTGTACAAAAAACTCAAGCCCAATCTTCCCCCATCTCTTGGGCAAAAGAACTAGTTGTATGGTTCATTGGACCCCATTCATTATTATTAATTCAAATAAAGTACAAATCCCTTCATCATTATCAGACGTTTTGTTTAAATGAGTACCTTTGACACAGAAGATTTAAGTTTGCCAATATAATCCCACACTGTCTTTGGTGAGATTCTTCCTCCAATATGAATTGTATCTGGTAAATCCTAAATAAGAAGCATTACATGGTATGAGAAGAGGGCATAACGTGATGCCAAAAGTGTACTGTCTTTACTACAGTATAAACAGAATTATACTAACACAATGCAAAAAGAGGCTATATTGTTATTTTACTATAGCCAGAGTTGTCATAATTCTGTCTATCCTCCCCCTTCACATCTCAACATTTAGCACACAATGTATCCCCTAGGTGATCCCACAAACCATGGATACTCAAACTTTTGGGCTGGTCAAATGTTATACTTTCTGAATCTGGTATGAGAGGGAGTGCTCAAAAATCTGCCATCATGCTGTACCTTCTATCTGGGAACTGAGAGTAACATCTGACTTTATAGAACATGGCTATCATCTATATACAGGTTTGTCCTGACCCCACCTTCTGTTCTTCTTATGGAGAATAGGTTCTACAAAATCTTGGGAACAGGTGTACATAGAATGTGGCTAGGTCAGATATTACTTTTTAAACAGGGAAAGTGGGCTGGTAATGCAGGGTATCAAAGAGTATGCGCCTCTCATAGTAGGCTCATAATGCGACATCTGGCCAGGCTCTTCGTGTGTACTCTAAGAAAAACCACAGGTTCTACGTAAACAAATATTATTTTGGTACATTATAGCAAAAACAAAAAGTCCCACCTCACTGAGATAATCAAAGGACCCAGAGACAGGGTATGCTTTGGTGACAAACTTCGCCACGCCTTGCATGTTGATGAAGCCTTTCCAAATAGTGTTGAGACGAGAAAGAAAGGCAGAAGTATCTCCTTCTTGAGGGGACCGTATCTCTGACATACTGCAAAACAGAAAACCAAGAGAGAAAAACTAGGTCAAGTGGGAAATCTCTTTTGCTCCCCCCACAATACTTCTCCATCCGAAGAATGTCCAGTTACATTTTTAAAATTACACATCCAATGCTGCTTGATTTATAACGTATATTTTTAGTAAACTAAATTAATAGGTCAGAACACCACACTTTAAGGATGTAGACAAACTGGAGAGGGTTCAGAGGAGGGCAACAAAGATTATAAAGGGACTGGAAACAAGGCCCTATGAGGAGAGCCTGAAAGAACTGGGCATGTTTAGCCTTCAGAAGAGGAGACTGAGGGGAGATATGATAGCACTCTTCCAGTACTTGAAGGGTTGTCACACAAAGGAGGGCCAGGATCTCTCCTTGATCATCCCAGTTTGCAGGACACGGAATCATGGGCTCAAGTTACAGGAACCCAGATTCCACCTAAACATCAGGAAAAGTTTCCTGACTGTGAGAGCAATAAGACAATGGAACCAACTACCTAGGGAGGTGGTGGGCTCTCCCACTCTGGAGGCATTCAAGGTGCAGCTGGACAGCTATCTGTCAGGGATGCTTTGACCTGGATTCCTGCATTGAGCAGGGGGTTGGACTCGATGGCCTTGTAGGCCCCTTCCAACTCTACTTTTCTATGATTCTAACTCAACTGCAATGTTAGACTCAATCAATGTAAGGTTGTGATCACAATCTATGCACAATTAATTTACTGACCCACATATATAATTCCTATTACTCTTAAGAGTTGTTGGAGTTGTGGCTGCTTCTTTCTCGCAAAAAGGAGAGCATGTCAGGCATGAAGGGAGACTGAAACTATGATCCTGCTTTATGTGCAGAAAATGTATGTCTGTGTGCTTCCCAGTCCCTTATTCAACAGTGGCTCCTCTTGTGTGTGAATAGGATGGCAAGTGCACCACAGGAAAAAGAACTATGAATTGAAAATATATTTTAAAAATTTTTAATTTAATTTTTTTTTAAAGTAAAATTTATTTTTAATTTTTATCTTCAATCCAATAGGAATTGAAAATAAAACTGCCAAGATCATACTCCCCTTATACAAATCTATGGTGCGACCACACTTAGAATACTGTATACAGTTCTGATCACTGCACCTAAAAAAGGATAATATTGTAGAGTTGGAAAAGGTGCAGAAAAGGGCAACTAAAATCATCAGGAGACTGGAGCAACTCCCCTATGAAGAAAGGTTACAACATTGGGATGTTTTAGCTTAGAAAAATGGCAAGTAAGAGGAGACATGTCATAGAGGTGTACAAAATTATGCATGGTGTGGAGAAAGTGAATGGTGAGGCATTTTTCTCCCTCTCTCATAATACTCAAACCCAGGGTCATCCCATGAAGCTGATTAGTGGGAGATTCAGGACAGATAAAAGGAAGTACTTCATCACACACCGCATAAACTATGGAATCCACTTCCACAAGATGTGGGGATGGCCACCAATTGCAATGGCTTTAAAAGGGGTTTGGACAAATTCCTGGTGGATAAGGCTGTCCACGGCTATTAGTCCTGATGGCTATATGCTACCTCCAGTATCAGAGGCAGTCTGCCAATATACACCAGTTGCTGGAGAACATGGGTGGGAGAGTGCTGTTGGACTCATGTCCTACTTGGGAGTTTCCCACAGGCAGCTGGTTGGCCACTGTGTGAACAGAATGCTGGACTAGATGGACTCTTGGTCTGATCCAGCATGGCTCTTCTTAAGCTCTTAAACAATGGAAGCCAAGCTTTATAATATAGGACAGTGATGGTGAACCTATGGCACGGGTGCCATAGCTGGCACACAGGGACCTCTCTGTGGGCACTCGAGCCATTGGTCACCAGATCGCGAAAAGACCGTCCCCTTCTGCAAAACACTAATGATCTTGTTCTTTCTCACAGTGTGGAACAGAATGATTTTATTCTAGAATTCCTGTTACAGAATTCTTTTCTACATTGTTATCACATTTAAAAGATTTTGAAGAATGATGCACAGAGCATGGCTTGGATGTAAAGCCCTAACAGTTGACCTGAGTGCTGCATGTGTTGCTCTCAAACTAATGGAGTATGAGCCAAGGTTTGACAAATTATCAGCGTGCATGCAATAGCAAAAATCACATTAATTGTGCAAAAGCATGCCCAATGCAAACTTTTACCTAATGCAGTGTTTGCAGTCCAAGACATATAAGTGTTTAAAATGTGTTAAGCACGTTTAGTTTTCTTGTTTATCTTGCTCATCCTAGTACAGGTTGACTTTTACTTTTACTAATCTGACACCTGTAGAAGCAGGGAAAGGACCTGGAGTAAAGCTTGCCCCATACAATTTCAGTCTGGCATATAATCATATTACAAGTTGAGAATCCCTTATCCAAAAGGACAGGTTGCTTACCTGTAACTGTAGTTCTTCGAGTGGTCATCTGTGCATTCACACACATATGGGTTCTCTGCGCCTGCGCTGAGATCGTTCGGGAAATTTCTATAGCTGAGGTGGATTGGGCGGGAGCCCCTCCCCCTGCGCGTGTCCCTTAGCGCGGCTCCCGCCCATCTCCTCAGTTCCCTGAGACCGCCTATTGCGACCGCCGGGACCGAGGATGACATTGCATACGTCTTGATACCATAAAAGAGATACGAACTCGGTACATACTTCGATATCGAGTGGAGTAGCGAAAACAGCTTCCCAACCCACTTCCTTTTTGGTATCCATCGAACTCGATGAAGACACCAAGCGGGGAAGGAGGGCGGGTTGTGTGAATGCACAGATGACCACTCGAAGAACTACAGTTACAGGTAAGCAACCTGTCCTTCTTCTTCGTGGTCTCTGTGCATCACACACATATGGGTAGATTAGCAAGCTGACTTACCGGAGGTGGGTCGGTGTCGGTAGTCAGATGGTGACTGAAGAGAGAACCGCCCTGCCGAATGCGTTCTGCTCCCTGGCTCGAACGTCGAGGCGGTAATGCTGGATGAAAGTAGAGGGGGTAGACCAGGTCGCCGCCCTGCCTAAGTCCAGTAAGGGAATGCCTTTCCCGAAAGCTGTCGAGGTCGAGAGAGCCCTGGTAGAATGGGCCCTCACAGATCCTGGCAAAAAGCGTCCAGCCAACTGATAGGCAAGCTCGATAGTGTCCACTATCCAAGAGGATAGTCTTTGTTTGGATACAGGATGGCCCAATTTCGGGGGGCCGTAGCACACAAAAAGTTGATTAGTTTTTCTCACCAATTCCGTACGGGCTTTGTAGAACAGTAGAGCCCGACGGACATCGAGGCTGTGCATCGATCTCTCGACCAGTGACGAAGGGGACGGAAAGAAAGTTGGGAGAATAATGTCCTGTCCCAGATGAAATTCTGATACCATTTTCGGTAGGAAACCTATATCAGGTCTCAGGACGACTTTGTCTTTATGGAAAATTGTGTAAGGGGGATCCACTCGAAGAGCATGTAGCTCACTTACTCTTCTTGCCGATGTAATTGCTATCAAGAATAATGTTTTGAACGACACCAGTCGTAAGTCTGCTTTCGCCATGGGCTCGAATGGTGGTTTTGTCAGAGCTTTCAAGACCAAGGGTAGGTCCCAACCTGGGACTATGTTGCGGACCAGAGGTCGTAGATTCTTAAGACCTTTCAAAAATTGCTTAATTAACGGATGCACAAACAAAGATGTCCCCGTCGAGGCAATTCTGTATGCCGTCAAGGCTGCCAGATATACTTTGATTGACGAAAATTTAAGGCCACGGATCATTAGCGAATGGAGGAAATCGAGAACGGTCGAGATCGAGCAAGTAATTGGGTCTTTGCCCAAGGGCGATACAAAATTAATGAAAGCTGCCCATTTCCTGGCATAGGAGAGTCTTGTGGAAGGCTTTCGTGCTGCCAATAGGACCTCCTTCACAGCATCGGAGAGGTCTGTATCTTCTGCTATTTGATTCTCCAAGCCATTAGATTCAGAGAATGTAGATTGGGATGGAGCACTTGCCTCCGTGCTGCGTCAGTAGATTGTCCTGTAATGGTAATGGAAGATAATGTCCCTGTGAAAGGGTGGGCAGGTGTGCAAACCAAGGTTGGCGCAGCAATCGCGGGCATATTAGGATGCAGTTGGCTTTGTCTCGAGATATTTTGGCGATCACACGTGTAAGCAGTGGGATTGGGGGGAATAGATAATAAAAATCACTGTTCCAATTCATCAGGAAGGCGTCGGTGATCGAATTCGGGTCCAAGGCCGCCCTGCTGCAGAACATGGGGCACATAGTGTTTTCGCTGGTGGCGAATAGGTCTATCCTTGGACGACCCCAGCGTTGGAACAGTGAACTGACCACCTTCCTGTCCAGCATCCATTCGTGCGACTGCATCGACACACGGCTCAAGGTGTCTGCCAGTACATTGGACTTCCCTGCGATGTGAATCGCTACAACGGACATTCCTCGAGGTAGAGCCCATTTGTAGAGTTGCAGGGTCAGCCTTGTGAGGCGCGCCGATCTCGTGCCACCTTGTTTGTTTATGTACGCGACCACTGTAGTATTGTCGGTCACGACTTGGATGTGGCAGTCCGAGAGGTACTGTTCCAGGGCTTGTAATGCCTTCCAAACGGCCATCAGTTCTAGCCAGTTGATATGTTTGGAGGCTTGTGTCGACGTCCATGTGCCTTGCACGACGTGATCGCCTGAGTGGGCCCCCCATCCCAGCAACGATGCATCTGTTGTCAATATGTGGGTCGGTGTCGGAGAATGGAACGGTATGCCCGCGTTCAAATTCGATGCCTGTTGCCACCACCTCAAGGACTCTCTTACGGCTCAAGGAAGATATAGCCGGATGGATGGTTTGTCTTTCTCTGGTTTGAATTCTTTGATGAACCAGGTTTGAAGGGGTCGCATGCGAAGTCTCGCATATCGTACGACCGCAATCGTCGAGGCCATATGCCCCAGTAGTCGTTGAACCGTGTGGGCAGAGCATACTGGCCGTTTCGAAACCTTTTCCGCGAGGGCACGTACTTGTCGCACTCTGTCGCCTGGTAGGTACGCCCGACCATCGAACGCGCTTAGTCTTGCGCCGATGTACTGTATCTCCTTTACTGGTTGAAGGACCGAGTTCTCTAAGTTCAGACAGAGTCCCAACTCGTCCAGGAGGTGAAGGGTTTCTCCCAGTGCGTGTTGAAGCTCCCACTTTGATGGAGCCACTAGCAGCCAATCGTCCAGATACGGGAAGACGGTGATGCCTCTTGCCCGTAGACTCGCACAAACCACAGCCATACACTTCGTGAATACCCTCGGCGCGGTGGAAAGTCCGAATGGAAGAACTACGAACTGGAAGGTGTCGTCTCCCACTCGGAACCGAAGGTATTTTTGGGTGTCCTCGTGGATAGCGACGTGGAAGTATGCATCCTTGAGGTCGATGGATGCAAACCAATCGTTCCTTCGAAGTAGGGGAAGGATCGATTGGAGTGTGACCATGCGAAATCTCTTCGGCGGGATAAAGAGATTCACCGTTCGAAGGTCCAGGATCAGTCTGAGCCCTCCTCCCCTTTTCTTCACGATGAAGTATCTGGAGTACAGGCCGTCCTCCAAGTTCTCTGCGGGAACCAGCCGTATTGCTCCTTTTTGAAGGAGGTTTGACACCTCTTCTAGGAGCACTAGAGTTGGACGGGTGGTCTTGATCCCGAGAAAGGGGGGGAGGACTCTGAACTCGATCCTGTAGCCGTGTTCTATTATACTTAACACCCATCGATCCGTCGTGATGGTCCTCCAGGACCGAAGGTGTTGGTGAAGTCGAGAGCCGAAGAGAGGTGCCTGAGGTGGTGGAGACAAGGCGATTGGAATAGTGGTGTCGATTGCTGGTCGGAGTGGAGGAGACAATTCGGTCGGGCTGGCGACGGAGTCAAAGGCGCCGTCGAGTGAAGTCGCCCCCCCCCTCGAGCCCCTGGAGCGTTGCTGAGGATAGGAACGCTGCGGTGCTTGAGGTTGTGGGGCCTGAGGCCGACGGTTTCCACCCCGATACTGTCCAGATGGTTGGTAGTATGTCGAAGGGTATGGAAACAGAGACCATCGCCTTGGTCTAAATTGTTGTGATGGGGGTTGATGGACGAGCCCCATCTTTTTGGCCGTCGCTAGGGCCTTTTGAGCGGAGTCGAGGGAGTCGTCTGTGGTGGCGTTGAACAACCCCTCTCCGTCAAATGGGAGGTCTTCGATCTTCGCTCTATCATCGGGAGTCAAGTTGGTAGAGCGAAGCCAGGCATGTCTCCTCAGAGCCACGGATCCGATCATTGACCTAGCGTGGCTGTTGACCTGGTGGCGGGCAGTGTTCATCTGCAAAGCACCGATGCTGGTTGCTTCTTTGATGTATTGCGCCGCCAGGTCCCTTTTTTCGTCCGGCAGATACCGTAATCACAGAGGTCTCCCAGCTTCTCTGTGATGAACATCTGGTATCTAGCTAGCAACGCCTCATAGTTAGATACCTTCAGTCCGAGGGAAGACGAGGAGTAGATCCTACGGCCGTAAGAGTCTAACGTTTTGCCCTCCTTATCTGCCGGCGTGGTATGCTGTTTTCCCCCACGAGACTGCGCAGATTTTACTATGAGCGAGTTCGGGGTCGGATGGGAAAACAGGAATTTTGCTCCTTCCTCCTGGATCCTGTACATTGACTCCAGTCTCTTAGCTGTTGGTTTCTTAGAGGCTGGGGTCTTCCAGGTTTCTTGCACCGTCTCCAGCAATGTCGGCAAGAAGGGCAAATGGTTGGACTGAGTGGTCTTCAGGATCGCATAGATGTCATCTTTTGCTTTCCCTTTTGCAGTTTTCGCCTCAACTCCCAGAGCTGTTACCATCCGGCTGACATGCTCAGCGAAGCTGCCCATATCTTCTGATGGGGAGATCGCTTTCTTAGATTCCACTTGTGCATCTGGGGAAGTGGAATGGGAAGAGGAGGCCACGGAGTCCGAGTCCGATACATACGCCGATCCCGACGAGGAGCGGGTCGCGACAACAGGGGCGAGAACTGTCTGGGCGGTCGAGGTCGAGGCGGTTGGTTGTGCGACGGCCTCGACGGGTGCCCGGGACACAGCCGTACCCCGTCTTGGCGTAGGTGTCCTGGATCTGCGCCTATGGAGTCGCTCTCGAGGGGGCGAGTGTCGGTGTCGGTGGTAATAGTCGTGCCTTCTCCGGTCAGGAGAGCCTCGGGATCGGGATCTGTAGCTCCTTGATCTCGAGTCCGAATAGTAGGAGCTCGACCAAGATCTGTCGTCGCGGCGGCGAGAGTAGACAGATCTAGAGGAGGATTCCCTAGAGGCTGAATCACGGCTCCGGTATCGAGGAGATCGTGATGGTCGATGCCCTCTTCGCTCCTCTCTAGTATATGTTGCAGGAGGCGATAGACGCGGTGGAGGACCTCTCGAGCCCAAACGAGGTCGCTCCATCGGTGGTGAGGCCACGATTTCTCCCTCCGACAGAGAGGTGGTTATAGTTGGCGGCTGTTTTAGTGGGGTTTTCGAACCCGACTCTCGGTCTCGAGGAGACGTCGTCGAGACCGGAGGAGACTGGCGGGCAATCGGTCCCATAGCTCGATCTTGAGCCTCAGTCATAGCCGACATTAGTAGAGCAGTACGCTCTGAGACCTTCATAATGGCTGAAGTTGAGGGCCCAGCGTCTTTGTCGGGTTTTTCCGCCATTTTCTTTTTCAGGCGCTCCGCCTTGTCTTTATGGGCCTTTTCCGCCAACTTTTTAGCTGCCGAAGTATCTTTCGTCGGCTTTTTGGCTGATTGGGATCCCCCAGGTTTTTCCTCCGGATCAGGCCCTTTGGCTGACAGAGACTGCTCCCACAGGAGAGCTCGCAGCTTACTTTGGCGGTGCTTTCGGGCCTGTTTTGTAAAGGCCTGGCAATCCTGGCAGGTCTCCATTTTATGGCCTTGCCCTAGGCAAAGCAAGCACAGCAGGTGCTTATCAGCGGGTGGGATTTTTGTTCCACACCGCTGGCATTTTCTAAAGGCTGCCTTCAGAGGCATAATTAGGATAGGTTAAAGTAGTTTAGATGATAGGTGGATAAGAGCGGGTGAGAGATAATGGATATAGTAAGGATTTTTTGTAGATTTTTTTTTTTTTTTTGGAAAGGAGATTAGATATTGAAGAGAGAAAGGAGAATAGAGGATATTATGAGGGAAACGTTTGGTAGTAAAGAATAACAGCTGAGATGACTCCAGAGAGAGAGAGAAAGAACCCGACGACTAGACGCAATGGCGGTTGAAGAGGAACTGAGGAGATGGGCGGGAGCCGCGCTAAGGGACACGCGCAGGGGGAGGGGCTCCCGCCCAATCCACCTCAGCTATAGAAATTTCCCGAACGATCTCAGCGCAGGCGCAGAGAACCCATATGTGTGTGATGCACAGAGACCACGAAGAAGAAATACATGTGCCTAATTATTTAAAAAGTTTGTATAAATTCCCTTCAGGCTATGTGTACAATGTAGTACTATAATGATTTTTTGAGTTGATTTTTTTTTCAACAAAAAACAGTTTATATCATTGAAAGCTCTGTTATTGTGTTTTTCTTTAAAGATAAAAGATGTTAATTAGTTCGGACAACTGTATGAGTTGTTTTTCTAAAACTAAAACCTCGGTATTCAGGTTTAATTGCAGTGTTGGCACTTTGAAATAAATAAGTTGGTTTTGTGTTGCAGTTTGGGCACTCGGGCTCAAAAAGGTTCGCCATCACTGATATAGGAGTTTACAAGCTTACTGATCTTCTCAGGACATACATACCTAAGATTTGGTGATGATGAAACTGCCATATATCTTGGGTCTGATGAAGATGGCTTTGTTAGTATTGATTTTGGAGCTGGTAAAACCGATCGTGACATTTCTGGCTTACTTTCCCCTACAGTCACTTTGTCAGGTGTGGGGATGGGATGCAATACAGAAGTCTCAGTAGAAACAGAGGCTAACAAAGTGCTCATGGCTGTTCTTGGATCCTTGCCAGAGACTGTCACAGTTGTGATAACACCACCAGCATAAGATGTGGGATAGAGAGAGCTCTCGTTAGGTAGAGAAGATTCTGGGTTAGTTTGTCCTTGCGTTAAAGGAATGTAAGTTCTTTCCAAGCTTGGCTGAGGAACTGCTTCAGTTGCAGATTCAGCAACAGGTTCTGGAGCATTCTTCAATTCTTCTTTTGCAGCCTCCACATCATCTGTTGGTGCTGGGCTTTCGAATTTTGACTTCATTTCTGGCTTTGGTTCTGCCTTTTTAGCAGATGATTTTGGTTTCTTTGCAGCTGGTTCATCATCAGATGCAGAAATCTGACCTATATGATAGACAAAATCATTATATGTCACTCTGAGCCAATGTGGTTTGATGGACAGAATTCTGTACTTGAATCTTGGGAGACATGGAAAGCCACTGTCTGTAAAATCAGAATGACAATGATAGAGCCTTTTCTGTGGCAGCACCTGATTATGGAATTTCCTCTCAAGGTAGGTTGGACTTTTGGGCTGGCAGGGAAAACATTTTTTATTCTGCCTGGCTTTTAATTTGAAATAGAAGGTGTTTCACTCTGCTTGGCTTTAATGCTTTGTTTAATTCTGTTATTGTTTGTTTTGTGGTATTTTGTTTTGTAAACCACCTTGGAGGCCCTTTTTAAGGCTGAAAGGCAATACAGACATGTCTGTATAAATAAATAATGCACCTTACAGGCTTACTGTGAGAAAAGCAAGACAGAAACCCCTTTGAAAGTTTTATATAAATTATAATTAAGAACAAAAAAAATCACAAATTATGTAGCAAGGAACATTAGGCAAGAAAACCAAAGACTTTTGCATCCTTCTTTTCAGAAAGGGAGCTTTGCAGTAAAATAAGGTAACTTACTTTTATAGATTCAACAAATAATAAGGAAATTACCAGATTTGTTGAACAGTATTCAGTTTGAAATGTGGGGATACCACTATGAATGCAAGGAGTTACCTGATAGCTTGCCCACTAATGTTTTTTAACTGGCCATTTTTACATCAAGGTTCTGATCAGATTTGGAATTGTATTCCAAGCAAAATTGACAGCTTAGATTTCTGCCCCATATTTCTACCACATGGGTATTCAAACAGTGTTATCAAGCCATGTGAATACCTGTACAGATTTTGCAGTTCAGGTCAAACAGATGGGCTCGATGCTGACTTGTTGTATCCTGTAACATACTGCTGAAAACATCCAGAACGGGAGCGCTGTTTTTCTCAGGGGCTGCTCGATCTGACTCTTGTTGCTCCTGGAACACAATTACTTGTTGAACAGTATTCAGTTTGAAATGTGGGGTTTTTCATTCAACTATATATTCAAATAACAGAAGCCAGTGAGCTTGCACCAATTAAAAACAAAATATCCACAACTGTTTTTTTTTAAAGCATTCATTATTACTAAAATCTGGACACAACCTGGCCTTGCAACAAGTACAGTGCTACAGAGAGGGATCATCCTGTGTAAATTCCCCACTGGAACTTTGGGGTGAAGGGGGAAAGGGCTGAAGGGGAACATAGGAAGTGTACTGGGTAAATTAATTAATGTATATCATTAGTCCCTTTTGTAAAAGAACCATGGCTAATGGCCACGGTGTTACTGTGTCCTTCACTCCAGAATGAGGCTCCACTGGGCCACATCAGAATCCTGCAAGACATGTTCAGCTATTCTCACTGCCAGATTGTGCACTTCCTTTTTAAACAGTTTTTTTTTCTTTAGTTAACGTATTTTTCAATAATTTGAAGCATGCTATTTTATATTATATGGTATGTTCCCCTGTAATAACAAGAACTAACTTTTGGAGAATAATGCATGCAATTAGTTGTAAACCAGCACCTCAAGTGATTTATACTTACATCAGAGTCAGACACTGGTGGGGAATCTTCCATGTTAACATCTGGGATGGGTTCTTGTTTTACAGCCAATTTCTTATTTTCAAAGGTTTTGCGTCTGGATGCCATTATCTATGAAAACCATAACATTATTTGTACACACAAACACAAAACATTGGGGTTTTAATCACTACTCTGTAGCCATTTACCAAACCAGCTGTAATTACTACTATGTAAAAGGGCAACCAATTCATACAATTACTCACAAAGATTTATGAACAAATTTTTGTATAGCAATAAGGTATTTCTATATACCAATCAATTAACAAGACAACCTCATCAACAATTCTTACTTAACACCACAGAATTGTATTACTTACTGATTTGGCTGGTTTTTCTTTCCACACAGATAGCTCTTTGGATAAAAGTTCTTCTGGCTTCATTCTTACTAACTTTGACAAAGGAAGGTCTTCTCGAAGAACACGATGGAAAAGTCCCTGGAGAGAGAGGATTGATTTGATTATCAGGGTAATGACCATCTACTTATGCAACTAGCAAAAATAACATCTTCTATTAAGTAAATGGTGTCATCCAGTTTATCTGCTTGACTGTAAGTACAATGAAAAATTGTAACTATTACTAGGTTTAAAAAAAAATCTTGAACAATTTGTTGATTTTGTATACAGTGAAGAGATTAGAACAGGGGTAGGCAACCTAGAGTCTTCCAGATGTCTTGGATCACAACTCGCATACGGTAATCCCTGACCACTCGCCATGCTATCTGGGGCTTATGAGAGTTGTAGTTAAAAAATGTGGAGGGCACCAGGTTGCCCTCCCCTGTACTGTGTAGCATCACATGTATCTTGAATGGGCAAAAACATTGGGTTGGATCCCAAAATCCATGAACAGAACTTATGGAGCAGTATGCTCTTTGGTCTTAAAAATATGCCCCAAAGGATTAGGGAGACACTTTGGAATAGTGTGGGAGGTGGCATGGAAACAGTCTCATATAGAGTTCCACATAGCTATTGTAACTAATAGCCATTGACAGCCATATCCTCCATGAATTTGTCTAATCCCCCTTAAAACCATTTAAGCAAGTGCTAAACTAGGGGGAAATGCCATATCCTGCAGCAGCAGATTAAAAGAATTAACTACGCATTGTGAGAACTACCTTATTTTGTTTATCCGGAATTTATTGCCAATTAATTTCACTAGATGACCGAGAGGTTCTAGTATTGACAGAAAAAACTTCTAGCTGCACAATGCATAATTTTATAAACATACCATGCTCCTCATTAGTAATCTTTTTGCTAAACTAAAAAGTCACACACTTTTTAGTTTTAGCCTTTCATGCTTCTGGTGCAATATAACCTATATTGAGGATGGAGTCAGATCAAAGTCTGCTTGCAGTCAAATAAAAATGGGCCATTAACACATTGTTTACTCACTTTCATACAAACAAACCTGATTTTTTGGGTCCTTGAGGTTGAACATAATGCTGCGATATTTACTCTTATACCGATTGTCTGTTGCTTGGAATAAATTAAACATCTCCTTTTCAATATTCAGTGCAATCTTTCCCACTTCGCTTTCCGTCATGACCAGATCATCGCTGTCATTTACTCTGCCAAGAGAGATTAAAAAAAGACTTGAATGAGAGTACTAATAAATAACTTAGGCTGTACTCCTATACCCATTTACCTGGGAGTAAGTCCCAATGAACTCAATGGGCCTTACTTCCAAGTATACATATAGAGGATTGCACTGTTGATATATCTAAATACAACAATGGTATGTGGAGTTTTCTATGACTAGTGGTTTACTGAACTCAAGGAGGAATTTTCCTTCTCCAATTTTGACTACCACCCTCTGTTACTGCCATATCCTCTGGGACATTTGAAATTACTATAGCTGAAAATCATGTAATCAAAGAAGGGCTATAGCTCGGTAGTAGACCATTGGCTCTGCATGCAGAATGTCCCAGAGATTCCCAGTATCTCCAGGTAGGGCTGGAAAAGGTCCTGCCTGAAATCCTGGAGAGCCACTGCCAGTCAGTGCTAAAAATACTGGGCTAGAGGGACCCATGGGCTGACTCAGTATAAGGCAGCTTCCTATGTTCCTAATGAACTGCTCTTCTGCTTGAAGTGCTGATGATGACTTGGGACACATGGTGATGGGACACTGTCAAAGCAGGTAAGGTGCCAATGGAAATGCACATGCCTACCTCTATATTGGAAATACAATGTTGTGTTAAAAAAAGTTTCAAGGAAGAAATTTAAAATGGTGTTTAAATGACATTTAAAACCGTTAACATAAACAGTAGTATAAAATGTTTGTAAAAATATTCAGAAATATATTTTAACATGAAACTTATCATATACTTTATCTAAAATGTTGTGAAATGTTTATAACTCCATAATATTCATACGGCAACATAAACTAAAGATTATTCTAAAATATATGGATGATTTTGCAGAGTGAGTGTGCTCAGTTCCTACCTTTTCCACAAAATCTCTTTAAGGGATCTCCGTATATTTTGACGAATTTGGGAGTTAGGTTGTGACTGACTGGCATTTGCAGCTAATTTTGCTTGTGAAGCTGAGAAAGTTGCTGAAGGAGAAGCGGAAGACACCATGGGCTTCCTAAGTCCTCCAACCATGCCAGAAGAGGCAATTGCTTTTTTTGAAACTGAGGATGTACCATAAGACAGAGGTGAAGGCTTTGATGATGACACACTGCTTGATGTAGGTGGACCTGTTGAATGTGAGGATTTCTTAGGTATTACCCCTTTGAAACCTACAGCAGAGTGTTTAATTGGATGCTTAGTTAGTGAAGTACTAGCAAATGCAGCAGGTTTCTTTTGAGGCAGATTTCTAGATTGGGAAGACATCTGTTTCTCAATTGCAGAAGTTGACACAATAATTTTCTTTGATGCTATAGAAGATTCTGCTGGCTTATCTTCATTCTTCCGCTCTTCTTTTTGTGCTGTTAAAGGAACAAAGCATACTAAAATGTGCTGTCTAAATTATGATATTTTGGCAACAGGTAACAAAGATTTAACAACTGACATGATCCAATAAAAGCTAGGCATGATTTAGACCCACTGATTTGGATGGGAGAGATTTGCTTAACTCTTGCAATGAAATCAGTGGTATTAAAGGAGCTGAACTTTGACTGGGTTGTACCCTACAACATTTGTAGTTTACCACTATCTTATAAAAAAAAGACAGTAGTAAACGATAAAGGTTATTACTGGGCACAGCACAAAACAGGGTTTTTGAAGTTGCATTACTTGCACTGGTTTTAGGAAGAAGGTGCACTATTTTTGTATACATTCATTAGACATGAGTAATTTGCAAGCCTTCAAGAGGGATGGCTGGGGGGGAAATACATGCAACACAGATATGCCTCTACCCCCACCCCCAACATCTTGTCGCTTTGATTGCATCCATTGCTGGGAGGAGGAAAACAAGGATCTAACTGAGCCCTACTGGGATCTTCTTTGGGGCAAGTGGATTGTCTCCATGTTTATTAATAGGAAAGAGAGTTATTGTACAGCAAGGAGAGAACACACATACACACAAGAACAAAAGTATTTCATATATGTATTTTTACACTTTTCAAAATAAAAATAGATCCATCTTCAAAGATTGCACACATGGGTTAACATTACACTAACACAAACAGTGAACATAAGGAAGCCCATTATTAAAATTCAGTCTATCAAGCTCTTTCATTTCTTACTCCTGTTTCCTTTCTAAAGAGTTACAAGAATGTTTTAAAACTACCCCATAGTCCTATTCTATTCCCAGTCATACAAGCTGTTTTTTGAGCAGGAAAAGGAGAGAATACACACATTCTATATTATTTAAACCAGCCTTCCCCAGCCTGGGACCCTCCAGATGTTTTGGACCACAACTCCCAGCAGTCCTGACCAGTGGCTATGCTGGCTAGGACTGATGGGAGTTGAAGTCCAGAGCATCTGGAGGGCACCAGCTTGGGAAAACCTGATTTAAACAATTCCTATGTCTGTTCTACTTGCATCAAATATGTCAAATTATCAGTGGTCTCAAATGGCCAAACACAGATTAACTTGACGAACTCAAGAGAGAATATGTTAGAATAGTGCCAGGCTGAACAAAAGTAACACAATCAATCAAATAAATGAATAAATAAATACTGTCTCTCTCAGTGAGTTTAATTTCACCACCAGCACCTCAGGATTCTGCCGGTAACACCAAGTGAATAGTTTCATCATAACATCCACTTTCATTGCTACCTGTACAAATGCTGAAGGGCTACAACGGGCACAACTTCCCAGCATGTTCACACCATGTGCTCATGCAACAAGAAACCTGTAGGATTGTAACATGTTATGATCCTCACAACTATTTCCGACAAACATGCACCGCTCTGTGGTAAGAAACCTTGAACTATAATCACAAGCTTGTCAGGCTCAGTTTCATCTGAAAGAGAAATTAAGGTATCCAGCTGTATGGGTGCACATGCACAATGGCTCAAGTTCAGCAAAAATAAGAAATAATTCCAGTAACACTGGAGTAAGGCTGGGACAACAGCGGAATGAAGAAGCGTATAAGACATCTGACCAGACAATAACTGAAAAGGTTTGTGACCAAAGAGGTACAATGTTGGAAATAGCACTGAATAGGAGCCAAGGAAAAACAAACTGAAGAGTGCAGTGTGAACTATTTCTCCTCTTTATGCAATTTCCAGTAACAATTTGCCACACCCAAAAATACAGATCATCATTTTGATAACTTACTTGCAAGGAATTTCTAAATACACATCTGAAATCTATTCATCATCAATATTTAAATATGATCTCTGAAGAAACATCATACAGAGATCTGCTCTATTCCCACTCATTATACTCATGTTATACTCATATTTAGTGCAAGGTCTTTTTACTGTCAAGCACAAGGTAGCAATATCCTTCTGTTATCCTTGCAGGCTTAGCAGCTGCTTGTGTAGATGAACAAACCATCTCATGTGAGAGAAATCCTGCAACAAAACCAAATGCCAGCTCTGTCCCCATATCTACTCTGGAAACACTATTACAGGACCTAATAATGTCACCCACAACATTAGAGATTCATTCACTTGCTCATTTTCCATTGTGATATTTGCCATCTTCTGTCAGCAATTCCTTTCTCCGTTCTACATAGGGCAAATGGCCAGTCTCTATGGAAAAGAATAAATGGACACACATCTAACATCAGAAAGGGCAATATTCAGAAACCAGTGAGGGAAACACTTCAACTTTCCAGGACACTCTGTCACTGATCTTAAAATGGCCACTGTGGAGCCAAGAAATATCAAAGGGAGATTAGTTAGAATTCATCAACAGGTTGAACTCTATCGCCAGAGGCTTGTATTGGGATTTTTTAAATCACAGTACATGTGTTAATTGGCTTACCTAGTGCCAGGATGTTTATGTTATCAGCAACAACTGCACTGTGAATGCCCACTGTTAATGTTTCACTTTTTGCATTTAATTTCATTCCAACCTCACAGTTTACAATTCTCCCCACCGCCCCAACATCATCATCATCAGGCGATCACTCGTGACCGAGTAAGATTGTCTTCCGGGATAAAAGGAGGAAATTCTAAAGAAGATTGTGTAGACTCTAGCGATGGGTCCGTAAGTGACTGTGGAGGCCAATTCTAGATCCACACAGCTTCCCACAGTGAGGACACAGGTTACCAGATAGGAGATGGTCCTGTAAAGGATTCATTTGACGTGCTTTTCGCTTAGCACGTTTCTCCCTTTCACCTTGCACTCGGGCTTCTTCAAAGTCCATGGAACCTTTGTGAAAGGCCAACCTCCATTTAGATCGTTCATGGGCCAGAGCTTCCCAGTTTTCGATGTTTATATTGCATTTTTTAGATTAGCCTTATGAACATTTAAACCTCTTTATTGACCACCGATATTCCGCTTTCCATTCTTGAGTTGGGAGTAAAGTAACTGCTTTGGGAGACGGCAGTCAGGCATTCGAACAACATGACCGGTCCACTGAAGTTGGCGTTGAAGGATCATTTTTTCAATGCTAGTAGTCTTTGCTTCTTCCAGTACACTGACATTTGTTCGTCTATCTTCCCAAGTAATTCGCAGGATTTCCGGAGGCAACGTGATGAAACCTTTCAAGGAGGTGGAAGTGACGTTTATAGATAGTCCATGTTTCGCAGGCATACAATAAAGTTGGTAATACAATGGCTTCATAAACCAGTGTTTTGGTCTTCTTACAAATATCCCGATCCTCGAACACTCTATGTTTCATTCGAGAAAATGCGGCACTTGCGGAGCTCAAACGATGCTGGATTTCACTGTCGATGTTAGCTGTAACAGAAAGATAGCTGCCAAGATAGAGAAAATGATCGACATTTTCCAGTATTGTCCCGCCAAGCTGGATAGATGGCATCACCAAAGGGTTAGCTTGCACTTGCTGATGAAGCACTTTGGTCTTTTTGATGTTAAGTGAGAGGCCAAGTTTTCCGTATGTTCTGCAAAAGCATTTAGGATAGTTGGAGATCATCCTCTGAATGTGCCAGAGACCACACTTATCATCAGCATACTGAAGTTCCACAACGGAGGTTGTAATTACCTTACTTTTTGCTTTCAGCCCGCTGAGATTAAAAGCTTTCCATCTGTTCGATATATAATTCCCACACCAGTGGGAAGTTTCCCCTTGACAAGATGTAAAACCATGGCGATGAAAATGGCAAATAATGTTGGGGCGATAACACATCCCTGTTTAACACTGATCCCACTTTAAATGGAGCACCATGAGAGCCGTTGTTGTCCAAAACCGTTGCCGTCATGTTGTCATGGAGAAGTCGCAGGATATTCACAAATTTATTGGGGCATCCAATTTTCATAAGGATAGTCCAGAGAGCTGTACGGTCTACAGTATCAAAGGCCTTAGCCAAATCGATAAATGCCATATAAAGGGGTTGATTTTGCTCCCGGCATTTTTCTTGGAGCTGAAACATATGTACTGTATATAAATTCTCAAACTAATCCATAATATGCCATGCATCCAATGAAGCGGGCTGTAGTCCACAAAAGCTTAAGCAGACTAAATGTGCTAGTCTTTAAGGTGCCACTGTTTTTTGTTTTGTTTTGTTGCAACAGACTAACATGGCTATGCTCTGGAAAATGAGGGAGACTGCAGAACACACAGAACTCTGCACTCATTGATATTAACCATACTCACTGGTATCAGTGTTAAGTCATAGAATCATAGCATAGTAGAGTTGGAAGGGGCCTATAAGGCCATCAAGCCCAACCCCCTGCTCGATGCAGGAATCCAAGTCAAAGCATCTCTGTCAGCTGTCCAGCTGCACCTTGAATGCCTCCAGTGTGGGAGAGCCCACTGCCGCCCTAGGTCATTGGTTCCATTGGCGTATTGCTCTAACAGTCAGGAAATTTTTCCTGATGTCCAGGCGGAATCTGGCTTCCTGTAACTTGAGCCCAGTATTCCGTGTCCTGCAATCTGGGATGATCCACTAAATCCAGTTGGTATATCTGTAACCTATGATATAGTTGTGAGTGACATGGCACTTACTGTTACAGTGGGGATCAGAATGTGAAGGGGCATTGATGTTTGCACTTGCAATTAGAATTTTAAGTGGCTCAGTTGTAATAGGGAATTATACCTTTCAGCAGTAATATTTGTTATATTTCTCCCCATAAATAGTTCTTGAGTAAACATATATTATTCACATAGGTTTCCCATCAAGAGCAATAGGAGATAATCACATCATAATATTGATGTGTTATAGTTAGCTTTTCAAAATGTATTTTGATCCAGATACACCCACTTTAGTGAGATTTGCTTTACTGTATATACTCTGGCTGCAACATGTGCTTTGCAGTAAGGCATAATTAACCACAAAAGAAAAAGATTGCTATCCCATCTTTCTTTGGAAAAGGTTTCTGACAATACTGAGCCTGCAAAAATAGAAAATTATTTTCATTCTGTGTCTTGTGATTGGGTGTGCTTACTTTGACTTACAGCAGTGTTCCTCAACCTTGGGTCCCCAGATGTTTTTGGCCTACAACTCCCAGCATGCCCCAGCCAGATATGCTGGCTGGGGCATGCTGGGAGTTGTAGGCGAAAAACATCTGGGGACCCAAGGTTGAGGAACACTGACTTACAGTAACATATTTCATAATTTAACTGATATAACAGAAAATATTTAAAAGATCAACTTGAGTAACATGGACAACTTTTAAAACAACCATGTTGAAAATGATTTTACCCTATCCCACTTATTTATGCTTCAGTTATGTTTTACTTATATTTAAAATAATCAATTAAAACTGAATATTATCCCCTTCATATACTGTAATCTGTAGTAAATCCTCTCTCTCTCTCTCTCTCTCTCTCTCTCACACACACACACACACACACACACACTCAAGTTCAGCACTTAAGAAAGCAGAGATTGATATCACTTAATGTATAGCTTACCTAATACGTTATTTAAAGTTCTACTAATTTTTAATAGCCAGTAGATAGTACTTTGACTAACATTTCCATTATTTTCTCATTTCTATTCTTCTCTAAACCATTTATTTTCATTAGTGTGGATCCAAAGAGCTTAGGCTCACACAATGGGCTTCTGCTAGTCCAGTGAAATTCTTAACGTTTTTGCTTTTGAGTAGCTGACATCCATGCCCCATGGGGGGGGGGGGGAGAGAACCCTACTTCTGAAGCTTCCCTCAGCTTCAAAAGCCATTTTGCCATGCAAGAAATACAAGCTTAAAGCCCCTTTCCTTTGGGCTCACAGTTTCATAGTTCTTTGGATCCTAGCTGTAATTTTTACTAAGTGGGTCTCCACAGCTTGTTACCATCTTAATTTGAAGAACTCTATGAAACCATATACGGTAAGAATTTTGCTTAAATAATGTTCTACTAGACCATTTACAAATATAAGCGGACACTGTATATCTTGAACATGAAATTACTCAAGATGTTAGTGTCATCATAATAATAATTGTTTGAGCTACCGAAGCAAAAGGATACTTCCAGGTATTTTGCACCCAAATAGGTCATATGCCAATTGGTCACTTTTTCATCTATACCAGCCAGAACAGGTCCAGCCGCCTTCCCCAACCTGGTGCCTTCCAGATTTTTGGGACTTCAACATCAGTCCCAGCCAGAATGGCCAATGGTCAGGAATGCTGGGAGTTGTCATCCCAAAAATCTGGAGGGCACCAGCTTGTATAAGGCTGAGGTAAGGGATCATTTGGAGAAGCTACTGTGTGACGCTGTCTATACCCAGACACCTTGCTGCCATTTCTGCTCTTGCAGCAATACTTTTTTGCTGCTCCAGCAATCATGAACATGGCTATGGAGCTATCTTCATCTAGAGCTTCATTCGCACCAAAGTTTGTCCATGAGATCCTGTATGTGGTAGGAACTGCACTGATGAGAAAAAGTAATCAGTTTACATGTGTAAAACAGCTTTCAGTGGCACTAAATACATTCAACATTGCTCTTGTTCAATGTTGTTCCATTTGCTCAAGTTCTTCTCAGCACGGATTTCCCTTACTGCTCTACCTAAATACTGGGAAACAATGCTGGGCCCTCTCACGGAAAGCAGGTCATTAGAAACAAAAGTTTGCTATGCTGATAAGCTGAAATAATTATTCCCAACTGCAGAAATCACACTATTGCAATCTGTGTTTTAACAGTCATTTAGCTCTATTAACTAATTCCTAGTTCTTATGGAGGTGGTGCACTTGTCTCTGAGCTGTATCATTCAAGACTAAAGGTGGAGGCTCATGACTGAATGTTCCTCCAAAACTAGATTATCAAGGAGAAGTGTTCTAGTATTGCCTTCTCCCTGACTTGCTAATTTCCTGTGGTGGAGAGTTTTAATTTGTTTTTGTTTTGGTAGAGAAGCATTCAGTCACCTGCAGTCTGAAGTGGTACAAACAAACAAAAATTGGCACCTCAATGAGAACTTGTCTAAATTAAGAGCTACAAGACTTCTACAATTGACCATCAGATGAATATAGGGAGGGTCATAGTAGGTGTGGCTATAAAATGAAAACAGTTTAAAGAGAATGAATAGCCAGCTATCAACTATACAGTGCACAATAGCATTACTTTATTGTCGCATTTCTCTTACATATCACACCCCTTCAGTTGATATAATTATGCATCAAAGTAGTCATAACTGGAGCTAAGGCTGCAATTCTATTAAGAGTAAGTCCAAGTGAACTCAAATTGAACTTATTTTTAAGTAAACATCAATAGGACTGTACTAAACAAATGGAATAATGTATTTAATATTTCTGTGACCTTTTTCCTTGCCCCAAAAACATTGTTTATCTATTCATTGCTTTATATGACTGTCTATATTTTGCAATTCGCTATAAATATGACACTCTACAGACATTTAAGCATCGGCAAATCCACTTACTTGTTTGCTGTTAATGTATGTATAATTCTGTGTGGTGATAAAAAGCAGGTAATTAGGAAATCAAAATGCTATAGGAAAAGGGATTCCTTGGCATAAATCCCCTAGGCAATTATCAAAATGCAAGTAAACCACAAAGCAAGATGAATAAATTGTAACCTACATATACATAATTTCCCATGGAAGTCAAGATACTGTGGGACAGTTTGGCATCCTGCTTATCTTATCCCTCCCCACACATGACAAATACCGTGTCAAACATATGAGTTGTTTCTCTCAATTAACGGTACATTTGTAATCTAACGTAGCACCCATAGTGGGCTGTGTTGTTGTGGGTGAAGTGTTGTTCTATGCTTGCCAATTCCATCTAGTTATGCTGTCAGATGCAATTTCATTATAAAAGATTGTTAGGCATGTATAATTGCCAGATACACCCAAGTCCGTGGCAGCTAAAATATCTTTATTATAGACCTCTCTGCACATTGTCACA
Source organism: Shinisaurus crocodilurus (assembly GCA_021292165.1). Taxonomy (NCBI): domain Eukaryota; kingdom Metazoa; phylum Chordata; class Lepidosauria; order Squamata; family Shinisauridae; genus Shinisaurus; species Shinisaurus crocodilurus. The sequence continues at coordinate 364,845 of JAHFWL010000075.1, read as the reverse complement.
CAGCTGTGCATGGTAAAGACTTCACTACACTAAGGGATGGTGGCCACTGCCATTTTATTTATGTAAACGGCTGCCTTCCCTGACACATCTTGGCCACCTCACAGCACCAGTTCATGGCTACTGCTAGTGATGTTGCACAGATTGCTTCCCACTCCAACATCCATCAATCCCACTCCACTGAATTCTGTGCCACACAATAGCATTGCTTGACAACAGCACTCGGCTGTCCACCGGCAGTAACTGTTGTCGTCATGCCAACTCTACTACAATAACAGTGTCCAAGGTTGGCCTGTGACAGCAGCACAACTTTTCATGTTGGGCTAGCATATCGATCATTGCATCCCATTCTAAATACCCGTATGGTATAACAGTGATTCAATAAAAGCAGGTCACTAGAAATCCAATTCTGACTGCTATGGTTCAGTTAAATCTCAAATATTTTATAATTTGAATAATTTCAATCTAGCACCTGTAAACTCACATGCTCATGATACTGCCATGGTTATTTAAATAAGTAAATGATAAATATTTTAAACATGATGTTCCTGTAGAATTTTTTCTTAGCTTAATAGATGATTCAGAAAAAGCTCACTTCTTAACTCTAAGATCAGAGGCCCAGCACCTCAACACCCAATGTGCTCAATCAAGTCTGGTCTGGCACATAATATGCGGTTCCCCAAGTAACACCTCCCCCCCACACACACAGTTACAGCTGTTGCTGCCTCACTGGAATTCCAAATAGTTGCTTTTCCTAATCTACTCAAAGCATTAAGCACTCTCCCAATTCTCTGTGCTCATGCTCCTCCACCAACAGGACCTTATGATCCCCTTTGGGAATTAAATTGGCTCATCCTGCTACTGATCACTGCTCATTTTGTGATAAATTATAATAGCATAGAGCAAACAGGGCTTTATGTACTCAGGAATTCTGTACAAGCTCCAAGTGTAATACCGGGCATAAATTACAGCATTCAAGAAACCCAGCTGTTTTGAGTTTTAAATCATTTCTATTCCTTTTTGCTGAAAGAATTGATTAGATCTGAAGTTGTATGGGCAAAGCACACCTGACAAAATCTTTGAAGACCTGTGTGGGGTGGGGGTGAGAGTTCAGTACAGAATCTCACCAAAACCACAACTCTGTTGAATCGAAATTCTACAGCATATAGTGCTCCAGGAAATGTTAGACCACTCTTAAAAATCACATTCATTTTTGCCTTCCTATAAACATGTTCAGAAAAGTAGTCCTAATACATCCTTTGGGCTTTTTAAAAAAAATTAAGGGGAAGGAGCCTCCCAGGGCTGCAGTGATCCCCGTCATGCTAGTAAGTGCAGGAATAAGACACTAAGGAGCTTCACACGTAGGTGTGTGTTTGCTAGCCAAACTTGCCTTCAGCAAGTGTCTCTACACCTGGAATAGGATCAAACCTTCTTTTGCTTGAGAAATATCTGAATGTCTACAACTGTCATTGTATAAAATGGACTTCCCTTTTTATGTATGCAAAGCCAAAATAAGGTTGTTTGGTGTTACTTCCAAACTATCTCCATTTCATCATCAAAAGCAGGTCCCCAAGATCTGAGTAACTCCTGGAACACATGTGGTTACAAGGTAAGGAAACTTACGTTTTATTGGGGTCTTTATATAACAGAGATTTGCAGGAAGATCTTTTCTCTTGGAAGTTCCTCCAAAATTCAAATCAAATGTGCTACGTTTTAAGAACAAGGGGCATGGCAAATAGTTTGGAAACATCCACTGCGGAGACTGCTAAAAGCCCCATTTAAGTGCAGGATACTTTTTTTAAATTTAAAGAGCAAGCAGATGAACGGTCAGATTTCCAGCTTTAATTAGATGAAAGCTATGTATTTCAAAACAAGGAAACAACCTCAAGAGGAGCTGATCGGCAAACACTGGGGAAGGGAGACAGGACACTAGAGCAGGCTGTGGCCAGTGGGACATAAAGTCCCAACAAAAGAAATGACAGCAGGTGGGGGCCATCTGCATCCTGTGTACTTCTTTTATTTTCTGCACTCTTCTGCTGCTGCTGCCCATCCTTGTGCATTACCACAGCAAGCACAAATCCTTCAGAAATAGTGGTGCTAAGACATACATACACACACCTCTCTCCCATGCACACACATACATATCTTGTGTCTTGGAAGATGATAGCAGGGCAGAGGAATAACAGGCACAATCTTCAGGCACCATGTATTATTATTATTTTTTAAATCAGAGGGGATCAAATTGCTTGCAGGCTTGTTCCACTCCTATTCAGGAAGTGGGGGTGGGGGGATTGTAAGACGGGTTTAATGGCAGAGCTGCAGCCCAGAAGAGCAGGTGACCACAAAGAGCAGCTGCAGCAGATGTCAGTCCTGATCAGTTGGCAGGAAGCTTTGAGGCTTGAAGTGGGGGAGCGGAGATCAACGCTTTGATGGCACTGTATTAAGGCGGAGAGTGGCTGTGCCTCCCAAGGGCTGTGTTAAAGAGCCTCACTAAGCGGCTGCTATCGGGAGACAGGACCAGCGAGGACCAGAAGGGAAACTTCAACCTGTCCCAGCCAATGTCCAGATCCAGATAATGGAATCATCTCCACACGGAGTGAAGGAGTGAACAACTCCTTCCGTTTCGACAATGAGGGGAAAGTGGGTTAAGGTATTTGCTTGCCAAGGTTCAGACTTGCACCTGTACATGCAAAATGACTTATGAAAATAAGAGACCACATTCAGTAATTCCAATTACTATTAAAGGTGCTACAAAGACCAAATCCAACTTTACTGCAAATGACTTGGTGTACAGCACTCAACCTCACATTAGATAAGGCATCTCAAAGGACTACTTATTGCGAATATACCCCTAACACAGAAGAGCCTTGTTTTCAAAAGCCTTTTCCCCATTCAGGAAAAAAACATAGGCTGCAGGGACCTATATTAAATCAGTGAGGGGTTCAAGATGCCCAGGAATCCATATCTTGCGGAGGACTTGCTTCATTCTGGCAAGGGTTGTGAATTCATAGTGGCCATTAACCAATGATGAAAAACATCTGAAGGGAACTTACAATAAACTCAAGAGTACAATCTTCTCAAGGAATTACTCTCTTCAGTTGAATCAAGCCTCACAAAATAGTAACTAAGGGCCTTGAACTGGCACTGGTTCTTATTGTCTCCAGAACTTTAATGCTTATTTAGTGGTGGCCAATTTTTTTAGGTTAGAGGACCACAAATCCAGTCTGAAAGTGTCAATCTAGCACACATTACAGTCATCCTGCAGGTCCCTGTGCAAGGCGTATTTTTTGCCTATAGACTGAGCTGAGCAGCAGGCAACACTGCACAGGACAACAGAGTAGTGTGGGCCTAACCTTTTGCATAGCCATATCCATAGACCCTCCTCTCCGGGCCTGCCACAAACCTGCTTGTGGCACCTGTGCTTCAGGCTGGTCACCCATCATCTAGGATCTGTTAAGTATGTGGAAGCATAATTAAGCTTTGCACATAGTGAGATTAATCATAATCTTGTTGGGTACAAATTGTAACAAAGCTAATACTATTTAACAATATGATCAGTCACCACCTTTAGATTGGTCTAAAGTGCAGACCTCATTTCCAAATCTGGCCTAATGCTTGGATTAGTCCCATCGCCTGTTTTTTTTTTGTACTACCTTCCCTGATGAAGAATTCAGGAGAGCTCTGGGGCTTGCACTCTTTAGTGACATTTTCATTGGTTCCACTTACTGCCCAACAATGGATTTTGGATTTTTTCCCCTCATGAACTGGCGCACAACTATCTTTTCTTTTTATGTACCATCCACCCGTTCGCTCCTGCAGGAAGCAGAATGCAGGCAGAGTTGCCAAAAGGCAATAGGCTGGGATTCAAGGAATACCTGCACTAGGAGTTGCTGCCAATAGAGGTGCTTTCCTATGCTTAGTATCTTTCACAGGGCCCAACCACATATGTGCAGTTAGGGTTGCTGGCGTTACCATGGAACTAGCCCCCCCCCAAAAAAATGGCCATGATCAAGTTTGTCTGTGGTTGTCCGGACGAACACTAAACTATGGTTAAGTGAGATGTGAACAAGCTAAGCCTGCTCCCAGGCTCATACACTACCCTTCCCCACTGTGTTGCTGTGGTTAATCTTAACTAGTAGTTCTAAACAAGTCAACTTCAAACTGTGGTTTACAAAACTGGACTATTTGAAACAAACCATAGTTAAGATTAACCACAGTTCCAGGCAGTTGCGGTTAATCAAAACTGGAAGTGAAAGGTTCATGGCTGGAGGAAGGGCAAGGGGAGAACACACAAGCCTGGGAGGTGGCCAGGATCTTTCATGTCTCGCTAAACCACACAGCTTGCCTCTATGAAATCTGGCAGTCCATCCTTTATACAGGCAGATTGTCAGCATAGCACTGATGCAGGTGCAATTACAGCCTGAGAAGTGACCACTAAATTTAATTTGCTTGCATCCAAGATAGAATCCCATTTCATTTATAATGGAAAGTCACCCTCACTGTGACTCTAAAAGTATGGGGGCTCTCAAACTTTCACAAAGCGAGCCTTCTTAAAACCAAGGGGAGTGTTTGAACCTTCACATATACAGCATTTCATTGCCATCAGTTGTGCCTGGTTTAAATGTGAGTTTATCACCCTTAGGCAGGAAGAACTTAACCTCCACCCTGCCACCAGTTTCCATATTGGGGTCAAAAGTCGTGTGTGAATATATTCTGATAAATCAGCAGTTAGGATTGTAAGAAACATAGCTGTAGTGAAACTTGCCCATATAATGGAGCTGTGTCTAGAATGTCTGAGCTTAGGAACTTAACTTTTTCTAGAAAAGCAGCTCCTCACTGCTGCGTCTTGCTCACTTTCCCAAAGAAAGGAAATTTATAGTGCTATCATTTGACCAGGCTGCCACTAACATCTTGCATGCATGTATGTTATTCAACAACATGGTGATACTGGGATGTAAGTTTTACATTTTCCTAGTTTTAGAAAGAGGTAGATTACTGAAGTGTCAAATAGGAAAGTGACACGCTTTTACTCCTGGCTTTTTGTACAGGTAATGCACTCACCATCAGTTCTGTAGGAAGCAGCTTTTGGCTTAATTCATATTCAGAATTGCAGGCAGATGGGGATCTTAAAGTCGCAGAAGTTCTATACTGCCTAGCTAACAAAATGTAATAAATAGGGCTTGCTTATACAGTACAGATAATTTCTTAAATGTAGTAGCATCTCCTATAGCAACATGATGACATACTTATGTCTGCTTATTCGCTGCACATAAGGCATTTATAAGATTGTTGCACAGATACTTGTATGTGCAGTCTTTAGCCTATTTTTAGTTCAACACAGGACACAAATTAAGTGATTTGCTTTAGAAAGATCAAGCATGCACAAATCGGAGCAAATACTAAATCAAATCTACATATTTACTATACAATTTGGTATTTTAAATCAACCCTATTTATTAGTTTATTGCTGTGTCTTTTCATTTGAAGGGAAACTCTTTAGGCCTTTTTGAAAGGCAGTTATGCCTTTACACCCATATTAAACCAGCATGGCCATATAAATTCATACTGCTGGTTTGCCCAATCTGGAAAGGTACACAAACCAACCTTTCATTGAAAAATGGGTCACTGGATTGTGCGATCACTTTTGATGCCCTGGGAATTTGACAAGGCAGCAGGAAGAAGGCAAGGGAGTCTTATAGATAAAATGGGTTCAGCTTCAGCCCTTTCAGCGCAGCCTTAGTGGATGGGTATTAAGATTTGCTCATGTTGCATTTTGACAGGGAATTCTGCCCCCTTCTACTAGAATAGTTAGCACTAAAATTTGATCTGTGCATCTACAAGTTCCCAGTATGCTTCCATCAGTTCCAAGAAATTTTCAATAGAAAAAAACCCTTCCAATTCCTTATTGTCGTGCAGTATGTGTATAGTCAAGCCTGAGATTGATGGTCCGGGCCGGGGACACACAGACCAAAATTTCCCCCATTGGCACTGCAGTTCTAGGGCCCATGGTACTTGTTTGCAGTTCCCATTTTGTGACATCATGTGCAATATTCAAGCCATAGAATTAGTTCATATGGTCATTGTGCTTAAAGTAGGCAACCAGCAGGCTCACTGCCATCTTCCATAGAATTACAGTAATACCTTGGATTGCAAGTAACTTGGTTTGAGAGCATTTTGCAAGACAAGCAAATTTTTAAATATTTAAGTTTTTTTTACTTGATATACAAGCGACGTCTTGCAATACAAGTACTGTAGTACAGCTTAAATTAAAAATCTCTGCACAAATTTTTTTTGGGGGGGGATTTCGTATAAGAGTGTTTTGGATTACAAGCACATTTCCGGAACGAATTATGCTCTCAATCCAAGGCATGACTGTTGTTTAATTTAGGGCCCAGATTATCTTGCTAAAATTATTTAGCTTTAGATGGTAAAGAAGGGGAGTAGTTGTAATAACCACCTTCTCCCCCCCAAAAAAACCCTATTAATTGAGCTGTCAGAAGGGGTTTGAACATCCAACAGTGGTGGGCACACTGTCCATGCATAAACATTTACACCTTTTTAAAAAAAGTGCCGTGAATAGAAATAACTCTGAATTGCTATGGACAGCAATTGACCACCAAGTAGCAACATGAAACATTGTTTTAATATTAACAACTGCAGCATGAGTCTGCCTGATTCTTTCTACTATGTCTCCTCCCAAAAATATCAGTAACCTCTTATGAGTAAAGGGCGCGCAACACAGCCATTTTCTCAATGAAATGTGGAATACCATGTACGATTAATACTGCAGTCTCCTACATTGAAATTGGCTTAAGCACACAAACCATGTATATACTCCATGAAGCAGACATTAAGGCCCATATCTTGCTTGTTAAACCACTGTCACCACCATGGATGTACGGCATTGCTATGCGAATAAGGCACAAGTATGAGCCAGCACTCAAGAAGAGGTTTTAACATTATGCCCACTTTGTAGAGTGTTGACATGGGTTAAGTATTTGGAGGCAGCCTTCACAAGGAAGGCTGTGAAAACTAAATTACCCTTATGTCTAGAACTTGGCATACTTATTTTAGAGATGGTTTCTTAAAGGTATTCACCGCTTCAAGATTTGGATTCCAATTATACAATTAAAAAATGGTTTCCAAGTTTACATGGGGACACCAGCTTACTGCATGGTTGAAAGTTAGAGCATTTGGGTCAGCATCACACCCAGTTTATTTTTCAGATTTTGACAAACTGGAGCTTAATAGGATTTCTAGTCCTCATGATTAGAGGAAAGCTCTAAAAAGCAGTATTTTTGTACAGCAATTCTTCACATCTCCCTCACAACCTACAAGCCCAAAAATATACCATGGGCTACTAACCACACACATTACATGAGCAGACTAATGCTCATGCAACAATTTCCCTTCCTACCACTTGCTTGCAGCCCCCACCCATCTGCTTTGGAATGATTCTCCAAGTCTCCAGGGCTTGGGGGGGGGTGTGTAATTCAATCCTCTAGCAGTGTTTGTATTGGATACAACCCTATAAAGACTCATCTTCTCTCCTGCTGCAGTCTTGCATTATCAAAGCATCTAACCTATTCCAAGTGGAACCGCCTTCAGTGAACTGTTACCACTTTTGCAGGTCAAATTGTTTACAATATGAATTTGAGTAATTTACTTTGCTCACAGACAATGTGTATTAGTTATCTGAAGCAATAAAAAGCAAATTACCAAAGATATCCAGCAGACTTTAAATTACTGATAGAACTTTGAATGAAAGGATCAGCAAGCCAAGCTATTTTTGAAGTTAATAAAGCAACCTACTTTTCTGCATCAGATCGAGCCAGTGGCCTTGAAGTATCTTAATTTTGCAACTGAGGCATGAATCTAATGCTCCCCTCATGATGACTACAGCCACTACCCCAAATTGTGTGGGGAGCTGTGCACGCAAAGCTGAAATAGCACAATTTTAATTTCAAAAGCACCATGTATCAATGCTCCTGCCACATGGGGCTGCTTTGTACACATGGCCACCCATGCAATAGGGCAAAAATACAGTGAGGCTAGCTGCTAAGGCTGAAGTGGTGTGGTAAACATTGCATAACCAATCACTTGTAGAGTTTGATCTCACATTGCGGCCTCCGTAACTGTGTCAGTAGTTGGAAAGGGGCAATGTGATGCCACAATTCAGTGTTATACTTTCCCAAGATCATGTAAAATGGAATAACAAGGGGGAGGGGTTGGTGGCTTTCCTACTGCATTGGTAATACGAGAAGCAGGATTAAGTCTCTCTTGATAGATGGGAGGCATTTTAAGCATTTTCAACATGAGCAGCACAGGGGTTGACGTGAGAATTTGTACAGACTGCTCTTTTCAGTTTTTCATACATAGTTCAGTGACACATCACACTGCAGATTTCTGGTAAAGCGGTTTCTGCTGCGTATCTGACATGATTTGATTAACTCCCAACGGCTGGTTTGTGGGAATCTTGTATGTCCCCACGCTGTCCATTGTGTGAGGCTGGGAGTACTGAGAGAGATATGCAGCACACCAGAACCTCTGAAGACCATTTCAACTTCTCACAGTGCTGAGAATTTTGATCTCACCCCAACCCTCATCTCAAAAACCAGCCAGGACCATCACTTCTTACTGTAGGGTGCACCCTTTGTTGGATGGGCAAACAGAAATGCAAGGCTGAGCTCCTTGCTTACAATCAAAGGCAGAGCTCCTTAAGGAGCGATGTGTGGAGGCAGACCTTAGTAGGATTACTGCATGGTCCATCTGGCTATCCCTGGATCAAAGCTGAAAGACATTTTCATCTGCTGCTTTCACATGCAGGAGCAGGAATGTGTCTAATTAAACTTGGTATCACTTGATTTCCAATCACTTTTTATTATTCATGTACTGACAGTATTTATAGCCTAACCCATAACAGAGTTCTGTTACAGAATTGTCTCACATTTTCTTTTAGCAATTTTCAACCCACTGAAGTCAATGGAAGCCCAACTGTTACATAGATAGAATGTGAAGATATACTTGCAGAATTGACTATCCCAGGGGCAGGGGGGAAGAGAAATACCCCCCCCCACCCTTAAAACCCATCCACAATTCAAAAGATGGATTTGAACTCTTGTAGAATGGGTATTTTAAACCCACAAAAGCAAGCCCATTCCATGCACTCCCAACACAGCTGAAAATTCTATAAGAAAAAGTCAAGCAGGTGCTGTAGACACTCCACAAGGTTACTTACCACAAATTGTAGCTCTTCAAGTGTTGCCTCTGCATGGTCACACTGTTGGAAGATGCATGCAACACTGCAGAGCATCAGAAGCTCCTAGAAGAGGCATGCTTGAAAGGCACTCAAGCACCCTCCTACGGCCCTGAACATTGGTTCCTAAACGTGTCACCAAAATCTGCCTCAATTCCTTATCTGTTGGATAAGGAATTAGTTGGAGGAAGAAAGGTCCTTCTACGATTGCAATTCTGTAGTATGTAGCAACTGTATTTTTCATGCTTTTGTTCTCAAGATCTGGACCATTTGCCATAGTCCATGGTGCACCCACCCTCCACCCTCCAACTGCACTGTCTGCCATTCCCCTCACTAGCCATCAGACTTGAAAGCAAGGCCTGCTTTAAACCCAGTTTCTGGGCACCAACTCTGGAGAGGCTAACTATTTGTGTCTGGATTTCCTTATAAGACGCAGTGAATAAGACAAGTCTACGAGTATTTGCCCAATTCAAATCACCCATGATCACTTCCTGGGTTAGACCAGCTTCAGTTGTATTCATCCCCTCCCGAAACAAACATGAATTACAACTGTTTGCTGCTGCCTACAATCAGAATTTGAACTCACATAACTTATGCCAGCATACTGCTACTAGCTGAAGGGAAATTCTCTACATTTTGTTGAACCATGGCCATCTTTAAGTCATGACATTGGGGAAGTAGCTCTTTTCCAGCCTCTCAAAAAGGGGGCTGTGAGAAGTTCAATGCTCTCTCTAGTGTTATATAAAAGTAGATATAAGGCATAGCTTTGTGTGTGCATGCTTGCTATGGCCTTTCTAAAATAGTGAACTTCAGTGTTCAACTCATCTGGATGAATGTGAGGTGCGGTGTGATGAACTTTTACCAGATATGTAACCAGTGAGTGGCCTCCTAGAGGCTGGTAAGGATGCCCATTTTTCAAGATTGCTTTTCTTCCTCTGAATCATCCAAGATGGCAAACGGGGCATCGAACTGGCAGGCCCTGATGCTGAAGGTCTATGGAAACTTATCTTGGGGAGTTCGACTAGCATGTCTTCCTTGGACATTCAGAATCTCGGTGGTTGGCCTGTGGGATAAGAATAGTCTATATACACTCCCTTCCCAACCCAGATTAATGGGTGACTCTACAATTTATACACCTCCCCTGCAATATGTGGTGCATCCCACCGCTTAAATCTTCTTGGATAGGTCTTGAAGATGTAGCTCCACGAAGGGCATCTTCAGCTCCCATTCACTGTTTTCAGGCACAGCCAGAAGCCACCACAGCAGTCTGGGTTTGCTCCTTTGTCTCTAATACTGGAAATGTGAGACACCAGCATGGAGAACCCCTTTCATTGGGGGGGGGGGGGGAGTTCTAATTAGTTACTCAGCCAGCTTAAGGAAATATTGATTTAAAAAATACAAAACAGTATTACACCTAGTAAGGTAATTACCCCCCCCCCCCCCATCTTCAGCATTTGATTAATGAAGAGTTGGAGAGGGAGACACAGAGCAGCCTCAATTAGACTGCATCTGCTAACTATGCTGGGCCATTTCCACCTCCTCCATTCTTGAAAAGTCTCACTCAGATGAGAACTTACCTCAGATTCTGTCAATTCTGCAGTATACCTTGCTTTTTATATCTAATCCCAGACTATGCCTGAAATGCTGTACTCCATCTGCAGTTTCTTACACCTGCCCCATGATGGAAAGTCTCACGAGTGCTCTAAGATGCAAAAAAACTAAGCGTTTAGGTCAGAACAAAAGCCTAAGTGATAAAACATTCCCAGATAAAACCTCCCCTTTCCTATTAATACTACTCTTGTCTTATACATTCTCATTTGAACAAGCCTTGTGATTGGAAAATACTGATTTGCCTTTAACTTCAAAATGTTCAACTGCTTTTTGAAGAACTACAGATTTATAGTATGCCTCCTCTATGTGGGGAATGTAATTTCTTAAAATCTCTAGAATATCTGGCTACATCTTCAGACCTCAGCCAGCCCTTTTCTTTCCTCCCCCAGCTAATTCCATACACTGCTAATTCATTACTTCTGCTTTTCACAAATGCAGAGTTTATATAGCACTTTGACACTACCAGTGACTCTTGGTATAGATTGGACAGGAATTCTACCAGGAGCTCAACTGTTCCTGGTAGAAGAGTTAGGGTAGGAGATTACTTTACCTTCACTCTTAGTCCTTGGTTATGTACAAAATTGCAGCCTTTTTAAAATTAAATATATATTTAAACTAAAGCTGCCTTGACCATTCAAACATTATGGTCCTCCCTGTTAAGGGCATAACATTTGAATAAGACCACTGAGGCTTCTAGAGAAAGCTTGGGCATACAAATAGGTATAACACAGGGCAAGATAATGCTTGGTTGGTCCAGACTTTTCCAAAGAGTATCTGGCAACCTGCCTACTATCTTTACTGTTGACTGCCTTTATATATCATGTTAGCTCTGGAAACACCTATGTTGTATCTATCTATGAGTCAATGTAGTGATAAATTAAATTGAAGTTAACATTATAAAACAGATACCCTTCTCTCCCCATATCCCATGCCTGCCTCTCCACTAAAGACAGTCCTAAGATAAAAAATAAATTTAGCTAAATGCTGGATTAGTAATTGCATATTAATTTGGCCCTTTCACTGAAAAAACTTAGGAGTACTTTTTTTTGCCTGAGAAGGACTTCTCTTCCTACCCTTAGGGCACAATCCTATGCATGTTTCTGTCTGAGCATGCATAGGATTGCACCTTTAATTTCATTACTGCTTTTCACTTTTACAACTCTGATTATTCTACTGTGAATACATTTTCAATTCCAATTGCTCCTGTATTTCTAGTTTTACAAAGAGGAATAAAAGCCACAGGGAAATGGCATTTTAAGCCAGAAGTACATCACATCTTTCATTGCAGCCTACCATTCTACCAATTCCTCTGATCCCTGATGTATAGGAAAAGCAGCTCAATGTTGAAATTATACATTTATTTTAAATCATATTGTTGATGTTTTGATTCCAGACAGTCAGAATCAAAGTAATGAGGACAACAGAAATTCAGAAATTTTATCTCTTGTCCAGTAGGTGGCACAAGGTCCGTTTCTGGGATTTATTGGTTGGCTTTCTAATACGTTTCTTACACCCACATAAATCATTTTGTGCCATTATTTGGATTCTCAATACCACCATTTTTGTTTGTGACTACATTTGTTCTGCAGCCATCTCAAAACTGGAAGACGTATGGCACCACTGCACCTTCAGAATGAGAGGTAAGTAGAACATCCTGTCCAATTCACTAATGAACCACATTAAAATGCTGCATCAGAAATCCTAACACAGAATACACACATACAGTTACAGCAAAACAGGTTGTGGTTTATTGGATTTGTTTTGATGTTGAAGTTGTGTACCTAGAGCATCTTTAAATATTTTGACATTCTGCTTTCCATCCTACTTTTCACATAAAGTAGGGATTGATTATATAAACTTGCTTGCTATTAAATTGAGAAGTAAATCAATTTCAAGCAGTGTAGAATGGCTAGACTGTGGGGTTTGGATGTAGAAAGTCACTCTCTCATATCCTGACCTGCCTCACAGAGCTGTTGCAGAACCAGACTGCCTTCCTGTGCACTCCTAATAGTCTCCTTGAAACTGTGACTGGGTTGGTGGATTAGCCATGGAATGGTGATCCAAATCCAGAACCTGATCTGCCAACTTCCCAGCTCTCTCCCACAGGCCTGTAGGTATGTATTACATCTGGGTGTATTACATATGTATGAAATTTGGTGTTAACAGTAAGATACTTGGCTACCATATTGGCATATAATCCTGGAGCTTCTCCCTCAAGTCTACTATCAACCTTCTCTGTGGCGCTTGAACATAAGGGGCTCTTCCTCCCTCCAATGCTTTTGTTTTGCCCAAAACACTACACATGGTACCATCAAGATTCTCCCTTATTCTTCCCATTTGAAATCCCCCGAGAACAGCAGTACTGTGTGTTGGCTTGAAGTGTAGTATGTCCCACTAGACGTCGATTGAAGTCACTCAGCAGAATTCTGGAGTGGACCGAACTGTATGCCGTTGTTCTGGAGTAACTAAGAGCTATTTTGCAGAGAGCTAGTACAGCTGGTAAGAAGTTCCCTATATCTAACATCTAGTTAAGATTATGTTGAGGTTAAAGGTCGTTTTTCAGGAAAATGAACACTGATGCCCAGGCACTACAGCGTAGGGACCATCACATCGGCATGGGGGTCATCAGTACCCACCCTAGGTACAGAGCAGAAAGAGGTGGCACGTTATTTAGATACTTGTGAAGCGTAAAAGGATGCAAAGCAGTTGGGAGTTTAGTACGGTGACATGTCTCTAATATCAATTGGTGTAGAGCTTACCCCTCTCTACAATATTAGTGTGTCTTTAATAGATCAGAAAAGGTATGAACAACAAGAATTCCGTGTATGTACGTGAGATCCAGTCCTAATCCATCAGGTGATGATCAATTACTTAAGACTTCTGTACATGCCCAACCCTCACTGTGCCAAAAATACAAATCTTGCGTAATGTTGCTCTCCAAGCAATTAGGAGGAATAATTCACACCTGAATAACCTCTACCACTGAAGGAGAAAGGAGACATTTTAACGTTAAAATATATATATATTTGATAGTTTAGCAATAATACAAAGAACTTCAAGTCATCCATTAAACTTACCTTAACAGAAGCTGGAGTGCCTCCTTGAAATGATGGAAGCTCTTCACTAAATGTAAACTGAATTGAGTATGTCCATTTTTAAGAACCATTATCAACAAGATCATTCCAACCATGAATCTCTCCTCTAGTTACGGGATTTTAGAAAAAATGTTCATGTTTTGATATTGCACCAGTTAAAGTACAATTTATATGAACATTAAATTGTTGAAATTAGGTTTCTCAATCACTTGCCTGGCAAGTAAAATATCTTTGAGGTGACTAGGTTGGGAAACATTTGTAAAGTGGTCCTTTCTTTCAGGCTGTTGATGTGCCACAAATGATAACATAGTATGTATGGGCAGGTGGAATACTAACACTTGTATACTGCTTTGAGCGGGTGTCTGAAGTAATGAAAGCGGTGAGGAGAAACAAACCTATCACAGGTTTTTAATCAAGTCTTTGGCTCTTATATGCCTTAGAAACCAAGTCATTCTCCTCCCACCCCTACAGTCAGAACTATCACTTAGTGGGTCAAACCCCCAAAATGAAGGCAGGCTGAAAGAGGTACTCGGTGGCCTTTCTTCAAGCCTTGGAACTCCATTCCTCCAGGGGTTCACCAAGGCCATCTTCCAACAGTAATCTTAAGATGTATAAAGCAAGCACTGAGAGGTTGTAGACAAGGATGGAGTTACTTTAGCAGCAGACCTAATAATCTTGCCTTTTTCAATGTTACCTGCCCAGAACTTTACATCAGGGTTTACAAATATGCTTTTAAACATGTTTTAGCATTTTGACTCAGTTCCCTCTGCCATGTGATAAAAGAACACAAAACCCTACAACGCAACAATGTTTAAATGAAGGCAGTAAAAATGTCCTAAGAGAACAATGACTTTTCCATCACGAAGTATTAATTTACTTACCTTTTTAAGCTAACAAGATGCCAAGGATGTTCCTTCAAATACTGAAAAATTATAATATACAAGGTGATAATTCTCTACCTATTGTTCTGCCTTGATGAGAGTTTATCCGGCACACAGCTTACATAGATTAAAAAACAAGCATCCTGATTTAAGCTGGACTTCACATCATCACATGTAAGTCACATTCTTGGGAGGATTTCCCCCCAAAATTAAAAGTAAAAGCTGTGTTTGTGTACACATGTACATTATTCGTTCAAATCATTTAGAAATCCTTGAAGTCCTGATACTCCTAATTCAAAATTCAAAGGCAGACAGGGTCTAAAATTAGAGTGAATACAATAGTTATTCTGCACATTACATAATCTTAAGCAATAAACAAATGTTTATCGTTACCTACCTTCTGTTAGAACAAACATAGCTATCATCTATGAAGAATGTAGGAAAAAAGGTGGGGTATAAATATAATAAATAAATAAATAAAATGTAAAGTAAGTTAAACATATACTTGCAGGTTAAAAGCCATTTTTACACAACCCAAGGATAAACCCCAAGTAGTTAATACTACATATGAGCCTTGAAACTCTCCCTGAGAGATGTGTGCAAATCTTTGAAGATGGAAAAAGGAAGCCATTAAAACTCCTTTCTAATTTTGCAGGGTCAAAAGTGGAAAGAGATTCAAGGAAAATGTAAATGATTGCAGAGGAATATCCCTGTGAAATACATACATTTGAATAACAGTGATGATGAAATGGCAGGAGTCTTTTCTGGCTTTACTGCATTATAATTATGATCGCTTGCCCAGGATGGTGTGCTGCTTTCTGGGGGTGGCTCTTTAGCAACTGTCTGAGTGTTTGCTTCAGTCTTAACAGCTGTCACCACTGTTTTCTTCATAGTAATCTCTCTCTTCTCAGGAGTTGGTCTCTTCTGCATGGAGAGAGGTTTGGTACCTGCCTGTATAACCAGCACAACCTTAATCACTAAATATTGCAATTATAAAGTAATCATAACACAGGATTAGAGGGGTAAACAGTTTGTTATGTATTAGGAAAGTATTGCAAACATCTCATTTTGCAACATTTCATACTGCATATCTCTGCAAGTGGCAACCATCTGCCAGACCCCTAGATTCTGTGCAAATCCCAACAGCAACATCGTACCAATTAACACCAAGTCTAGGATCAAGATTCCCAAGCTCAATAGTACTTCAGCGCATAGCCAATGCATAACTATGGTGCACTGAGTGTAAATCACATAGTTTGGTTAAGCACTGGTGTGAAGCTGATGTTCAGCCAATCCGTAGATTAACATGGGTGCAGACAACCTCAGCCGTCTCTGACACAGCACCTTCTGGATATGCCAGATTTTGCAATCTGGTGACCGGCCAGATGGGCGTTTTAAAAATATAATAAATAAATAAATAAATTTTAGTCACCTATGACAAATCCTCTGTAATGCTATGATTCTGACCAAAAACAGCTTTTAAGGCTTAGCTTTTTTAGGGATGCATGAGAAATTTGTTTCAGTTCGTTCTGATCAGGATTTACCCAGTTCGCACCTTCCAGATTGCCTTGAATGCAATCTGCAGTCAAATTCCATACATTTCCAAGCTTGCAATGTGGCTCGCAGACCAAAAAAAAATGTGTTCGACATGATGTATACATTTGAAAAATGCATACTTCCGGAAAATGTGCACAAATACGCTTTAATCAATGGGAGAAGAATACATACATTTCAGAGATGCACACAATTGATACGTATGCTCAAATATATAGGGATTTTCATCCGGGTGGGTGGGTGGGTGGGATCAAAGCTGGCAATCTGGTACCGACTCGGGTCAGAACAAGTTCTGAGATGGAACTCTTGAAATTCTATCGAGATCCGAGTTTTGCTGATTCGCACATCCCTGGTCACTATTTGAAACGCAACTGAAATCTAAGGGCATATGTTCATATTTACAACACTTTTTGTATTGTATCATTTTTAGATTATGTTTTTATGGTGTTTATTTCTATTATTGCGCTGATTCTGGTTTATATTGATTTGGTTTTTTTCCTGCTATACTAATTACGGATTTCTGTACTGCGTGTATAAGTCACTTTGAGACTGTTTTTTGCGGTGGAAAATGATGCAAAAATTTAATAATAATAATGATGATGATGCTACAACCCCTAAGGATCTTTCCATTCAGGAGTCTGCCTCAGCCATTTACAATGCATTATCCTATGGAGATGTTGAAGAAAAATAACCGGTAAACCTGGGAGGGCAGACATTTCAGTGGAGGCTAAGGGACTATGCAGTGAGCCAGGAAACCATCGGTCTTCTACCATAAACTAATCAGGTGACTTTAGGCAAGACACCCTTCCTCAGCCTCAGCCCTCCCACCTCCACTATGGAACTAACACTGGCCTACCTCAAAGTGCTAATGTTAGGATACTGTGATATTTCTGGAGCATAGATCTGTTAGTGGTGATTAGCATGATATGATGCCTTCATCCAGAGAGGCATTATGCCCGTGAATGCTAGTTGAAGGGCAAACAGGTGAAGGCTGTTGCCTTCATACCTTGCATATGAACTTCTGAAAGCTGGCCACTGCTGGTAACAGAATGTCAGACTAGACAGACCCTTAATATGAGCCAGTACTGCTCTTTTTTTGTTCTTAAGTAAATGGCTTTGGATAATCTAGTATCATTAGTACTACACTGGTCCACTCAAGCCTGCTACAGGTTGTGTCTGATTACTGCAGTGCTATAGCAACCTACCTCACAGGGTTGTTGTGAGGATAAAATGGAGAGGAGGATGAGGATTATGTAAGCCACCTTGGGTTCCTTGCAGGAAAAAAGGCGGGGTATAAATATGATAAATAAATAAATAAATATAGTGAGGTAGACACAGCCTAAGGAGTTGCCTGGTTCAGGCAAAGGGTGCCTGACCTTACGTTGGATGATTTTTTTGCAGTACACCCAATAATTTGTTACTGGGCATATTAAAAATATAATGCATATGTGTGCTATTCATGTCCACAGTAACATAACAATCTGTTGTGCAAGAGAGAATGGTTTTAGAAATGCATTATGAGAATTATAGGGGCTCAATGAGAAGATTGAATGAGACAATTGTCTGTAATTGTAGGCCTGTCTCCAGAGATGTACTGATTGTTTTTTCCACTGTAATATTACTAGTTTGGTTTTTCAGGGGTTGGGGTTGAGATACTTTAAACTGTACCTTTAAAGTACAGATGTGTGTTGTTTTTTACCAGTGTCACTGAACACCACATTCACAGAGAGAGAAAATGAATGAGGAGACACCCAAAGTAGTCTACAGAACTATTTGTTGCATGATTTGAATATTTCACCATGCAAGCGTACTTTATTTAAATCAAATACTCACCAAACCTGTTCCTAGCCAAAAAGATATGTGGAAAGGACTATTTGCTTGAAAACCAATTCAGACTTACCAGAGGCTGAGGTTTTAGGACAACAGTTCGTTCAACTTTTAGTCTGGTCTTCTCTTTTGGTTTTTGTTCTTTGCCTTCACTTAGAAATTTCATGGTGGCTGCAGCATGTTTGAGAATGCATTCATGACCACAGTACACAGAACCTGGCTGCGCCACATTAGAACACCCTGGGCCAATGCAGTTGGCTGCTTCAGGCTCTTCAGCTACCTGAAGAATATAGCACAAGAAATAGATGCAAAATTTGAAAAAGTGTTTGCCCTCCACAATACCAGAAAATTTCAACACAACTATGCCGAACACAAAGCTCTCTTATTTGGCGATTTGACAAAGTTACCGTATGTTATATTTTGAAGCTTGGCTTGCTAGCACTTTAGAATACCCACTTTTGAACGTGATGATTCACTGATGATCTATGTTTCTTGTATTTTTGATCTGTTTCTATCTTTATCAGATGTGTTCATGCGCACAAGTAGCTTTTCAGACTGCAACCTATGGGTGCTTTTGTTATTTAAAATTTCTGGTTGTACGTTGCTTTGGATGTACATCCCAAATAAATTAGACTATTTTTAGAAATAAATAGGAGTAATAAATATCCTACAATGGACACAATGACAACCCATGAGCTGTTTAACCAGTGGGTTGTCAGTGCTGTGTGGGAGCAAGCACGTGCGCTCCCTCCTGACTGCTGGCGCTTCTGCTTTGTTTCTGGATTACAAAATGACTGTGACGTATGAACCTAGAACTCTTGAGTTGTTTGATGAGGGAGGTACAAACCCAGAGTTTTAACCCAAGGCTTGTTGTTGTGTCAAAACTCTGAGTTGTTTCTCCCTCAACAACCCAGAGTTCCAGATTCGTACATCATGGAGCACAGTGTAAGTGGGGAGTGGTCAGGAGGCAGTGTGCTTGCCCCCACGTGGCCCCAACTAACCATGTCTGTTTAACCCATGGTTGGTCATTATATATTAACCAGGTCAACCTTTCTGCCAAGCTTTCTATTGTTAACCTCTTGCACCTTCCCCTCTTCCTACTTCTTAACTAGTGCCTGTATCAACTTTTCAAAATTTATCTGATTTATTTTTTTAGGGTATACACACATGAATGCTGTATTTTTCTGCATTAAACATACAAGAATATTAAAAAAACTACAAAGGCATAAAGAATGCATATAAAAATGACAAGGTCCTATTCATGTGGTATAAATTGATCCAATTTATATGAACTTCTCCTCAAGAGAACAGTCTACTTAACTGAGCAGGCTAATATAGAAGCCAAGTCTTAACACAGTGTGCCGGTTCGCATGACACGACAGTGCACCGTGTGTTAACCCACAGTGAGGCTGTGGTGCGTGTGGCCACCATTTTGCATATCCAACCTACACCTGGGGGCTGTCATGCCGTGTGAACCTGGCAAGCATTGGTTATGCAAGGGTTAAACAACATTTGCATAACCCTAGAACAGACCATGGGTTATACGAGGATTGTTTAACTCTTGTAGAACCCATGCTCACCCAGTTGGCATGACACGACAACCCCCCACTTTGGGTTGGATAGGCAAAGTGGTGCCTACAAGCACTGCAGCTCATCATGAGTTAAATAACCCACACCCAGCACCGTGTTGTGCAAACCAGGTCATTGTCAGTGTTCACAAGCAAGGCCAATGGGGACGTGAAATCTGCGTGTGTCTTCTGTGTGGATGTCTCCCCATTAGGACATGCACGTGACCTGTTATCCACACAAATCAGTGTAGGTTAATAGGCTTGGATGCTTCAGTAAATGACCAAAAAGGAGTTCACAGAAAGAAAGCTTCCTGCTCCTTCGAGATTTGAACCTTCTGAGGTTTTTAGTGTTTTATTAATAGGCTTCAATAAATCCACTTGCCACTCTCATCATGGTGAAAGTGGCACCTCTTACCAGTGCCACTTACCAAAGTGTGCCAAGCAGCCAGCCCTCCTCCCAACTTCGAAATTGGAGATGTGAGCAGGGATCCCCTGGGACAGTTGCTTAGTGATTCCCACCCTCTCCCCAGCTCCAAAGTTGGGAAGAAGGCTGGAGAGCCTTGGCCATGTAAAGCCAAATTGGCGCACACACACCCCACCAAGTTGGCCTTTCCTACTCTGGAGCAAGAAAGAGGGGTGGCACACTGGGCTCTGCTGCCTAAAGGTACTTTATGCATTTTTAGGAAGCAGAGTTCAACAGGGCACACTCTCTCACCCCACCTTTCTTTCAGGAAAGACTAGGGGGAGAGAGCATTAAGTTCTGCTGGCTAAAAAAGTCCAACAGGGCATGCTCCCTCCCCACACTTTTTCCACTGGGAAAGGTGGCAGGGGTGAGGGGTGGCAGCTACCATTTTTTGCTTGGCCAACGAGGTCAGCCAAAAATGTGGACCCGATTAAGAAATAGTAAATCAGTGACATGCACACAAAACAGATATATTCTCTCTGTCTGTCTGTCTGTCTCTCTCTCTCTCTCTCTCACACACACACACACACGTCGACTATAATCAAAATATAAGTAAAATTAATAAGTAATAAGTAAAATTAATTGGTACACATAAAATAAAACAGGTATCATACTAAAAAGTATTAATCTCCTACCCCCTTTACAAAAAACTAATGAAAGGTAGCCAGACTTTCAACATGATACATGGACTGTCTGCCTTCTCTCAACTCTATTTCAGGTTTTGTCATTTCTGCTACTTCTCATACTTTGGTTATCTGGTTAGCAAACTCCAAATTAAGTCATATTCAGTTTTATTCATGGGGCGAAAATGTCCCAATAGGACACAGAAGGTCAAGTGAAATCAAGACATACACACATTTGTCTGCTATAATAAAGATTTTTCCTCCATAAATACCACCAAATATGGACAAAATCTGCTTTAGGAAGACCACAACATTCATGCTGGTTAATTTGATATACAGTCATGCCTTGGATTGAGAGCATAATTCGTTCCGGAAACGTGCTTGTAATCCAAAACACTCTTATTTCAAAACGAAATCCCCCCAAAAAAATTTGTACAGAGATTTTTAATTTAAGCTGTACTACAGTACTTGTATTGCAAGACGTCGCTTGTATATCAAGTCAAAAAAAATTAAATAAATATTTAAAAATTTGCTTGTCTTGCAAAACGCTCTCAAACCAAGTTACTTGCAATCCAAGGTATTACTGTATCTTATAAAGTGCCAAGTAGATGTGGACATTTTCAGACAAGGAGAGGTAACATCCGGATTTAGAATATGGCACAGTATTAGCAATTGTAAATATAAATGCCATAACTCCCTATTAATGTCTAATCGGTTCTCTAAGAAATGGCCCCACAGCATTTGAACATTAACCTGAGCCAGTGTAGCATAAACATAAACCTGAGAGCCAGTGTAGCGTAAAGGTTAGTGTTGGGAGATCCGGGTTCTAATCTCCACTCGGCCATGAAGCTCACTGGGTGACTTTGGGACAGTCACGGACTCTCAGCCTAACCTACCTCACAGGGTTACTGTGAGGATAAGGTGGAGAGGAGGAGGATTATGTAAGACGCCTTGGGTTCCTTGCAGGAAAAAAGGCAGGATATAAATATAATACATAAACCTCTCCACATATAGCAACCTGAGTAGAGACTGGCAGCTATTGAGATTAGCTAACATTGACAACGTGGCTTTCACAGTAGTTGTGAAGCATCATACAATTTTAAGAATCTGGTCCCCATTCTTAAATATTTGAAGCATAAGACAAAACTGATATAGTGGCTGGGGTAGCTCAGTACTGGAAAATACTGGAGGTACCATGCTTATGCAGAAGGCTAGGTATGTCATATGAATGCCACACGCTGCTGCCTTTCTTCAGCTTTCCTTTCTTTGATTATAAATATGACAGACAACTGCAGAGTAAGACACTATTCAATAGTTTGAATACTCACCGGTTGAAATATTTTGAGTTTTTTCTTTCCACTTGGATTTGCAGCTTTTTCAATCCTACCCTTGATTCCTTGATCCTCAATAGACTTTTGCTCAACTGTTCCTATGCTTGTAAGCTCTGTGCCATCACCTGTTACCTGACCCAAAATGGTTTCTTGTTGGCCTGTTTCCGTAACTGTTTCATCCTGCACCTGCAGAATAGTGCAGTTTGGGCAGATATAGTCCTCCCCATTCCTTTCCAACAGTCGCCCACGAGCCTCTGAAATCCCCACGCAGTTCCCATGAAACCATTCCTCACATCTATCGCAACAGATCATAAACCTAAAAAGGAACATGTTCGCAAAAATATGTTAGTAACATCTATTACCTTAGACTTATACATGCAGCATGTCTGCAATCAAATTTACTTTATAAAATTAGTTATATCACGTTCTATTACCACCAAGGTAGAAGCTTCCATGTTTACACGAAATGAGACTAAAACTTACTTCCTCATTATCCAGTCGTCCTCTTACATGCCCCAAATGTCTCAGTAAATGTTGTCATTCCACATCACCCTCATCCTTTCAGATGACCCCTACTGCTGTGGGATACCACCAATATCTAACTGTCTTTCTTTGCCAGCTCTGTGTCCCTATAGCCTACATGGGAACGAGCCTCCCTATGACTGCCTTTTCCCTTCCTGAAGATCCAGGCAGCTACTTCGCTCTGACAGTTTTCATCATATGGACTTCTCTGCCCTGAACTGGAGTGTTTTGTTCCTCACAGGATACTGGGATATAACAGCAGTGGTAGATGGATATGAAAGTGTTGCAGAAGTGCCTTCTAGTGGCACAGCAGCAATTAAAATTCTGTGTTATTATTTTCATATCACATGTTAATCAACAAAAAGTTGTTTTAAACAGTTCCATATGCATATATTTTGCTCCTCATTAAGTTCACCTCCCTCCCTCTTCCCTCAACATTGTCTGTACAATGCCAAACCTCTGTAAAAATGCCTATATATTACAGACTTTGCCGCCAAGAGCACAAATCTGAAAACTGTATTTTTCATGTCTAATGGACAAATTCTCATTCATACTTGAACATTCAATTTTTTATAAGAGCCAAACTTCCTAAATAATGTTTTTATATGAACTTGTATAACTATTTCAGGAAATAGTTTGAGAATATTTTTGTAAAGAATACCTGTTGTTGTGAGGCTGTTGACAAATACAATACAGAGTACTAGGATCATAAACCTCAGACTCTGATTTGCTCTTTGTGGATTCTTCAGGTTCATCACTGGTCTGCAGAGTAGATTTTATTTCTTTCTTAACTTGAACTGCTTCAGTAATTTCCTTGGAGACAGTTACTTGATCTCCAATCTCTGTATTATCTCTGTGTTCTGGCTCTTGCTTTACAGCTATTTCATGCTTAATTTGGTTGCCTGCCTGGACATCAACTGTCTCAGTGGGGTTTTGTTCTTGATGTTTTTTTCTGAGGCGATTTTGTAACTCTTTCAATGTTAGTTCTGTAGGTTTCTCCTCAACACGTTTCTTTCTTAGACGGTTCTGTAGTTCTTTCAATGTTAACCCATCACTATCACTGTCAGATGTATCCTCCTCCCCCTCCTCCTCCTCCTCCTCATGTTCTTTAGTGGTTCTACTTTTCCGAGCTGATGGGCCCTTACTGTCCTTGGCCCGACACTTCTGAATTATGGTTTTTATATCTGGGATGCTTTCTACACTGCCTTCAGAAGCAGTTTCAATGTCAGTAACATGGCAGGATGCTGGCTCGCTGAAGTCCTCAAAAGCTGCAGGAAGATTCTTCCTTCCTCTGCGCCTTACTGTTGTAAGAAATTCTTCTACCCGTTCAGTGCGCTTGGGCTGTCGCCCACTACGCCTGAGAGCCAGGCTTTGCTGCTGTGGAGATGACTGTTCTGTGATGTCCATGTCAGCATCCCCTAAGCCTTCACGCTTTGCAATTGTAGTCCTCCGAAACCCCCACGTTTTTTTGAACTCCTTACTAGTGGGTTTAATAGCTTTTTGTTCATCCTCATTGCTTTGCTCACCTTTGTCATCCAAAGCTGATATTGAAGAGAAATGATTTAAATTTCTTTTTTTGCAGATTTTAAACATAAATTCTAATTTCCTTATCATGAACACACAGGAAGAAATGCGAAACATAGTATGTTAAGGTTTTGAACAGCAAAAAGAAAAAAAAAAACCCTACTTCCTCTTGAAATTCCTACCTATCTGAATATAAGGATATAATAGAACAAGGCATACTGCACATCTCCCACTTCACTTGGGAGTATATGATACTAATTACATCTTTTCTCTCTGCATCTGAAAGATGTGTTTCTGAGGTTCAGCAGCCCATCTCCGCCCCCTTTCCAGCTTTAGATTCTAAAGCAAAGAGGAACTGAGAGTGCAGTCACATTACCACTGTGATCATCAGCTCACAGTTATGGCAACTGCTGCCTGTCTTATTGACTGGGTTCAGACAACACGATAACCCATACTCAAGGGTTTCAGTATGGGTGGAGTGTGGGTTTTCATTGAACCATGGGTTGTTGTGTTGTCTGAACCCAGCCAAGGTAACAAACCATGAACTACCCACAGTTCACAACCCAACAACAAACCATGGGTTCTCTTCATGGGGTGTTCATGGTTAACAAGCCATGGCTTGTTAGAGCAGCTGGGTTCAGACAACATGATAACCTACGTTTCAACAACAATCCACACTCAACCCCTGAGTGTGGGTTATCATGTTGTCTGAACCCAGTCAATATGTAGAAGTCTGCTCAAGGGCTATGAACTCAGAGCTGCATATAGCCAGGTGTGTTCACCTTGACTAGCCATCCCCAGAGTGGTGCCTTCCAGATATTTTGGTCTATAACTCTCAGCCCCCTCACACCAGGAGTTGTAGTCTAAAACATTTGGAGGGCACCACATTAAGGAAAGCTAACCTAGACAAAGTTACTATTTGCTTTTTGTAACAGCAGTATACAAATTTGGATTCTTAAAAGTGAAGTTACTGAAGAAAACTGTTACAGTAGTATTATTTACAAGCAAGACCTGCAACAAAATGTTGCAGTGTGGAGTGTTTCTGTTCAAGGTTCCAGTCACTCAATTCCGTTATGCCCACTGTCCTTGATTTTCCATTTCCCCCACATTCCATGCCCATGCTCAGTCCTCAGTGGGCTGATTGACTGTTTTTAATTTACCCAATAACTAATGTTCTTTGGGCTGATTACATAAAGCTAAAAGAATAAACCCAATACAAAAAAAAACTCCAAACAGCACAGGAAAAGCAATGTCAAGCTATATAAAAAATAGCCATAAAAACTAAAATGCCTGGGAGAAAAAGAAGTTATTTGCCTAGCATCGCAGTGTAGGTGCTATACTTCATGGAGAGGGCATTCCATAAACAGGGCACCACAACTGAGGAGACCCTCTCCCTTATAGCCACCCACCTAACTTCCTTTGGCAAGGACACCCAGGGGAGGGCCTCCAAAGCTGATCTAATGGTCTGAGTAGGTACATATGGGAGGAAACATTATGTTAGATACTCTGGCCCCATGTCATTTAGGGTTTTAACACTCAACACCAACACTCTGAATTGAGCCCAGAAATGGACAGGAAGCCAGTGCAGTGGGGAAAGCACTGGTGTCACACGATCATATTTTCCAGTCCCAGTTTCTAGTCCACTAGCTCTATTTTGAACTAACTAAAGTTTCCAAGCCATTTTCAACTGTTTGGGGCTCCCCCCCTACACTTTTCCTGAAGATTTTTGTACTTCTATAAACCTTGGGGTTCACCCAAGTGTACCAATACCTTGTGTATGAGTGGTGCAGTTTTGGCTACATAAGCAATGGCACTAATAGCCAAAACACTGTAAATGGAGGGAATGATTAGAAGCTTTTATTAAATTATTCACAGCGCAATCCAATGTGGCTGCCCATAACCCTACGAACTCTTGAGGACTATGGGCATCCAATGGAGGGCAGAAGGAGAATGGAGGTGAAGGTCACCTCTACGCTCGTCCTGCCCTGCAAAAGACTTAGATGGCCAATTTCAGCCATCTAAGTCTTTTGCCCCGGCTCGTGAGAAGGGGCGGCTGAGGCGCTGCCAAGGTAGTACATATTGTGGCGGAGTCTTACTCCTCCCCTCCCCACCCACAAACCTCAGAGCCACAGCCAGCGAGGACAGAGTCCCAGCTCCCACCTTGGAGCATGCTGGCACCTACTCTGTCTAGCGGCCGTAGGATTGCGCCCTCACTTCCCTGAACAGCTCAGGACCAAGATACCTAGCTGACCGCCTTCCCCTAGATACACCCAGTCAACTTCTGAAGGGGCTTTATTGGTCATTCCACGACTAATAGAGTGTTGATAAGTAACAGCACATAAGCAGGCCTTGTTGTACCAGCACTCACCCTCAGGAACATCCTGACATGAGTTGTTTGACAGGCAGCAAATGTGTCAAGCTTTAAATGCCTCTTGAAGACGCATTTCTTTATCCAGGCTTTCCTTGACTTGTAATGGATTATGACACTGCTCCATTTTATTACTGTCTTGTTGTAATGTTTTTATGTATATATTTATTTTCTTGTTCTTTCATTGTTGGTATATTGGTTTTATACTGCATTGTACGTGTATTGTGAGCCACTTAGAGATCTTAGGATATCAAGTGGTATAAAAGTAGTATAAATAAAGTAAAATAGTTTACCAGGAGAAGAGTTTTCCATATTAGATTCAGACTCTAGTGCGACAGATTCCAAATTCTCTTCTTCCATACTAGTGATACTGTTCCCAAGTGTCACCTCTGAAACAGACCAAAAATATTAAAATAAATATAGATTTATCACACTGATCTACTATCAAATAATAATCAGTGAAAAGGCTTTGCCAATAACAACACAGATTTCTGTGCAAATATTAAATGGCTGACACTTTATCATGAATATTAAAAATCAGGCGCCAATACTTAAAGGACGGTCCAACAGTTATTACACGTTTTGACTGCTTTGTTATGCCTAATCTTATTGATAAACCACCATTTAGGGCATACCCTAATATTCCATATGTAGAAACAGAAGGATGTGTTACATCAAATATATCCTGAAAAGGACAACATACACAATTAAAGCATACACATACTGAAACCAGTGGAGGCTGGTGGCTCCAGTGTCAGTGGGGCGGTGTCTCCACTCCGGGTTGCAGTCTGAACTTTTAAGGAGCTATTCATGGCGCTGAACCTATTTTAGGGTTGGGCTTCAGCACCACGGTCAGCTCCTTAAAAGTTCAGAGTGCAACCCGGAGTGGATACACTGCCCCACTGACACTGGAGCCACCAGCTACCACTGACTGAAACACAGTCCCACATTTGCATTACCCCCCCCCCAATAAGTATCTTCCAGAAACATTCAAAATGAGTTAACAGTACTTGATATGCTGCAGCTTATCACAACATACTTCCACTGCTAATCCACCCCCCTCAAAGCTCTGCCTTCACTCCACATTGCCTAAGTACTTACTACTTCCCTACTTTGCCACTTTCTGTTCACTTCTGCTCTGTTACTGCATAGGCATACTTCTTGCTAGAAAAAATCTTCTAACAGGAAAAAAAAAAACCTAGAAGGACTAGACAGCAACTGTTTGACTTCCAATCTGCTTTCTACCTATGAACCCGGTTATGCTGCTCCCAATGGAGAGCTGTTATCACATACACTCTCCACCAGCACTGCAGCCTCCCACCCAGTGTCCACTCATTATGCATAAAGATTTGCCAGTAGATAATTATAAGCAGCTGCACAAACCTGTCTTTCTAGGCAGGTGCAAGTCAAGATACAATCCTAACTTGCTATCCATGCCCATTAGGATAGGGCATCCATGCTTGACTTGCTATCCATGCCCATTAGGATTTTTGACATTCGTTTAGTTTTCACCAGTCACCTCATACAGTACCAGAGAACACCTTCCGTTAAAAGACTTGAGGCAGCAAGACCTGGAAAGATTCCTGCCCAAGTTCTTGGAGAACTTGCTGTATTGGGCCCATGATTTTTGTCCTATACTACAGCATGAAAATGGGTCCAACAGCCCTACACAATCACACAAATTGGGAGTACCAAGCACTGGAAGTAGCAACCACATAAAATGGTGTGATAACATGGTGTTTCCATCATTTATTCTGCTCACAGCAAACCCATACGGTTTGGCTTTCACCTTTTCAAAACTTACCTACATAGTCCCTTGCTTTCAGAAGCAAACTGCATACATGTTATTTGACCAACAGCCGTATTCAGGTGTTCTCCCCCATCCGGCACAATTACCACTGCACAAGGGAGAGAGCAGGAACAAGCCTATGCCCCTCCCCAATGCCTTTGTTGCATTCCAGCAGCCCTCACATGTTGAGGCTTTATATCTGCAGCAGGAAACCTTGCCTACTTAAGTAGGCTCCCCATGTGACTTCAGACCCTGATCTCCTTTCTACATTACAATAGATTTTTTTGAAGAAAAAAGAGGTTGCAACACAACATTAACATCTTAACACAGCTGTTTACCTTTGAAGGCGGAAGATAGGTTAAGAGTACAGCAGATGAATCCCCTTTTTCAGAAAAAGCAACAGAAATAGAAGAGTGTCCAATATCCTCTAAATGCTTTTACCTGACACAGCATTAGAGGTTGCGGGGATTTTTTCTGCCTGTTGTTGACTCAAACCAAAGGAAGAATCACTGGAGGGCAGAAGTAAGTCAGAATCACTCAGCATAATCCCTACAGCACAGGCTGTTCTGGGGAAGTCAGAAGCACAATGTTCATCTTGATGCCATCCTGGAGACTCCGAAACTAGCAAAGCTCCACTTGATATGGCTGCCTGTTATAGGAAAATGTATTTATATGTTTGTTCAATTGAATTACCGGTACCTCTTAACCATTCAGGAGAATGGTTCTGTCAAAATTAACAGAAACTAAATTATTAAAACTACCATTAAGGTAATTTTAAAAGGGATAATTTCTTTACATTATAGGAAAGTGGAACTCATTAAGTATTAACAATTTCTATATGCTACACATGACAGCAACCTTCATACTGTGTCCCTTTGTCAATATTTTATAGGAACGGAATTGGGCACAGCTATCTTTTTAGATAAAAAACAGCTCCCAGACAATTTACCTGCTTTCAATTCCTTACACTAACTTGGATTTTCTTTAGAAGTTCTTGTGAAGGTCACAGAACAAATATTTGCAAAACAAAAGTATGCCTTACACATAACACTAACTCACATGCTCACCCTCCCATAAAATGTTGGCTATTCCTGTTTAATAGATGATTTTAAGATATTTTAAGAATATTTTAAAAGATCTTTAGAGATTAAAACAACAATCCCTTGTTTTGATTTGGCTGGATTCCTTACTTCTGAGCATTTCATTACTTGTTCTGCTGTCAGTTTTCTCTCTACCCATCACTAACCTGTTCTCTGTAGTCCCTAACAGACAAATCCTAACCACCACAAATCAAATGCCTGAAGATTCTACCCTATCTCATTTAAAGGGGCAGCAGTCGGAATGTTCTGTTAATTACATTTGTTAAGCACAGAAAACTAATCACATTAAAGAGAAGATTGTGTTTTAGTTAAATATTGCCAAATTGCTACTGAGCAACATCCCCAAGTTATTACACACAAGTGATATCTTAACAATCCACTCAAATGACTACATAAAAATCCATCAAATAATTCTGTATCTATTTGTATCCTCAAATATTTTACCAGATACAAAAAGCTTATTATCTAAAATGGGCATTTTAAGACAGAATTTATAATGATAGATAAAAGATAAATTATTTGTTAAATTAAATTATTTAA
Source organism: Shinisaurus crocodilurus (assembly GCA_021292165.1). NCBI lineage: Eukaryota > Metazoa > Chordata > Lepidosauria > Squamata > Shinisauridae > Shinisaurus > Shinisaurus crocodilurus. The sequence continues at coordinate 334,796 of JAHFWL010000075.1, read as the reverse complement.
GATGTATCCTTCTCAGCTAAATAGGGCATTGGTGGTCGCAGCAATCCTCCTTGAATTGAATGATTCTCTTTAGCAATATTAAAATTCAGCACTGCATATGGATAATGCGGGTAAACATTTATGCTGGAAAAGTTTTCTAAATACTATGCAGATAAAGTCAACGGTGAAAAGACAGGATGGCCTTGTGAGTCCTGTAACATTGAGGTATTTGATACCTTCACTAAACTGCCTTGTGCTTCATGGCTTGAAGCAGTAGCTACATCCCAGGAATCAGAGCTTGATGGCTGAAGAAATTCTGAGTTTAAAGAGCTTCCTTCCACGATGCTGCTTTGTAATAAGCTCTCAATCTCCCTGTTAAGAATCTCCAACTCATCACACATCATGCAATTTTAAAAGATCTGCCAGAAGGAAGAGGGAAGAAGAGAGGGAAATCGGCTAATGACTATCTCCTTTCATTCTAAAGCAAAACCAAAAGCCAAATCAGCAGCTCATCTTTCTAAATACTGATACTAATATTAAAAGTCATATTCCATCAGTTAGATAGATCCCAGAAGAACATGGACCATTTATGCCAAGGAACATGCACATTTTACACTCAAACTCCTAATCTGCTCAATCTCAAGAAAAAGTAGTCAGACATTACTCTGTCATCAAGAGCAGTCAGCATACAATTAGATTACTTGCTTCTGCTTGAAATTCTCCACTATACTAGAGAATAGACTGTAATTTTAGCCTACCGTAAAACAAGTTAATATATTACAAATTAAATTCAATTGGCCTGATCCAGTTGAGCAGTCACAGCTACCACATGAGGAGGAGGTGTCCGCATGGCTCACAGCCCCCTTTTCCCATCTCCCCACCAAAGCAACAGCACAGGCAGCACACAAAAGGTACTGCAGGGAAAGGTGAAGTTTATATGCCCCCCCCCCCCACTTCCCATCAAGTTATACACTTTCAGAACATGAGCAACTTACAGGGGGAAGAGACAGGACTGGATAAGGATAGGAGAGGCACACACATTCTTTCCATTCCCTGCAATGCTCCATGGCATTGCCTGTGCTAGAGCTTCTATTTATTTATTTATTATATTTATACCTCGCCTTTTTTCCTGCAAGGAACCCAGGGTGGCTTACAGAATCCTCCTCCTCTCCACTTTATCCTCACAACAACCCTGTGAGGTAGGTTAGGCTGAGAGTCAGTGACTGGCCCAAAGTAACCCAGTGAGCTTTATGGCTGAGCGGGAACTAGAACCCAGATCTCCTGAGTCCCAGTCCAACACTCTCACCACTCATCAGGCGATCACTCGTGACCGAGTAAGATTGTCTTCCGGGATAAAAGGAGGAGATTCTAAAGAAGATTGTGTAGACTCTAGCGATGGGTCCGTAAGTGACTGTGGAGGCCAATTCTAGATCCACACAGCTTCCCACAGTGAGGACACAGGTTACCAGATAGAAGATGGTCCTGTAAAGGATTCATTTGACGTGCTTTTCGCTTAGCACGTTTCTCCCTTTCACCTTGCACTCGGGCTTCTTCAAAGTCCATGGAACCTTTGTGAAAGGCCAACCTCCATTTAGATCGTTCATGGGCCAGAGCTTCCCAGTTTTCGATGTTTATATTGCATTTTTTTAGATTTGCCTTATGAACATCTTTAAACCTCTTATATTGACCACCGATATTCCGCTTTCCATCCTTGAGTTGGGAGTAAAGTAACTGCTTTGGGAGACGGCAGTCAGGCATTCGAACAACGTGACCGGTCCACTGAAGTTGGCGTTGAAGGATCATTTTTTCAATGCTAGTAGTCTTTGCTTCTTCCAGTACACTGACATTTGTTCGCCTATCTTCCCAAGTAATTTGCAGGATTTTCCGGAGGCAACGTTGATGAAACCTTTCAAGGAGGTGGAAGTGACGTTTATAGATAGTCCATGTTTCGCAGGCATACAATAAAGTTGGTAATACAATTGCTTCATAAACCAGTGTTTTGGTCTTCTTACAAATATCCCGATCCTCGAACACTCTATGTTTCATTCGAGAAAATGCGGCACTTGCGGAGCTCAGACGATGCTGGATTTCACTGTCGATGTTAGCTGTAACAGAAAGATAGCTGCCAAGATAGAGAAAATGATCGACATTTTCCAGTATTGTCCCGCCAAGCTGGATAGATGGCATCACCAAAGGATTGGCTTGCACTTGCTGATGAAGCACTTTGGTTTTTTTGATGTTAAGTGAGAGACCAAGTTTTTCGTATGCTTCTGCAAAAGCATTTAGGATAGTTTGGAGATCATCCTCTGAATGTGCGGAGACCACATTATCATCAGCATACTGAAGTTCCCACTGGACAATAAAGAAAACAAGCCTATAAACTCCTTGATGTAAAGGTACTGTAGCCATGACTTGGGTCACATGACACAATAAATAAGCCATGTTGGGTTGTCACCATGGGTTGTTTCATCTGAACCCAGAATGATTTTTTCATTGTGGATTGTTTCCAGGATGATTTGCTGTGACATCCAAACCTGGCAGGGCAACTTCATTGTGGGTTGTTGGGAATAGCCAGAGAGCCACCCAGCAAAAGCGGTGAAAACACCTGCCATTCCTCATGATCTTGCTAGTGCCGCTGCCATCCTCCCTCATCCCTTGTCAATGCCCTCCACCTGTGCTCCTAAAAATCGAGAAAAAAGGACACCGAACTGACCGAAGAGTGTCCCAATCCCAAACACATTCACAACCATTAAAAAAAAAAGTCTTGAGCAAGTGCACACATTCGAAACTCTGCTGCTATAAAATCTGCATAATTTCCACCTCTGCTTTATGGCTCTGCAATGAAATATGCATATTTTCCAATCCCACTCACTGCTCCACCTTGAAATGTGCATATCTTTACCAATCACTGTCACTGCTCTGTACCCTAGACGCATATCTGACAGCTAACAAGAGAAGCCAGTGGAGGAAAGCTACAAGAAGGGGGGAGCGGGGGAAGCCAAAAGTGGCTGGCAGCTGCAGGAGAAGGAGCTTCTCGGGTGGGTGTAATTACTTTGGTAGTATGGGAAACAGCCTTTTTTTTTTTTTTTACCGAGTTTGCTAGCAGGGCAAGCACTGAAGTAGAAGATGAAATCGACATGCACATTGACAAGAGGGGGAGTATCAATCTGCTGGGCTAAGTAACAGACAAGCAGTCTTGCGCTCCTGCACACTTGTGCAAGACCCCAAATGTGTTTTGTTTACCGTATTTTTCGGAAAACACATTGACAACGTGGCAACAACTTTTTAAGGGCTCATAAAATTATATGCATTTGGCAATCTGATGCTGGAGGGGGCAATTTCCCTCTGAGCCAGCAACTCCAGCAGACCAATTGCAAAAACTGTGCTGACAAGGATATCTGCTGCAAAGGCACATGGGATACATGCCCAAAGCAGGCAGGAGAACTGAGGAGGAAACAAGTCACAACAAGCTGCAGCAGTGCCCAATCATCTGTCTGGAGTAATGAGCAAACCACCAACCCACCATAGCTTATTCTCAGGTGGCTTTGCATGACATGCGAACTTGCCCCATGTGTGAAACAAGAACAGAGAATTCCTTCAGTGTAGCATAGCAATATGTTTTAAATATTGATAGCTAAAAAAACTACTCACTTATAAAATTAGTAATCTCACCTCAAACTGTAGATACAGACAAACAAGAACACTGTAAAATAGATTATTTTGGGTTGAATCAGGCTCAGCAGCTTACAGGCAGCCAGTGCAAGCAGGCCAGAAAAGGAGAATCCCCAAGCTATGAACCTGCTCCTTCAAGGGGAGTGCAATGCCATCCAGAACAGGTTGAACACCCTCCATCCAGTCAGAGGAACCCCCCACTAACAGCATCTCAGTCTTGTCTGGATTGAGTTTCAGTTTGTTAGCCCTCATCCAATCTATTGTCGCAGACAGGCACCGGTTCAGCACATCCACAGCCCCACCTGCTGAAGATGAAAAGGTGAAATAGAGCTGCGTGTCATCAGTGTACTGATGGAAACACACTCCAAAACTCCAGATGATCCCAACTGTTTCATGTATATGTTGAATAGCATGGGGGATAAGACTGACCCCTGTGGAACCCCATACTGGAGAGTCCATGGGGCCAAGAAGTATACCCCAAGCACCACCTTCTGGAGTCGACTATCCAAGCAGAAGCTACAATGCAGGCCCCCCCACTGCAGCTGTCCCAGAAGGATACCATGGTCGATGGTATCGAAAGCCACCGAGAGATCCAAGAGTATCAACAGGGGCACACTCCCCCTGTCTCTCTCCCAACATAGGTCACCACACAGGGTGACCAAAGCTGTTTCTGTGCCAAAACCAGGCCTGAACTCCAACTGAAATCGATCCAGATCATCAGTCTCATCCAAGAGCGCTTGGAGCTGGTTGGCCACCACCCGCTCAAGGACCTTGCCCAGGAAAGGAACATTTGCTACTGGCCTAAAGTTATTAAGATCTTCTGGGTCCAGGGAAGGTTTCTTCCAACAGCTGATCAGGTTCCCCATAGCTTGTTCTCCCCCTCAGTCCTCCAGCCAGTATCCCAGTGTCCTTTGCAGCAGAACCCATCTTATCCCCCCTTCATGCTCCAATCACTACCACTTTTCGTTCACCGTTTTTCTCTCTTTTTGGAGCCTCAAAAATGCACAGGTGGGGGTCATATTTTTTTTCTTCAGCCCCAGAAAATTGCACAGTTGTGGTTGTTGTTGTGGTTGTCAATCTTTCACAAGCGTGCTCTTATGGCTGTCCGATATGTGGTCTTTCTTGGTCAATTTCCTTGTATGTTTCAGCTGTCAAAGGGAACAGCAAAATGGAGTTGGTAACATACATGGAAATTGATAAGGAGAGACTGCATATAGGCTAATTTGCACACAGTTCCCAGGGATCAACTGCAGTTGTCAACTGAAAAGCACCAAAAGGGGGGCGGGAAGCAGCACGAGTAGGTGCACCAAAAAGAGTTGGGGACAATATCACCCCCTAAAGCAGTGCTCTCCAACCTTGGGTCCCCAGATGATTTTGGCCTACAACTCCCAGCATGCCCCAGCCAGCGTAGCAGGGGTTTTTGCTGCTCTTGCTGAGCGGCTCATTAGCCAATCCCCACAACCCACAATGTAATTGCTCTCCTGGGTTCGGATAATACAGTAACGCATCGTGGATCGAACAACCCCTAGAACAGTGATGGCGAACCTATGGCACGCGTGCCACAGGTGGCACGTGTGGACCACTCTGCTGACACGCGAGCCATAGGTCACCAGGAGAGTCACCATGCTGCGCGCCCGTCGCGTCATGTCTGGCGTGCTGGATCCCCGCGCTCTGTTTTTGGCAGGGGGGGGGAACCAGGGCAACAGGGCTGTTTAAGCCCTGTTGCCCTGGTTCCCCCCCCGCCAAAAACAGAGCGCGGGGATCCAGCGTGCAGCACATGATGCGACGGGCAGCGACGGCGGGTCCAGAGGCAGCGGCGGTGGCTTGAGCGGCGCGGAGAACACTCCGCGCCGCTCAGAAGAGCGACAGGTGGCGGCGGCGGCAGCTTGAGCGATGTGGAGAACGCTCCGCGCCACTCAGAAGAGTGATGGGCAGCGGCAGCTGCAGCAGTTCGGGTTCCGCTTCGGGGCAGCGACGGAGGCCGGGCTGGAGCCGGTGGCGCTGGGCGAGCCCGAGCTAATCCGCCGCGTGAGCTGGAACTTCGTCGCGATCGTGCCCACCGGTGAGCGAGCCTGTCCAGCCATCCCCGTCCCGGCGGGCTTCATTCGGGTCTTTCACCCAGCGAGGCGGCGGCCAGTTGTCAGCCCTGGGAGACACCAGCCTCTCTTTGAGCTGCCAGCCGTGACTACAGTGGCAGCGGTTGGTGCCTGAACGGGGCGGGGGCTCGGGCTGGTTTCCTGCAGTTTGCCCCGCCGAAGGCTGTGTTTGGGACCGGGGGCTCTCCCGCCCGCTCACCCGCCCCTGCTCTCCTCTCCCTCCACAGGCTGTTTGTATCATTGAAAGCCCTGTTTCAATGAAAAAAACTGTATCATTGAAAGCCCTGTTTATTTATTTTATTTATTATATTTATACCCCACCTTTTTTCCTGCAAGGAACCCAAGGCGGCTTACATAATCCTCCTCCTCCTCCTCCTCCTCTCCATTTTACCCTCACAACAACCCTGTGAGTTAGGTTAGGCTGTGAGGTAGGCTAGGTTAGGTTAGGTAGGTTAGGCTGAGAGTCAGTGACTGACCCAAAGTTATTGTGTTATTGTGTTTTTCTTTTAAGACAAAAGATGTTAATTAGTTCAGACAACTGTATGAGTTGTTTTTACTAAACTAAAACCCCAGTATTCAGGTTTAATTGCAGTGTTGGCACTTTGAAATAAATAAGTTGGTTTTGTGTTGCAGTTTGGGCACTCGGGCTCAAAAAGGTTTGCCATCACTGCCCTGGAACAAGGCATGGGTTGTCAGGATGGCTTGTTCCTGGAAAGTAACCCTCCCTGCAGGAAACGGTCTGGGTTCAGATGACACGACAACCCATCATGGCTAATTACCCACGATCAGTTGTTATTTATATGAAAGCAAAGGCCTATCAGCAAAGTTTAAATTTTAAGCCAGGAGTAGGGAATGTGTGGCCCTCTAGATGTTGGACTGCAACTACCATCAGCCCTAGGAAGCATAGCCAATGGTGAAGGATGCTGGGTGTTTCAGTCTAACAACATCTGGAGGGCCACATGTTCCCCACCCCCGTTTGAAGCGTTTGGGCAGAAGCTCTTCATTTTAATATTTAATTGTTGTAAACCGCGCAGAGAGCTTCAGCTATTGGGTGGTACAGAAATGTAATAAATAAATAAATAATAAATAAATAAACATATTTCTGTACAGTAACTAAATGCTCATTAACAATACCTACACAGAATGCTCCAAAACCGTATCTAAAAATTTAAATCTATGTCTTAAATTTTAAAAATGCATGTTATCAAAAATTTTAACAGACTAACAGTCTTAGTAGCATTACTGTTCTGAAATTATACCTGAGTTATGTGTCCATAATCTTTCCATTCCTTGTTCTATGTGTGCCTATTTTTTAATATATCGTATTTGTAAAGGCAGGCCATCATATGCCATTCCAAAAGCATCAAAAATTCAGCTACTCGTGTTCATTCTAAACCAAACCAAAGTGGGGGGGGGGGGGATCTCTTCCAAAAGCCAATCTCTTTTGAAGCCAAGACTTCGCAGCAGTAAGGTGTCCTGATTATAGAAGTTCACATATACATGGTGGGTGGGTGTATCTTGGATTTGAATCTGGTGGATACAGCAATATGCATGCCACTAGGGTTCCCAGTATATACCTTTTTACACAGAAGAACTCTATAGAGAAGGTGGATTGTAGCCCTACATCCAAGCACCGGCTATCAGTTAGACCTGATAAGGCAAGTAAACATGTTTACAGAGCCCTTTTCAAAGCTTTGTGCATTGGGGGCAGGGCTTATGGACATGCCCTCATCACCCACCCCACTTTAGCCCTACACATACCTGACCACACACTCTTTCCAATATGCAGCAAGCTAAATTATACCTACACACATTCTATCCTTCATATTTCAGTCACATCTCCTGACTTCTTTAATGTCTACAGGAAAATGTTAACCAACCTGAAATACTTTTCTAATTCTCACTGCTAACATCATCAATATTATTTGCTATGTTTACAGATACATTAATTAGAAACAGACAGTCTCCTAAGAGTTAGGTGTGTGTTTGTGTGTGTGCGTGCGCTCACACACACACACACACACAGTTCTGCATGTGAATCCAACTGCCTTTCCTGAGTGCAGTTGAGTTCTGAAGACCCCCTGAGTTCCACAGTCTGGTGGCATGGGAGCCCTTGTCTAAAGTTAGACCTGAAGTCTTGCTGCACATTATAGAATTCCCTATATGGCACTTGGATTCTGACGATTGTATACACAGTCTATGCCAGTGTTCTCCAACCTTGGGTCCCCAGACGTTTTTGGCCTACAACTCCCAGCATGCCCCAGGCAGCCAAGGTTGGAGAACACTGGTCTATGCAATCAGGATTTGCAAGCTTCAAAGAGCTATTAAGCAATTAAATCAAATGGGGATGGATGGATTTATTTCAGTGTGTTTTAAAGCTAAACCAGAGGTTGCAATGGTTGCAGTACCAGATTCAAAACTTAAGTTAGCACCTTAAGTAACGAGTGGTCCAGGCTGTGATAGAACCACTGGGAGCAAGTTATAAAAGATTGTGCAAAAGGGGAGTAGCAGCCTTGGTCAACCCAGTTCAACCCTTCTGCTGCAGCTGGCAAGCAATAAAAGATTTTAAAATACATGGGGTGACTTATAATCGTTGGTTTTAAATTTACTGTCAACAAATAACTAAACCATTGATTTTAGTTATCTATGTATAGTTCACATTTTTCTTGTAATGAATAAAATGTGATAAACTGTCTTTCCCACAAACAAGGTCACCAAGGCTGCTTACAACATAAAATGTAAGGATACTAAATTCAGGATACTAAAACTAAAAAGGTTCCATAACAATGCCAACATACTGGTTTGCAAAGTATTACAAAACTTTTGATCATGATCTATGGTATGTACTACAACATTAGTACTGAATTCTCTCCAATTAGTTTCAGTTGATGTGGACAAGAGATAGGTATTCTCACTGATTGTGCCAAAATTGTGGAAATCTTTTTGCCAGGTAGGGCTGTTGACCCTCTCTCATTATGTTCCCTCAAGACGGTAAAAAATTTTTTTTGCAGGATTTTGTTTTACTTGATAATTTCCTATCCCATGTGTCTTTGCTATCTGCTGAACCTAGCTTTTTATCATACTGATATTTTCATGGAAGGATTTTTATAATTGGTCTTAAAAGCCACCCTGAATAGTGTGCAAGCACTCGAAGAGTGGGATATAAATCCTTGTATTAAATAAGAAGAAAGGGCTGGTGCTTATTGGACAAAACACCTTCTACCACAAGATAGAAAGTAAATATCATGCTTTTTTGTTCACATGGTCTTAACATAAATTTGAGAAACAAAGCCTTGGATCCAACAGTGTCGTTCCACCAGTGGGACAGAAACCACTGGTGGAACAGGTATCGCTTCCCCCCTGCAGCCCCCCAAAGTCTGCTCCAGAGGGTCCTCCAAGCCTTCAGAGCAGATGTGGGGGCTGGCAGGGGACTTCACAGGAAGAGAGGGTGGGGAAGTCCACTCACACAATGTTGTATTTTAGCCAAAGGGTTGTAATTAGCAGATACTACTTGTGGATCAAGTTCCCTTTCCTTCCTGTATAGCTGGAGTTGTGTGCTCATATGGGGGGGACGACGACGAGGGGAAGGGAAACCCCTGTGGGACAAGCAGAAGTCCATGTGTAATGCTGGATTTAGCTCAAACACATTGCAGAGCTCAGTTAGTAAGACAGCATAAATATAGGAGCAGAAGGTCACCCAGGTGGGCTTAGTGGTGATCCTCTTGAGATACAGCATGGCACCTCCTGGATCCTAACACCTATGATGACTGTAAGCAGCACCAAGTCCATAATAAAAAATACACTGATGTCAGGTCGCATGTTTCCTCACTTCACCAGTTTCTTCTTTTGGTTAAAAAAGATTTCCAACTTCTTATATTTTATAGAGGGCCATGAATTAAGATGAAGATAATTGTACGTTTTTCCATATTTGTATTAAATGCTGATTTCATTTTAAACCTATTTAAATTTTAGAGTTAATTATAGTTGAAATTTGTAAAATCTTATTTTTGGCGTTATGTTTAAAATCATTTTTTAATCCTGTAAAATGTATATGAAGTATTTGAAGTGTGCATTTTTCAGAAAGTGAAATACACCATGGCTGAGACCCAAGTTACTTTAGGCATATCCAACCACAGAACTTTTAAAATAGAATTAAAAAAAACACACACGAACAAACCCCTTGGTTTTAGCAGTGGTTTCCCATATGGCACTGAATGTGTGCATGTTCAAGAAACACAAGACCAAAAGCTTGGGCAGATGGATCTACCGTAGTTGCAATTTGGAATTTGGACATTTTACATCAAAATTGTTAATCTTTTTGAAAATAATGAGACAGAAATATTAGATTGTTCTATATGACTATTGTAAATCTATCAATGTAAAAAGGGAGAAAGGAGAATAATGTTAAACAGCAACATCATCTTATTGCCTAGCACTTGATACTAGCATCACCATCAAAATGTATCATGTTACCATATAATTATAATCTTAGACTTAATCCAGTATTCATAACACCTTTGAAGAAAATAGTTAAAGTACATACTAACTATTTCATATAACAAACATCACAAATCTATCAGGTAAGATTATTTGCTATTCTACTACATCCAGCCTGGCTATGCTACATAAAGCAGTAAACATCCTAAAGTTTTCAAAACCTACTGTATTTGTTTTCCTGGATTTACAAAGAGTATTTCAAAAGAAAGCAACTGCCAGAGTAAGCCAAGCATTTCAAATGGCAACTCTATGGTAACTGACTTATCAACTTGAAATTATAACTTAATCATGTTGATAATCAACTGCAACTTCTTATTTATTTATTACATTTCTATCCCGCCTTTTTTCCTGCAAGGAACCCAAGGCAGCTTACATAATCCTCCTCCTCTCCATTTTATCCTCACAACAACCCTGTGAGGTAGGTTAGGCTGAGAGTCAGTGACTGGCCCAAAGTCACCCAGTGAGCTTCGTGGCCGAGTGGGGACTAGAACCCTGATCTCAGTCCCAGTCCAACAATCTAACCACTATGAAAGCCAATGTAAGAAAGCTGTAGCAAGCAATGAAAATGTTACTTTAATTAAATTAAATTATGTAAACTACTCCAATAGCTCAATTTTTAATATTCTGTCTCTGATACAATACTCTTAACAGTCATCAATGCCCCATCACATGTCTGAGTAGCTTTTCTCTTATGATGTCTCACAAACATATTAGAAATACCTGTAATTTGTGTGTGTTTCCTGAGTTACTGTTTAAAATTCTTCCGAATATTAGCAAGGTATCTATTACCTATACGAAACGCTCTATAGGTATACACACATGCAGTATAAAAGTATAGGTCTAGTGTATGGCTTGTTGTGATTTGCTCCCAATTTGCAATTTGTTAAAGGAATTCCAAATGCCGGAGGACCACAAATGTTGGCTTAGATTTCACAGATCATAGAGTTGGAAGGAGCCTACAAGGCTATCGAGTCCAACCCCCTGCTCAATGCAGGAAACTAGAGGAGGGGTCTCCCATCCAAGTAACAACCAGGCTTGACCCTGCTTAGCCACCATAAGCCTTGGTGGCCAACCCAAAAATGGTGGTCACCAGGACCATACCTGACTTCACAATGTTCAGCGAGAGGGCAGAGACAATTCCGGGCTGTTTGCACGAACACTCTAAGCTTGGAGCTTTAGAGGGGGCACTTGCAATACCAAAGCAAGCTTCCACATACACATATCAAATTCCAAGCTAGAAAATGGAAGCTCATTTTGGCTCTGCACTAGCTGAGCTGTCTAAGTGTTCAGCCTGTACAGAGCCAAGCTGGCAAGCTTTTGCCTCCTCACTCCACCCTGGAGTTGGGGGTCAGGGGGTGCCACTACCAAAACCAGAGGTATGGAGGGGGTGGCGAAAGCCTTCCATAGCTCTGCACTGGCCAGCTACTTGGAGCACCCAGCCAGCAGAAAACCAAGCCAACACACCACAACTTCCCCACATGCAGCTCAGGGTGTTGGAGGTTTGACTTGGCTCTGCACTGGCTGGATTGTGCCAATCCAACATGCCTCCATTTCAGAGCTGGATGGGAACGGTGGATGCAGGCTTTGGCAGGGAACAATGGTAGGGGGCTTGACCAGCACAGAGCAAAGGCAAACCCCACCCACACGCCTCTAGCTTCAAGCTGGAAGTGCAGGCATGTCAGCTTAGCTCTGCACTGGCCAGATGTTCTGAGAACGACTGATTTTTTAATTTTATTTTTGCACTTTGAATTGGCCTTTATTAAAGAAAAGGAGAATAGGTGGAGAGACATCAGTCAACAAATTCCACATATAAGGCTACTTAAAGAATTCCGTTCTTCCTGCCAACAACCTATGTGGATTTTAACAGAACAGTATTTAGGATGAGACAGTTTTTCTTAACATGCAAGTAGTATAGGGATTCACCTGCAATTCAGCATCTAGTTTAGCATGCTTATTCCTTTTGAAATTAATCGGATTAAACATACAAAACTGACTGGGTCATTCTAAGCAGCTTGTCTGTAGTTTAGATATCTGGATATGACAATTTATCAGTGTTAGGGATATTCTCCAAAACACCTGAGAGTTTGGCTTTATGACTACATTCACTAGAAAGTGGCTGTCAGACAATAATTATGGCCCCTTGTTTTATCTGCAAAATGTAAGAGACAGCAAATGAGCAAATAACATTCAACAGAAGCAAAGATGTGGTAATTTTGCTTGAAAACAAGGCACGCTTGGACCACACTCTTGTTTTCAAGCAAAATCACACTCCCTAAAACCTCCTGTGAGCATGATCTTGCTAACAAAGAAGATGCACACACTCCCTACATGCCTTGTTTTCAAGCAAAATCACTGCTTCTTTGCTGCCACAGCAATTTCTGCAACAAATTCAGCAGTGGATAGGGCTGTAGTCCCCAGTGGTTCTAGGGGAACAATGTGCCCCCCCCCAATGGATGGACATTGCCCACCCCAACTTACACACACTTTTTCTCAACAACTCCTTGTTTGCTCTGGCAGAGTATGCTTGCTTTTTTCCTGAGAGCTCCCAAAGAAAAATAGATACTACCAGAGCAAATTAGACCGTTACAAAAGGAGGGGGGCATGCTAGAGAATGCCAAAGGATGCTACCAGCCAAGACTGTGCATAGCAGTGCCAGGTGCCTTTTGGCCAGGGGTGCAAAGCATAGCACGGAATATTAAAAAAAAAAATCACCCCCATCTCTAAAATATCCATAGTTGACAATAAAATTAAATTATTTCAGAAAGGTGTTTGGCAGTATTTCAACTGGCTGTGTACAACAATTACAGAGGTAAACAATGCAGCACATTTAGCCTAGACTTCCATTTCCAAACTGCCCCCAAGGACCACTGAGCTATACTGATCTACCTTATACAGCTAGTTCAGCGCTGTTAAACCTGACTTGTAGAAAAATCACAACAAACTCTGCTCTCCAAGATGGGGTCTACCCAATTCGGATACATGCAATTCCTTAACTGAAGCCTGACAGGTTACACAGTCACAGAGGTGGAAGGGTCCAAAAGGATATCTCATACAACTCCTTGCCATAATGCAGGACCATCCACACATCAAATAATGCAATCCAGATCATAGCATGTCACAGAGACTACATGCACTTCAGAGAAGACGAGTACAGAGGTTTTTCTGTTTTGTTTTTAAGGCTGTAAATAAGCAGGGTTCATATAGGCAAAGCAAGCTATCGCCCCTTCATATATCAAAAACACTATTGCATTAAGAGCCTCACATTTCCTCAGCTTTATTTAACTTCCTCTTTGTGGTGAATTATTCTTTGTATTCCAGTTCATACATCTTGTAGCTTTTGCTATCGTGCAACTTCTATGAAAAAATCTTTTTTCTCTCAGTTAAAATACCAGTTCAGCTATTTCTTCATATGTTCTCATACAGTTTAGTTCAATATATGAACTATTTATTCCTGTGGAGTATGTACCCAGTATACATAATTTTTTGCTTCTTTGCAAAGGTAAGCTGCACCAGTACTTTTTGTTGCAAGCAGAATATATTAGTGACAATTTCCTGATGGAATTATCCCATCCTTTAGATTTAACTGAACTAATTTTTACATCAGCCAGCCTGACAACATGCTGGCATTAAAGGAATATGCCTTATACATTACTTTGTATTTGCTACTTTATTCTAGCCCAGTTCAATTACTGCTTTTGGTTATGCATACATGCAGTGCTTCAGAGCTAACACAAATATCATCAAGCAGTATGAACATTGCAATATGAATGAAGACACTGGGTCACCATAACACACTTCTTTGAATGATCTTCAGTGTGAATCTCCATATTCTTGAGATGAAACTGTACATGCTAGGCACAATTCACCTGGAAGGTCCCCTCCACCAAACACTCTGAAGTGAATGTATTCATGTATAACTTTCACTATTTTCAACTAAACTGACACAGTATTTATTATTTATTTTATTTATTTATTATATTTATACCCCGCCTTTTTTCCTGAAAGGAACCCAAGACGTCTTACAGAATCCTCCTCCTCCTCTCCATTTTATCCTCACAACAATCCTGTGAGGCAGGTTAGGCTGAGAGTCAGTGACTGGCCCAAAGTCACCCAGTGAGTTTCATGCCGAGCGGGGACTAGAACCCAGATCTCCAGAGTCCCAGTCCAACACCCTCACCAGTATGCTACACTGGCTCTCCAATAGGTCTTTCCAGAGACTTGTGTCACTTTGGGTTTCCCTTCTCTATTTACACCAATAAACATAAGCTATATAAAAACACTCCTTTCAGCAGTATAGCAAGATTAGTTTGCTACTTGTAATGGAAGGTATTAAGAACACAATTTTATGGTCTACTCTATGATATTCACTATGACTATATTTAATTCAGTTTAATGTATCTCTAACCTTAGTGAAATTTGACAAAAACACTGTACAACTTCCACATCTCATTCCTCCTTTTATTCTTCCTTCTCCATTGCCTCTGTAATGGTTGCAGAAGTTTTATGTGGATTTTTAAAAAAATAACGCTTTGCCTGACCCCAGCCGTGTTCTGCCAGCACAAGCCCTAATAAAGTAACAGGAGCCTAAACCAATGGAGCATCTTGATTGTAAGGCTGTACTCCTATTAACCCAAATATTTAGCTATCTTATGATTTTATTTCCTTCCTCCAACTCTTCCAGTGCTAACTTTAAATGACTTGGTGATAACTAACAATTGAATTTAAGCCAATTACTTGTACATGTTATCGGAAATCAAATTTATTTAAAGTCAACCCTCTTAGGATTGGGCTCCAAATAAATTGTGCTTTGTAAAACAAGATAAACAGAGTGCCTTTGCTTGTCACTTAAACTGATTAAGGTGGTGGCACTTCTTCAGGAAACTTCCTGATAAAGTCTATATATTCTAGAAGATAATTATGCTTTATTTCATACTAAATTGTCACTATGTGAAAGCTTCTCAAATACAGTCACAGTCTTTTGATACAGCCACCAAGGCACCATTCTGCACCAATGACTTGTATGGGACACATGACTCTGATACGTGACCACCATGCATGCTCTGCAGCCTCACCTGCAGACCAAGATTTCCCATATAAATGCCTTTACATTTCTGCTTTTTCAGTTACAAAATCTGTATTCTATTTTAGATAGCTCTCAGACATCCTCTAGTCACCTGTACTGTTGTAAGAAATGGGGCAGGTCCTGCCATGCAACCACATGACATGACATGCTTCATGTACCACTATGGGTGGGGGAATCAATGAAGGTAGGAATTTGTGCCTGAATAGTGCAGCAAGTCTTTTTAATGCTTCAGTCAGCAAAAAGTTCCAGCAAAAGAAGGTTTCTTGCGATAGGAGTGCACAATGGAGACATATGGTGACTTTATAATATCTATACAAATACACACAATGATCATGAAGCAAACAAGCAACTGCTAGATGGTACTAATGCAGCTCAATTACGGTATTTAAACAACATGCCTTTCAAGCCACTAACCCTGGGATCCCCAACACAGTGCCCACAGACACTTCTTCCAGTGCCCAAGGCTCCTACCCCTATAAAACTAAAAAAAATAACCACCTTGTTTCATATATATCGTTTAGCCTGGTGGCTGGACTCATTGCAAGAAACACAAGCTTCCAGCCCACCACTTTACTTCCCCAGAGCCATTCTTACAAAATGAAGATGGTGGTGCAGTACTTCACTTTGCAATGTGCCCTGGCCACCCAGTAAAAATGTACCGGGGGGGGGGGGGGGGGAGACTTTGCAGCTGCTGCCTAAGCTGTGGGCAGGGAGAGAAGGGAAGGACATGTATACAGTAATATCTTGGATTGCAAGTAACTTGGTTTGAGAGCGTTTTGCAAGACAAGCAAATTTTTAAATATTTATTTAATTTTTTTTGACTTGATATACAAGCGACGTCTTGCAATACAAGTACTGAGTACGGCTTAAATTAAAAATCTCTGTACAAATTTTTTGGGGGGGATTTCGTTTTGATATAAGAGTGTTTTGGATTACAAGCACGTTTCCGGAACCAATTATGCTCTCAATCCAAGGCATGACTGTATACCCAATTGCGCACATGTATGTTTGCATGATGAGCACAGGGAGGAGGGTTCTTGTGTAAATGGACAGATAGGCTGCGTGTGTGGGCTGCATGCATGATGATCTAGGATGAGAAAGGGTGTATGGGGGCATCTGGGCCAAGAGGGAGAAAGATAGGGGAGTGAGTTGTATGGCACAATGAGAGGGAGGGAGGAAGAAAAAAGTTTGCTTTCTGCGAACTGGGTGTACTGCTGAAGCAAAAAATAGTGGGTTGAAAAGAGTGGTTGTGTTGGCACTCAGACCACACCTCTACCCTGAACTTGAATTCTGGGAAATATTACTTGTCTTTTAGCATCATCAGCTTGCCGTCTGTGAAATGGATGCTTTGTGACTGCCTGTGCCCAGCATGGCAACCATTTTATGAACTGGCACAATGACAGCCATTTTGTGACAGTGCCCATGACACTCTTAAAATTCCATATGTGCCGAAGAGCCCCAAAAGGTTAGGGACCGTTGCCTTAATACCATATGCCAAATAAATTATTGAACCACCATTAACAGTTAGACAACTAAAGTATTTAGAAACCTAAGCAGGGTCAAGCCTGGTTATTACTTGGATGGGAGACCCCTCCTCTAGTTTCCTGCATTGAGCAGGGGGTTGGACTCAATAGCCTTGTAGGTTCCTTCCAACTCTATGATCTATGAAATCTATGAAAGGCAGAGGAACTAACTCAGCAATCACAGATCTTCCTTGCCATAACATCAGCTTCTTGGGACCATTGCCATTCCCTTTAATTAGCAGCACAGTCTATCAAGGAATGAGGGATATAAGAGAGTACACTGCTGTGTACTGGAGCAGAGCAAAACATGGAATTTGCAATTTTCCTGTATTTGCACCCAAGGGGGATGGTGCAGCAGCAGAGCTTCGGCTGATGCTGCAGCCCAGCTTCAGCTGGTGCGCCAGTTGTGTCCCCTCCCTAGGGAAGGTGGATCTGCTCATAGTGATCCATGCCTTAATGACTTCACATTTAAATTACTGTAGCACACTCTACATGAGGCTGCCCTTGAAGAGTGTCCGGAAAATTCAGCTAGTGCAAAATGTAGTGGCCAGACTTTTGCCTGGTGTGTGTTTGACTGACCACATAACACAGGTTTTGAAACAGCTACACTGGTTTCCATTTTATTTCCAAGCTCAATTCAACATTGGACAGTTGGACCATTGAATGGCAATGGAGTTAAAGGAGTCGTAAAGAAGGATATGGTGGGGAAGCTGAATGAATTCTTTTCATCTGTCTTCACTACAGAAGATAAGAGGACAGATACCTGTGCGTGAACTGATGTTTTCTGGAAGGGAGTCTGAGGAACCGAGGCAAATAGTGGTGACAAAAGTTAATCTCAACCTTATCAACAAATTGAAAGTTAAAAAATCACTGGGCCCAGATGGTATCTATCCTAGAGTACTTAAAATAACTCAAATACAAAATTGCTGATCTTCTAACAAAAATATGTAACATGTCCCTAAGATCAGCCTCTGTACCAGAGGACTGGAGAATGGCCAACGTAATACTAATATTTAGGAAAGGGATCCAGGAAATTACAGGCTGGTTAATTTAATGTCTGTTACAGATAAACTGGTTGAAAGCATTATTAAAGATAAAAATAGTAAGCATATAGAAGGACAAGCCCTGCTGAGAAAGAATGAACATGGCTTCCGCGAAGGTAAGTCCTGCCTCACTCACGTTTTAGAGTTCTTTGAGAGTGTCAATAAACATGTGGACAGGGGTGATCTGGCAGACATTGTTTACTTGGACTTTCAAAAGGCTTTTGAGAAAGTCCCTCACCAAAGACTCCAGAGCCAACTTAGCAGTCAAGGGATAAAAAGGGAGGTCCTCTTATGGATCAGTAACTGGTTAACAAACAGGAAGCAAACAGTGGGGTCCCCGAAGGATCTGTATTGAGACCAATGCTTTTCAACTTGTTCATAAATGATCTGGAATCAGGAGTGAGCAATGAAGTGGCCAGGTTTGCTGATGACACCAAATTATTTAGGGTGGTGAAAACAAAAAGGGATTGTGAGGAGCTCCAAAAGGATCTCTCCAAACTGGAAGATTGGGCAAATGCAGTTCAATGTAAGCAAGTGTAAAGTAATGCACGTTGGGGCAAAAAATCCCACCTTCAAGTATAATCTGATGGGATGATAGCTAGCGGTGACTGACCAAGAAAGAGATCTTGGGGTTGTGGTGGACTGCTCAATGTAAGTATCGTCCAAGTGTGCGGCTGCTGTGGAAAAGGTAAATTGCACGTTACATGTAATTAGGAAAGGAGTTGAAAATAAAACCACCAAGATCGTACTACCCTCATACAAATCTATGGTATGACCACACTTAGAACACTGTGTACAGGTCTGGTCACGCACCTAAAAAGGATATTGTAGAGTTGGAAAAAGTTCAGAAAGGGGCAACTAAAATGATCAAGGGGCAGGAGCAACTCCCCTGAGGAAAGGTTATAGCAACTGGAATTGTCTAGCTTAGAAAAGAGGCAAGTAAGGGGAGACAGATAGAGATGTGCAAAATTATGCATGGTGTGGAGAAAGTGGATAGGGAGACATTTTTCTCCCTCTCTCATGATACTAGAACCCGGGGTCATCTCATGAAGCTGAATGGTGGGAAGGACAGGACAGATAAAAGGAAGGACTTCTTCACACAGCACATAGTTAACTATGGCATTCACTTCCACAAGATGTAGTGATGTAGGCCACCAATTTGGATTGCTTTAAAATGGTATTGGACAAATTCCTGGAGGATAAGGCTATCAATGGCTACTAGTCCTGATGGCTTTATGCTACCTCTAATATCAGAGGCACTATGTCTATGTACACAAGTTGCTGGGGAACATAGGCAGGTGGGTGCTGTTGCACTCATGTCCTGCTTGTGGGTTTCCCATGGGCAGCTGGTTGGCCACTGTGTGAACCAAGTGCTGGACTAGATGGATCCTTGGTCTCATCCAGCACGGCTCTTCTCTTCTTATGGTGCTGGTTTTTACAGATAAAAGCCTAAATGGCTTGGGGTCAGGTTATCTGAAAGACCTCCTCCTCCTGTATAAGCCTGCCTAAAAGTTGTGCTCATCATCTGAGGCCCTGTTGCATGTTCCACCTCCTAGAGGGGCTAGGTTGGCTGGCACTCATAACAGGGCCTTTTGTGTAGCAGCACCCCAGTCGCAGAACTCCCTTGCCAGAGAGGTTACGCTAGCTTCACCCTTAGTGTCCTTGATATGTCTGGGGAAGACAATATTGCTCCGCTAAGCTTTTAACAGTTAATGCCACTCTGTTTTTATCATTAATCTACAGTCTTAAAATATGTTTTAAGTTTTTGTATTTATGTATTTTAATCTTTCTATTTTTACTGTGCATCGCCTTGCATGCTCATGAAGTGGGACAAACTAAAAATATTCTAAATAAATCATGGTGTGGAATGGGTTATGGTGAGCTGTAGCCAGTGCAGAAGGAGATCCTAATGATAGCACTGTTCGATCTGGCTGGATGGGGGGTGGGGGTGAAGCAGAGATGTTTTGGCACAAGAAAGAATCTGGAAAGCATGCAGTGACATGTGGGAAGCTGTCTTATGCTGTGTTGAGTTTGGAGCTGCAGGAGACTATTCAAGCATGGGAGGGTAGCTGGCAATTGAAGCAGCAACAGTTGTGTCAGTGAAGAGATTGGGGGCAGCCAATATATAGAATGGTGGTATATTAGGATTGGATGGTGAAGGATATTTTTTAAATGCTCAGGTCATACCACAGCAAATTTTAGGGTGTAGCTCAATGACATCTGCTGGGCAGGGAATTTGGCCCCCCAACCCATTTAAGTTTGATGTTCCTCCCACAGATACAGGCCTGTGGCTTATGCTGGCTCAGCTTGTCTGAGTGTGGAAAGCTAAGCAGGGTCAAGCCTGGTGATTACTTGGATGGGAGACCCTCCTCTAGCTTCCTGCATTGAGCAGGGGGTTGGACTCGATAGCCTTGTAGGCTCCTTCCAACTCTATGATCTATGAAACCTTCATTCCAGATCCTATTTTCGATCCAACTATTTCTATGTGCCACTTAATAAGTATCAACTGATAATCAGTAAGCAAAGTGGTAATAAGAAATGTTCAATTAATTCTGATCACTATTTATGTTCCTTCAACAGTGTTTTTATATAGATTCAGATTTTATATAAATACATATACTATACTGATCAGAGATAGTAGCAGGGATTCCCCTTAGTGTGCTGCTCGCCATCCCAATTGGGAGAGCGAGCAGTGCGCTGCTTTGCCTGCCCGACATCCTCTTCAATGATGGAAGGTGTAGGGCAGGTACCACCCCAACTGAGTCACCAGCTGGAGGAGCACTTTCTGGCCAGGAAAGCCTACTAGGGCCCCAACCGAACTGCTCTAGGGGAGCTTCTGAGGGTACTTCAGCCAGGGACTGGGTGACATCAAAGGGCATGGCCCTGCCACCTGATATCGGCCACCTTGTGGAGAGGTTGGTGGAGGGTAACCCCCCCAATAAGGTTTCCCACCTCTTACATATAGGCTTGGCTCCAAATATGTCTAGCATGAGCAGGAAAGTACTTTTGAAATTTCCTCATCCAGCTATAGCCTCCAGTTCACATGCTGCTCTAGAGGGTCCCTCAACCTGCTTTGGGGTCTGTAGTTAGCGTGCAACAAGGAAAATCATATTCCACAAGTGGAGTTCCACTCCTTTATCTCTGGATCTGACCTATAACACATATAACAGCATATTTCCAGAAATTGTTCCAAGAAAAACAGTTTATCATTACCACCTAGAAGGAACATTAAACTACATTTTTGAAGTCCCTGGGGTAGGGGGAGGAAAGGGTACATTACTTGTTTTTGAACCTGGCCATCTTCTAGATCAGCCTTCCCCAACCTAGTGGCCCCCAGATGTTTTGGACTATGATTCCCAGCATTCCTTACCATTGGCCATGTTCGAAGGGAGCTGATCTTCAGGGCACCAGGTTGGGGAAGGCTGTTCTGGAGTCCTTAATAACTATGCTTTTTGTAAGGCATGGTTGTTCAGTTTTAAGAATGAAGTGATAATTTATGTATGAATATACTCAAGTCTTCAATTTTGCAATATATCACTAGCCAAAGTTGGGAAAAAATATTTAAAACCCCTAGACTTCAACATAAAAATCGTCAGAATGAACATTTAAGCTTTAGCTGACAGCTGTACCAAAACAGAAAAGTTATTCCTATGAACATAGAAATGCCTGGGATTAATTCCAGTTATGCTCCATGCAAACACATACCAGTAATCCAGTTCATAAAATGCCAATTTAAGTAGCTCAACGTTCTCTGCATATAACATGTGCTTCTCTTCACTTCTACTAAACTGCAACTATGTACAGAAACTTAGGCAGTCTTTCTGGGAATGCCTTAATGCAGCCTTCACCAACTCGGTGTCCTCCAAATGTTTCAGACTACAACTCCCAACATTACTGACTACTGGCTGTGCTAGCTGATGCTGATGGAAGTTGATGTCCAAAACAGTTGAAGGGCACCAAGTTAGGGAAGACTGTCTTAATGTAAACCTTATCTCTGAGATCAGCAACCAAAGCCATCAAAAGTAAGTGGATATCAGTATGTAAATGTAAGTAATGCTACTACTGCATAGGTGTATACTACCAGAACTGTGCTAGCACTTGTATAAAAGATAAAAGTAGCATATTTCTCATCATGGGATGCTCCAATCAATTACAAAAAATGACAGAATTTTTAGGAAAGGATATCTGGTAATCTGCCAAACTACATACAGAACAAAGTGTATACCTCATGTATGTATTGCTAGCAAGAGCCTCATTGACTCAAGGAAATTTCTTCAGAAGCACTTTGGTACTGTTTCTATGGTAAAGTTTCAAACCGAGTAAAACATGTGTTGTCATGCAATTTTTATTTCATGCTGATATATCACACCATGGTAGGATATCATATGATGCCATAGACCATAAGATTGTCACACAGAAATCTACCATCTGCTACCGAAGGAAAAATCAAGGGCAAGTGAGATTTTACACAGGCAGCACATGAAGGCTGTTCGCATGTAACGACAGAATGACAACTAGTGAGAATTAATTCATGAATTGTGGGAATGCCACAATCATCTGTTGTTACCGTAAAATCTGAACCTGGGTACTTTGGGTTGTTCGTAAAGTTAACCCATGATTTGTTCTTGCCTTAACTTTGGGTTGTTTAACCCATGAACAACCCAATGTACCCAGGTTCAGATGTCACAGTAACAACCTTTCAATGCAGCATTCATAGGTTGTGGTTGCAAACCAGAAGTGGCTCACGCATGGTGCGCATTCTCATAATTCATTAGTTTATTTATTTATTAACCCACAATTTGCTGCCAAACACCACCATTATGTGCGAACAAGCTCATGGACTTCTCAGAATAGGTGTTCTATCAATGGGAATTCGATGGCTTGAACCAAATTTGTTCACTTTCCCAAATTCAAGGCTTGGCATTTTATATTCTGAGGTAAAGTTAAAATAGAAACATTCAGATTTTACTATCCTGATAAAAAGTTACCACCATAACAGGAAAACCAGAAACTAAAAGCTTTTCTGTTCCATTACTACAAAGCAAAGTGCAGTAGACTACACGTCAGTTATAATAATCAGGGACAGCAGAGATAGATATTTACAGTTGTAAAAGTTAAGATAAAATATAAAGACCTATATGTTCACAAGGGAAAGTGTGCAGTATTAACCAATGCATATCCTACACAAGAATTCTTGCTTCTGGAAAATGGCCAATTCTTCCATTTCTCACACAACTTTATCCTAATCGCTGAGGCTGCAATCCTAAATACACTTACAGGGGAAAATTAACACAAATGGGATTTACTTCTGAGTAAACATGAATAGGGTTGCACTATTCATCTCTATGCTATACATCAATATCCCCTGATGTCAGGAACTATTTTTTAAAACCTTATTATTTCATTAGAAATAAAACAGTAGTAGTATTGGTGAGAATATATATTATCAAAATGCAACAAAATTTGTAATTGAAGGAAATATTTTATGTAGTACTTGTGAAAAGAAAGCCGGTTCTAAAAATAAAACACAGAGATGCTGTAACTGAAGTAGCAACCAGAAAAGAGTGCATTAGTGAGACAATACAGTAAGGAAAGTTGCTATAGTGCACAATTAACATATGGCATCCTTTTAAACTACAGAACTAGCAATTCAAAATACATTTTTTAAAAGATAAGATTGTTTCAGCCTTACTCAAGTTTGATACTATCCACAATTCACAAAGCAGCATATTGAGGACACTATATTGCTTCTATAATCAAGAAAAAATTAGTTTTCTCACAATTATGAGGCACTTAAGGAAAATATTAGCCTGAAAGCATACATATCTTATCTGCCCAAATATCTAAACTCTACCTTAAAACAGTTCCTACACTCAAAATCTACCACTTACAATAAAAACAAGTTTAAAGAGCATACTTATCTCTGTTCAAAGTCCCAGTCCTCTTCTCAGGAAGCAAAGCATCTATAATTAGATCAGAACTGCCCCCACATTACAGAAACCACAAAATGGTACAATCCTCTGCACATGTACTCAAGAGGTAAGTTCCACTGAGCTCAAAGGATTACTCCCAGATAAATGTGTGTAGGACTACAGCCAGGCAGAGCAATCCTAAGTGGGGGTGAGAATGGCAATGGAGCAATTGATGCATCCCCTGCCAGTTCACAATGCCTAGCCGGGGATGTGGGGGGAGAATTAAAATTAAAATAAAACAAAAAGCTTTCCCCCTCTCCTCATAATGGATGGGAAGGAACTAACTACACACAGTTTTAGGGCCCATTAGGGGACAAGGGGCTTTAGGGCGGCCTCTCCTGACAGCCCTAGAAATGTCCTGTTTTTGGCTACCATCGCCTGCAGAACACCAAGGGGAGGTCAGCAATGATGTTTCCATGGCTGCACTGGGGAGATCTTAAAGGGGAACTTCCCTCTCTGCCTGCAGAAAGGGAGGTCAGAAGCATCCCCCCCAGGAAGCATACATAGGATGGCTCCCTAAATCTTTTTAAGGCCAATAATCCTTTGTCTTCTTTCAAACTGAAGCAAAGGAGTTGTCACTGTGCTATGTTAATGAAATTGCCTAAAAAATATCTAAAGTTAAATAACTTAGCAATGTCACAAGATTTTATCTAATGGAACTATAAATGCTCTACCCATTCTTATATTCCCTAAATCTAGTATCTTCACTTCTGATGCATTTTACTTGCTAAACTCTGATTCAGCAAGGACATGAGTGCTTGATTCTACCACCAATGACTTGGTTCAGGCAACACAATAACCCACACGCAACGGTTGAGTGTGGGTTGTTGTTGAACCATGGGTTGTTGTTGAAATGTGGGTGATCGTGTTGTCTGAACCCAGCTGCGCTAACAAGCCATGGCTTGTTAACCACGAACAACCCATGAAGAGAACCCATGGTTTGTGGTTGGGTTGTGAACTGTGGGTTGTTCACCATGGTTTGTTATCTTGGCTGGGTTCAGACAACACAATAATGCATGTTTCAGCAACAACCCATGGTTCAATGACAACCCCACTCCACCGTTGAGTGTGGGTTATCGTGTTACCTGAATCCAGTCAGTGTCTCACTGGCCCTGTTTGCACCACCATACAACCCATGGACTGTTTGTGAGCACACACATAAGTCTGAGCTGGCTCCCACCTGCTTGCTTCCACTTTCTGAAACAACCCAAGAATGCCCCTTCCTGGGGTTGTTGTCATGAGATGTGAACCAGGCTCTCTGGGTTGTTTAGGGTTTTAACCCATGGTTTGTTCCTGGATTGTTTCAGAAAGCAGATTCAAAGCGGAAATGGTGAGCAGGCAGGAGGCAATGCACTCGCTCCTGCGAGGCTACTCAAATTCCTGAGTTGTTTAACTAGGGAACTAGTGTTATATGTGAGCCAAGTCACTATCTGTCGTGTATTATAGGGAACATGTTTTTAAAGAATCACAACTATGATTTGCAATATAATTATTGTATGAAGTTCTGAACACAGAAACAAATATAATCATTACTGTGCACCAGTTATGTCTATACTATTAATTTATTTTACAAAGAAAAGAAAATCATATCACAAATTAAGTAGCTCTGATCTCCCGTCCAAAGAGTACTAGTACATTAATACATAAAATGTTTGGAAAATTTAGCTCTAAAAATCAATGCAAGTTAGTTTACTAAAGGAAAACTATTCTGTCTTAAGCATTCAATTAATTCATATGGAATAATGTAACCCTAGAGAACTCTTTGCCACTTATAAAAAGAAATAAACATCATAGATCCTTCTCTGTGTTCCCACCACCATCAGAGACATGGCAGCTAGGTACACAGGACTGCCTTTTTTTATCATGGGACCACAGTTGTGGAATGTCCCGCTGAAAAAGAGGCCCATATGACCCCAGTGCTGTTGGCCTTTCACATTTTCCATAATTCTTTGGTGGGGGGGCCTGTAGAACAATGAACTATTTATATATCTTGAGTGCAATTTGACACCTTCCCTGTATTCTGACGTATTTTCTTTTAAAACGAAATGTGACAACTGCCTTGGGGGTCATTTTTAAAGACAGAAAGGTGGGATATGAATGTTTCTATAAAGAATATAACAAATCCATGAGCTGCACAGAGGAATAACCTGGATTTTGTTATGCACAAACATTACATACATTTTATAATTTAAAAAGATTAAAGAGATCATAGCTCTTCAGAGGCAGCACATGGGGGGCTTATAAAATTCTGCAAAGGACCATATACATTGATAGCACTGTATAGATTATATTATTAGTTATTTTTATTTATTTATTATATTAATAACCCACCATTTTTCATTAATCAAGCAATTGTTTGTGTGTGTAAGCTATGAAGGTCTACCACATTTGTAAACTTAAACAACTAAAGATTTAGTGTTTTGCAACTAACACCTAGCTATGTAGGTGTATTCAATGAAGTACATTGTGTCCAATTTTCTATTAAAGTTTTTCCCTTTCAAACGTTTTTCAAATGCAATACAATCTGCCTTAACCATGCTATTATTGAAATAGTATATGTCTTTCATAACAATATATTTATATTTAAATAGTCAATGTATTTGGGCACAAAATAAGAGTTGTATAACCTCCACCAACCAGATACAGAATGGTGAGACTGCACACAGAAGCCATTTGTGGTTTGCCCATGAACAACCAATCTCCAAGAATTGAGGTGCCACCTGTTGTTTTTTTTTGGGGGGGGGAGCGGTAAGTCACGCTGGCTCAGCTTGTCTGAGTGTGGAAAGCTAAGCAGGGTCAAGCCTGGTTGTTACTTGGATGGTCATGGGAGACCCCTCCTCTAGTTTCCTGCATTGAGCAGGGGGTTGGACTCATAGCCTTGTAGGCTCCTTCCAACTCTATATGAAATCTATGAAGCATGTTCAGCCACTGAAAAACAAGCTGAGTGGTGAGTGGCAGGCAAGGCCAAGCATAGGGGGTAAAGGGTGGTGGTGATGATAACAGAACAAGCCTTATGGGTAAAAAAACAATTAACAGGCAAGAGGACAAAACCACTGGTACAGCCAGTTTGAACTATTTACAGTACAATCCTTTGTCTACTCAGAAGTCCCATTTAATTCAATGAGACTTACTCCCAGGTTAAGTGTATAGCCTTTAGCATGCAAACACACTGTAGCCTTTAGCATGCAAACACGTTTATCTGGCAGCAAGCCCCACTAAAGTCAACAGGGTTTCGCTCTAGGTAGACATGCATAGGATTGTTCTATTTCAGGCCTTTAAATAAAATATCTAGAACGTGATCACCAGTTTAACATATACTTAAAACCACAAATTCAGGCTTCCACGAGGGAAACCAGCTAGCACCGTGGGAGAAAAAGTGAACATAAAGACCATGGTAAGCATCCAAAGAATAACGTCATATTCCTAAATCAAAGAAATCAGTAATTCTAAAGCGTGGCCAGATTACTAGTACAGAAAAGAAGGCGCGTTTAAATTAAGTTACTTTTCTTCTCTACCGCACAAAGGGAGCAGGGGAAGGGAAGGAGAGCCCACAAATAGCAGGGTTTGGCCGGGGCCTAATTCTACTCTCACATACCCAACGGGGCCCGCAACATTCGCCCGGAAGGCCTATGAAGTCGTTTGACTTCCTCTTTCCCCGTTTCCCTCACGAGCCCCCAAGGCTTTTCTGGACTCCCCTGAATTTTACAGGCACCTTTACAGGGGTGGCCAAAGCGACGTCACGAAGCATTTTGACGCCATCTGATTATGGTATCACCGCAGGTTTGTGCGCGGATGTTTTCAGCCCTTTAGCCCTGCAAGACTTCGAGAGCCAGGAGAAAGGCGGCCGCGGATCGCCAGAGGGCTCAAGGCCGCGCCTTCCTCGCTTCCATCCCCCCACCTCCGCCCCGCTTCCCCGTCCATTTCCCAGCCAGGCCCGAGGCGTTGGGCTCGCCTCACTCACTCACCGGAGAGGAGGGAAAGAGGGGTTCGACGAGAGGGCGCTTGGGGGGAAGGGGGCGGGCGCCCGCCTCGGTGTCGCCGCCTCAGCCGAGACGCGCGGCGGCGGCGGCGGCCGCCATTTCCTCCTTCTCTCCTCCTCACGGCTCCTCTCCACAGCGCCTGGGCGGGGAACTTGTTGCTCCGCCCGCGCCGAGGCTGGAGAGCCCGTCGCCGAAATGGCCGCCTGAGAAGGCTGCGCGCGCCAGAGAGGCCGCGAGACGGCGGCGGAGGGGCGGAGCGAGGGAGGCGGCCGCCGCTCTCTCCCAGATACACACTGGCACTTCGGAGGACTCCGCCTCCCCGCCCGACAGCAGCGGCGAGAGAGCGCTGGCGGGAATCCGTTGGTTCTCCGGACAGAGAGGGACCCTCTGCGCGCTACCCCGCCGCCTCTGAGCGTGAGGCGCTCGTTCGCCCTTTCTGGTCGAGAGGCGGAAGTGGCTTTGCCTGGGCCTGGGATGGAGCGGGGAGGAGAGAGAGACCCTCTGGGTGCACGCGCTTAATGAGTCCGGAGGATTTCATCCCCAAACCAGTCGTCATCTTCTCCTCAGTCACAAAGGTGTTGGGTGGTTGGGTGGTTGGGTGGGTGGTTGGGTGGGTGGGAGGGAAGCCACATAAGGAATAGACTGGGGTCAGACAACACGATAACCCACACTCAAGGGTTGAGTGTGGGTCGTCGTCCTCGAAATGTGAGTTATCGTGTTTGTTTATTTAAAATCTTTATACCACCCTTCATGCTATTTAGGATCGCAGGGGGGGGGTGTGTACGATGGATTTTCACAACATAAATGCAATAATAAAACAGATAAATCCTATGATAATTAGACCATACACAAGTTAAAAATCAGCCTGGTGCCAAAAAGATTTGCAACGTGGGTGCCAGGTGAGCCTCTAGGGAGGACATCCCACAATCGGGTTGCCACTGCAGGGAACTCTGCTCCCTCAGCCATCTTCCTTCTGCTAGTCACGCAGTGTTCTCCAACCTTGGGTCCCCAGATGTTTTTGGCCTACAACTCCCAGCATGCCCCAGCCAGCTATGGGAGTTGTAGGCCAAAAACATCTGGGGACCCAAGGTTGGAGAACCCTGCTAGTGAAACAACACCATTGGATCCAAGCCATAGTGTTGCTAGAAACTTGGCTGCTCCCCTCAAAGTTACCATTCTTCAACAGCAATCCTCCAACGGAAGGCTCCTGTTAAAATAAAATTTTAAAAAATGCTGAATTAATTAGCAAATTCGATTCCATTAAATTCAGACTTAATCAGGACTGGATTTCTTTCCCACTACAGGTATTGTTTGTGTGAAGAAAAGAGCCTTTGGGGGGGGGGGTTCACACACACACACACACACACACACACACACACACACCTCATGTGTGAACCGGCTGGGGTGGGGTGTGCATAGTTAGCTTGTGGAGAAAGGGGCCCTTGGGGGTTCCTGCATGCATGCATGCATGCATGTATGCATACACACACACACACACACCTCCTCATGTGTAAGCCAAGTGGGGCCAGTTGAGGGGGCTGGGAGGAAAGGAAAGCCTAGGATAGGGCTTTCATATGTAAATAGTTCAAGCCATGAGGCATGACTCATGAGCCTCCCTCATCCTGACTGGCCAGGTGAAGTTCAATCTAATTGGCTGAGAGGCAGCAGAGTTACAAGGAGGAGGGGAGGGGGGAAGGTATATTTCCCAAAGCGTGGGTTTTGGTCTTTGTTCTACCCGGCTGTGGTAATGGCGGTAAGCCAAGGACCCCAGGCAGCTCCTGGTGAAATTAGCTGGATTGAGGGCTCTAGTAAAGGCAAGCCTTGTGGGAGTTTTACCCATCTCGGACCTTTGGGTAGGTGTGGTAATCTTCCTCGGGCAGCGAGGCTGTGCTGGATTTAACCCTTGAAGAGAACACCCTCAGGTAACAGGTGTGTGCCTGAGAGATATTAAGGAATCAGGTCTTATTGTTTTGCAGCTCTACTGTGTACTAAAGTGTCTCTTTATTTTGTGTGCTTCTCTCATTTCCCTAATCTTGTTGTAAAATGCTACCAGAATAAACCTTGTCCTGGTTTTACCCCACATGGGTTTTGTAGTTACTCTGCTTGGTTCAGTATCTAAATCCAGGTTACAGAATTAAAGGCGAGTCCCTCAACAGAGATCCAAGTAGGATTGCAGACAGCTGAGGCTGGCAATCTGGTACCTTGAGATCTCTGGGGGTCTTGGTTCCTTTGGAGTAGGAAAGGGTGGGGGTGTGGTGGGCCAGCCAGCCCCCCCTTCCTCCACAGTTTGTTTATTTACTTTTATATCCTGCCCTTCCTCACAAAGCCCAAGGCGGCTAGCAACCCAAATAAAAACAATGCAGCACATAAACACCATTAAAATCCTAACTCTAAAATTACAGATACATAATAAAATACAATAAAAAACCATCACTACAGCACAAGGAAAGAAATAAAATACTTGCTTATACTCCAAACGCTGATACAAATAAATACGGTTTAACTAGTGCCTGAATATTGAGGCCTGTGGCTCACGCTGGCTCAGCTTGTCTGAGTGTGGAAAGCTAAGCAGGGTCAAGCCTGGTTATTACTTGGATGGGAGACCCCTCTTCCAGTTTCCTGCATTGAGCAGGGGGTTGGACTCCATAGCCTTGTGTAGGCCTCCTTCCAACTCTATGAACTATGAAACTATGAATGACAACAGTGTGAGGAACAGCTGAATCTCTACTGGAACAGAGTTCCACAGTGGGTGCTACCACTGAGAAAGCCCTGCCAGCTGAAGATAATCATGCATCTGACCCAGTAGGCTCTAGTCTACCAAAGAGTACGCCAGAATAAACTGAGAACTGGGTGGGAGGAAGAATATAATGCAGTGGCGGGAAAGGGAGCAGGAGATGCATAGATAAAAGTGTAGAAAGTACCACCTAATTGTCTGGATACCTCACTTCCTGGTTCACACTGGAAAGCTATTTCTAGCAGTCCCCATGAATGGAACAGAGAGCTGCCCATAGACATCAATGGAGAAATCAAGGAATTGACTGTGGCTGGGACTGAGCACAAGTGTGTCCACCACATACACCACAGAGAGAGACCAATCCAAGCTGATGAGGACTGAGCATGCTCAGTGGAAATGGAATACTGACTTAAGGGTGCAATCTAATGCATGTTTAGATAGAAAAAAAAGACCTACAACTTCCAGCATGCCCCTGCCAGCACACACACACATGTACATACGGTGCTCATGGTCACAGTGCTTCACAAGCATTATCCACCTGTAAATCTGACAACAATGTGTAGGGTAAGTCCGCATTATCCCCACAGGTACCTGCAACAAAATGTTGCAGTGTGAAGTGCTCCTGTTCAGTGTTCCAGTCAACCAGCCATGCCTTCCAGGATATCCCATTCCTCGTCCCCTGGCTTTCTGTTTCACTACAGACACACACCCTGGACACTCAGCATTCTATGGCCACTGAGCATGTCCAGTCCTCACTGGGCTGTGATCTAGATGGCTTTCTGACATGACGTGTATCCTGCGCTATGTATTTAATTGGCATTATCTTGACACCTTGGCTCAAGAATCCATTTTGTTCCAGGAGCTGCCAGGAATGCTGCTAAGGCTCTGTAACCGCTGCAGAGACAAAGGAGCCATATGCAATGTACGTGTTTCCTTCCTGACAATACTAAAGAAAGTGTCCAGGGAAATCATGCAAACGCCTGCCTGACTGCCATGCCACCACCCAGCCAACTAAGCCACCATGGTGGTATCTTTGAACTGGCCAATCAAAAGTCCTGGTGGGAGAAATAGTCCAGTCCTGAAGCATCCCCACCTCCTAGCCAGGCACTACCTGAGTACCTTTAACAACACCTTTTGTTTTGGAGATTGTGCTATGCTACTCTGTATAGCCAGCTAAATAAAAACATTAATCAAGAGGCAAGGAACCTTCCTGAGTCTTCTATTCAGTAAACAGAAAAAAAGTATTGTTTCTTTTGTTTTAACCCATCCTGGATCCAGCCTCTGAGCCATCAAGCTCTTCCTTCCCTTTGTTGCAAGCCCTATTAACTGCCTTGGTGTTCCTGTAGTTGCTGTTCATTATCTTTGGTTGGATATCTCTCATGTTGGTATGTCTCAGCTCTGAGAATGATACCGTGGTCCAGCTGACTTCTCTCCATGACTCATTGGAAGCCTTGTCAATGGGAAATTACTTCCAAGCAAGTGGAATTTGGGTCACAGCAGAAAAGTTCCATACAGCCCAAACCCTTTCATTCTCTTGCATCAGAAGAAGTAGCTTTGACAAAACATACACAGTGCCTATTTATTTATTTTTTTATCTTTAAAGTATTATATCAGTGTTTTATTTAAAAAAACAAAAACAACAACAACCAAAAAACCCCAAATGAACTGCAGAATGTTATTCTAGGAATAAATATGTCCTGGAAGCAACCCTATTAGTCAAAGTCTCCTATTATTTGTAGTAGTATTAGTAATAATGTATTGTTTAGCTAAAAGCACTAATGAAAACAGAAGGAATGTTTAGAGCTGAGCAACAAATGTAGCTCTCAGTTTCCCAGCTGCCAGTGCAAATAAGGAAACATGCAAGGTAACATAATTTTCATTATCAAAACAAACAAACAGAAAAACATACAAATTCATTAACTTTAACAAGATTTCTGCCTGAGCCTAAACTGTCACAAATATTTTTTTCACGTGGATCCTTCTAAAGAGGACACGGGTAACATAATAGGCAATATCCTCAGTAACCATTTTTACACAGTAACCATTTTTACACGGAGGTAGCCATTTTACAAAACTTGTTACAGCGCAATCCTATGGCCGCTAGACAACCTCCAGACGGCCATAGGATTGCTCTGGTCCCCAGCTACGAGTTCAGAAAATCGCTCCAACCTTGTAGCTGGGTATCCACAGTCAGATCCGACTCCCCCCTGTGCGCAGCTGGTGTGGAAGAACCACGCCGGTTGTGTTTCCGAGGTCTTAAGGGCTTTGGGGGTGTTCTGGGAGGCAGGGAGGGGAGGGGACTGGCACCACCAAGGTCCGATGTATGCTGGGAGCGCCTTAGGCTCTTTCCCTCACTCATCAAAGCACTGCACGTAGACAGCCAAAATCAGCTAAGTGCTTTGCAGGGTGGGAGGCGCACGGAGGCGGCCTTCACCTCCGCGCTCCTCCCACCTTGCATAGGATGCCCATAATCCTCCAAGTTTGGAGGGTTGTGGGCATCCCAATTGGATTGCCCCCTTAGTGTTGCTAAGGATTCTGGAATTCTGCTTGAGGTTGCCAAGTGGGCTTCCTCCTGCGTCTCGGTAATGCCTGTTCAACATGTACATTTGGAAACAACTAGAAAGGCACAATATAAGTCTGCAGTCTACTCTCATTTCTCCTGAAGGACCCGTAAGTGCTAGCTGGGATTTCCTGCCCTTGATAATAAAAACTTATTTCTAATACTTTCCCCGCACATTTCAAATGTTCAAAGTACCTTACATGCATTATCTTGGTTACACCTGGTAAAACCTTAATAAGGTAGTGGTAGTAGTAGTAGTAGTAGTTGTTATTTATTTATTATATTTATACCCCGCCTTTTTTCCTGCAAGGAACCCAAGGTGGCTTACATATTCCTCCTCCTCTCCATTTTATCCTCACAACAACCCATCTGGCCGGCAACCGATAAATAAATATAAATATAAATAAATAAAAAATAAGACAGTCCTTTTCTCTGAGGCATTCAATGGCATTTAATGGCACATGGGGGGGATTTTATGTCGGTCCAGTTGCATTGGAAAAACTGTTTTAGCTGCTCAGATTGTCTTAACCTGGCACCAAAAACTTGACAGGGTTGGCACCAGGCGGGCTTCAGTGGGGTGATCATTCCATAATCAGGGGGCCTCCACTGAGAAGGCCCTCCCGCTTGTTGCACTCTGAGGCTTCCTTCAGAGGCAGCACTCGGAGGAAGGCCTCAGATGTTGACCGTAGTGTCCGGGTAGATTCAGGTCACATGAGGTGCTCTGTCTGGTATTGCGGTCCCAAACGGTGTAAAGCTTTGTAGGTTAGAACCAGCACCTTGAATTGGGCTCGGAAGCATACCGGTAGCCAATGCAAGTGGGCCAGAATTGGTCTTATATATTTTGACCAAGGTTCTGCTCCTCTGCTCTACAGTATTCTGCACCAATGGTCAAAGTAAGTTCTGTGGACCTATGAAAATGGCTTCTACCTTGGGGCACTTTTCCAACTCCTATACTAGATGTAGGCCTATCTCCTTCCTTTACTTTCTAAAAGAACAATACTGTGCATTTTATTCTGTAAGTCTCCCTGAGAACTTTTTGTAATAAGGTCTGGGGTATAAATATTGAATATCAATAAATGTTTACCCAGAAGTGTGGTGGAGTGGTTAGAATGCTGAACTGGGACTTGAGAGAGCCGGGCCATGAAACTCACTGGGTGACTTTGGGCCAGTCACTGACTCTCAGCCTAACCTACAGTATTTTTCCATGTATAAGACTATACTTTTTCCTAAAATTGTTAGACTAAAAATTGAGGGTCGTCTTATACACGGAAGTAAGCCGAGGAGAGAACCGCACGGTTACGAAACTGCCC
This sequence comes from Shinisaurus crocodilurus, assembly GCA_021292165.1. Lineage (NCBI taxonomy): Eukaryota > Metazoa > Chordata > Lepidosauria > Squamata > Shinisauridae > Shinisaurus > Shinisaurus crocodilurus. The sequence continues at coordinate 300,347 of JAHFWL010000075.1, read as the reverse complement.
GGGGGGGGGAGCGTCTTATACATGGGGGCGTCTTATACACGGAAAAATACGGTACCTCATAGGGCTGTTGTGAGGATAAAATGGAGAGGAGGAGTATGTAAGCTGCCTTGGGTTCCTTGCAAGAGGAAAAAAGGCAGGATATAAATGTAATAATAAATAAGATTTGAAAAATCAGTAAGGGCACAATTCTATGACTGTTTAGTCAGAAAAAAGCCCCACAACTCCCAGCATTCTCAAGCCAACCATGGGAGTTGTAGTACGTTTTTCTGTCTGATGATGATGATGATGTACCTATTTATCTCATTATTATACCACCCAATAGCCAAAGCTCTCTGGGCAGTTAACAATTCATACAATACCATACAAAATAAAAATACAATAAAAACAGCATAAAATTTCAATACAAAATTTAAAACAGAATTCAAAACCATCTGAACAACGAAAACAAATTCAATACAACTGGACCTGTTAAGAGAAAAAAAGAGCTGACATAAGCCCCCCCCCCCCATGCCATTAGATGCCATTAAATGCCTCAGCATAGAAGGCAGTCTGAACCTGGTGCAGAAAGGATAACAGAGTTGGTGCCAGGCAGGCCTCAGTGGGGAGGTCATTTCACAAGTGGGGGCCTGCCACTGAGAAGGCCCTCTTCGTTGTTGCCACCATGCAAGCCTCCCTTGGAGGTGACACTCAGAGGAAGGCCTCAGATGTTGACCTTAGCGTCTGGGTAGATTTAGGTTGGGAGTGTACCTAAGGGCACAATCCTATGACAGACTAAAGGCCTACAACTCCCAGGATGCCCCAGCTAGCATGGCTGGCTGGGGCATACTGGGAGTTGTAGGCCATTATCCTGCCTAAACTTGCATAGGATTGCGCCTTAAGACTAGTCGCTCTAGGCCTCCCAACCTTAACCTCTACGACCATTTGTGCCATAAGGAGCTGGACGCCACCATTCTTTCTCTCTATGGTCTTTCCCTCCTTTTTCTGACTACCGCTCATTTTAATCATCTTAATCATTTTAATCTTGTAATTGTTTTTAATTCCGTTATTATAACTGCTGCTCGCTCTGCTGTTTGTTTCTAATCTGTGGTTTTAAATTTTATATTGTATTTTATGATTTTAACTGTTGTAAACCGCCCAGAGAGCTTCGGCTATTGGGCGGTATAAAAATGTATTAAATAAATACAGTAATACCTTGGATTGCAAGTAACTTGGTCTGAGAGCGTTTTGCAAGACAAGCAAATTTTTAAAATAAATTTTGACTTGATAAACAAGCGACGTCTATAAGATTGTTTTGGATTACAAGCACGGTTCCAGAACGAATTATGCTTGCAATCCAAGGTATTACTGTAATAAATAAATAATAAATATACCGCTCCTCTCCGCCTTTCCCGCCTCTATGATCCTTTGCAAGGCCAAAGCGACGCGATTGGCTGTGGCGGGGGTAGGGAACAGGAACGAGTTCTCGCGAGAGGCGTGGCGTGAGGGATCGCGCGCGCGAGCTGGAGAAGAGGGGGGCGGAGTGGGCCTGGCGTCGAGGTCCCGGTGGTGGCGACGGCGGCGACTCGGTCGGTGAGTAAAATGGCGGCGCCCGTGAGGGGAGGGCGTCGCTTGTGGGTGGGGAGGGCGGCGAGGCGGCGGCGGCGGCCCCCGGGATCCTATTCGGCTGAGGCGAGCGGTGGCGGCTGACGGGAAGGAGCCATCTTGGAGCCGCTCGGAGGCTGTGCGAGGCCGGCCTGGTGGCGCGGAGGGGCCCGCCCCCGCCTGGGCCTGCTGCGTCGGGCGGGCGTGCGAGAGACAGGAAGCCCCGAGACGCGCGGCTCAGAGCGGTGGGCGGGCGTGTCTCGCGTCGCAGGCCCGGAGAGGCGCCGGCTCTTTCTCTTTCGCTCTTTTTTGCCCTCCCACCCTTGTATGACGACACTGCCTTCTGCGACTTCTCCATTTGGGCTCTCAGGCCAGCCTGTCCCGAAGCTTGTGTGTCTGTGTTTTTACTAACTCCTCTCCTCTCCCCTCACCCCCGTCCAGTTTCACTTCGAGGAAATCGGGCTTCCACGGGACTTGGGACGGCGGCGAGATAAGCAAATGTGGAATTAAAAGAGGCCTTAATTCTGCACTGATTTTTCTTTGGTCGGCTAGAGAAGGCTTGGCTCGCAGCCTAGAGAGAGGAAACTCTTTTCCTTCTCGCTCCCCCCCCCCCAACCCTGCACTCTTTTTCTTTTCTTTTCTTTTTTTTAAAGGAAACACGTTCTGTAAAAGAAAAGGTGCTTCAGTTCCGAATGACAAAGCTCTTTGGGGAAACTACAGTTTTCCTCAAAAACGTATGCAGTTCATACTGAGCATCATTTCACTGTGAAAGAGGCACTTTGGTTCCAAATGACAAAACTCTTTGGAGAAACTAGTGTTTTTCTCAAAAAAAAGGTACGCAGTTCATATAGAGCATAAGTTCACTGTATTTAGTAGGAGGTTTTTTTAAACTTAAACTGTCAAAACTTGAAAACATGTACAAAGAATTTTAAATTATTTATGTAAGGACTAGTGCTCTATTATCTAGTGCCATGAACTATTTAAATGAACGTTATGACCACCTGAGTTCAGTTCCTTCAAAATCTAAGTATTCCCATCTCCATGTTCCAATTATAAACATTTTGAAAGTGACAAGAGGCTTCAGTTCTAAATGGAGTTCCTAGAAAGTCATTTACCCATCAAATAGGCCTTACTTAATAGGAGAAGGAAGGGGTTTAATCCTAACAATTTCCAGAGCAATTCCTTTTAGTTGTTTATAGCTTCAGATTGGTTTGATTCTAATCCATGAAGGACTCCTGATGAGCTCATTATTGGGAACTCCAGCAAGAGATAAAGTTTGCAACACAGTCCACAGCAGTTTCCTTTTTTTATCCAGGCATACAGTGCCTTATCCTTGGAGCCCAAGAACATTTGCAATGTAAGTTGTGTTTGTGGGGCAAATGTCTGCCTTAGAGAGAAGAAAACATTCATGGCAGCAAGAATCAGCAGCCATGTATAGTTGAAACAGCAGCTACTAATTTGTTGGAAGATGGTATTGCTTTGAGTTTAGCCACCAGCTTTCAGTCTGGTACCGGTACATAACTTTCATACATCCAAAACAGGGTGGAATTAATACATATAACAATTGCAACGTTATTTATCTCACTCATTGTTGCAGCAAAGCCACAACAACAGGTCATGAGCAGCATTCCATTTTATAAACAGGAAGCTGATTATTGCTACACTCCGTACTTGTTTATTAATTGTAAGACTAATAGCCTATGCATATTACTTTTAGTTAAGTCCCATTGAATTCACTGAAATTTATTCCAAGGTTTGGGATTGCAGTCTGAATTGATTTGAGTGTGCTAGTTTGACTTCAGTAGTTTTGTGTGTTGGGCCCAATTAGAGGTTGTACTCCATTAATTTAGAGAAATAGTTAGGTAATCTTGTTTCCAGTTAGTGGGATGTGTACATATTTATTTATTATATTTATACCCCGCCTTTTCTCCTGCAAGGAGCCCAAGGTGGCTTACATAATAATCCTCTCCATTTTATCCTCACAACAACCCTGTGAGGTAGGTTAGGCTGAGAGTCAGTGACTGGCCCAAAGTCACCCAGTGAGTTCCTTTTGTCATAACCATATCAGTTGTCTAATTGGATCAGACCAATATCTCAAGTCCGGTGTTCTATTGCTGAAACGGACTACCTTGGTGTTTCTTGGAAGCTCACAAACAGGACACAGCATTGATAGCCTTCACTGTTGTGTGGCCCCCTTGCAATCAGATGTACAGTAATACCTTGGATTGCAAGTAACTTGGTTTGAGAGCGTTTTGCAAGACAAGCAAATTTTTAAATATTTAATTTTTTTTTACTTGATATACAAGCGACGTCTTGCAATACAAGTACTGTAGTACGGCTTAAATTAAAAATCTCTGTACAAATTTTTTGGGGGGGATTTCGTTTTGATATAAGAGTGTTTTGGATTACAAGCACGTTTCTGGAACGAATTATGCTCTCAGTCCAAGGCATGACTGTATGCTGATCATGTTTTTTTCAACTGTTATGTTTTATGTTTAGGAGGCATTGATAAGAGCATCCCCTATTAACTTGTCCAATCCTTTTGAAAGCCATTGGAGTTACCTGCCATCAGCATCATATGCTGTAGCAGTTAATTCCATAAATTAACTATAGATTGTTTGAGGAAATATTTCCTCTTGATGTACTGCCAGTTAACATCACTGGATGATCTGAAGTTCTAGTATTGAGACAGTTTTCTTTCTCTCTGTTCACACTTTCAGAAATCTCTTTAGTCTTCTCACCTTCTAAAGTAAAACATCCATTCTCACTTGGGCTCCCTTTGCCAGTCTAAGTTACGGTACTTCTTTAAAAGTTGGGATAGTTTGAAAAGTGGTTTTGGGTCATGGCAGAGTGAAGCAAAAATAGCAAGAAGAGCTAGGTATACAAGCAGATTTGAAGAAAAATAGCAAGAAGAGCTAGGTATACAAGCAGATCTGGGGCATACCTATTTGCTTAATTAGTAATGTGTGCAACTAGGTTATTAAGAGATGAGCTGTGAACCAGAAAGACAAATCTCACCTCTTCCACAATCTCAATAGGTGTCCTTAGGAAAGCCAACATTTCTCCACCTGCCATCTGCAATTGGGGAATGCACCCATCTATCTTGCAGAGTTGTTGTAAGCCTTATGCAAGGATTACTGAGATAATATCTTTGAACACTCAAAAAGCACTGTATAAATGCTAATAATTATTAGGTGCTTGTCAGTACATGTCATAATTGCACAACAGCTATCAACAACGCATGTACTATGGTGAAAGTTGGTAAGTCTTCTAACAGGTTCAGCGGTCAGTGTGTTAGCCTGTTGCAGCAAAAACAAAGTCTGTGGCACCTTAGAGAATAACATTGATTATGGCCTAAGCTTTCAGATACATGAAGTATTATGCTGAGTTACAGGTGTGTGTGCGTGTACATGGGTGGAAACAGGGAATTGTAAATAGTGAGGACAGAGAAATTAAGTGCAGAAAGTACAGACAATGATAATTGCCTTATTAACAGTGGTCATTCATAAAGGATAAGACAGGCATCCTTGCATTGGTGAGTTGATTAAAAACCTTTGTCCCTATTCAAGCCACAGGAGTATAGAGTTGGACCTCTTGATGAATTATAGTTATGCTGCTTCATGTTGCAATCTGTCTTTGAAGTTCCTTTGTTCAAAAATGTCCACTTTAAGGTCAGTAACAGATTGTCCTGGGAAGCTAAAATGTTCCCCAATAGTTTTTGAATATTTGCATTTCTGATGTCAGATTTGTATCCATTTATTGTTGTGCATACAGACTGGGCTTCTTGTTGTAAATAAAATGCAGTAGGACTTTGCTGGCAAATGATGGCAGATATCACATCGGAAAATGAGCAGGTGTATGAACCCCTGATGTTGTGGATGGCCTATTGGGTCCTGTGTTGCCAGAATAGCCATAAGTACAGAGTTGGCATCTGGGTCTGCCACAGCATATGACTGTGTGTCCATATCTCCGTTACATGGTCTGTTGCTGGTGAGTAGCTGTTTTAGGTTTGTGGGCTGCCTGCAAGCAAGTACAGGCCTGTGAGAGAGATGTGTCATTATCCAGGATGTGCTGAAGATAATTGATGTTTGAGTAGATTTAGCTGGGAACTGTAGGTGACAACAAGTGGTGTTCTGTTTTCTCATCTGAGTCTGTTCTGTAGTAAATTATTCCTGTGTACCAGGCTGGCCCTATTCTGTATTTCCACTTTGTTGGGTGGGTAGTGCAGTCTGAACAAATCCTGATTTAAATCCTTAAGTTGTGAGTCTCTGTCTAATGTGTCTGAACAGATAGCGTAGACAATGGATTTTGTGGCGTGCTCCAGGTGGAAGTTGGAAGCCTGTTGGTATGTGTAGCAGTCAGTAGGTTTCTGATATAAGGTGATTCTTATATGTCCATTATATAGTTGCACAGTAGTGTCCAGATGGTGAACTTATTTATTTATTTACAGCTTTTTTACCCCGCTCTTCATCCAGAAAAGGCTCCCAGAGTGGCTTACAAAGATTAATATTAGACAGTCCCTGCCCTCAGGCTTACAATCTAAAAGACATGACACAAAAGGAAAAGGGATTGGGAGGGAAGAGGAAGAAAGCAAAACTTGTTGGGTGGAGTGAACATTATTAAAATCCTGGTGCAATTTTGCTATGCTCTCCTATACATGAGTCAAGATAATAAAGGAGCCATCAGTGTATCTCACGTAGAGAAGAGGCAAGTAGTTCTTAGGCAAGAACTACAAATTACCGTACATTAAATGTCTGGCCACTGCAGACAGCGACCGAATGTTTGATTTCTCACTCCCCCTCCTCTCCCCCCCTAGGAGAACTTATCCATGTCTTATAGTGGCTCTTCAGGGTCTCAGCTGGCCTGGGAAAGGTCTCCTCTCCTGCTTGCCTGAGAATGTTAAAACTAGCAAAGTGGGATTAGAACCTGGGATGTTTTGCATGCAAAATATGTGCTGTACAGCATCCATGTTACTCTGCAGCTAGGCTAGAGACCTCCCCCTGGTGGGATGCAAGGTAATGCACAGTCCTGTGAAATGGGTATGTCCTACATGTTTCAGAGCGGGAAGGAGAAATTAAATGCACAGTTTTGTTTTTGGTGGCAGGCATGCATATAGCTCCAGCCTCAGGGAAATAAGACAATTTGTTCTGTATTGCAGTATGACATCTGGTTTAGTACCTTTCCATAGAAAGATAAAGTGGAAATAGAGGTATTGAATTTTTCAGATCCTTGTAAAACAGTTGGTCTACTGCTAAAATACCTTTAACAGACAGCCATCTAACTGTTCTTCAAAGTGTCAAAGATTACACTCACTCATTATTGGGGTGGCAGGGAAGGGTTGGATCCAATGGTGCCGTTCTCCCCTCTTCAGCCCCACATGTGTGCCCCAAATCTGTTCTGGAGGGTTGGGAGGCACATGGATGGTGGGGGCTGTAAGCGGGGAGGAAAGAACAGGGAAGTCTTGTTGTATGAGCTGGCTTCTCTTTGTGCAACATTGTATCCAATCCAAAATCTGTAAATTTGCAGTTAAAAATGTTGCAGAGCCATTGAAAATGTATAGTAGCAGGTACATGGCACTGGAATGTTTAAAGCTTTCCTCAGTTGTAACTTGGAGAAAGTAGCTACATGTACTTCATGATTGCAGATGAGAAAAGGTCTTTGGTCACTATTTTTATACTGAGTGAACTATAAAAGCTATTGAGGACAGTAATGAGGTATTTGTTCTTTGTTCTTGCATCTGTTTATTCAAATTATCTTCTAAGTTCTCAATTTTTCTTTCTTGCTAGTGAGGGACAAGAATGAGTTATGCAGAAAAACCCGATGAAATCACAAAAGACGAGTGGATGGAAAAACTCAATAATTTGCACATCCAGAGAGCTGATATGAACCGCCTGATCATGAACTATCTTGTTACAGGTGAGTTGGTTCAAAAATAATTCATTATCACTAGAATCACATTCATTTGAGAACATTTATTCATGTATTGCTAGCATCTAGTAGCATTGATGTCACTGGGAACTTAAGTTAAATATTTGTAGTGTTGCTGGTGTCTTCTGGACTGGTGTTTAAACAGCTTGATCTGTTATACCTCAGGAGTGACCTTATTCCTCAAGTACCACCAGTTGAAACACCTGAGCAGCAGCCATATCTACTGGTTGAGTAGTAGACACTTCACAGCCTCCCCCCACCAGGAGCTGCAGACTGTCCAGCTGCCCAGGTGAAGAGGTGCCCTGCCCTCAAGTGACCAAAACATGGGGTGTTGCCCAATTCTGGTTGCACATGAAAGGTTCCCCCCCCCCCTCCCTTATGGCTCTGAATCAGTGCCTAAGCCAGGGTAATGAACTGGAAGAGAGCCAATAAACTGAAGCTCAGTCCAGGCAAGACAGAGGTACTATTTATGGGATGCCCTCCGCAAGGAGGCTTGCCTGGCACCCATGCTGCCAGGAGAAGACCTTCTCCCAGGCATTTTAGACACTTTACTTTTTTAGATTGGTATTATTGTATGTTTTAAATTTGTTTTATTATATGAGCTGCCTGAGAACTTTTATGTTAGAGGCGCATCATATAAATAAAATGCACAAAGAAATTATGGTCACCATGGAATCTTCGAAGTGCAGCAGTTGCAGCAGCATATTCAGCTTTGAGAATGGACATTTTCCATTATAATCCACTCAGAGCCTTCATAAGATACCCCCTGCTTTTAAAAAAGAACCTTATGTTTGCTATGTATCTATTTTCAGTTATTGTCAGAGGAGGCCTGTTTCCAGGCAGAAAGGTGGGATATGCATACTTTAAATAAATCATTAAATTGGCTGTGTAAAACGCTCTGGCAGTATTTATTTATTATTTTTATTTATTATATTTATACCCCGCCTTTTTTCCTGCAAGGAACCCAAGGCGGCTTACATTATCCTCATCCTCCTCTCCATTTTATCCTCACAACAACCCTGTGAGGTTCTTGTCATTCTTACTGGCTGTCCCACTTTTGTGCAACATCTGTCTTAGGAGACTTGTCTAAGCAGCTTTTGACAGAGATATAAGACTTTTTTTTAAAAAAAAACATGAATTGGCCTGAAAAGTCCCTTGCAGGCTATGCGCTGCTGCTGAATATTATATTACCCTTCTCGATTGAATTGAACTCTGACCCAGTTCACACATCATGGTGGCAATTCCTGGGTTGTTTAACCTAGGAATTGTGGGGAGGAGCATAGTGCGCGAACTATTTCTGCTTTTAATTAACAGTCCAGGAATGTCCTGTTCCTGTTTTTTTCATGACGTGTGAACCCGGAAACTCGGTTCTTTATGGGTTAAACAACCCAGCGTTAATCCATGGTTTGTTGTTGAAAGCAGAAACGGCTTACGCATGATTCACACACTCTACTCGTCCCTGCTGGGTTAAACAAGTTTGTCATTTTCTGTAAGTAATTTCTTTTTGTATTTCAGAAGGTTTTAAAGAGGCAGCAGAGAAGTTTCGAATGGAATCTGGAATAGAGCCCAGTGTTGATCTAGAGACCCTTGATGAAAGAATAAAAATTCGGGAGATGATCCTCAAAGGTCAAATTCAGGAAGCCATTGCACTGATCAATAGCCTTCATCCAGAATTGTTAGACACAAACCGGTACCTTTACTTCCATTTGCAGGTAAGATTCACATTTAAACAGGGACTGGTTGTATTTAAAACTAATTGGAGGTTGTAAAGGCGGTTGTACTAGGAAGCAGCGGGGTGGGTTGTAACTTGTTGTATGGTGTGCACTTTTAATTATCTTTGGTGCAGACATAATCAACAGTGTCAAAAGTTCCCATCTGTGGAATGGTCCACAGACCTACATGCCTACTCCCTTCCCTTGTTGGCCTTAACCATGGCTTAGCATTACATCTGTACTGGTATTAACCATAGTCAGTGCTAACCAGAGTTCCCATCTTAACAAGAATTTGAAATCGGGGATTGAAGAAGAAAGATTAACGTTAACCATCCTTGGTGCTGATGCAGACATACTATTAAACCATGTATAGAAGTGAGGGGAGAATTCATGGTGGGGGGTAAGGGGGGCCTGCAGCCTGTTCAGCACCAGAATTCTCTAGAGGTGATCCTTTAATACCCTTTTCAGTACATGATCAAGATGGGAAAGCATGAGGAGGTCAGGAATTTACACCGTAAAGGAGGGAGTGGTTATGGGAGAATCAGTTAGCCTGGAAGAGGAGATGAGGCAAGGTTCAGAGAATGGCTGTTTATAGTGTCCTTTTTTTCTAATATGTAGAGACTAGCTATGTTCTCCCCGGATGGTTCATGAAGTCTTTGGGCAGCTTTAAAGCAGTGAATGCCAAAGTTAGTTACATGAGTTCCTTCAACCATTTCCTTGAGATATCGCCTCCTAAATGGGCTACTACTTGCAATTGTTTAGAAGAGCATTAAGAATTTGCAGTCTGTAGAGCAGGAAAGTAAATCAGCCTTTGAATAATAGAAGCATGGAGTCGGAAGGGGACGGAAGGGCACGTGCCCAAATCTTTCATGAGGCATCAGCCTCCAAAATCAGTTGAACCCTTCTCTGTTGGAATTCCGACCATTTGATAGCCTCTCTTTCTTAATTCAAAGTCTTTCTCTTGTTGAACTTGACTGCTCAGCAGACAATATTAATCTATAATGTATGAAAGAAACTGAATGCACCGTCTTTGGTATTGTCTACTTACATTTTTGTATTTGGTCTGTGCAGCAACAGCATTTAATTGAATTGATTCGGCAGCGTGAGACAGAAGCTGCACTGGAATTTGCTCAGACACAGTTAGCAGAACAAGGAGAGGAAAGTCGGGAATGCTTGACAGAGATGGAGCGCACTCTTGCCCTCCTTGCTTTCGACAACCCAGAGGAATCGCCTTTTGGGGACTTGCTCAACATGATGCAGAGACAGAAAGTAATTGTGTTCTCTCTTGTGGAAGCTAAAATTAGATAACTGCATGAGTCTTACATAGACACTTTTAAGATTTGTCTTTATTGCATTATAAAGAGAAGGTAGCTTTTTAGAATTGTGCTTTTTATAATCTTTTATAGTTAATTGGGATCGGGCTAAGATTGGCTGTCACTTTTCTGAAAGTGTACAGGCTGATTTTAGTTTGCTTGTTTGTATTAATCCATCTTCTGCCCAGAGTTTCAGCAGCACAATAGGATATTTTGACCAGTTTAATCACTGGGTTAATGAATTAACATTTTAGGTGATCAGTTGCTGGAGATAAATCTTAATAGGGTATGACTGTGAAAATATTACTGATGGCCTTCCCTGCCATGATAACATACAAAAGTTATATCTCACTTCCTTTCTCTCAAAAAGACATATATTGAGGTTTTTAGAATATTGAAATTTATTTCAGTGTTATGAAGCACCACCTTGATGGCTGTTTACCAGATAAGGTGGCATATAGATGATGATGATGATGATGATGATGATGGGCGATTCATAAATACAACAAATAAATAAATAAATATCCCCTTAAAATCCAGCCACTAACAAACTCTCCACTCATGTTCAGTCACAAAAGCTCTTACTTAAATACAGCGTTCTGTCTTGTTTGGGGGATACTAATGCACGAGTATTTGATTAAGGCCTTCATGGAAAGGCAGTTCAAAACCTGGCCTTCAGATGTAGTCAAAGGACTCATTTTTATAGTACAGTAATACCTTGGATGGCAAGTAACTTGGTCTGAGAGCGTTTTGCAAGACAAGCAATTTTTTAAAATAATTTTTGACTTGATAAACAAGCGACGTCTTGCAATTGTAGGGATGTAACCGCTCGCCTCGAGCGGGCGTAGCGAGCCGAAATCGGCCCTGCTCACACCTGCCAGAGACTCGCTTTGATATAAGAGTGTTTTGGATTACAAGCACGGTTCCAGAATGAATTATGCTTGTAATCCATGCAACTATATTGTTAATGCTCTTATTTTACAGATGGGACTTGAGGCTGAGATTCTATCTATGGCTTGCTAAAGGCCATCACGACTGAGGAGAAATTTGGTCCTTTAGGTCAAAACCCAACAGTCACTGGATCACTTTGGCTCTCTTTGACATAGGTGTATATTGTACTAAACTATGTTGCTTATCTCTTCTAGGTGTGGAGTGAAGTTAACCAAGCTGTTCTAGACTATGAAAATCGCGAGTCGACACCCAAGCTGGCTAAATTATTGAAATTACTACTGTGGGCTCAGAACGAGCTGGACCAGAAGAAAGTAAAATATCCCAAAATGACAGACCTCAGCAAGGGGACAATTGAGGAACCCAAGTAAAATGTGCAGGTGGACACTAAACCTCAGAACTGCACAGTTATATACATTTTTAATCAGTCTGTGACTGAAATATTTTTACTACAGTTCAGGACTTTGCAATTTGGTTGTGTGTGTGTGTTTTTCTTTTTCTTGGCAAGCATACTTAAAGGGAGATGGGTCCCTTTTTAAATGCAGCAAATTGGCATTGAAAAGCTTTGTATCACTTTGACCATCTGACTTAGGCTATGCACTGTCATACATTTTTAGCGAAAAAAACCCCAAGTCTCTCTTTTTAAACTACTGTGCTGAAGGTTTGTAATGTCTGATGGCTGCTGAAACACATTTTGGTGGCCAGTGAATTAATGTTGAAGCTCTTGGCAACTCTCCAGTTAAACTTAACCTGTCTCTCACTTGAACATTGACTATTTTCTGTGTTAATTTATAGCCAAACATGCATTCCCTATTTATAAACTAGCAATTGGTTGAAGTGATCATTTTGTAAACCTCATGGCAGTGTTGTTTTTCTGCATAGAATATAGCATAGAAAGCTTGTAAGCTGTAATTGAAGATAATCCCCCTTGCTTTTTCACACCTTGGTGACTTATTTATATGGGGCTGAATGTTATATTCATGATGGGCCTAGTTCTCTCAGAAGCATTGCTGCAAATAAAGGTATTTTCTTTTGTAATTTTCAAGAATGACCAAAATAGCCTCTGAAACAAGACATTAAATCACTTCGTAGATAGGTTTTCTTTCATCGAGGTTTTATTTTTGTTCCAGTTTTCAATACCAGCCGCAATAATTGCACTGGTTTGGGTGACAGCTACAGCCTTAAAGCCAACAGTGTTTTTGTAGGTGGTATAAAAGATGCAAACAGTGCTGTTGTGTGGCTAGGGCCATCTTGAGTTAGAAGAAATATCTGTCAATGCAGATCCACTGGAATAGCATGAATGTTATTGGGCTATAATTTATGGTGATGGTGTTATTTCAACAGGTGTTTTTTTTGGCTTGGATAAATAGGACTTTGATTTTACAAATCTTCCTTCTTTCTTGAATTCCCATCTTTATCATGGGTTTTTTAAATTACCATAAGTGTGCTAGGGTTTATTTCTACCCTAGTTAAAGGCCCTGTAATTCCATGAGGTCCTTCAGTTGCTGCATTGTAATCTCCTTTTAGGGTGTGGGACTCTGCATAGCATGTATGACTGTCTTAAAAGCAATGTTAACTTGTTCGGTTGGTAGTATTAAGCACTAACCCATCCTATGCCCCCTCCAAGATTACAATCCTGAGCACCCATGCAGCCTGCAAGGCTGCTGAAGCCACTGACAAGTACAGTAGCAAAGTTGTTTATAATGTTACGGCTGCTTGGCAGCTGTGGATGCAAGTCCACCCCTCCCATGTAAACCTTCTGTGCGGGAGCAACTTTCTGCTGATTTATACAATCATTACAGTAACCAATTGGATGCTTTGTTGATAACCTAAGCTTGGTGAGCAGATGATAACCCTATAGAATAAAGTTATTTGGTTTCTAGCAAGCTTAGCTCTTGTCTCTGTGACTGACTGTTGGCGTAAAAAACCTTGGACGTGGTCCACCAGGAATGTCTTCCATGCAACCCCATAGAAACAAATGGAAATTGCTTGGGAGGGGTTCCTGGGTGATTGCGCCCATAGTCACTGATGACTACTGTGAATGTCGATTGTGCTTGTATGTAGCTTGATTCTGGATGAGGCAATTGGGTACGCTATTGGGATACACTAGTTCAAAAACTAGTTGATTTGCTGGATACTGACACTTCTACAGTATCTTCAGAGTGAAGCTTTGACACCACACCATTGAAGTTCTTGCAAAAGCAACAGCATGGGTTTTGATTACCACTACTTTAGTGTCATGGGTTCACTTTTTATTCCTGACACACGAGTCCTAACAACTTAGCTGACTGTGGAGCTGTATTTGACTGACTGAAAGCAGTTGTGTCCTTGTCACTGAGTATAACACTTGCAATCTGTGTGATGTAATTTTTGTTTTGAGCACGAGGTGAGGCAGTGAAAGTGAAATGGGTCTAAGCCCTTCCTCAAATATGACCAGCCTTTCTTCCCATTCTTGGCTTCTGAATGCAAACTGAAGCTTTTGGAAAAGTCTGAAGCTTCAGTATGAAGTTGGTCACTTGTATAATAAATGGCATTTTTTCTGCACCAGAAATCCTGCACTGCAGCCCTGTTTAAGAAGTTTCCTATATGTTTAGAGCACTTTGCTTATTCCATGAGTACATAGATGACTGGAACTTTCATTAGTTTCCTTAATTCATTAATTTAAGAGCCAAATATGTGATTTAAATAATAACAGTTTAGATTTACTTCATTTGGGTTTTGTTAAAACATCACACACTAAAGCAGCTTCAATCTGTAAAGTTTTTTGGGTAACTTGAGAGAAAATATTTAAAATGGTATGAAAGAAAGCTATGCATTTTACAGAAAGCTCCAGGGTGTAGTCCCAATGGTACTTTTAGGGATCTTTATATTCATGTGTATATAAAATAGTTTGCATATACAAAATATAATATAATCAGTTTGAATTAATCTCAAATGGGGAGGCTGTGAAACATAACTTATGAAAATATTGTATACAGAAAACAGTCCTCGTTACATAAATGAACTTTTGTCATATGCATGAGAAATGTCTTATTTGGTGGTTATGGGTGAATGGTTGCAATTTTGTTAGCTCCATACTGTTAGATCGCCACTCTTAACTGCTTAGCATTAAATACCACTTTGATCAATATGTTTTACATTTGTTTTTTTCAAATTTTCCTCTTTTAAAAGTATTTGCAGAAATAATGTTATGTAATCATTTAAGTGCCCCACCCACGCCTTATACATATCTTATGATGCAATCGTATGCATGTATACTTGAAGTAACCCCAACTGAGTTCAGTGGGGCTTCCTCCCAGGTAAGTACGGTATGTATAGGATTACAGCCTGAGTAACTTTCAGCAATCCCTGTATAGTAGGCAAGGTTGTGTCTACACTTTAAAACAACACAGTTCTGCTGCAACCAAGGCTCAAATTTCAAGGCAAGAAAAAACATTGATTTCTGCAACATATAAATAATGCAAATTTGATTTGCATGACTGTTTTTAGAGGGAAATATTTAGTTACGTGGTGTGTGTTTTTTAATTATAAAGGTATTACAATTTACAACTAATTGGGCAGCAGATTTAAACATTTTTAGTGCAAGTACTACACTGCAGATGACTAGCACCGTGTTAAGGCATTCTTCTCTCACACGCAAGAATGGAATACCTCTTCCAAGATTATGACTGCTACAATATACAAATACATCATTTAAAAACTGGGTTGGATCCAGACGTGCCCTTCTGTAAATGGAAGGACTGCTTCCATTCGCAGAAGAGACTCTGATCCAGTGGAGACTTCGGCTATAGTGGGAGTGGGAGTGCACAGCCGTTTTGCCCCAAGGGCCTCACATAAGGATGGGTTGAGGGCATGTACGTGTGCACACATACTCTGTAGCAATTGATTGCTGGGGAAAGAGCTATCTATAAGAATTGCTCCCTCAGTGATCCTGATACAGATAACTTTCCCTCCTGCCACTACCAGTGAAGAAAGCAAATTTGTACTATCAGGACGGAGGGGATGGAGAGAAGACTAGCCAGATGGGGTCTGTAGCTAAGGCCTTGGGAAGGCATAGGTTGTGCACCACTGTGTTAAAGAAAGGGGGAAATGACAACTGCTTCCCCCTGCTCCATTTCCCACACTGTTCTAGGGGTTTCCCCAACCCTCTGGATTAGCTTTTCAGGGGGCTGCAGGGGAAAGGGGGAATTGGCACAAATTGCCCCCCCCCCCACACACACACACACTCCTGGTGGGAGCATCCCATAAGCAGAACTCTGCTCATGGGAAGTCTTGATCCAACCTAAAATACGCTTCTTGGTTCAAATAACTTGTATGCAAATTTAATTGAGTAAGGGTGCAATCCTATGCCTGTTTAGATAGAAAAAAGGCCTACAACTCCCAGCATGCCTGAACCGAGCTGGCTGGAGCATGCTGGGAGATGTAGGCCTCCCCCCCCCCATCGAAACATGCATAGGATTGCGTCTTTAAACTCATACTATTAGTAGACTAAGGCTCTACAACTCTATACTGACTTATCTGGGAATTAGACCTATTGATGTCAGCAGGGCATACTTCTGAGTAGACATGTACAGGATTGCAGCCCAAGGTATCTTTAATCCAGGGACAGCCCTACTTATGTTGGATGGTTCTGGGACTGGGAATGTAGCCTTGTCCCAAATCACAGGAAATCTTACTCGGCATCCTCTCCATAGTCTGAACTTCCAGCAGGCATTGTCCACACACTATCAAAACATCTTGGTAGTCATAAGGGCTAGATGCTTGCCTTTCCTCCCATTTTTTTTTGTTTTGTTTTAAAGCTGAGATTTTCTAGAAGCTGAATTCTGTACCCATCAGCACATTTTGTACCCCTGTGGAGTCATGGCACAGATGGCAGCCCAGACTGTAGGCCAGCATTATATCGCTATGTTACAGACGGGGTTGTGAGTATGAGAGAAGATGGGTTGCCAAGGGTTATCTGGCGTGTTTATGGAAGAGGTAAAATTGGAAGCAGGATCCTCCTGGCTTATAAGTCATTTTGTTAAATAGCTGGCTCTTTCAAGGCATAGACCTGGTTTGCACGTAACAACCCATTGGTTTAAAAACTGAGGGGTTGTTGGAGACACGCTGCCTGCAGCACACCCACCTTTCCGCTTTATTGCACAACCCACATGTGAACCCGGACTGCTGGGTTGTTCAGGGGCTAAAGAGCCCAACAGTCTGGGTTTGTATGTACATCATGCTGCATAATTTATGAAGGAGCCGATTGTGAGTCATGTGCAAAAGTGGAAGGGGCAGATGTGCTAGAGGCAGTGCGCCCGCATGACCTGACAACCTATGGTTTTTTAAACCAATGGGTTGTTATATGCCAACAGGTCCATAAATGTCTATGAGAGAGCTGTTCAGTAGTCAAGCAGTGGTGCACATATATTAAAATAGACACAGCAGCCTCTTGGTTTTTGTAAAAGCCAGCCAGCATCCCCTAGCAAAAATGGGCAGTATCTGACACTACTGCTAACATAAACCACATTGCACTAGTGTAAGCAACCTAGCGCAATGCCAATAGAGTGTGCTGGTGTGATGGGTTTCCCCCAGAAAGTCCATTGCACCAGCCAATGCTATGTGCTAGACTCGCAGTGTTCTCCAACCTTGGGTCCCCAGATGTTTTTGGCCTACAACTCCCAGCATGCCCCAGACAGTGTAGCTGTCCCAAGGTTGGAGAACACTGCTAGAGGTCTCTCACATTAGCACAACATAATTTACGTTAGT
Organism: Shinisaurus crocodilurus; assembly: GCA_021292165.1. Lineage (NCBI taxonomy): Eukaryota > Metazoa > Chordata > Lepidosauria > Squamata > Shinisauridae > Shinisaurus > Shinisaurus crocodilurus. The sequence goes on along the minus strand of JAHFWL010000075.1, from coordinate 283,117 downwards.
GTCAAATAGAATACTGACCAATGTCTTTAGAACTGGTGCATAAGAGGCTATCCTTACAGAGTGGCTTCAGCTATCTCATAGATTTCATAGATCATAGAGTTGGAAGGAGCCTACAAGGCCATCGAGTCCAACCCCTGCTCAACGCAGGAAACTAGAGGAGGGGTCTCCCATCCAAGTAATAACCAGGCCTGACCCTGCTTAGCTTTCCACACTCAGACAAGCTGAGCCAGTGTAGGCCACAGGCCATCTTTTAAAGACAAATGGAAACCTATGCCTAGCTATGAGGATGGCACTGTAATTTAACTCATCTGTGAGTAAGCAAAAAATGTCTCTCCCCCCCCCCCTTTAACATATGCCCTATTGCTCATGATACCTGCGAAGTTACACACCATCCTCTGTTTCCTCCTTTCCTCTCTAACTCTTGCAAGTAGAATGATGGTTCCAGGGTTAAGAGGACAGGGTGATGAAGAGTGTGTGCATGGAACTAGCATTGTATTCTGTAAAACAAATTTTCAATAAACTGGATTTTTAAAAGAAATCGGGAGAAGCATGCTCTATAAGCTGTAGGTGTGTTTTAATTTGAGCCTGGGGAAAGTGTTGTATAAATATTTTAAATGTTAATAACTTCTATTGCACTTTTCAATGTGCAAAAGTAATTTATTTCATTTAGGCCTATTTGAGGCAGTTTAAGTAACTAACTTGCACCTAGGACTGATGTTACAAATCCAAACCATTTTTCCTTATGGGTGTCTAATGTGAAGAGAAAATCTACATTTTTGTCGGCAGGAATATACATTCCATTTCTTTTCTGTGTCCTATCCTTCATTAATGTTCACATACCTAAAATTAGACGCTGAAAAATGGTTTTCAATGATCAGTTTTGTCCGCAAAGAACCAAATTAACTTTCTCTTGAATCGGTTTGAAACATGAATAGGGGAAAACTTAATTGAGAAGCCCTGTTTGTTTTCTCTTCTGTCCTGAATGCGCTAAGAACATTTATATGGGTCACAAGTAGCATAAACAGTCCAGTTTCTACAGAAAAAAATAAAGCATCCCTTGACATTAGCCATGCTGGCTGGGTATGCTGGGAGCTGTAGGCCAGCAACATCTGGGGACCCAAGGTTGGAGAGCCCTGGAATCATCATCAGGCGATCACTCATGACCGAGTAAGATTGTCTTCCGGGATAAAATGAGGAAATTCTAAAGAAGATTGTGTAGACTCTAGCGATGGGTCCGTAAGTGACTGTGGAGGCCAATTCTAGATCCACACAGCTTCCCACAGTGAGGACACAGGTTACCAGATAGGTCCTGTAAAGGATTCATTTGACGTGCTTTTCGCTTAGCACGTTTCTCCCTTTCACCTTGCACTCGGGCTTCTTCAAAGTCCATGGAACCTTTGTGAAAGGCCAACCTCCATTTAGATCGTTCATGGGCCAGAGCTTCCCAGTTTTCGATGTTTATATTGCATTTTTTTAGATTAGCCTTATGAACATCTTTAAACCTCTTATATTGACCACCGATATTCCGCTTTCCATCCTTGAGTTGGGAGTAAAGTAACTGCTTTGGGAGACGGCAGTCAGGCATTCGAACAACATGACCGGTCCACTGAAGTTGGCGTTGAAGGATCATTTTTTCAATGCTAGTAGTCTTTGCTTCTTCCAGTACACTGACATTTGTTCGCCTATCTTCCCAAGTAATTTGCAGGATTTTCCGGAGGCAACGCTGATGAAACCTTTCAAGGAGGTGGAAGTGACGTTTATAGATAGTCCATGTTTCGCAGGCATACAATAAAGTTGGTAATACAATGGCTTCATAAACCATTGTTTTGGTCTTCTTACAGATATCCCGATCCTCGAACACTCTATGTTTCATTTGAGAAAATGCGGCACTTGCGGAGCTCAGACGATGCTGGATTTCACTGTCGATGTTAGCTGTAACAGAAAGATAGCTGCCAAGATAGAGAAAATGATCGACATTTTCCAGTATTGTTCCGCCAAGCTGGATAGATGGCATCACCAAAGGATTGGCTTGCACTTGCTGATGAAGCACTTTGGTTTTTTTGATGTTAAGTGAGACCAAGTTTTTCGTATGCTTCTGCAAAAGCGTTTAGGATAGTTTGGAGATCATCCTCTGAATGTGCGGAGACCACATTATCATCAGCATACTGAAGTTCCACAACGGAGGTTGTAATTACCTTACTTTTTGCTTTCAGCCTGCTGAGATTAAAAAGCTTTCCATCTGTTCGATATATAATTCCCACCCCGGTGGGAAGTTTCCCCTTGACAAGATGTAAAACCATGGCGATGAAAATGGCAAATAATGTTGGGGCGATAACACATCCCTGTTTAACACCTGATCCCACTTTAAATGGAGCACCATGAGAGCCGTTGTTGTCCAAAACCGTTGCCGTCATGTTGTCATGGAGAAGTCGCAAGATATTCACAAATTTATTGGGGCATCCAATTTTCATAAGGATAGTCCAGAGAGCTGTACGGTCTACAGTATCAAAGGCCTTAGCCAAATCGATAAATGCCATATAAAGGGGTTGATTTTGCTCCCGGCATTTTTCTTGGAGCTGACGTGCAGTAAAAATCATGTCTACTGTCCCTCTAGAGGGGCGGAAACCATATTGAGTTTCAGGGAGGATCTCTTCTGAAATAGATAGAAGACGGTTTGCGAGAATCCTAGCAAATATTTTACCTGCGGTTGCTAAGAGAGAAATGCCCCGATAGTTTCCACAGTCTGTTCTATCACCCTTCTTAAAGAGGGTGATAATTATGGCATCCCTGAAGTCTTCTGGGATCTCTTCTCTTATCCAGATTTTTTTGATGAGTTTATGAAGATGTTGTACAAGTTCGGGGCCCCCTTCTTTAAAGATTTCAGCAGGAATCCCATCTGGTCCACTAGCTTTGTTGTTCTTCATTTGATTAATGGCTTTTTTTACTTCATCCAAAGTGGGGAGTATTGCAAGTTCCTCTTTAATTTGTTTTTGCGGGATTTGCGAAAAAATCTCATTATCCACCTTAGATTTACGATTTAAAAGGTCATAATAATGCTCTTTCCAACGCAGTGCAATAGACTCTTTGTCTTTTAAGAGTTTGGTGCCATCTTTTGATTGTAAAGGGTTTGTACCATAGGTTTTTGGTCCATAAATGGCCCTTGTGGCCTTAAAAAAGCCCCGTGCATCATGAGATTCTGCAAGTTGTTGAATTTCTTCAGCTTTCTTTTTCCACCAAGCGTTCTTAAGTTCTCTTGTTCTTCTTTGGACCTCAGCCTTTGCGCTAGCGTAGGTTTTTTTCTTGGCAGCGCAGTTAATATCATTTTGCCATATTTGGAAGGCTTTCCTTTTTTGGTCAATTATATATTTAATCTCATTGTCATTTTCATCAAACCAATCCTGATGTTTCTTAGTTTCATATCCAATAGTTTGTTCACAAGCTGCAGTAATGGAGGTTTTCAGCTTAGACCAATGGTCCTCAATGTTGTCAGGAGGTTCCGTAGGTAGATGTTCCTTAAGAAGTGATTGAAGACGAGTTTGCTTAATAGGGTCTTGAAGGACTTGGATGTTCATTTTACGCCTTGGTTTCCTTCCTTGAAGCCTACGTTGGGGAGCAATGTTGATAACCATTGTGGACCGGATTAGTCGGTGGTCTGTCCAGCAGTCGTCGGCACTCACCATGGCCCTAGTAAGAAGTACATCGCGGCGATCTCTAACAGGAACACAAATCCAACATCAGAAGTGGCAATACTGTATATTAAAAAACCAGCAGGGGAAATACTTCAGCCTCCCAGGACACTGACGGGGTTTGCAATAAGCCACAATGGCTGTTTTCCCTCTGATCATGTGAACTCACCCCTCTGTCACTGATCTTAAAGTAGCTATTGTGGAGCCAAGAAAGTTCAAGAGAGATCAGAGTGAGAGAATGCTGAGTTAGAATACATCCCCAGATTCAATTCTATTGCCAGAGGCATGAACAGGGATAAAAGATTTTTATCACACTACATGTGTTAATTGACTTACCTAATATCAGGATGCTTTGTTATCAGCAACTGCACTTTGAATGAGCACTGTTAACAACCAGATTGTTATTTTCTACATTTAATTACCTTAGGACATCACCATTCTCCCCGCCCCTATATACTGTATATAAACCTGCAACTCTAACACTCCATGCATCTGATGAAGTGGGCTATTGCCCACAGCAGCTTATGCCAGAATGAATCTGTTAAGTCTTTAAAGTGCCACAAAACTCTTGCGTAAGGGAAGCCAAGCTGCACTCCTACGTTGAACTTACTCCTGAGTAAGCATGCACATAATCAAGTCTCTAGCACAGTGTTCTCCAACCTTGGGTCCCCAGATGTTTTTGGCCTACAACTCCCAGCATGCCCCAGCCAGCTATGAGTTGTAGGCCAAAAACATCTGGGGACCCAAGGTTGTATAACACTGCCTAGCATAAGGCTATCTGGAAATTATGTACTTCTGTATTGCAACTTTGGCTTGCTTGTGAACATGTATCAACCCTCACCCTCCAGTTCCTTGACACGAACAGTGCCCAGACAATAATGCAGTCACTACAATCCTGTGCAGATCTCCACAAGAGAAACACCAGCATAAACAATACAAACACGAGGGTCCTGTTGCACTAATATCCAGTTGTAGGCTTTCCATAGGCATCTGGTTGGCCACTGCTAACAGAATGCTGGACTAGACAGGCCCGTGGTCTGATCCAGCGTGGCCCCTCTTAAGTTCTTATTAAACATGCAAGGCATGCTTACTGGGTTGTAGACGTGGCCTTTAAGTTTCCAGGGTTGTTGTGAGGATAACGTGGAGAGGAGGAGTATGTAAGCCGCCTTGGGTTCCTTTCAGGGAAAAAAGGCAGGGTATAAATATAATAAATAATAAATAGTTAAACCTGGACCTAGAGTTGTCACTTCCTCCACATGGCAAAATTAGGACCAATCCACTCCTTTGCCACTTAGTAACAAAGGAGCAACAAACCAAAGGGTTAAATGGAACCAAGTATAAACGGGTATCCAGGGGCACTTTTCTTTTAACTACTAAATATGGAATTGGAAGGGGGGGAAGTTTAATGCCTAATGGTCATTATCGCTTAGTGAATGATCCAATGTTGTAAACCACCGTGAAATTATTTTAATGATAAGGTGGGGAATAAATCTATTATTAGCTCTTTGTTTACCCTACCTAGCACTTCGGGTTTTCAGAGTGAGGCTAGCAAAATAATATCACATTGTAACGCTGTACTGTGTTCTTTGTTTGTTTTTAATTACTGGCTGGGTCTCTCGGAGTCTTTTTGCACACACAAGTGTATCTGAAACGGATAGAAACTTCGACTGACGTTTGCTCAATCCACAATTCTGGATTGTCAGAGTACGCTGCTCTCCCCTCTGTTGCAGTTATTAATGGACAGCGCTTCTGTCTATTGGGCACTATAGAAATGGTAATAAATGATATAAAATACATGTGATCTGACGGCAACCGTTAGGGCAGCCCTCTGCGGGACGTGTAAGTCCCACTGAATCGTGGGACTTACTCGCTTGTAAACAACGAGTAGAATCAAGGACTGTGATCCCCCCCTTCCTCTAACCGCAGAGATCGCAGGAGGGGAAAGGGTGTCAGCTTTCCGGGTTCAACAGATCTCTTCTCCAATAATATGTTAAAAGGATAAAAGCCACGGCGATGTGATCTAGGCTCTCGTGGGGCGCTTTGGGAAGAGAACAGCCTCACCGGGGCTTGGGGAGCATCAGCTTGAACAGAGGTCGTTGCTGTTTCAAGATTTCCACCTCCTACGGAGATTTTCACTTCTGTATGCAAGCGCTTCTCCTTTGCCCCCCTCCCCTCCCCCTCCCCCCCCTTTAAAAAAAAATTATTTTAAAGAAACCTCTTTCTCAAACGTTCCTGGAGCAGACTCAAGTTCAACCTGCTTACCGCCGGTGCTACAAGAGACTTCCTGGAAAGAGACCCAAACAGGAAGAGACGCTGAAAAAGTGACACGTGGACTTGGGTTCATTGCCAAGAAAAAACTCCCACCCGAGCTTAAAATTGCTACGCAGGTTAGATTGTTTGGCCAGTCGATTGTCAAGGCGTGGAGATCAGATTCGATTTAGTTTGACGACAAGGGGTTGTTGTTTTGTTTTGGGTCTCCCCCACCCGCCTCCCGCTTTAAAATCAAGTGAAGAGGTCGCCACCAAAGCATCTAGTAGTGGGTGGAAAATTTCACCTAGTTTTTCTGCATCTTCCCCGCCGCCTCCATTCTTTGCCCCACTACCTCGGGGACTGTCTGACCTTTGGTGTCAGTCTAATTTCCTTGTAGGTGTAGACAGAGGCAACAGCCGGTGCACCGGATATCTTCTCCTTTTCCTTGTTAATTATTATTCTTATTTTCGATTAGAAGTTGAATGGCCTTGAGTGCCAGCAAAAACGGAGGGCAGCTGTATGGGACTGATCTACTCTCTCTCCACCACCAAAACCATCAGAAACTGCAGCCCGCAAGATGTCCACATCACCCGCATCGTGAGGAGGGCATGAAAAAAGATGGAGCTGCTGATTGTTTTTGGTCCAGGTGAGTCTCTGTAGCTTCCCACGTCTTTGGGATGCCTCTCCATGCCAGTCCTGAAGCAGACTTTGGGAGCCAAACTTTCCTATCTGGTGCATGCGTAGTAGCTCTTTGAAACGTTGGATTCAATAGTTGGCTTCTGTAGGCATCTCTCTCTCTCTCTCTCTCTCTCTTTCCTATTTGTTAGATTTGGGGATTTTCCAACTCCCCCCCTCCCTTAGGTGTGAGTGGCTAGCCCGTGTTACTTGATGAAGCGTTTGATCAGTAACCAGCTCTGTTGTGAAACACAGAAATGACTTAAATATGAATTGCAGGGGGGGCTGCTGTTTTAGTCTGTAGCAGCAAAAACAAGGCAGAAACTTGTGGCATCTTAAAGACTTAACACAATTATTGGGCCGCAAGGTTTTATGAACTAGTGCAAGGGTGGGCAGAAGGTCGATCTCATTCTACTGGTGGATCTCTGGGTGATTTGCTGTAGATCGGCAAGAATTTCTCACTCCCAATTGGTTAATACAGCTTGTCTGAGCGTGGAAAGCTAAGCAGGGTCAAGCTTGGTTATTACTTGGATGGGAGACCCCTCCTCTAGTTTCCTGCATTGAGCAGGGGGTTGGACTCGATAGCCTTGTAGGCTCCTTCCAACTCTATGATCTATGAAATCTATGAAACAATAGCAGCAACAGACCCTACACCATTATATTACTGAAATGAAAGAGGCTTGTGGTAGCCAGAAATGTGGAAGGAGTGTAAGTTCAGTTCTGGTACTCAACACAAATTCTTGGCTCAGAATGCTTTGATTCAGTGGAAGACCGACAGCCTGGTCTTCTGCGCGGGTTCAATGCTAAGGGGGTAGCGAGTCCTAGGGCGGGCCTTCTCCGAGGTCCCCAGCGACTATCACCCTTAGCCCAGAACAAAGGGATAACTTATAGCCACAAAAGTATCTTTTATAAAACAAGTTTATTTACAAAATCACCTTCACAAACCCAGACACACGCCAGCAATACAGCTTATCAGTACGGTACAAAGTAGCAAGCAAGAAGTCTCAAGGACACCGTGATTTCAGGGCTCTCAGCTAGTTAGTTCAGCTCGGGCTCCAGCAGAGGCCCGGTCAACCGCATGCTGCTAGCTGGGTTCCCGGCGGAGGTCCGGTCTACCCAAGCGGCTAGCTGGGTTCCCGGCGGAGGTCCGGTCTACCCAAGCAGCTTGTGAGTGATTTCAGCTTGGTTTCCCGGGGGTCCGGTCAACCCAAGCGGCCAGTGATTTCAGCTTGGTTTCCCGGGGGTCCAGTCAACCCAAGCAGCCAGTGATTTCAGGGTGCTGCTACCCGGGGTTGCCGATCCCTTCGTTCCCTTACCCCAAGCATGGGGCAAGATTGCTGATCAGGTCCAACAACTCAGTTCCCTTGCGCAGGGTGTTTTATACCTTGGGTTTCAGGTAGCCCCTCCCTCCGTAATCAGGTGGGTGGCCAATCAGGTGGGTTGCCACCCTCCTCAGGTGGGTGGCCAATCAGGTGGGTTGCCACCCTCCCTGAGGGGCGGCCTTTTGGGCCAGGTGGGGTGACGCCTTCCCCCTGTGGGGTGGGGTCCCTTTGAAGCCACTTGCTTAATGGTCCCATCCTGTGGTGTTGAATGGTCATTTCTTATGGGTGCCGAAGTGTCTGCTCTGGCGAGGTATTCAAGTCTTATGTAGATGGGGCTGATATACGAGAGCATTGACGAACCTGAGGATGCTTCCTGCCTTCCCCCCTGGGGTGATTCTATGCAGATGTTGTTTGTCCCCTTTGGTCTCTGTGGAGATTGGCTGTCTCCCCCCCCCCTCCCCGGTCTCCTTCCCCCCACCTTGGTGAGTGTGTGTGTGTCAGAAAGGAGTTTTAGGTTGGCTTTCTCCACAGATTCTAAGTGAATCTCTTTTGCCACCAGGATCCAGTTAGTGGATCTGGGGCAGAGGCGGTGTTAGGTGGCGGCCCACTAGGGCTGGAGCCCCACATTTTTCATTTGGAGGGCTGAATCTCGGGGGGGGGGCATCTGCCCCACCGCCCTGCTGTCCATGGGAACTTGCTGAAATAAAAGGACAGGGGCCCTGATGATTTGTGTTGCATCTGATTCCCCTGGATTAGCCAGCTTTTTGCCCACATGTGTTTCACCTCCTGCTACCCCCCCCCGCCCTGAATCCTTTTGCCTGAGTTTCTCCCCCCCCGAAATTTATTTATTTATTTATTCATTATATTTATATCTCGCCTTTTTTCCTGCAAGGAAGCCAAGGCGGCTTACATGGTCCTCCTCCTCTCCACTTTATCCTCACAACAACCCTGCGAGGTAGGTCAGGCTGAGAGTCAGTGACTGGCCCAAAGTCACCCAGTGAGCTTCGTGGCCGAGTGTGGACTAGAACCTGGATCTCCCTGAGTCCTAATCCAACACTCTAACCACTACTCCACACTGGCTCTCTCAAATCAAATGCCCTCCACTCCCCTGTCCATACATCCCTTTTTTTTTTTTACAAATAGGGATGTCCTTAGGAGACAGGGTGCGCACAGACAGACTTTAGAGCATAAACAGACTTTAGAGCACAGACTTAGGGCATAAAGACCTGCACGCACACAGACTTGAGAGCATATGTAAATTAATATATGCAAATATGTGCTTTTTGTTGTTGTTGTTGTTGTTGTTGTTGTTGTTGTTCTGTGGGCCTGAGCCCTAGATCTTTTGGGTACCTCGCACTGCCCTTGATCTGGTGGGGTTGTAGTTAAAAAAGAAACGAAAAGTAGATTCTGCAAGTTTGAAGTCTGCCCACTGCTGAGCTAGGGTGTGCTTAGTGAGATGCATGGAATGTTAGTCTTAGTTGGCAGATACACACGTGAATACACATGTATAGATGGGGAGAAATGTAAACAGTGAGATGAAAAGGCCGTCAAATGCTCAAACTATGATGTGTACACATTTCTATATATAGCTCAAATACATACAAGATAAAAACAATGCCCCGTACGGAATATTTGGTGATAATGTTATCTTGTGAGCACTGCTGTGTTGATTTAACACCAGGAGGAGGAGGAGGAGATAAGTCACCTGCCTCAATTAAACTCTCATGACCAGAATCAAAGTGGCTGATAGAATCTAGTCCAGCAATTTCATGCTGGAGTCTCCCTTTGGAGTTGTTGAAGAACAATGATTTTCCAGTTGGCACGGCTGTATGCAGGCCTGTGGCTCACGCTGGCTCAGCTTGTCTCAGCGTGGAAAGCTAAGCAGGGTCAGGCCTCGTTATTACTTGGATGGGAGACCCCTCCTCTAGTTTCCTGCATTGAGCAGGGGGTTGGACTCGATGGCCTTGTAGGCCCCTTCCAGCTCTATGATCCTATGATCTCAGGAGTCTTGTTTCTCCTGCTGGTTTCTAGATGTTGCCGTTTTTGATGTTAGGTTTGTGTCCATTGGTTGTACGTAGATACTGCCCTGTGTCCTCTGTATGCAGCAGAAGAGCATGCTTGACAGGTGATGGTATATATCCCATTGGGGGATGAGCAGGCAAACGGGCCCCAGATGCTATTAGGCTCTGTTACCTGGGTGAATATCTGGGGTAGTTGATGAATTTTGTCCAGCCTTCCCCAACCTGGTAGTCCAACACATCTGGAGGGTACAACTCCCAACATTTCCAGCCAATGGCCATGCTGGCTGGGTATGATGGGAGTTGTAGTCCAACACATCTGGATGGCACCAGGTTGGGGAAGGCTGGTCTGGTCCCTGTATTTGTGTCTCCGTTTTGTGGTCTGTTGTTCCTGGTGAGTGGCTATCTATAAGGGCGGACAGGCACAATGCCCAAGGCCTGTAACAAAGAAGTATAATAGGCATGAGTAGGAAGTATAAGTTAGTAAGAGGAAAAGCCAGTCTGTCAAAAACTGGGTCATTTCCCCCCATGATGAAATGTATTACTGTGGTTCAGTTTGTAAATGTGCATTAATGTTCAGTCTGGATTCGCCCCCTCCCCCTATTTCTGTGCATTTTAAAAAGTGAAATAGAAGTGTCTTCTTTTTTTTAAGGCTAAAATTAAAAAAGAAGAAGCTGGCTTTGCCATCCTGAATGTGCCGTGAAGGTTAGTTTGTCCCCAACACAAGCTACCTTCTTTCCAAGCAGTTTATTCACATCCATTTTATTTGGGTCCTTTCCATAAGCCCTGGGTTTGTTTTGGCAAGAACGGGCTCGCTTGGCAAAAGTAGGTCTAAGACCCAAGCATAACCAGCTAAGGTGCTGTAATTTTGGCTTACGCCCCGGGTGCAATGTTCTGGTAGGTATAAGCCAGGGCTTCGTGTTGTGTCTGGTCTCTGTGTGTCTGCATAGATGTACAGACATGCTTACGGAGCAATCCCCTGAACAGAATTTTGCAAGTCGGAGCAGCACTTTTTCACTGGTTTTCCTCTTCTGCGCTGTTCCAAAGGGTCCTCCAGCCCTCTGGAGCAGATGCGGGGGGTGGGGATAGGAAAATGAAGGGGGAAAGGGAATCAACTGGCTGAGAGCCAGTGTGGTGTAGTGGTGAGAGTGTTGGACTGGGGGACTCGGGAGATCCGGGTTCTAGTCCCCGCTCAGCCATGAAACTCACTGGGTGACTTCGGGCCAGTCACTGACTCTCTGCCTAACCTGCCTCACAGGGTTGTTGTGAGGATAAAATGGAGGAGGAGGAGGATTCTGTAAGCCGCCTTGGGTTCCTTGCAGGAAAAAGGTGGGGTATAAATATAATAAATAAATAAATAAATAAATAAATAAACTTGCCCCCTCCCCCATTCAGCCAGCAGAAATGCAGGTTCCTTTCAGGAAAAAAGGCAGGATATACAGTAAATATAATGAATGAATAAAATAAATAAAATATTTGTGTATTTTTATCCTGCTCCTCAGGCAGAAAAGGGTCAGGCTTACAAATAATCAGTAAAAGAAGACAGTCCCGTGCTCACAGGCTAACAATCTAGAACAGTGTTCTCCAACTTTTGGGTCCACTTTGTCTTCTGAGAAGCTCAGCTTTCATTTTCTTTACTTATTTTAAATCCCACGTTTCTCTCTCTTATGGCACTGTCCGCACATTATCAAGATGGTCTTTGTAATCTTAAGGGCTAGAAACCTGCTCCTTTAAAAAAAATAAAAATGAAAGTAGATATTCTCTGATTGCATTTTCTGTATCTCATGCCAAATTCCATGCTTGTTATATGCCAATTTCTCCCTAAGAAGGCACACTTTGCTTTCCCAATGGGGTAAGAATCCTTGTTAAGCCCCCATGAATTTGGATTCTATTAAACACGCTTAAATAAGAATTATCTCCCATCTTCTCATGTTTGCAGGCCTGAATCTCGAATATGGACCTTGATGCTGCTGCTTGGAACCTGCTTACTGTACTGTGTGAGGGTCACGATGCCCATCTGTGTAGTCGCCATGAGTGCTCGCTTTGACTGGGACAAGAAGCAGTCTGGCATTGTGCTGAGCAGCTTCTTCTGGGGCTATTGTTTAACCCAGATTCTTGGAGGCCACCTGAGTGATCGGTATTTATTTTTTTATTTTATTACATTTATACCCCGCCTTTTTTCCTGCAAGGAACTCAAGGTGGCTTACATAATCCTCCTCCTCCTCTCCATTTTATCCTCACAACAACACTGTGAGGTAGGTTAGGCTGAGAGTCAGTGACTGGCCCAAAGTCACCCAGTGAGTTTCATGGCCGAGCGGGGACTAGAACCCGGATCTCCTTGTGAGAGTTGGACTGACTCGGGTTCAAAAGCTCCCCTAGCCAATGACCCTCAGTCCCAGTCACGCAAGCGGAAGGAGGAGATAACAGCAGTTAATAAAGATTAAAGAGTTTATTTGTAAGACCCAATTACATGGGATTAAGGCAATCAATGCATTTCTACTCACTACATCATAGCAGACTCAAAACCTATACCCCAGTGGTAAGGCTAGATGAAGTGAAGTCCAGAACAATCCACATGTCGTGTCGAGACGAGCAAGCAGCAGAGAAGAGATGAAGAGGAATGACGGAAGCAAGTGTGCCATCTTATATACCCCAGACCCTGCACCTATAAATAGGATATTACTCACTCCAGTGTATAACCTATTCATCAACATGTTGATCTGCTAAAACCTGTTCAAGGCTGCTGAGTCACATCACCTCGAGACCATGTCTCCTGACCAAAGGCCTTGTATACTTGAACTCAAGTAACACCCACCAGGTCAGGTGATAATCCCGATGTCAGGTGGTAATCTCGTTCTGCCTATGCAAAACCCAACACTCCTGAGTCCCAGTCCAACACTCTAACCACTACGCCACACTGGCTCTCATGGTATGGACAATGCTGAATTTCACTGCATTGTTATCTGTCTAGAACTGATGTCAATATTCACAATGATTCAAAATTCGCTAGCATTTTCTGTTTTGCCACTCGGATTTTGAATGCAAAATCTGGATGAGTTTGCATTTGGAATATGAAACCTGACCTCTGAATTTGAGCGTTCTTAGTTCTACTGGCACACAACATCGAAGTTTGCAGAGGAGAATTCCTAGGAAGAAGTTATTTTTCAGCTCTCCGCTGCTCGATTCTTTTTTTCTTTTCTTTTTTTACTGCTGCTGCTCGAAAAACGGCTGGGAGTCCAGGGGTAGATTTTACGCAGCCTCTTGAAGAGAGAAATCTGGTGAACTTGAATTTGAGATGTGAAAATGCCCCTGCAAGTGAGGAAGGCGTTTCTTCCTCTCCCGCCATGATGATGGCTGGGGATGATGGAAGTTGTCGTCTGAAGGGCACTGCATTGTAGAAGGCTGAGCTTGAGGTTCCAGCACCAGACCCCTGTCTTAGAAGGAGACTCGCATCAAAATGCCATAAAGCGAGGGGTGGGGTGGGATTTGTAGTGGAGATGCATGGGTGGGAGAAGAGTGTTGAATTCTTTCCCAACTCCTTTGCCCATCGCAACTCCCCTTCCCCAGGTACGGTTCTTGCAGCTAGGCTGATTTCTTGCCCCAAGGCATGGCTGGAAGAAAAATGGGCTGGGAGAAAGATTCAGCAACTCCCTCTTAGCCTGCTGATTCTCTGCTTGAAAGACCGCACACACACACACACACATGCAGCTGCCACGGATCTGCTCTCATAATGTGCAGTTAGACCCTTGGAACACTTCTCCAATTTTCTTTTCAGCTCCTATATTATTTATTTATATTTATTTATTGCATTTATACCCCACTCTTCAGCCAGAAAAGGCCCTCAGAGTGGCTTACAAAGATTAATAATAAGACAGTCCCTGCCCTCAGGCTCACAATCTAAAAGACACGACACAAAAGGAAAAGGGATTGGGAGGGAGGAGGAAGAATGCAAAACTCAGGCACCAGTTCTTTGTTAAAAAGGTTCTTATAGGTTTTCTTTCTTTTTTTCTTCTTTGGGGGGGGGGCAGGGAAGGGCAAAACAAGCTCCCTGCAGCTGCTCCCTCTCCAGCTGATGTATGGGGCCAGGTTGGTTTCCCCCTTGCTGGGATGTTACTCCTGGGAGGCAGGGGTGCAGCCTCCCAGTGGCCCCCTGGTTCTCTGGCCGATAGATGCGGCCAGAGTCTGCCGCCCCAGGGAACTGTCAGTTGGAAAATTTAGTATACCTAATAAGGCGCCTTTTAAAAAACACACTACCTCCCCCCCCCCCCCCCCCGTACCATTTCTCAGGCAGATGGTCCATGATGGCCAGAATGTTATGCACATACCTGAAATCATTTGGTGTTGCAGAATGAAGACGTTTTAATATTTGGCTTCCAGAAAGGACACTCCTGTAGTTGCTGATGCTGGAACTCACTTGTGGTCACCCTACTCCATCACATGCCAGACAGTGACCCAAAATCGGATTTCAAAATCGTAAATCCCCACTTGGGGATTTCAGACTCAAATATCAAATGTCCACTGTTTCATACACTACCTTTTAATCATCTGATCAGTGCAGAACAAGTTTCTTGCCTTATCTCCTATTTAATGTATATTACCACTCCCTGACTCCGCATACTATTTAATCTCTCGGTCCAGTTCACAGATGTGTGCACATCACGCAAAAGCCTCCTCCCTGTGTGCGTCATGCGTCAAACGAGCTGCAGGATTGGCCCCACCCCCAAGGTGCTGCTTCTACACAATGGACATGGACGTCTGCAAAGGGGAGCCTCCACGCGCAGATCTCCACCCGCACAGGATTTCCAGAAGTTTTTGACTTCCAACTCCCAGAAGCCCCTGCCAGCATGGCCAATGGTCAGGAATGCTGGGAGCTGAAGTCCAAAACATTTGGAGATCTACCTTCTGCCTACCCCTGGTCTACGTGTGTTGGCTTTCCTCTGCAGATGTCCATGCCCAGCACATAGACGGTGGTGGTGGGTGCAATCTCGGAGGTGGGGCTAGCGGCACAGTCCCGATCTACCCACGATGCCCCTGAACACGTTACACATGGGAAAGTTGCTAGTATGTCACCAACTGGCAACCAAACATGCAACTGGAACTATGCGCTGCTTCCATTGGAAGGTATCCTGTTTGTGGCCATGCAAGCCAATATGAAAGTGTGGCCTCTCTGCAGGGTTTGATCATGTTCTCTGGTCGCCACTTGATGCTGCAGTCTCTTGAGTGATGAACATGTATGGGTGAACAGAGTCTAGGCCTCTGTGCCAATCCCTTCCTTAGGAAACACTTCTGTGAACCAAACGGCACAGCTGTGGGTGGTGAGGAGGAGGCAAGGCCAGGTCTTGGCCACATGCTCGCTGTCTGCATACCCAGTCCATGCCAAGGGAAGCGCTCCTGTGTGAAATGATCCCACACCTCACCTAGGAAACCATGCCCTCTCTGCATGGATGGCGCAGCCTACCTCAAAGACGGAGTGCATTAATTAATTAAGTAAATTTATGTCTGTCTTTCTGGCAAAAAACATTGGTGCTCAGGGTGGCTAAGAATAAACATAAAAACAAATACTTTAAAAAACACAATTAAAAACCCGACAATAAAATAAACAGCACTAACCAATTAGAATCCCCTTCTGTAATAGATCAGCTTATATGCCAAAGGCCTCCCTGATTCAAAATGTCTTTGCTTGCTGGTGGAAGGACAAGAGAGAGAGAGGGCCAACCCAGCCTGTCTCCACAGGGCGTTCCAGAGCCTGGGAGTGGCCACCAAGAAGGCCTCCCACATCCACTCCAAAATGCCTCTGATAGCAGTGATACTGAGAGACGGGCCTTCCCCCGAACATCTTAAAACTTGAGACGGTGGTCTTTGGCTCACTTTACCCTCGTGCTGCATCCATCTGCCGCTTTAGGCCTTGCTTCCTACACTAAAGCATCAACCCAGGGCTGCAGAGAGCACCTTTGCAGCCAATACCTTGATTTTCCTCTGTCTTCTAGGATAGGAGGAGAGAAAGTCCTCCTCCTCTCTGCATCAGCCTGGGGGTCTGTCACTGCCATCACCCCTCTGCTCGTCTATGTCGGCTCTGCTCAACTCGTTCTTATGACCACCTCCCGGTTCCTCATGGGGCTGTTGCAAGGTAAGGTGATCTGCTTCCGAGAGTTTCATCCACCCAAGAAATGGGGACCAGAGTGATGGTGGTGTCCTAGTCAATTCATGGCCATGAAAGATGCCTCGGTGCCTTTGATAACTACAGTGCCCAGGGGGAGGACTTTTTCAGGTGCACAATGTTGGTAAAACAATCCCACCTGAACAAGAGTAACCTAACTAAAATCAATGTACGATCCAAGATTCGGAATTAGGATGACCAATATATTGGCAATGAGGATCGACAACATATTTACGCCCAATACATTTCATAAAGATAATGACTAGGTTCAGGCAACATGATAACCCACACTCACCCCTGTTTTCCTTTAAAACAGGGGTGGGTAATCTTTGGCCCACAGGCCTAATCTGGCCCTCGCCGAAGGCCAATCTGGCCTGTGGAGACTTGAACACTCTCAGCGGGCCCTGCCCTCCCCAAGCCCCGCCCCCTGAGGGCAAGGGACACAAAGGCAAATCCCTCTGCTATCTCCAATCAGAGACAAGCTGGGGTTTCCCCTGCATCACTTCCTGTACCGCTCCTGCCCCGATCGGGACGTGAGTGGCACAAGAAGGAGCAGCCCTGCTTCTGCAAGCCTTGGCCAAGTCCTTTTCTTCATGCTGAGGGAGGCATGGAGCACCATGCCTCTCTCTGGATGGCGAATTTAAAAAAGAAGACGGTGGGCGGATGATTTTGTGGGACAGGGTGGGGTTTCATGGTGAGGCCCCACCCCCTGACATCATCTGGCTTGGTCCCAGGGAAATCTGGCCCCCAGACCAAAAGCAGTCGCCCTCCCCTGCTTTAAAAAAAAAAGGGGCAGCGGAGGAAGGGGGAGTCAAGGTGGCTAACAGCAAAAGATTAAAAACAATGACTGAAGACAGCAGAATATGAAAAAGGCAGGAGGCCATTAAAACAACTGCACATCCTCCCAACAATCAAATAATTCAATGCAGGAAGTTAAAACACAACTCACAAATTAGTGCAGGAGCTTAAAGCCATTCAGAGCACAATCCGATGCATGTTTAGACAGAAAAAAAGTCCTACAACTCCCAGCATTCCTGGGAGTTGTAGGACTTTCCCCCCCTGTCTAAACATGCATGAGATTGCACCCTCAGATTCCTAAAGCCCTCTTAAACAAGAAAGTTTTAGCCCTCTGTGGAAGCTCAAGGAAGGGGCTCTCGGGGCCTCCCTCAGAACAGACATCCAGCGCCCGTGCCACTGAAGAGGTCCTCTCCCTGCATACACGAGAGGACCTCTGAGGAGATCTTGGCAGGCTTGTACAGGAGAAGCCAGTACTTCATATTAGGCCCAGAAACAAACTGGGAACGAGTGGTTCTTTTTCTATAAGGCAGTGGTGTGGAACCTCTTTCAGCCCAAGGGCCGAATTCAATTTCAGAGAAACTCTCGGGGGGCGCGTTCCACTGGTGGGCAGGCCCAAAGAAAAAGGGGGAGGGGCCAAAAATACAAAAAAATACCAGCATGTTGTAGCTTACCACTCTTATTGCCTTAGGAGAGGCATATCAACCTTTTGGAATGGGGAAAAACCTGCACCCAAGCTGGGAAAGCACCAAACGACTGGTGGGTGGAGGGGAAAGGGTGGGGCCATGGGAAGGGGATGTGGCTATCTAGGGAACTATGGAGGGCTGAGTTTGGCCCCCAAGAGGGCCAGTCATTGAGGTCATTGGAGGACAAAGCTCTTCGACAGTTGATATAGAAAGGTTGAGACCTACTGTAACGTACGTGTTGTCTGCAAGCCCTTCTAGCCAATGGCTTGGCAGCTGTGATGTCATAGAATGTTCACAATAGCTCAGTTGCATCAGGGAAAGCTGACAGCAAAAGAATGTTGACAAACAGTGCAATATCTCTGTGAAGTGTAAAATGAAATGTCAGTTTGCTTAGGAAGAAAATCTTAAGGGACAATGTGCTGAAGAGGAGCTGTGTAGTGTTCGCAGGACCTGCCCCAAACCTATTGCTGATTATAATGGAATTTCTTTCTCTCTCCCTTCCAACCCTTTATTAGGGGTCCACTTTCCTGCCTTGGCCAGCCTGTTGTCCCGGAAGGTACGGGAGAGTGACAGAGCATTCATGTATAGCACCGTTGGAACAGGATCTCAGTTTGGGTGAGTTTCCTAGAGCAGAGAGCCCGGGTCATGAAGATAAACAAAGGCCTCTCCCAGACAGGGATAGCTTGGCCATAGTGATACAGGTGCTAGTAACCTCAAGACTGGATTACTGCAATGCACTCTATGTGGGGCTGCCCGTAAGGCTGCTCCAGAAGCTGGAGCTAGTGCAGGATGCAGCAGCTCGGCTGTCATCAAGAGCTGCCCCTTTTCAGCATGCAACTCCTTTGTTGTGGGAACTGCACTGACTGTCTATTCGTTATTGGGCCAAGTTCAAGGTTCTGGTACTGGTGTATCAAGACCTAAACAATTTGGGACCAGGGTACCTGAGAGAGTGTCTTCTCCTTTACCAACCTGCCCAGTCATTGAGGTCATTGGAGGACATTCTCCTGGTGGTTCCATATGGACCTGTGGCCCAATTGGAGTCCACCAGGAGAAGAGCCTTCAGTGCAGTGGCTCCATTTCTGTGGAACTCCCTGTCTCTGGAGGTCAGGCAGGCTCTGACACTGTGCTGTTTTCGGCCTCTGCTGAAGACATCTTTGTTTCGGGAAGCCTTCCTCGCTGACCAGTCACGGTTTAAATATTATCCTGTTTTTATCCGGGTGACCGGCCAGATGGGCGATTAACAAATATAATACAATAAAATAAATATCCTGTTTTTAATATATTTTAAAAAATTCTTTTATGTGTATTATCTTTTTATTATTCATCACTCTGGAATCTATCTAGATACGGCGCAGTATACAAATGCTATAAATAAGCAAGACAAGTTCTACTCATGCTCCTTCCCCACCCCTCTCCAGATCCATGTTTTGCAACCTGACAAGGTCACCTGCAAGTCTGCCAATATAGAGCTGACTCATGGGCAGAATTTGTGGTTTCCTGTGGGCCAAACTAGACATGACGTTAAGCACAGGATTGGTTTTTGTATACATTGTTTTCTTTATTAAATAGCAACAACAGAGGGAGTGCCATGATACAGATCTAGACGAAGTGGGCAGGGGGCAGGGAAGAGATTTAACCTTTTCTCTCCACCGTGTTCCTGAACCAGATTACTTTCTCCACCCCATGGCTGCTCTTTGCCCCAAGAGGAAAACGGCCTTTAGTGCCAGTGGCAGCTTTCCTCTGGAGCCAATAGGGTGCAGATATGGACTGAGACCATGCTGTGGGTGAGAGGGGGTTTAACCCTTTGCCCCCACCAGGGTCCTGGTACAGATCGGGGTCCCTCTGCAGCCATCGGTGGTTAAATCTCCTCCCCCCCCGATGCCACCACCCTGATCCAGATTGCCTCCCCCCCCTCCCCGTGGTTATTTTAGTAAACAAAACCCAAGCACCAGTCAGTGTTCTGCCACTCCACTGGGCAGGTCACTAGGTTTTGTTCAGAGCATAGATAATCAGCCTGAAATCACAGCATGGCTTCTTGCCTTGTCTGCCTGGGATCTTGAGTCCCAAATAACCTCTTCCTTGTCCCTGCAAGTGTTTCCTGATGCCAATCATGTGGTATCAAGCAGGTGGTCTACATCAGGGGTGGGCAACCTCCAGCTCATGGGCCTAATCTGGCCTGCGGAGGTTCTTCAACTGGCCCACAGAGGCTTAGGCTCCCTCCGTGGGCCCCACCCACTCCCCTCCTCAACCTTCTCTCCCTGGCCTGGAGGCTACCAGAGACTTAGGGAGGAGGTGGGGAGATGTCTCCTGTCACAGATTGGGAGATAACGAGGGGATTCCAATTGGGAAGGGGAGCGGCACACATCAAGCAAGCATGCAACCCAACCCCATTGTTGCAAGCGGGTGCCCGGTTGCCTAATGTGGTTTGTCCAGTTCAGTTTCCCTCCTCTCTTTTAGGTGCCTTGTTAAATTATAGAATGGGAAGGAGGCGCACCACTTTAACTCTCCCTCCCTATGCAGGACGCTGGTGATGGGTGCAGCAGGGTCCCTCCTCCTTGACTGGTATGGATGGGAAAGTGTCTTCTACTTCTCAGGAGTGCTGACGTTGCTCTGGGTTTACTGCATGTGCAAATACCTCCTGAGTGGAAAAGGTAAATTCACCTTTCCAGCAGCCCCACCCTTCCAGCAGCTGGTGGCTGAGGATGGCTCAGCTTGATAACCTGGAATGTGCAATATATACATATAAGTGAGAGAGAGCAAGAGCGAGAGCATGTATGTGTGTGTAGCCTGGTGAAAATTCAGGGTATAGTTCAGTTTCATCATCTTGGCACGCATTTATTTAAAAGGGTTTCGATAGTTCACTTGCACTCGAGTCAGTGGGATCCCATGGAGGAAGGAATGGTGTGTGCGTTTGGACTGCATATAGAAACTGCCTGTAATCTGCAAAACACAACAATAATGACCTGGATCCAGATTTTATCGTTCTTATTTTATTTATTTAGTGGACTTTAAAAACTACCTTTCAGGGTAGATTAGCTTCCCAGAGTGGTTTACAGTAGTTATGAGTAAGTTATGACCCACTGTATTCAATGGGTCTACTCTAAGAGGGACAAGATCTAGATCCAGGCCATAGGTCTCTGCTCCACCCACCCATTTTACGCTGGAGATTTCCCACTGTGCAATTGATTAGAACCAAGTTTGCTGACTTCTGAAATCTTTTTACTTTTTACTGCTAGCCTTGCCTCACTAATTCTCACTGGAGGCAAGTGTCTGGGCTGCACCACTTCAGACCTCTGTCTGTACGGAGTCATGTCATTCAGGGTGCAGTCCATGTGAGAGCTGGACTGACTCGGGTTCAAAAGCTTACCCAGCCAGTGACTCCCAGTCCCAGTCCCACAGACGGAAGGAGGAGATAACAGCTGTTTATAAAGATTAAAGAGTTTATTTGTAAGACCCAATTACATGGGATTAAAGCAAGCAATGCAGGCTTCTCTTACGCAGAAGAGATGACTCTGTCTCATTACATGATTGCAGAAACAAGTCCAAGACCCAAACAGGTCTCAAGTTCCAAGTCCAAGTGAGAAGTGGGAAGGCTGAGATGAAGTGAAGTGACTGACTGTGAAGTAGAAGTGAGCCAGTCAACAAGTGTCCACCTTATTTATAGAAGGATATTACTCACTAGTTATATAACCTACTATTCACAACATGTTGTGTTCAACTTGTCCCATGACTCATATCACCTTGAGACTGTCAGGTGACTATCAGGAGACTTTTTGCACACCACCTCAGGAGACATCCTCCATGTCAGGTGACATCCTGTTCTGCCCATGCAAAACCTAACAGTCCAATGGGGCTGCCCATAACCCTCCGAACTCAGAAGTTTATTGGCATCCTATATAGAGCAGCCTTTGCCTGCGAGCAAATTGCGCTCTGCAAAGCTGCTAGGCGGCCGATTTTGGCCATCTAACTGTGGCACTTTGGAGGGGGAGGGAAGGAGGCTGAGGCACCACCAGGATACGTCCTATGTTGGTGACACACTGGTCTCCTCCCCGCCTCCAGGAATGCCCCCTAAACTCCTCCTTCAGCTCTTTTTCGACCTCTGATCTGGGAATCTGAAAAATCCTATGGTCCTCTAGCCACTGTCTTGGGGGCCATAGGATCGCTCTGCTAGTCATGGGAACTCCCACCTGCAATGTAAAGTGGTGCAACCCAGGCAAAGATTGACTGCCTCAATGAGAACTAGCCTTCTGATCCCGCCCCCCCCCCCCCGCTGTTTATTTTGAAGTTGTGGCTGTCCACCTGCCTGCGTAGTCTAGGGAGAGGCTGTAGTTGCTCCCTGGTAGATTCTCGTTTACCTCTGGTAAGGTATCCCTAAGTGGCTGCTCAGGATGGAGGTTTGTGGCTATCAAGAAGTAAATACAGCAGTTATTATTTTATACAGCATCTGAAGGTGTCACACCCCTCCCCTCATAGGGCCTTTTTTCTTTTTTTTTTGCCCTCCATTTGGAGCTGTGGGTGTGTGTTTGTCAGGTTAGGGGTTTTCTCTCTATAACCCTGACCCTTACAACCCTCACACTGTCCCTGGGATTTATATTATCCCCACCTTATGTTAATAAACACCTTTATGTTTTCTCTGCCAATATGTAAGGCACTGCTTCTCACACAGGTCGCTTTAACAAACAAAGTAAAGTTTATTTAAACTACAAAAGTTTATTGAAATAAGTTCAATACGTAAGTTTCAGTTAATACTATCTAATCTCCTGCCCTGTTCTGTTTCTAAATTCACCCTCACCATCTGTTCACATTAACGATTCCTGCACTCACTAACTCTGACTTCTGTCTCCGATCAATCTGGCTCTCTTAACTAAACTCCTAACTAACTTAATCTGCCTCACACAGCACACTCACTTCACTCCCCCTTCACTCTCTCAGCCAATCAGCTCACATATGCAAATCCACCATTCTTCCTGCCCATCATTTCTCACTCACCATAGACTTACCTACCATAAAAGACAGAGATGCAACAGGAATACCTACCTGTACCCATAGACTCATAACAGGAACACATTACTACACTCACCATATTTACACATATTAATTCACACACAATATCATAACACCACAGAGGGGTAAAATGTAAGTGTGAGCATACCCACCCAAACATACACAGACAGTGTCTGTGTACACGTTTAATCTTATTAATCATGAACTTAGATGCATCTTGTTTCTCTTGTGTCCTAGAAATCATGATCCCATTAGAAGACTTAGTGAAGAGCCTCTCCTTATCCAAACAGACCAAAGTGCCTTGGAAACAAATATTTAAAAAGGCCCCTGTATGGTAAGTCAAGATCAGCCATTCAACATTTTTCTGAGCATTTGGACATTGGTTATGGCCCAATGGTTCTGGACTGCTTTTGTGGTGTTCATTCTAGCCTGTGAGGTGTGTGTGTGTGTGTGTTGAGATGTTGTGTACTTTTCATATTGTATTGGATTTAGATCATGTTTTTATGGTGTTTATTGTAGCTGATTATGGTTTATCTTGATTTTGTTTGTTTCTCCATTATATTCATGATGGATTTCTATATTTGTAAGTCGCTTAGAGACTGCTTTTTGCGGTGGGAATGCCGCATAAATTTATTAAGTAGTAATAATCTGCAGTTGGCCCTGATGTAGCATTTCTCAGAAATGTTCCCCTCCATTCGCACGCTCAACACACGGAGGGGAGAGTGGAACTGGGTCTGCTGCCCAGCCCAGATATCGTGCCTCTCACCCCCGATCTCCACGCAACATCCCTAAAGGGAAGCCTATGAACTTCCCTCTCCATGGATTGAGTCTACACATGGTGGGGAACGGATGGACAGGGCTTACCTGCAGCTTCCACCTGCAAATTGTTTGTTTTGCTTCTTTTTCAGTCCTGACTGCAGCTGGTGGTCATTCATCACAGAATCTTAAAATTCTGATTTCGTGTTTTTGTTGTTTTTTTAAAGTAAGTTTCTGGCCCTTATGATAGCTCAGATGTGTTTTAAAAATATACACATCTGTATACATTTGTGTGACAGAGGTGACAACATGGCCTTCCCTAGGATACACTCTTATTATCTATCAGCTGCCCATATCTTTCTTCCTGCATCCATGCTGATACCATTCTCTCTCACACACACGCACACACGCGAAGTGTGTCTATCTTCCTCTTTACTTTCCTCAGTGGACCCCAAATCCAGTATCTGAGATGGCTGTCCCACCTTGCATCACAATAAGGCTGCCATGTATTGTCACAATACATACTAAGCTGCCTTATACCAGGTCAGGGGTATGAGGTACCTTTGAGGTATCTTCCAGCTTTATGTTTCTTTGATGTTTTCACCATCTGGCAATCCTAGTATTGTCTACTCCTGGGGTCTCCAACGTGGTACCCATGGGCACTGATATGCCTCCAAGCATCGCTCTTGGCACCCAGCAGGCTCCCTGCACCTCCTGATTTTTATTTTAATTCTAAAGATTTTTAAAATTACTTTTTATTAAATTGGGAGGCTGCAGCGCCCATAGCCAGCCAAATGTTCTGTGGCGGGGGTTTGCCAAAAAAGTAGGGGGATCAGTTCATCTGGTTTTCAGGCCTTTTAAAGACAAAAATTGTAACTCTTTTTAAAATTATTTGTTTGTAAAAAAAAAACTTCGGGGGACAGAGAAAATTTAGGGGGGTCAGGCCCCCCTAGTCCACCCCTGGCTACAGGCCTGGGAGGCTGGCATGCTGCAAAGTGAAGTGCTGCCCTCCAGTGTCATCTTTATTTGAGTTCAAATGAGAGGTTTTGTGTTTTGGAACTCAGACCCCCATCTTTGCTTTGTACTTATGGTAGATTCTTGGCCAAGTTGCCTTTCTGTTAGTCTCAACAGTTTGCCTTCTGGGAAATGAGTGTTTTGCTACTGGCCATGCCCCTCCCCATGGCAGCCATTTTATGCATGGCCAAGCCCCCCACCCACAGCAACCATTTTGTGAGAGTGCCCACAACACACCCTCAAAATTCGAAATGTGCCCACCGCCCCCCCCAAATTAGGGGACCCCTGATCTGCTCTGACTGGCAGTGACTTTCCAGGGTCTTAGGCAGAGGTCTTTCACACTGCCTATGACCATCAGCGGCTGGTGGCTCCAACATCAGTGGGGTGGTGTATCCACTCCGGGTTTCAGTCTGAACTTTAAAGGAGCTATTCATGGTGCTTGAACCTATTTTGGGAACAGGGTTCAGCCCTATTGGCAGTTCCTTAAAAGTGCAGACTAAAACCCAGTGTGGATACACCGCCCCACTGACATTGGAGCTGCCAGCCTCCACGGCCTGTGGCCTGATCCCTTTTTCACTAGAGATGCCAGGGACCGAGGGTGGGTTCTTCCACGTGCAAAGCACATGCTCTGCCTCTGAACTGCAGTCCCTCTAGGAGTTCCACTTGCTTGGTTTCCTTGAAATGCTTTGCATGATGCTCGGGCATACCCTGACGATGGGCCGTACGTACCTAACCCTGAATTTTCCCACGTATACCGCCAGGGCCGTGATCGTAGCTCAGCTGTGTGCGGCCAGCACCTTTTTCACCCTGCTCTCCTGGCTCCCAACTTTCTTCACGGAAACATTTCCTGATTCAAAAGTAAGCTTGGCATTGCATCCGAGACAGGGAAGCGAAAGGCGGCCCGGCGGCCCGAGCATAGATATGGCTTCCTGCTCTAGGTAGAATTGGCACTAAAAGCACTAAAACAGTTCTTAAAATGCCTGGGAGAATAAAAAGGTCTTCCCCTGGTGCCAGAAAGACCATAATGCCGGAACCAGAGCATTCCACAGATGGGGTGCCACCACTGACAAGGCCCTGTCTGTTGTAGCCACCCACCTTCCCTTATCCTGGAGGGGGGCCTCAGACAATGATCTTAACGTCCGGGTAGGTGCGTGTCCTGCTCCATCCCTTCACCAGTGCCCTCAATCAACCTTCCTCCTGTGAGGTAAAACTGCTCCTATAGCATGAGAAAGATGAGAGAATGGGTTGTTGGGCAGATCAGGCAGCAGGCCGGGCTCAGGCCAGGTTCAAGCCCTTCCCCGCTGCCCCCAGCACTGTAATCTGCAGCAGATGGCTGTGAGCCATCGGCCATTTTAAATTTCCCCACAATGCTCCGATGTAGCATCATGGGAAATTTAAAAGGGCAGGTGCTTTGCTGCTGCCCACAGCTTAAAAAACTGTGCTGGCTGGGTGGGGGCGCCGGCTTGGCGGGAGGTGCAGCGGTGGAATCTGCTCCTGTTATTTCCAAAATGAACATTTCAAGGGGAAACCAGCCAGTGGAGGCTGGTGACTCCTATTTCGGTGGGGCTCCTAATCCATTGCAGGTTTTCTTTGGAGCTTTATAGGAGCTATCCATGGTGCTGAACTCCAGCCACCCACCCCAAAATAGGTTCACCACCATGGATAGCTCCTATAAAGCTCCAAAGAAAACCTGCAATGGATTAGGAGCCCCACCGAAATAGGAGTCACCAGGATGGCCCCTGCCGCTTTTAGTTCTTATTAATGTTCATTAAAAACATGGTGTTGTATCCATTATTGGACTAGCGTAAGTCCCATTCATTTCAATGGCCCTACTCTAAGTAGGTATAACATTGGATACCATCAAGTTTCCCCTGTGCCCATTCCTATTGGCTGCAAGCTCTCTGAGGTGTTGTTCTCCTTTTAGGGTTTTTAATAAAAAAAATATTTGGTTACCGTAATTCCTTGTGCTGCAAGAAGAGGTGATCTTCTGAATACATGCAAGCTTCTTGCGTTTATAGTTGCATTCGCTGTAGAGCATACTTGGTGCTTGAACAAAATCACGTATATAGATGTGTATCCTGCTATGTAGTGCCAGTCGGGGTGTGCGAGGAATCCGGTGGGGTGTGTGTGTCAGAATCCGGTGGCTTGGCTTGGCTCGGCCTCCTAGATTCCGGCCTGTCAACCCAGTTCTGGCGCTGACTTGCTCTGACGCGAGTTGAGCCAGCACATAATCTTCTGCTTTGAAAGCAGGCCATGATTTGCACTTTAAAAAGAAAAAAAAGAGTCAGGGAAATTGCGTAAATTCTGGCTGCAATTTGCGCAAATTGTGGCCAGAATTTATGCAAACTGTGGCTGGAATTTACGCAGATTTCCTTGGCTTTAAAGAAAAAATACGCACATCGCGGCCCGCTTTGAAAAGTGGAAGCCGCAAAATACCCCCTGACTCTGCCCACTTTTGGTTCTCGAGTCGGCGAGGTGCCGACAGACCGCTGAGCATAAGCGGATCAAGTTTCACAGTGTTACCCATCCCTCAGTGCCAGCGATGTCATAAGATCATAGGGTTGGAAGGGGCCTATAAGGCCATCAAGTCCAACCCCCTGCTCAGTGTAGGAAACTAGAGGAGGGGTCTCCCATCCAAGTAATAACCAGGCCTGACCCTGCTTAGCTTTCCACGCTCAGACAAGCTGAGCCAGCGTGTCCCTAGGCATCTGCTCATATAGCAGTCTAGTAAGAATTGGTTCCTAATGCCTTATGGAAGAAGCTATGCCTGCCTGCAGGGTATTAATAAAGCAGGAATAAAGGGGCCCTGTGTTTAAATCTTTGGTTGGAAGGCTCAACATGGTAAAATTGCACCACCTACTGATCAGATGTGCACATGACAAATGTACTCTCCCTAGCCTAGAAAAATAGGAAGCTGCGGTATACTGAGTCAGAGACCCTAGGTCCATCTAGCCCAGAATTGTTGACACTGACTGGCAACAGTGGCTCTCCAGGTTTTCAGGATTCTTTTCTAGCCCTGCCTGGAGATGCCAGGGATCAAACCTGGGACTTTCTGCATGCAAAGCAGGTGCTCTACCACTGAGTTACAGCCCCTTAGAAATGGGTGTTTCTCAGCACCTTAGTAATTGTCCGTAAAAAGCCTCTGTTCATATGCATGGGCCCAAACCAGGATGGCAAAAAATCATGAGTTTTTGCAAAAACTAGAAAAAACCCGATTTTTAAAATTTAGATCAATGATTTTTTAAAATTTAATCAATCCCCCCCCCCCCCAATTTAGTAAAAATAATTTCAAAGTTTCAGGCAACCACATGTACAAATAGCCTACACTTAAGTTAAGAACAGCAAATTATACAGAAAACACTTTCCTCATTTTTTTTTAACGTTACTGGTATTATCAGTTACTAGGCTTCCTACATGACAGGGTTGCAAAAAATCATGATTTTTGTGTGTGCAAAAAAATCAATTTTTATTGATGATTTAATCACTGATTTAAGTCATCCTGATTTAAATCATTGCAACCCTGGCCCAAACACCCACAGTGCGTCTTCTTATGGGAAAGGATGGAGTGTAGTTCAATGGCAGAGCATGTGTTTTGCATGCAGAAGGTCCCAGGCTCAATTCCCAGGATCTCTAAGCAGGGCTGGGAGAGACCCCTGCCTGAAACCCCGGAGAGCCATTGCTGCCGGTCAGTGTCAACAATATTGGGCTTGATCAGTGTTCTCCAACCTTGGGTCCCCAGATGTTCTTGGCCTACAACTCCCAGCATGCCCCAGCCAGCTACGCTGGCTGGGGCATGCTGGGAGTTGTAGGCCAAGAACATCTGGGGACCCAAGGTTGGAGAACACTGGGCTAGATGGACCAGTGGCCTGACTCAGTATAAGGCAGCTGTGTTCCTTTGCCGTCATGACACCATCTCCCAGGAAACCCGTGGCATGCAGCTACTGTAATGTCAGATCACAACCTGGTCATATAATTCCTCGATGATGGAACGATCTCCCCACTGAGGCCCGCCTGGCACCGACTCTGTCATCTTTTCGGCGCCAGGTTAAGACTGCCCTCTTCTCCCAGTCATTTAACGGCACATAAGGGGATTTAATGGCACGACGGGGACATTTATGTCAGCTGTTCTTAGAGGTCTAGTTTGTACTGAAATTGTTTTTAGCTGTTATATCGTTTTTGAGTTTTGTATATTGGGAAAATGTTTTGCTGGTTTTTTAAAAAATTGTATTTGTGGTCTGTGTTTTTATGAATCCTTGTAAACTGCCCAGAGAGCTTCAGCTATTGGGTGCTATAGAAATGAACTTGATGATGATGATGATGATGATGATGATGAACATTTGAAGCTGTCTTGTGCCAAGTCAGATCCTTCATCTAGCCTGGTTCTCTCTAGGCCTTTGCTAGCGAAGTCGCTGTTTGGGTGTGTGTGCATTTTTCTTCTTTCAGGGATGGATATTTAACGTAGTCCCATGGCTGGTGGCGATCCCAATGAGCTTGTTCAGCGGATTCCTTTCCGACCGATGCATCAATCAAGGTAGCTGGTTCTTTTAGTTCTTCTTTTTTTTTTTTTTAGTTCTTTTAGTTAATTGGTTCACTACAGGCAGAAATTCAACAGGTGCAGCTTTTGTTCTAGCATGGAGCATGGGCGGGGGGAAAGTTTGCTTGCTGAAGCTCCGCTCGTTGTTCAGCTCTTAAATGCGCAGGAGCCTTTCCCTTAGGGAAACTAAACAGGAGAGGGAGCAACCTGCCACTGCATTCACGTTTTCTGCCACCCATGTTCCCCCACCCATTGGATATGCAGTGGGTGATTACCCATGACAGGGCCTTCTCTGTGATGGCACCAAGATGGTGGAATGTCTTACCTAGGAAGGTTCACCTTCCTTCCATCTTGCTGCCCTTCAGGGACTTCTCTGCCAGAGGGGTTTTGAAGCCTAGAATACCTTTAAATCTGCTTCATTACTGTTTTCAGGACTCTGCGATGTTTTTGAATGTTTTGAAATCTGAAATGGTATGTTTGAATCCTTGTCCGATCCAGTCCTCCAGGATTCTCCAGATGGCCCCACCCCCTTTTCCTGACTGCCAATCATTTGGTGGTTTCCCAGCTTTTGTGCAGTTCTTTCCCCATTCTAGAAGGTTGAGATGCCTCTCCTAAGGCTTAGTTACCTGCAGCAAGAGCTTTAGGGCGCAATCCTATGGAGATGAGCATAAGCCTCCAAACTCAGAGGCTCCCACACATCCAATGCAAAGCAGGAGGAGCAGCGGAGGTGATCTTCGCCTCCCTGCTCCTCCCGCTCTGCATTTTCACTAGACAGCCATTTTTGGACATCCAGCGATGGCGTTTCAGAGCGGGAGGGAAGGAGTCTGGAGCAGCTTCAGGTTACCTCATATCCTGGCTGCTCCAGTCTCCTCCCCTCCCCGCCCCCCCAAAACAACCCCTTCTACTCCTCTCTGAGGTCGCTTTTCCGACCTGGGAGAGCAGCCTGCATGGTTCTTTCAATACCAGCTGTGAGTGGGAGGAGAGGCGGAGCTCCAAGTCCCAGTTCTGAGGCTGGAGTGCTGCCTCCGATCTTGAAGCTGGGGAATCCGAACTATCCTATGGCCCCTCAGACAATGTCTAAGAGCCATAGGATTAGGATCATGCCTTTAAGCTAGAACATGCTGGTATGTTGGGTAATGTTGGCTTCGTCCCTTTTGCCTTTGGCCCCACCCACGCCCAAGAGCTTCCCCAATATGGAATTTGGTCCTCGGGCAGAAAGATGTTCAGCACACCTGGCCTATGAGGTCCTCCCCAGGGACCCAGGTTTCAGGGTCCTATGAGTTCCGTGGAACCTGGGCAATGCCTGTGATAATCAGAGTTTTCAGTGTGCCTTGACTGTCTGTCTGTCTGCTTTCAGGATATAAAGCAATCACCATTCGTAAGTTTATGCAGGTGAGAGAAGAACTTGAATGTTATAGCATGTGGGGGCCACGGGAACATGTCTCCACGTGTGGGCAGATCTGTGAATGTTGTTCTTTGTGTGAGAGCCACGGTGCAGGAATTAGTACACCGCATGTCCAACGTGGATCAGGAAGACATGGATTGACATATCAGGCCTGTGGCTTATGCTGGCTCAGCTTGTCTGAGCTTGGAAAGCTAAGCAGGGTCAGGCCTGGTTGTTACTTGGATGGGAGACCCCTCCTCTAGTTTCCTACACTGAGTAGGGGGTTGGACTTGATGGCCTTGTAGGCTCCTTCCAACTCTATAATCTAGGAAATCTATGAAATCCCTGCTCAGCTGTAAAACTCTCTGGGTGACCTGGGACCTATCACTTATTTCTCTTTCTGGCCTACCTTGTAGGGTTGTTATGAGGTCAAAAGTGGTGGTGGTGAGGGGGAGAGAATAATCCATGTTGTGCCAAGTCCCTTTCTGTGATTCTGTGGGTGTTTACGAGGCAATGCATCCCATTGAGCTCAATGGTACTTACTTCCAAGTAAACCTTCACAGGATTGGCCAGATGGCATTCCCCATCATTCAGTTTACGGGGACAGTGGATTCTTGGTGCCAAGCCTGGCAGGGTAATGGTTCGTTGAGATGGCATTTACTCAATACAGGCAGTCCCCGGGTTACGAACGTCCGATTTACCGACAACTCGTACTTATGAATGGACTGCCGAGCCTCCAGCGAGCGCCAGCTGAGGCGCTTGCTGGACTTCTGGGTTCCCCGACTCTATACGTGATTTAGGTAGAGTATAGCGTAGTATACGTAAAAACAGCCGCAATTTGCATAAATGCCTTTTTAAATGTATGCTACGCTATACTCTACATCAGTGTTCTCCAACCTCGGGTCCCCAGATGTTTTTGGCCTACAACTCACAGCATGCCCCAGCCAGCTACGCTGGCTGGGGCATGCTGGGAATTGTAGGCCAAAAACATCTGGGGAACCAAGGTTGGAGAACACTGCTCTACATAAACGGCGTATCTTACACCGTTTTCTACGTAAAAAAAAAAGCCTGGGAACCGTCCGTACCTGTTCCGACTTACGTACAAATTCGGCTTAAAGACAGACTTAAGAACGGATCTCGTTCGTAACCCGGGGACTGCCTGTAAAGATAGCTGAGTTTGCAACCACCCCACCCACAGTAAGCTCCATTGAGTATTTTGTTTTTCCTCTTCTCTGAGGTCGTCGGTTCAGGTGTATCCAGCATTTTTGCCTTGGGCATAGGCTACACCTCCAGCTTTTGCCGAGCGGTTGTGTTTGCATCTGCCTGCATTGGATTTCAGACCTTCAACCACAGGTAGTGTCACGTTCTCTTAATTTAATGCCTCCCGTAGAATCCCATGTGAGTGTGGCCCCGGTGAGCCAGTGTGGCTTGGCGGATGGGCTTGGATCGGGGAGACCTGAGTTCAGATCTCTGCTAGGCCATGAATGTGCCACCTGGACTCAGGCAAGTCACCACCCCTTTGTCTAACCTACCGTACAAGGTTGTTGTGAGGATGTGCTTTGCTGCATTCCTTGGGGGGAGGACGTGATAAATAGAAACTCTCTTTCTGATTAATGCCACGTCCTGCTAGAGTGATATTCAACTTTTCAAGTATTAGCTGTCTGATTAGCTGCTTCTTTCACTCAGCCTTGGCCTTAATTTACACACTTTTTTCTTTTCTTTTTTTCTTTTTCTGAACAGTGGCATCTCCGTCAATATACAGGACCTGGCTCCTTCATGTGCTGGCTTATTGTTTGGTGAGGATAAATTATTCCCTTCTTTTGTATTCAACCAGGAAAAAAAACACCTAATTTATGTGAGCATGGACTACAGTGCCAAGGCACGTGGACCAGGCTGTGCTCTCCGTGATTTTATTTATTTATTTACTGTATTTTTACCCTGCTCTTCTTCAGCTGAAAACGCTCCCGGAGCGACTGATAAAACTTAATAATGAGTCAGTCCCTCCTGTCAGGCTTACAACCTAAAAGACACAACAGAAAAGGGATTGGAAGGGAGGAGGAGGGAAGGAAACAATCAAAACTCCGGTACTAGTTCTTAGTTTCAAACTTCTTATAGGTGTTCTTTCTGGCAGGGAAGAGTGAAACCAGCTCACTGCAGCTGTTCCTTCTCTGGCCAAGGTGTGGTGGCTGAGTTGGTCTCCCCCTTGCCATGATGTTCTTCCTGGGAGGCAGGGGTGCAGCCTCCCAGTGGCCCTTGGTTCTCTGGCTGATGGATGAGGCCAGAGTCTGCAGTACCAGGGGACGTGATATATATATTCTTCTTCCTCTTCCCTCCCCATTCCTTTTTCCTTGTGTGTCGTGTCCTTGTGTGTCGTGTCTTTTTAGATTGTAAGTCTGCGGGCAGGGACTGTCTTGTTAATTGTTGTAAACCGCCCAGAGAGCTTTGGCTACGCCAGTGTGGCGTAGTGGTGAGAGTGTTGGACTGGGACTCGGGAGATCCGAGTTCTAGTCCCCGCTCAGTCATGAAACTCACTCACTGGGTGACTTTGGGCCAGTCACTGACTCTCAGCCTAACCTACCTCACAGGGTTGTTGTGAGGAAAAAATGGAGAGGAGGAGGAGGATTATGTAAGCCGCCTTGGGTTCCTTGCAGGAAAAAAGGCAGGGCATAAATATAATAAATAAATAAATAAACAAATTATATATTAGCGACATGCTTAAGCATTCTTTAGCTACCCTTGCAGACAATCTGAGTGGGCAGGGTGGTTAAAGGGTATTAACAGGTAAATTAATCCATGTGAAGTGATCGTGAGCACGTGCTCTCTGCAAGTCATGTGCACCTGCTCTCTGCATGTGGCACACTGTGGTCTGGATTTTGTGAGTTGTTTTGTGGGATGTTAATGGACTGCCTGAGGGGAATGGTATAGTCTTGGAGGCTTCCCTCTCAGCCTCATTTACTTTATTTATTTCATTTCATTTCATCTCTGTCCCACAGAACTGAAGCTCTCTGGGCAGTTAGCAGCAATTCATAGAATGCAGTACCATAAAATGTAAATACAATTTTAAAAAAGGCATACCATTTCAATACAAAATTTAAAACTAAATTTAAAACAACTCGAGCAACTAAACGAGTTCAGTACCACTAGACCTGTTAAGAGAATAAACAGCTGACATAAGCCACCCCCCCGTATACTATTAAAAGCTATTATTACATGCCATTAAATGCCTTGGCATAGAGGGCCATCTTAACCTGGCGCCGAAAGGAGAACAGAGTTGGTGCCAGGTGGGCCTCAGTGGGGAGATCATTCTATAATTGGGGGGGGCACCACTGAGAAGGCCTTCTCCCTCGTTGCCACCCTCCGAGCCGCCCTTGGACAGATGGCACTCGGAGGAACTCCTCAGATGTTGAGTGTAGTGTCTGGGTAGATTTAAGTTGGGAGAGGTGTTCCGACAAGTATTGTGGTCCCGAGCCATATAATTTATTTATTTATTTAATACATTTTTATACCGCCCAATAGCCGAAGCTCTATAAGGCGTTGTAGGTTAACACCAGCACCTTTCTTATCGCCTTATGGGAGGTGCTTCAGTGGAGGGAGCTGGGAGGGTGTATGTGTGTTGGGCTTTGAGCACCATTGGTTTTGGGGAGCACTGGATGGCAAGGGAGGTTCGGGTACGGGGAGGCTAAAGTGTCTCCAGGAGAGCTTTGCTGAAGAAGGGCCCCTTGGAAAAGGACGACGGCGAAGCAGGTTGACAGATGGAGCGGGAGAGTCTGCTCAAGACCTAGCCTACCATTTGGGAGAAGAGAAAATAGTGGATGAGTTTATACAGAGAGAGAACTGGAAACAGAAGGTGCACGGGACTAAAAGCACCAGGCGATACTTTGGAGTCATGCCTTGGCTTCCTTTCTGTCTCCCTACAGGTGTGGCAAATACTGGTGGAGCTTTATTAGGTAAGTTCTTGCTAGTGGTGGAGTGGAACCGGGGCTCACAGGGTTGCAGTTTGATTAGCGGGGATGCTGACATCCTCCGCCACCCCGCTCAGACTTCCCTGCTCCCTCTGAGCTTAGCTGCAATTCTCACAGTAGCTGGGCGGGGGCAACTGATTTTTTCCTGACAACAACATTTCCTTCCCTGTTGTAATGCAGTGTATTTTGTGGTGGTCTTGGTTTTGCATGAGCAGTTAAGACCCATTAGCTGTTCATAAGACCTGCTCCAAGCAAACTGCCGGAACTGGTTTGTTGACATGGATCAATGCCTGTGCCTGAATGGTTGGACTCTCCTTGGGGGCATGGCTATGGGCCCTGTCACGGACGAATGTCCATACTTCACAATGTACTACCACACCACTGGCATTGCTCAGAAATTGGTTCCCCCACTCCAATAGTCCTCCACTAAGATTGTATTCTCACAACAGAGTTAAAGTGGATTCATTGAGCCGCGTGCCTTCACCCCACGGAATCCTGAGAATTGTGGTTCTGTGAGGACAGCTAAGGACCTCTTAACAAACAATCCCAGCAGTTCAATTAAAGGTGTCCTGATCCTGTATCTTTTGTGATGGCCCCGTTAGCTACTGTTTTTGGAAGGCCACAGGACGATGGGACGTGTGTGTGTGTACATTATTTGACTGAAATTTGGTGGGGAGCCAGGGGTGGAGTTGTGGATTTCATTAAGGGCTCCCATCTATCTTAATTACACACCCTATAATTCAAGTACTGAACAATCCTCGGCATCCTCCCCAAACTGCAGTTCCCAGGCTTCTTTGGGGAAGAAGCCATGACAGCCAAACTTGTGTTAATTGGATACAAGTTTGTGGTGTAGGTATATCCAGATTGATAACTGCTTGGTTCTTCTGGAGCAGAAAATGAGAGGTAGTCCAGCCTTCCCCCAGCCTAGGTCCCTTCAGATGTGTTGGACTACAACTCCCAGAATCCCCAGGCAGCACTGAACATGGTGGTGGGAGGTGATGGCAGTTGTATTCCAACACATCTGAAAGGCACCGAGTTGAGGAAGGCTGGACCAGGGGCAGTGCTAGGTACAAAAAAATCCAGGGATCAGGCCCACAGGACAAAAAATGCACAAATTTGCATATGCTAATTTACAGTGTGTGTGTGTGTGTGTGTGTGTGTGTGTGTGTGTGTGTGTGTTTAAAGGACCCTGTCTCCTAATGACACCCCTATTTGTAAAAAGGGATATATAGACAGGGGAGAGGAGGGCATTTGATTTCCGGGAAAAACCTCAGGCAGAAAGACTCGGGGCAGCAGGAGGTGAAGCACATGCCGGCAACAAGCCAGCTAATCCAGGGGGATCAGATTCATAGATTCATAGATCATAGAGTTGGAAGGGGCTTACAAGGTCATTGCAGGAAACTAGAGGAGGGTCTCCAATCCAAGTAATAACCAGGCCTGACCCTGCTTAGCTTTCCGCGCTCAGACAAGCTGAGCCAGCGTGAGCCACGGGCCTTTGTCAGATGCAACAGAGATCCTCAGGGCCCCTGTACCTTTCTTTCAGCAAGTGCCCATGGATAGCATGGTGGTGGGTCAGATGGCCTCCCAGAGATTCAGGGCTCCAAATGAATGATTTGGGCCTCCAGCCCTAGTGGACCGCCCCCTAGCATTGCCTCTGGGCTGGATTCTTTGTATGGCATGTTTATTTGTATGGCATGTTAAAAAAAATATGTCCTTCCCCTCTACACATAGGTGTCGTTTGTGTGTACTTAGCTGGACATCTGATCGAAAGCACCGGTTCGTGGGTATCTGTCTTCAATCTCGTGGCAACAGTGAATGCCTTTGGGCTCTGTACCTTTCTGATCTTTGGCAAAGCCCAAAGAGTGGACACAGACTCTGCCAACGTTGACCTATAGGTCAATCCCTGGACCGGATCAGGCAAACGCCAAGAAGGTTATCGGGGTCGAAATGCCAGAATTTCACCTGAACACCGAAACAATTTTATTGGCTGTGGAATGAAGGAAATCCACACATTAACCAATTGGCTCTGTGGGTATCCAGCCCCACTGCTGACCTTTTAAAACTCCCATTTTGTTGGTGTGACATTTCACCCATTTGGCTGCCGACCTGCAAGATGGTAATATCGCCAGGTTACCTGTGCTGTTGGCTGACTTTGGTTCCTTTTTCTACTGGGATAATATTGTTTAAATTTCAAAGAAACACCCCAAAGCCCACCCCACCGCCCACCCCACCAGATGTGGCTCATTGGTACCTTATTTGGAAACAGGATTGTATGATAGAAAAGATACAAGAAGGCAGCTTGGATTGCCTGCACTCCTACTCATCCAAGGACCCCCGAGGCAGAAGCATCAACATTTAGAGAGGACAGATTCATGTGGGCCCATAGAGTGTCTGATGGACCCAGAGGAGCATAGAAGCCCCATGCATTCCCACCGGAACTGTTGAACAACATAGAATGAGGAGCCCACAGCAGCCCATACGGGGCTTATCGGAAGAAGGGAGCCTGTTCCCAGCCCAGATCAAAGTTCATGTGAAAGGTGGTTTGGAATGAATCAAGAGAGGAGTGTCTTACATTGTGGGAACTGTGACTCTAGCTTAATTAAAACCCTGTCCCCACCCTATCCCTCTTTTAAATCTCCAAGACTGTTGGTTTGTATCTTTCACCAGTGCTTTAAACTAACTGTGAATGCTAAAAGAACCAGATGCCAGCCCTGAACTCACCCTCTTGTGCCTTAGCAGTTGTTGGACTTGGAATGAGTCAGGGATGGGGACTTGGACTCGAGGACTCGACTCGTGAGTCGGACTGAGTCCCCCCTCTGACTCGACTCGGACTCGAGTCCCAATATTTTTAATGGGACTCGAGACTCGACTCAGGGACTCGAGACCAAGGACTCTTCAACATCCCTGGGCTGTGCCAGAAGGAGTGGAGAGGAGCGTGATTGCCGGCGAAGAGCAGCATGGAAGCGAGGTGTGCCTGCTGCTCAGCCACTATGACGGCTACCAGGAGTGCAGCCCCAACAGTGTGTCAAGATTTATTTTGATTGATGTGTTGCGTACTTGGGAGAGGCAGAAGAAGGACCTTGAGATTACTCTGTGTGGCTGCTCTGAGTGTGTTTCTGGTTCCAGCAAGTTCATCACCAGTGGAGCGGGTGTTCAGTGAGGGTGGAATTGTGATGAGATCTCACTGTTCCAGAATGGGGGCCAAACATTTCGAAAAAATCATGTTCCTCAAATGCAACATGGATAAGTTTTAGGAAGTACAGCAAGTTTATTTTTTAAAATCATTTTTCTAAAATGCAACCTTTCAGACATTTTGGTTTGGCTGCCTCTGCCTGCCTGTCTGGGGTTCCCTGCCTCCTCTGCCTGCCTGGTCTCTTCTTGACCAGTTCAACAGTTGAATTGTCCAAGACAAAGGCCTCTGCCTGCCTGCTTTGGGGTTCCCTGCCTCCTCTGCCTGCCTGGTTATTTTGGGTTTTTCTGCCTGGTCTGTTCTTGCCAAAATCAGTTGCAGAGGTTTGAAATAAAAAGGCACACTTGTGCCTAGAATTTATTTAAGCCACACATTTGAAGTAGCCTTATTTTGTTGGGAACCCCCCCCATTGATTTTAATAGGGACTCGTGGAGTCAGTTTTGGGAGTGACTCGGGACTTGGGACTCATGAGTCACCATTTTGGACCAAGGACTCGGACTCGAGACTCGGGTCCAAAGACTCGTGACTCGACTCGTGACTCGAGACCAAGGACTCTTCAACATCCCTGGAATGAGTGAAAGCCAGATGTACAAAAGGAATGGTCTGGAGGTCAAGTTCTGTCAGCATGAGGGTTTCTGCCCATGTTACGGACACCAGCAAAGGGCTGGGGGGTTCTGCAGGCAGCCTGGGAATGCACTTGTGTTAGCCTGGATTTTGAGGCCTAGCCTTAAGTCTTTGTGAATATGATCCCAAGAAACCATAGGATCCACTTGAATGTTCCAGGAACTAGCAGAGAAGCAGAGTATTTGCGCCTTTCAGTACTCGAGAAGGGACAGGTCCAAACTAAGTCTTATCAGTGCTGCTGCCGCCACTGAAAATGGCAGCTGTGTGTTTAGTTCTGCCCCTTTCCCTTGGAAACATCTTAATATAACTAACTGTGTCCTAACATCATGACAGCCAATGTTTCCTCAGTCCCTACTACTAGCGGTCAGTGATTGGAGTGGTGGTGGAGAAATGGCAGATGTCATGACTTTGGGACATGGACACGTTGCGCTAGATCAGTGTTCTCCAACCTTGGGTTCCCAGATGTTTTTGGCCTACAACTCCCAGCATGCCCCAGCCAGCTATGCTGGTTGGGGCATGCTGGGAGTTGTAGGCCAAAAACATCTGGAGACCCAAGGTTGGAGAACACTGCGCTAGATGTTAGATAGGAGGACCGGCAGCCACGAGTTTATTGTAAAGTCTCGTTTGGCCTAAAGTGTATTCTCACATTGAAATATTTGACTGTTTCCTTGCACTTGTCCCCATGGCAGCTACCAGTTGAGTGAATGACCTTCATTTGTTCACCATTTGTAAATGTAACATTTATGTTGACATAATCTATGCAGTGTTTGGATTCACAAGTTTCATATGGGCTGTGACTTTTGAGAAAGCTATTTTTGGATCCCGGCACACGGGTGGGTTTTTGAAAAGAATAAAAAAGAGAGGAGTGTCTTACATTGTGGGAACTGAATGTAATCTTGCTGAATCTTGTCCATCAAAAAAAATAAAGGAGACGAAACCAGGCAATCTGTTGTCTTATTTAAATGAACAAGTTCAGTGCTAAGAACACAAGAAGATCCATGCTGGATCAGACCAAGGTCCATCTAGTTCAGCATTCTGTTCACATAGTGGCCAACCAGCTGCCCATGGGAAACCCACAAGTAGGGCATGAGTGCCGCAGCACCCTCCCACCCATGTTCCCCAGCAACTGCTGTACATAGGCATACTTCTTCTGATACTGGAGGTAGCATATAGCCATCAGGCATACTTCCTCTGATACTGGAGGTAGCATAAGTTTCTAATCCCCTTTTAAAGCCATCCAAGTTGGGGGCCATCACTACCGGTACATCTTATGGTAGCAAATTTCATAGTTTTACTCTGGATTATGTGACAGTTCCTTTTACCTGTTCTGAATCTTCCACCATTTAGCTTAATGGGATGACCCCAGATTCTAGTTTTATGAGAGAGGGAGAAAACCATCCCAACCAAGATTCTATACTTGGATTCTTGCATTGAGCAGGGGGTTGGACTCGATGGCCTTATAGGCCCCTTCCAACTTTACTATTCTATGATTCTATCTCCCTATCCACATTCTCTATACCATGTATAATTCTTTTGCACCTCTAGTTTAGACAAGCTGAGCCAGCGTGAGCCACAGGCCTGTATGTGAGCAAAGGAATATGGAAGTTGGCTGGGGCTGTGGGGGAGACAGTGCATTTCTTCCCACATTGCTCTCAATTTTTGGATTAACATATTGGTTTAAAAAGTACTGACAACTTTTTTTGCACAATTATGTTAATCTAGGCATCATGAAAATAAGGTGAAAGCTGGCTAAAAGATCCCCTCCTCTTTAAAGGGGAGCTAAAGAACCCTGCCAGGAGGCAATCAAAACGTTTGCACTCAGGCTGTTATGCAAATTCATGAAATAATGTGAATAATTTGTTCAAATTATTGCTCAATAGGCTGGGTGAGGGGCAAGAACCACAAACCTAGCTAGTAATGGAAAATTGGTGGGATGCTTAATGGGTATGAATGTGGAAGTATGTGATTATGGCAGGTAGATCATGTAAAGCAGTTCAAAAGCTATAGATGATTGCTCCCAGATACCTTTGTGTTGTCTAGATTAAATCTTAGTTTGTTTGTCCCCGTCCATCCCCAAGCTACCACCAGATGTTTCTTCAAGTTTATTTATTTGTTACATTTCTATCCTGCCTCCCCCCCTTTTATGTGGAAGGAAGCCACATAAAAAAATAGACTGGGTTCAGACAACACAATAACCCACGCTCAAGGGTTGAGTGTGGGTTTATTTATTTATTACATGTATATATGAGCCAGTGTGGCGTAGTGGTTAGAGTGTTGGACTGGGACTTGGGAAATCCGGGTTCTAGTCCCCGCTCGGCCATGAAACTCACTGGGTGACTTTGGGCCAGTCACTGGTTGTTGTGAGGATAAAATGGAGAGGAGGAGGAGGATTATGTAAGCCGCCTTGGGTTCCTTGCAGGAAAAAAGGCGGGGTATAAATATAATTAAATAAATAAATAAAAAATCTCACTTTTTTCCCTCTTGCAAGGACCCAAGGTGGCTTACACAATCCTCCTGCTCCTCTCCATTTTATCCTCGCAACAACCCCTGTGAGGTAGGTCAAGCTGAGTGTCGGTGACTGGCCCAAAGTCACCCAGTGGGGGCTAGAGTGAGTGGGGGCTAGAACCCAGATCTCCCAAGTCCCAGTCCAACACTCTAACCGCTACACCACACTGGCTCTCTACAGTTCTACAGTCTCCCTAGGATCATTAGAAACAAGAGGTAGATCTGATGGCACTTCCAGCTTCCAAATGACTTCTCCCAGCAATTCCATGCAGATGTTGAAAAGCGTACGTCGTGACAAGATGGAATCTTGTGGCAGGCACCCATAGGCCAATGATCCTGGGGTGGAGCAGGAGTCCCCAAGTACCACATTCTGAAACCATCCATTCAGGAAGGACAGGGACTACCATAACACCATGTGCCCTATATCCAACCTAGATAAATAATCCAGAAGGATACTATGGTTGATGGTATCAAAAGCCACTAAGAGGTCCAGGAGAACCAACAGGACCACTTCCTCCCACATGTAGTCTAAGCAGGGTCAGGCCTGGTTATTACTTGGATGGGAGACCCTTCCTCTAGTTTCCTGCAGTGAGCAGGGGGTTGGACTTGATGGCCTTGTAGGCCCCTTCCGACTCTATGATCTATGAAATCCATGAATCTATGAGGTACAGTGGGTAGGGAAATCTGAATATAACATCTGGTGTTCTATGGGGTTGCACTCGCGCTGAAA
The DNA here is from genome assembly GCA_021292165.1 of Shinisaurus crocodilurus. Taxonomy (NCBI): domain Eukaryota; kingdom Metazoa; phylum Chordata; class Lepidosauria; order Squamata; family Shinisauridae; genus Shinisaurus; species Shinisaurus crocodilurus. The sequence continues at coordinate 241,825 of JAHFWL010000075.1, read as the reverse complement.
GATCAAGTGTGCAGCTTGGACTCGGCACTAACTGGGGAAGCGCAGGTGGTGATGGTGGCCCGGAGTGCTTTTTACCAGCTTAGGCTGGTCTGCCAGCTGCGACCCAGTCTGGGGAGGGAGGATCTCGCTTCAGCTATTCATGCTCTGGTGACATCCAGGCTGGACTACTGTAATGCACTCTACATGGGGCTGCCTTTGAAGGTGGTTCGGAAATTTGACCACCTGGATATTGGTGTGGGCTTGGCGGTTGGCCCCTGTGACACTGATACTGGGCCAGCTGTACTGGTTGCCAGTGCATCTCCGAGCCCATTTTAAAGAGCTAGTTTTAACCTTGAAAGCCTTAAATGGTTTCAGCCTAAGTTATCTGAAGGACTGTCTTCTCTTGGACAAGCCTGCCTGCGCTCTGAGGTCATCAACAGCAGCCCTTCACACTTGCCTGCTATCAAGGGCAGTTAGGTTGGTGAGTACAAGGGAGAGGGCCTTTTTGGTAACGGACCCACACCTCTGGAATGAGCTTTGATTGGGGATTCATCATCAGGCTCCTTCTTCGCAGGTCTTCAGGAAAGCTCTGGAGACTTGCTTGTTCTTGTTGGCCTTTTCCTATTTTGGGCTGCTGGTTTTGTTTGAAATGGCTGGTTTTATTGAATTGTATTGTTTAGTACTGTTTCTTTTCTCTCGTATAACATCCTTGGTATGCTTCCACCCTTAAAGTTGCTTATATATATTTTTCTAAAAATCTTGATGAAATGAAGGGGGGTTGCATCCATTCAGATGTAGGCAGGGTTTTTCCCAGTTGAAACTGTGCCTACTGTTGGCTTCATTTTGTAATTGTGAAGTATGAAACCTGTTTCCCCTCCTATTTACCTTGGTGCTGTGTATCATTCTTTCCTTTTGGCTTTTGCCCTGTCACTGTAAGCAAGGATCTAATGAGTTTGTCATTTTTTAAATATATATATATTGGTGCACATTATGTTGAAGAAACAGTCAGAAGAACAAGCAGCTACAAAAGCAACTCCTAAGTACATGCAGATTCCAACAGAGGGCGCTGTGAGATCTGGCATCCAGATCAGCCCCGGTCTAGATTTCAAGGCACCTGTTGACTCTATAAGCCAAAAGGCTGCGAAAAGCAGTGCAATTCAGACTCAAACTTGCTTCTTCTGTAAGCCTAGTCTGCGCTGCAGATGTTCGTCATTCTATTTTCTGGGACTTCTGTTGATATTGCTCAGTGCACCGTTGCCTCCCATCAGCTTGCTCCTTTCTTGGTCCTGTTGTTGCTGTGGATTGACACGACGACAGTCTACCTCAGGCTTCCCTGACCTGATGTCCTCCAGATGTTTTGCACTTCAACTCCCATCAGCCCCAGCCAGCATGGCTAATGGTCATTAATTGTGGGAGTTGTCCAAAGAATCTGGAGGGCACCCAGGTTGGAGAAGGCTGATCTAATTTGATTGATGATAGCTGGCCAGGCCAAGTCCTTGGGCTAAAATGAGGCATAACATCTACTATATAAATGTGAATGTTTGTCCGTCCATTTGTCCGTACGTATGTCCGCGTGGGGGGTTGTGTGGGGGTTTGCGTGCCTCGCCTTGGCTCCTATGTGGTACTGATCCACCCCAAACTTGGTATGCATCACCCAAGGACAAAGACTGGCGGGTTAAAATCTCCGAAAAACCCTTGCCGCGCCTGTATGGCCCAAAATAGATGAGAGCCAATAGCGTCGCTTGGAATGCTCGCAGGGGCCATTCAGGAGGCGTTATGCAAATAGCTCCAACCGGCACATAGAATGTTGGTACGCACTTGCCCAGGGGCCCAATCAGAGGCGGATATGCAAATCTCTCCTATGTCTCCAAACAGAATGTTCACATGAACCACAGCCGGGACAGCAGGGATTTGATTGCGTAATCCCGGGGGGGGGGGAGGAAGGGATTTCATTGTTGCATAGTCCCAGGGGGGAGGGGAAGCAGGGATTTGATTGTGTAGTCCCGGGGGGGGGGGAACACAGGGATTTCATTCTGTGGTCTGGGGGGGGCGGACAGGGATTTCATTGTTGCATAGTCCCGGGGGAGGGAAGCAGGGATTTCATTGTGTAGTACTGGGGGGGCATTGTTGCATAGTCCCGGGGGTGGGAAAGCAGGGATTTCATTGTGTAGTCCCGGGGGGACACACACAGGGATTTCATTGTGTGGTCCTGGGGGCGGGGGGACAGAGATTTCATTGTTGCATAGTCCCAGGGGGGAGGGAAGCAGGGATTTCATTGTGTAGTACTGGGGGGGCATTGTTGCATAGTCCCGGGGGTGGGAAAGCAGGGATTTCATTGTGCAGTCCCGTGGGGGGGGGGAGCAGGGATTTCACAGTGGACAGCTACCTTAAGGAATTTCGAACAGAGAGTGCCTATAGGAAAATGACGACCCGTGCAACGCCGGGTAAAAAAGCTAGTATTCCTATAAATTGGAGGGTTGGTCAACATAAAACTGTTGAGTGGGGTCATCTGGCGTTTTGGAGTGCATTGCCATCAGTATGCCATTCTGTGGGCTCAGGGTAGATAACCGTAATTTTCAGAATGCTTCTCAGAAGGCTGGTAGCTCTTTTAGCCATCCTAGAATTTGTTGAGGAAGGGCAGGTGGGGGGTCTAAAAAATGCATTAAATCAAAAGAGGGGGGTCCTTCTGCATATTTTGTACCAAAGACTCCTTTGGGATTATCCCAGAGTGTGGGGTAAGGTGGGCAATGGAGGTGCTTGTAAAATATACATTCTCTTGGGCTGTCTCTAATCCACTGATGTCTAATCCAACCTTCCCCGACCTGAGGCTGATGGGAGTTGAAGTCCAAAACATCTGAAGGGCACCCAGGTTGGAGAAGACTGGTCTAATCTGATTGGTGATAGCTGGCCAAGCCAAGTTCTTGGGCTAACATGAGACATAACATATCCCTATAAATTGGAGGGTTAGTCAACATAAAACTGTTGAGTGGGGTCATCTGGCATTTTGGAGTGCGTTGCCATCAGTATGCTAATGACATGCAGCTCTGCTACTTTTCATCTCCATCAGATGAGGCTGTGGATATGCTAGACAGGTGCTTGGCTGCAACAATGGACTGGATGAGGGCCAATAAACTGAAACTCAATCCAGACAGGATTGAGATGCTGTTAGTGGGTGGTTCTTCTGACTGGATGGAGGGTGTTCAACCTGTTCTGGATAGGGTTGCACTCCCCTTGAAGGAGCAGTCTCATAGCTTGGGGATTCTCCTGGAACCTCCTCTGTTACTTGAGGCTCAAGCTTCAGCTGGTGGCCCAGCTACGCCCCTATCTGGACAGGGATAACCTGGTTGTTGTTGAAACGTGGGTTGTTGGGTTGTTTTAACCTAGCTGTGCTAAAAAGCCATGGCTTGTTAACCATGAACAACCCACGAAGAGAACCCATGGTTTGTTGTGAACTGTGGGTTGTTCACCATGGTTTGTTATCTCGGCTGGGTTCAGACAACACGATAACCTATGGTTCAACAACAACCCATGGTTCAATGATAAGCCAACTTTTGAGTGTGGGTTATCGTGTTGTCTAAACCCAGTGATTATCAGGTTAGATGGAGAAATATTCTGACCTGGTATTTGGTAGCTTCCTCTGCTTTTCTCCATATCTTTTGCCAGTGCCAGCTAATGCTGTGGAATGTGGGCAGGGAAATGCGCCATGATGTCAGGCACATGTATATTGTACTGGATATTTCAGACTGGGAGAGGAGACTTAAAACACACAGCTGCTGTTTTCAGCAGCCGCCAGATGTACATCAACGAACAGGCACACAGTCTACTGGGCACAGTCTTCCCCGCTAGGGTGAGATGTGTTGCATTTATATTTAAATCAGAATAATTATTTCTACATTTGCATCTATACATACACATTAGCATAAGCAAATTTTATGCAGACACGTGTCCTCTTTTGTTTTATTTTTGTAATGCATTTCCTCTTTTTTGGCAATGCACAATGCATTGCCAAAGGAAGGGGCTGTGTGGCTCAGTGGCAGAGCACCTGCTTTGCATGCAGAAGGTCTCAGGTTTGATACCTGGCATCTCCAGGTAAGGCTGGAAAAAATTGTGCCTGAAATTCTGGAGAGATGCTACCAGTCAGTATTGACAATATTGGACTAGATGGTGTGAGAGCTGGACTGACCCGGGTTCAAAAGCTTCCCTAGCCAGTGACCCTCAGTCCCAGTCATGCAGACGGAAGGAGGAGATAACAGCAGTTAATAAAGATTAAAGAGTTTATTTGTAAGACCCAATTACATGGGATTAAGGCAAGCAATGCATCTCTTACTCACTACATCATTGCAGATACAAATCCAATACCCCAGTGGTAAGGCTAGATGAAGTGAAGTCCAGAACAAGAGACAAGTCGAGTGAGATGAACAAGACGAGCAAGCAAGAAGGAGGAGTGAAGCTGTCAACAAGTGTGTCAGCTTTATACCCCAGACCCTGTACCTATAAATAGGATATTACTCACCCCAGTTGTATAACCTATTCATCAACATGTTGACTGCTAACCTGTCCAAGGCTGCTGAGTCATATCACCTTGAGACTATGTCTCGTGACCAAAGACCTTGTATACTTCATCTCAAGAGACAACCTCCATGTCAGGTGATAATCCTGATGTCAGGTGGTAATCTCGTTCTGCCTATGCAAAACCTAACATCCCCCTGCTTTTTGCATTTGTCGCAGAACGTGGTTATTTACTTCATACAACAGCAACAGCTTTGTTGACATCTGATGCTGTTCTTTCATCTTTGATAAAAAAAACTTCTGCAGGAATGACTTTACCTGCCAGAAATTTGAACCACCATCAAATCACTTCTGATGTATCCCTCCTCATGACATAGTTTTATTTGCAAACCCAAAACATTGTGTATTGCTATCTGCCTGCAGCATAGCAATCCTGCCTTGGTTTCCTGAAAAAAACTGTAATAGGTTTTTCACATCAATCCCAGCATCATTTAAACATTTTTAACAATTTAAACTATTTAATCACATACAATAACTATTCAAGCTTTACAATAGCATAATAGCACAATACATAATACAATGCATTCAGTTCAGCTTCAGTTGAACTCCAACTTCTAGATGATTGTTTCTTACAAAATCAATCAAAGTATGGTTATAAAAATAACAAACTTCAGGTGTGTTTTTGTTGTTCTTACTATCACAACCACAACTGGCATTTCTGTGAATCTGTAAGCCACCTGTGCTTTGAGTTGTAACGCAGTCTGAAGTATGATGTTCCCTCCAGATAACACACAACTCCTTTTCAGAGCTCTCCAAGCATGTCCTGTTGGTCTAACAGTCTGCCTATTACACTGACAGCAATATCTGGCCTTGTTGCTTGTACAATGAAGCTCAACAGCCCAATGCTTCTGTGTAGCATTCAAACTGCTTTTCCATCAGCATGTGCTTGAAAATCCTCAATTATTTGGAGTCTCTCACTGAGTTAACAATCTCCAAAATTCTCAATCACATCCATGACTTTTCTGGTTTGTTGCAGTAAGTACTGCCCTCTTGGTTCTCCCTCAACCTCTATTTACAAATAAACAGTTGATCCACTACCAAGCAGTTTCAATTTAATGAAATTCCAAACCCTGGATCAATTATATCATATTGCTTTTATCTGTCCAGAAAAAACAATAGATCATCCATCTAACAAAGTACATACAGTCTATGTCCTTGTTCCTCCTGTTTAACAAACAAACATTGATCTGCCTCTCTGTGCAAATCTCAATTCAGCAATGTTTGAGTTCAAAACAGAATTCCAGCCTCCAGCTGATTTCTAGCTTTTCCTACAGAAAATTCCAGAAAGTTCTCAGACAGTTTTCCAAAGACTTCCTCTCATTTAAAATGCTTATGTTCCAATATTTCCAACTGTGAAATATTCATACATCTCTCCACATTCTTAAACATCAGTCTAACTGTTTCCAAAGCAAATTGTTGTTGCACTCACCTTATGATTATCCAGCTCCTTTTACTGAGCAAAATCACAAGCAACCAATCTTGCTATTTTTCATATAACCTTTTTCCAATCTGGTTAGTTTTCACTATCTGGTAACAATGAGTTCCATGGACTGCTGTTTGTTTCCCCAGCTTCCATGTTTTGTTCTTTATCCAAAGAATTCAACTCAGCTTGCATAGCCTGAAGCTATGGTTTAGCTTCCTTAACAGACAATTTTTCACCTCTTTGAAATTTTTAGCTTTCAAATGGCTTTTCCTGCAAATTCATCCTGATATCTCACAGGTTGTTTGACTCACCTGTTCCTTACCTAATCAGTTATCAGGTTCTTGTTCCAATGAATTTGCACCAATGATGAACAATCATTTGTTTAGCCTCCTCTAAACCAAATGTGTATCAGAGTTTGTCAAATTTACTTGACTGTCCTTCAGCAAATGCTTTTCTATTCTGACTCTGAGCTTGATGCATCTCCTGCATTAACAGAATTAATTTTGAAAAATGATCTCACCTTTTCATTCAGCATTATACTTAATACTTCTAGATAATGTCACTATCCAAGTGTTGTTCATGTGAAACACAATATTCTCATTTCTAGAAAAATCTCATGTAAGCTCCCTTACAGATTTCTTCTAATTTTGAGGTGTATGTACCTACATATCAGATTCAAGATCCTGAAATGTTTCTCCAGAAGATTCCTCCTTCTACACTACTTTCTATAAGGTGTACAGTTAATCACAGAACTAAAACTTCATGTACATAATCAAAACATTTAAGAGCTTCTACCCAAACCTCATTATCCAAATTAGCATCACCTCTTCTGAGTGTTTGTTTACTCTTCCACACAATCCATGTGTTCAATATCACATCCTGTTAGAAAAGCATCTAAGTATGCACTGAACTGAACTTCCCCCATATCTCAAAAGATATAGGTAACATGGGTAATATGCTTGTTTCTCACCCAAGCACAAAACACCTTGACTTTGTTCAATACTTCAGCTTTCTATCTAACATGTACACAACCTGTACCTCGTGTATTGATCAATTAACATCATGAAATAACGTGCCTCTCCTCTAAAAACCATCAGAGTTCCCACAAGATCACCAAGAACAAATTGAAATGAAATGAACTGGTTTTTCAGCTTGCCTTCCAGTTTACCTGTTGAAGCTAGCATCCCTTGTATATGTGCACAAAATTACCTTTCATGTGATAATTACAGTTTTCAAATGCTTTCCCCAACAACAGTTTGCATTTTCTTTCACAGGCCTGTGAATCTAAATGACCAAACATCATGTGATATGCATGCACGTACATGTCATACATATAAGCATTTAACCTTTTTATAGTTGCAATAGTACAACTTTCCATTTCTTTATTACATCATTACAGTATAAAAGAAATAATCCATCTCTTAGCTTTGCCATATAAACATACCTAATTATTCAGTATTTCACATTTTGCTACAGAGCAATCCACAATATACTCAAGTCATATATACATTCAGTACGTTTCCTGACATTTCCAGAGCATTTCCAGAGCATATATTACACTTTCTTGAGTCCAAGTTATTCAAACTTTCAAGAAATACAGTTCCAAAAACATGACTTTTAAACCTCTGACCATTTACATAGTCCTCTTTCTGCTTATTTATGTCCAACACAGAAAGCTTTGTTTTAACAATCCACTGTTTTCTGTCCACAACCAAAATAATGTCCATTTTGTTATGTCCTGGGTTAAAACACAAAGTTTTCCCCATCAGCAGCACCCCTGCTGATTTCAAGCTCCTTCTTCTGTGATCCCACATGAAGAAAATGAAGAACAGCTTCCCATTTTAAGCACAGCTTTCTCTGTTCAAAAACTGCCGCGCTGTTTTTCTCCTGCTGTTTTAAAACCACGCCTCCGCTGGTTTGATACAGCCTCCCGTGTAGTATCAAGTTTCCCAAGATACGTTCCTGTCACACGTGACTTTGCTGCGAGACACCGCTCCAGATACTTTGCCCACGTCAGACGTAATCCACGCATTTGTAATCCAAGCCACTTGTTGATACAATGCAAAAGATAGCTGATCCGCTGCTGAGCGAAGAAGCAAACTGTAAAAGAAATATGATCCTCCTGCTGTAGCCTTGACTCAAATGAGTAGACACAGAGCCTCCTGGAGATATTTCCTTGCCCGATACAGCTCCTTGACAATCACTCCAGCAAGCTGTGGAAAACGAAATCCTTGTGTCCAGCGTTGTTCACTTTTCAGCCTAGTAGCTGCCCAGTAGCCTCGGATTTGCCAAGCCTGGCACCTCCGTTCCAGCTGTTTCCAAAACGAAAAATCCTTCGTCTCTCTGTCCTGCATTCTTCAGTTGTGCTGCATTCCAAGCCGCTGTTATCAGCATCCAGCTTTAGCAACATTGCCTTCCCGGTTTGTTTACAAACCGTTCTTACAAATGTTAAACATTTCTCTTAACCCTATAACTGCCGAATTTCTCCGTACTGCGTCTCTGTGGTTATCTGCCCCATCTGAGATAACCATCAGGCTTATCTCTGGTGATCTGGGCCCATAACCAGATGTGAGAGCTGGACTGACCCGGGTTCAAAAGCTTCCCTAGCCAGTGACCCTCAGTCCCAGTCATGCAGACGGAAGGAGGAGATAACAGCAGTTAATAAAGATTAAAGAGTTTATTTGTAAGACCCAATTACATGGGATTAAGGCAAGCAATGCATCTCTTACTCACTACATCATTGCAGATACAAATCCAATACCCCAGTGGTAAGGCTAGATGAAGTGAAGTCCAGAACAAGAGACAAGTCGAGTGAGACGAACAAGACGAGCAAGCAAGAAGGAGGAGTGAAGCTGTCAACAAGTGTGTCAGCTTTATACCCCAGACCCTGTACCTATAAATAGGATATTACTCACCCCAGTTGTATAACCTATTCATCAACATGTTGACTGCTAACCTGTCCAAGGCTGCTGAGTCATATCACCTTGAGACTATGTCTCGTGACATAGATGAAGTATACCTTGTATACTTCATCTCAAGAGACAACCTCCATGTCAGGTGATAATCCTGATGTCAGGTGGTAATCTCGTTCTGCCTATGCAAAACCTAACAGATGGACCAATGGTCTGATTCAGTATAAGGCAGCTTCCTATGTTCCCCCTGTATATTGGACCAGGTGCAGTTTCTAAGGCAGCCCCATGTACAATGCATTGCAGTAGTCTAGTCTTGAGGTTATCCATACCCTCCAAAATTTCACAGATAGGGACACACATGTGAATTTGTAAGAGGTATGGTTAAGCAACATGAAGGTGTGATCAAGAGGGTGTGGCAACATGAGGGTATGCCAGGCAACCAAAGGGCATGGTCAAGTACAAAAGTTATTAGAAGAAACACACAAAATCTTATATGTTATAATTATTACATTATATATTATTTAATAATATTTTATAAGTGTCTTTTGTAATATTGTTTTTACCTTACTTAAACCCTTAATTGTTGGTATCTGGTGTTTTGCATGGGGGTTGTCAATGCTTGCAGGGCAATTTTTTGTTTTAAAATGGTCAGGATTGGCACAAATTCAACAGGTGAAGCTTACCCACCCACCCCACACCCCCAAACATGGAGCTTCAGAGAGAAGGGGAAGTTTCTTGTATTTCCTTCTGACACTATAAACTCACCTGTTAGAGACATGCTGGGAGTTGTAGGCCTTTTCTGTCTATACTTGCATAGGATTGTGCCCTTAGAGCAGTGTTCTCCAACCTTGGGTCCCCAGATGTTTTTGGCCTACAATTCCCAGCATAGCTGGCTGGGGCATGCTGGGAGTTGTAGGCCAAAAACATGTGGGGACCCAAGGTTGGAGAACACTGCCTTAGAGGCTGAAAGCCACTTTCCCAGTCAGACACAGCACCCACCAACAGTACCTCCATCTTGCTGGGATTGAATCTTGGTTTCTTTCATCTAGTCTATTGTTGAACCTAGGTACTAATTCAGCACTTCCACATACATGAACTTGGGAAAATAAAATGTGGGCCAACATGATAGCAGGAACTATTCAGTCAAAGTTATGCATGTTCAAGTCCTACTGAATTCAGTGAGAGAGATTTAGGCTGCTATCCTATACCCACTTACCTGGGAGTAAGCCCCATTGAACTCAATGTGACTTAGTTCTGAGTAGATATGCACAGGAGTGCGCTAAGTGTGTACTTAATGTCTCTCTCTGAAATAAATGGAATCTGAAATTGCCTGGTATTTACTGATGCATAGTCAACCTCAATACTAATACTACCACTAATAATATAGTAGCAGTATTAATAACTGCACAAATATAATATTTTAATTCATAGCAATTCTAAAGATGTGTAAGTTATTGGGTGACATCAGGGCTGAGCATGTCTAACAACAGTTTCCTATGTTTCCAGAGAGGTGGCTGCGGTTGGTCTGTAAGAGCAACCATGAGCCCAGCCGAAGTTTTGTAGCACCTTAAAGAGAGTCAAATTTATTGTGGCATAAGGATTTGTGGACTGCAGCTCACTTCATGGGTGCATGCCACTCCAAGATCAAGAAGTCCAAGGTTCTGCAAAGCATTTTGCACATGAAGAAGTCACATGGAGGTTATTAGCAATTATGATAATAACAATACAGATTTACCAGGACTTGCGCAGTCAACCTGAGATCTCGAGTAGCATGCTTTCATTTTATTGTTAACTGCTCTCCAACAAATGGCTTTTAATTCCAGGCCTGATGGAAGGGAGGAGGGGAGAATTAAAATCACGGGAGACAGTGGTAAGGTACATGTGTAGCAATTATCTGTGTTATGACTTTCTATACAAAGAATTATAAAGCTACCAGAAACCTGCCCTGAATTCTCATTAATAGAAAACAGGCAGCCATTGACAGGGGATTTTCTATTGTTGCCTTTTAGGCTCATTGCAGCTGTTAGCTTCCTTTCATGTTAGCTTTTTCCTCCCTTCACCCCCCAACACGTCTCCTATAAAAACATTAATTTATCATCTCTCCAGTGCATGCCTGTGATCAGAGGGAAGGGGAAGCACTGTCAAGGAAAGGATCCTCAGGTCTTTTTGACGTCCATGCTGTGACTCCTCATGGGGAGATTTTCCAGACAAACAATGCACCTTTGCGGTTCGGAGTTGCACATTTCCCTTGCAAACTGATGGGCACAGACACTTCACAGCAATTGCAGTCTGGATGGGCAACCTGGTTCTACCTATTGAATGGCTGGTGAATTGGAATTGGCGGATCTGTCAGTGTCAGTCTCACTCAGGTTCCTGCCCATAAGTTTGTTCTTCTGGCCCATTTCCTCATCAGTTTGTGAATTCGCCCCCCCCCCCACCAAAAAAAGTCTGCATGATAAACTGTACATATTTTGTGTGCATTTCTTCTAATATGCGCATGGTGTGTGTCCACTTTTTGCAAGTGATTTTATCCTAATATAATGTGATTTTGTGCACACCCTGATATACACATATTCGTGTGTATTTTTCCTTAATATATGAAGTTTTGTGCCCTTTTTTTGAGTTGTGAATGACATAAGAATATAAGAAGAGCCCTGCTGCTGTATCAGACCAAGGGCCCATCTAGTCCAGCATTCTGTTCACACAGTGGCCAGCCAGCTGCCCACAGAATCCCACAAGCAGGACATGAGTGCAACAGCACCCTCCCGCCCATGTTCCCCAGCAACTGGTGTACATAGGCATATTGCCTCTGATACTGGAGGTAGCATATAGCCAGTCTGGACTAGTAGCCATTGATAGCCTTCTTCTCCATGAATTTGTCCAATTCCCTTTTAAAGCTGTCCAAATTGGTGGCCATCACTACATCTTGTGGTAGTGAATTCCATAGTTTAACTATGCACTGTGTCAAGAAGTCTTTCCTTTTATCTGTCCTGAATCTCCCCACAATCAGCTTCATGGGATGACCCCATTGGGTTCTAATATTATAGATTTCATAGATTTAATAGATCATGGAGTTGGAAGGAGCCTACAAGGCTATCGAGTCCAACCCCCTGCTCAATGCAGGAAACTAGAGGAGGGGTCTCCCATCCAAGTAATAACCAGGCCTGACCCTGCTTAGCTTTCCACACTCAGGCAAGCTGAGCCAGCATAAGGTCTCCCTATCCACTTTGTCCACACCATGCATAATTCAGTACACCTTTATCCTGTCTCCTCTTACCTCACAAAATTGCATCACAAAATTCTGAACAGTGCAGATTTCGGTGCACATGTGCGTTTAGGAGGTGTGAATTGAGTAATTTCACATGAAAATTTGGATTGAACTTCTCGTCCAGCTCTACTACTGTACAGCTGAGGCTAGGGTATTGTTGAACAGTCAATATATTGGGGTGCAGAACTGTTTTGAGGTGTGGGGCTGGATTGCCTCCCGCCAAGCCCAACATGGGCCAGGATGAAGTTAGGGGCCATATTGGCCGCAGCTACTGACACCATCACCACACTGCTGTGTTTTCTCTCTCTCCATCCTGGGAGAGAGACAGAGCTCCGTGCCTCCTGCTAGCATGGAGAAAGGGATTTGGCTGGCGTGACGTGTGATGCCTGGTGCCTCGCAAAGCTGCTCGGCCCACGCTGAGAAGCATGGCCACTCTTCTCAGTGTGGGCTAAGTCTCCGCCAGCTGCATCCCCACTGTTATCAGCAATCTTAGATCGGAATGGCCAGGTTCTTTGCATGTGATGTGAAGCACATGCTCCACCACTGGGCTAAAGCCATTCCCCATAGAAAGCTGTCTGATACCACGGGCCGGACTGCGCGTAACACTAACGGTGTGATCAGCAATCACAATGTATTTCTTAATTAAATGCTACTTGCACATGGAGGGTGGGAGTTACAGGCACTGCAGCAACAGGAGGTTTCAGAAAAGAAACTCCCATTGGGCTCAGTGGGAGCTATTATTATTGTATTGTATTTATATCCTGCCTTTTTTCCTCTTGCAAGGAAATGAAGGCAGCTTACATGGTCCTCCTCCTCTCCATTTTACTCTCATAACAACCCCGTTATGTAGGCTAGGCTGAAAGTCATTCGGGCCCAAAGTCACCCAGTGAGCTTCATGGCCGAGTGGGGACTTGAACCTGGATCTACTGATTCCCAGTCCAGTCCTCTCTGTATCTATCTGTCCATATATAATATGAGTGTCTTAGAAACTGGAACTACACACACACACACACACACACACACTTTGCTACTACTAACGGAGAAATGGCAGTGATCCGGGTTCTAGTCCCCGCTCGGCCATGAAACTCACTGGGTGACTTTGGGCCAGTCACTGACTCTCAGCCTAACCTACCTCATAGGGTTGTTGTGAGGATAAAATGGAGAGGAGGAGTCGGAGGATTATGTAAGCCGCCTTGGGTTCCTTGCAGGAAAAAAGACGGGGTATAAATATAATAAATAAATAAATGCATGAAGAACAAGCAATGGAGAACAGTGGGCCTCAGGAAGACCGAAGTTTAAGACCCTGTATTGGACGGGCTCTACCGGAAGAATGGCGAGGAGGCTATTATTTTTATTTATTTATTTATTTATTACATTTATACCCCGCCTTTTTTCCTGCTGTGAACTTTCACAGCACCCAGAAGCCAGGATAGTTTCTTGGAGCCATGCCGGGGTCTTGCATATAGCCTCAGCTTGCATTAGTTAGGAAGAGCACCCAGAGATCATTGCTTTGCAGGGATGGGGACTCGGACGCGAGGACTCGACTCGTGAGTCGGACTGAGTCCCCCCTCTGACTCGACTCGGACTCGAGTCCCAATATTTTTAATGGGACTCGAGACTCGACTCGGGACTCGAGACCAAGGACTCGTCAACATCCCTGGGCTGTTGACGAGTCTTCTGGCTGTGCCAGAAGGAGCGCGATCACCGGTGAAGAGCGCATGGAAGCGAGGCCCGCCGCTGCTCGGCCACTATGGACAGCTACCAGGAGTGCAGCCCCAACAATTTGTTGAGATTTATTTTGATTGATGTGTTGTTGTGGGGGGTTTGGGTTAGGGTCAGACATTTTGGGTTTGGCTGCCTCTGCCTGCCTGTTTGGGGTTCCCAGCCTCCTCTGCCTGCCTGGTCTCTTCTTGACCTGTTCAACAGTTGAATTGTCCAAGACAAAGGCCTCTGCCTGCCTGCTTTGGGGTTCCCTGCCTCCTCTGCCTGCCTGGTTATTTTGGGTTTGTCTGCCTGGTCTGTTCTTGCCAAAATCAGTTGCAGAGTTTTGAAATAAAAAGGCACACTTGTGCCTAGAATTTATTTAAGCCACACATCTGAAGTAGCCTTATTTTGTTGGGGGGAAACCCCATTGATTTTAATAGGGACTCGTGGAGTCAGTTTTGGGAGTGACTCAGGACTCGGGACTCATGAGTCACCATTTTGGACCAAGGACTCGGACTCGGACTCGAGACTCGGGTCCAAAGACTCGTGACTCGACTCGTGACTCGAGACCAAGGACTCTTCAACATCCCTGTTGCTTTGTAGCTGTTTCCCCCCAGTTATATTCTTTAGATAAGGGCTGCTTTTGCGGTGAGAAACAAAACTGTTTGCTTTATTGAAGCAGCTTCACTCCTCGTGTCTCCCAGGAAGGAGGTTAGCTGGTGGCTTGCTGACAACCTCTGACACAGGGGGAGAGAGGAACTTCAGAAAATCCATAGCTGTTAGCTCGTCATGCTTTGGCTTTCGGCTTGGGACGAGGAGCATGCAAGTGTCCAAGCAAAAAGTGCCCCGGAGCGACATCCCTCCTACTGGGAAGCCCTGCGACCCAGGGATGTGTGTAAGCTTATCTTTCCTTGATCGTTTATTATCTGCATCCACTTTCCATCATTGTATTCAGTAAACTGTATGTTATCTTTCACACAAATGGCTTTGTCTCTCCCTGATTATCCCTGAATCTAAATTGAGCTGGCCTTGGCTGGACCAGCCCCCTGGGTTAATGCAGACCCAGAGGGTCGGTTGGTGACTCCTATGTCAGTGGGGCCCCTTATCCATTACAGGTTTTCTTATGAGCTTTGTAGGAGCTATCCATGGTGCTCCGTGGTGGTGAATCTATTTTGGGGAGGGAGTACAGCACCATGGGTAGCTCCTATAAAGCTCAGAATAAAAGCTGCAAGGGATAAGGAGCCCCACTGACACAGGAGTCACCGGCCTCCCCTGCGGCCTCCACTGCCGCAGGTCCCTGCTGAACAACTGCAAAGTTGTGTGTGTGTGTGTGTGTGTGTGTGTGTGTGCAATTTGAAGTTAAGACGTGGCTTCACCATTTCTCCCCCTGCTGTCTTTTCCCCTGTGGCCCTCTCAGCTCATGATGCATTGCAGGCAAATACACCTATGGCAGCGGATGGGGTGGGTGGGTGGGTGGGTGGAGAGGAATGAGCCCTCTGCATCTCTCTTGCATCTCTGCTGCAAAATTATACCTTCCCCCAACTAATGTGTAGTTTGGCCCTTAGATTACCTTGTTTGGTACCAAAGGATATTTAAAATAGAATCCTCCATAAATATTTCACTTGGCTAAGCAATAACTCCCCCGCCCGCCCCGAAAATATTAGTTTCCCCCCCCACACACGTAAGATTAAGTTTAAAAACAAAACAAAAGCCCCCAAACCCATCAGACATATTAGATTAACTGGAAATCATTTCGCATTGCACAATTGCTTCTCGTAGTCCATTTAATAACAGTGGAATTCTCCAATTGAGAGCTACCTTTAATACCAGATTTACTGAGCAAAAAAACCCTAATCACAGCCAGACAGAGACAACTCAAGGCAAGAATACATTTAAGGATCAGGAGAGATGATGAGGCTGTGGAAAACCAAGTCGGACATCAGCTACCTACTTACAGACAAGGGATTGATTACTTTGTTCCTATTGGAGGTTTCCCCTCTTTTTATGAGGCTGGTTAGTGAGGTCTTCAAATGAAACCTTTGTACCAGCAACTATTATACATGTGAGGTAATTGTTGGCTCTTTCTGCTTTTCTTCCCAGACTGTGAAGTTATTCACACAATTGCCCTATTCATGCTAGTGCTTTCTGAATCACCCGATGCACGCATAGTATAATCAGTGGATCACTTGAATAATTCACCATGAACACCAACCACTTGTGGCACTCTCAGACCTCAATTCCTCTCCAGTGCCATCTTTACTTGGGATAACAAGTGTGGTTTTGTTTTTTGGAGCTCAGACCAACCCCCCCATGCCTTGCACTTAGGTTCTTGGGCAAGTTTTTAGTCTCACCAGTTTGCATTCTGGAAAATGAGTGCTTTGTGATCAGCCATGTCCACCATTTTTATTTATTTATTTATTTATTATATTTATACCCCACCTTTTTTCCTGCAAGGAACCCAAGGCGGCTTACATAATCCTCCTCCTCCTCTCCATTTTATCCTCACAACAACCCTGTGAGGTAGGTTAGGCTGAGAGGCAGTGACTGGCCCAAAGTCACCCAGTGAGTTTCATGGCCGAGCGGGGACTAGAACCCAGATCTCCTGAGTCCCAGTCCAACACTCTTACCACTATGCCCCACTGGCTCCTCACCATGGTAGCCATTTTATGAATTGGCAAGGCCCCCCCCCCCAGTGGCAGCCATTTTGTGGGAGTGCTCACAACTCTCTCAAAATTCCAAATGTGCCCACCAGCCCAAAAAGGTTGGAGATCCCTGGGTTATCCTCTGGAGTCTGGAGAACTTGGAACTGGCCACTCTAAGATCACAGATCTCCTTATGTGAGCCTTTCCCTCAATTGGATTGGAGCGAGGGTGTTCGGTGATGTGGAGTTGGGCCACATTTAACTTTTTGGTTTTATGATTCTTGGATGGGACTTGCTCATATTTAGAGGCTGGATGCTTCTTGTGTTATTTAGTCTGAGTCAATGCACCTTACTTGGGTGCATGGTTGTAACAATGCTATCCATTCCTTGACTACAATCAACCCAGGGGGGGGGGGGTCTGGTTTAAAATGAAAGTGAGGACCTTGCATGTTACTGAGTTTTTTCAGCTGCATCCTGCCCAATCAGGCCACTGCAAGAGCTCATTATTACATCATGAGATCATCGTGGGAAATCTTTGGGGCCATTTGCAGGGATGAAGGATGCATCTGAGGTTAACAGCTAAAGTGTAACGAAAGCTGCTTCCCCTGAGTTTTGCTGTTTGCATGATAAAATTGCCACCTATAATTGACCGGAACAGGCAAAGTATATCCCAGGAGAGGCTGAGGCAAATCGGCACACAAAGTCCTAATTGAGACCTTGGAGACCAGAAAAACTAAATCCACCCCACACAATTGGGGTGGGGGAAGGAATCAAATTAACTTATTCTTCAGTTATACTTGGACACATTAGACTAGAGGAGGTCTTCTTTGGACCCTTCTACACTCACCAAGATTTGATGGAAGAAAATACATGCACAAACTTTACCTGTGCTAGGCTATTGATAGTGAGCAAACAATACTCACTATTGTTTGCTCACATTTCCAAGGGTGTTATAGGAACAGGGGAATCTGTTCAAGCCCAGTTTTGCTCATGTTCTCATTTTTCTAATGCTAAGTTTGTTCTGCCCCAATTCTGCATCTGATTGCAATTTTTTAAAGTCTGCATATCCCAAAGCAGAGAAGTACCGAGATACAAAGGAGACTTCCTCAGCATGTGACCTCAAAAATACCCAAGAAGAGGGAAAGTTCAGCCAATGGTTGTGTCTAGAATTCATACTTTTCAATCCCTCTAATTTACACTTATATTCTCTCTAGGGTGGCCACTTGTGAATTGCCAAAAAGGAGGAAATGCAGCACCCCAAAAAAAGAAAAACAAACGAGGACAAATGGGGACACATTTGCATATGCTTACGTATATGTAGTGCTGAAAATTCAGAAATAATGACTATAAATAGAAATACAAGACATCTCACCCTAGTGGAGAGGACTGACCAGGTGACTGTATGCTTTCTGTTCGGTCTGCTGTTTGGGTGATAACTGTTGATGGACAACTTCAAAGCCTCTCCTTCCTGATGGTTCTTCATCTTTAAACCAAAGTTGGACTGGAGAAGCCCTTCAAACAGAGGATGCTTTCAAATAGAGGACTATAGAGTAAGACACCCACCCACCCTAATTCTCGCTCTGCTAGCAAGACGCAGCGACATACAGACATGCCTTGGATTGAGAGCATAATTCGTTCCGGAAACGTGCTTGTAATCCAAAACACTCTTATATCAAAACGAAATCCCCCCAAAAAAATTTGTACAGAGATTTTTAATTTAAGTCGTACTACAGTATTTGTATTGCAAGACGTCGCTTGTATATCAAGTAAAAAAATAATAATAAATATTTAAAAATTTGCTTGTCTTGCAAAATGCTCTCAAACCAAGTTACTTGCAATCCAAGGTATTACTGTATGTATTATGTTCCCTTTTTCCACAGGAAATAGCCTGTCAGTTTACAGAAAGAGTTGCACTTGTGAATCGTGGGTTAACTTAGGATCTTGTGTCTTAACGATTGCCAAAAGGCTGAATGCACAGTTTGACACCTAGAAACCACTCAGCGTTCTCAAGGGTGTTTCTTCCTCGTTGCACACTTAGGGTGGAACCATTGGGCAGTATCCAATACTGCTGCTGAGTCTATGCATAGTGGCATAGTGGTGAAAGTGTTGGACTGGGACTCGGGAGATCCGGGTTCTAGTCCCCGCTCGGCCATGAAACTCACTGGGTGACTTTGGGCGAGTCACGGATTCTCAGCCTAACCTACCTCACAGGGTTGTTGTGAGGATAAAACGGAGAGGAGGAGAATTATGTAAGCCGCCTTGGGTTCCTTGCAGGAAAAAAGGTGGGGTATAAATATAAAAAATAAATATATAAAGAATAAATGCGGTTTCACCTGCGGGACCAACTGCTAGCATGGGAGGAATGAGCTCTTCCTAAAGTAACCCCAGAAACGAGCGGAAATGCTCATTTCTGGAACTCCCTTCTGTGAGCTCCGCTGAGCTGCCTTATTGTGGAAATGAGTGTTTCCACTCATTTCGGATTGCTTCAGGAACTACTAGCTTCCTGTTGCATTAGTGGTAGGTCCCACTAGTACATAGGCAGCATTAGATACTGCCTAATATTTGTAAGAAGACCAAAACACTGGTTTATGAAGCCATTGTATTGCCAACTTGATTGTATGCCTGCGAAACATGGACTACCGGTATCTATAAATGTCACTTCCACCTCCTTGAAAGGTTTAATCAACGTTGCCTCCCGAAAATCCTGCGAATTACTTGGGAAGATAGGCAAACAAATGTCAGTGTACTGGAAGAAGCAAAGACTACTAGCGTTGAAAAAATGATCCTTCAACGCCAACTTCAGTGGACCGGTCATGTTGTTCAAATGCCTGACTGCCGTCTCCCAAAGCAGTTACCGGTACTTTATTCCCAACTCAAGGATGGAAAGCGGAATATCGGTGGTCAATATAAGAGGTTTAAAGATGTTCATAAGGCTAATCTAAAAAAATGCAATATAAACATTGATAACTGGAAAGCTCTGGCCCATGAACAATCTAAATGGAGGTTGGCCTTTCACAAAGGTTCCATGGACTTTGAAGAAGCCCGAGTGCAAGGTGAAAGGGAGAAACGTGCTAAGCGAAAAGCATGTCAAACAAATCCTTTACAGGACCATCTTCCATCTGGTAACCTGTGTCCTCACTGTGGGAAGCTGTGTGGATCTAGAATTGGCCTCCACAGTCACTTACAGACCCATCGCTAGAGTCTACACAATTTTCTTTAGAACTTCCTCCTTTTAAAATTTTCTTTTTGTAAATTTTTATCCTGGAAGACAATCTTACTCGGTAACGAGTGATCGCCTGATGATGATGAATATTTATGTATCTATTTAGGAATCATACACAGACACCACCCTTCACCAATAAATCTCAGGGCATTTTTAACAACTAAAATAATAAAATACAACATGAGGTTCCCAACCTTGTGCTTAACATTTCCGAGACTGGAAATAAACCTTGGTAGGGAGGCGAGATGAATGCCTCAAGTGGTGGGGAGGGGGGAGGCTTTGGGGAAAGAATAGGCAATACTAAGCACCCCTTTTCACATGCCAATCCTGCCCTGAAAATGCCCCCCCCCCCACCTGTGCATTACTGTTAAAGAACAGACACTCACATGCTCTAATACACTCTCTTCACTGCTGGACTATGGATTGTGAGCTTCTCTCTGGCAACCTACTCAACATGTCATATATGAATGAAAAGCAGAGAAGGAGTTGGATGGATGAACAATCCTCATCCACAAAACAGGAAACTGGTTTAAATCCAAGCATTCCAGATTAACTGGTTTGGGGAGAGGGGAGAAAAGAAGACGATCGCTCGATTGCTCGCAGGTAAGGGAGAAACAGATGAGATCCAGAGACAAAGAAAGAAAGAGCACGAGAGGGCAAACAAGCAATGAATATTAGGTTGTCCTTTCACAAGCAGTGTTATCACGGTCCGAATTTGATTGGAGTGAGCCGAGGTGGACACTCAAGGTGCAAGGGGGAAAAGAAGTAAGATGGGACGGCTGTGTTTGAAATGCATCTCTGTATGCACCAGACTCTGTCCCTGTGTGGCAGTCCAGTATCTTTGCAGCTTGGCTTGAGATGCCAAATGGAGCGAGAGTGAAAAAGAAAACCCCTTCTTTTCCAGTTATTTTCTGAGAAGTCAGAGGAAAGGCAGAGAAAGAGAAGGCGGGTGGGAGGTGTGGGGGGAAAAAAAGCTGACACATGTTTGATATACACTTTTGATGGAGATTTTACTTTATTATGTTTAATTGAAAAGTGTTAAAAGTCCTTTGACATGAATATTCAACAGAGGCCTTTTGGTGATGTTCCAGGAATTATGATTGTGTGTGATTCTGCCGCAGCTTCGCAGCACGGTGCCCTGTCAAAGTGAGAGTGACAGTGGGGAAGCTATTAATTGAAATAGCTTCATTAATTAGTAATTAACAGCGGGGTAATGACTATGTCACCCATCGTATTTCAATGAATGCCCTTCATGTGTTATGGGGCCTTTAATTACGGAATATGCATTTTAATTAAAAGGCAAACTTTGGCCCTTTGGCCTTTCGGAATACAAAAGATGTTTCTAACTTCGGAGAAGCGAAGGAAGATGAGGAGGGAGGAGAGAAGAAGAAGAAAGGGCAGCAGGCTCTATAAAGAGAGAGATGGTGAGAGTGAACTCTTTCAAAGTGAAAGTCCAGCAGCTGTGATCGCTAGGATGATCGACCACAGCTTGGTAGTGGAGGCAGCAGGTTTTGAAAGAGCTTATTGCAGTCCCTGGTTTTGCTTCCTATCCAGCATCAAACCTTATGGAAATGGAGAGCTGTACATGGTTTCACCAGTTAACATTTTAGAGGCTGTTCCCCACATAGTACTTCCCCTACACATGCAAGCGTAGGAAAAGGTGTGCAAGCACCTGTGTTGTAAAGATGCTTCACAAGTATTAGATCATCTCTATCAAACTTGCAAATGACTGCCCTGGCCAGCCATGTATCTATAGCAGAGTTTGGCAACTTGGGGAGGCCTGGGGGATATTTTTGCCTCCCCGGAACCCCCCTCCTGTGGGCTGCACCCCCCACAGGTGCTGCAAATAGGGAGGAGGGAAATAAAAAAATTAAAACAAAATTATTAACCCTTTGGGGTCTCCGTAGCAGCTACGGACACAGTTTTGTTTGCAAATTGTTTTGGAGGAGTACCCCCCACATTTTTTGGGGTGGCAGGGGGTCACACTTGGAGACTGAGGGGTCCACACATGTAGCCCACCACTGCTCTATAGTGTCACTCAAATAGCTGCTGGACTGAAGTGAATGCTTCTTATGTACATTATCTTTTTATTTTTTTGTAACATATTTTATTTTTTATGTAATATTGAGAGCCAGGGTGGTGTAATGGTTAGAGTGTTGGACTGGGACTCAGGAGATCCGGGTTCTAGTCCCCACTCGGCCATGAAGCTCAGTTGGTGACTTTGAGCCAGTCACTGACTCTCAGCCTAACCTACCTGACAGGGTTGTTGTGAGGATAAAAATGGAGAGGAGGAGAAGGATTATGTAAGCTGCCTTGGGTTCCTTGCAGGGAAAACAGCAGGATATAAATGTAATAATTAAATAAATAAATAACTGTATATCCAATTATTCTAATCTTTGGCTCTGGTCTCGTGGCTAATTCATCACTTTAGAGAACCCAGTGTTAGGTCTATTCCTTTTCTCCACTTGGGCATCCTAATTTTTGCTGCTGCACACCATGACTCAAGGCTAGAGACCCAATTGACATGTGTTCCTCCTGTATGTGTGAACATTACACATGTGGATGAGGACACGTGGTAACACCATGACTCAGTGGCAGAGCACTGTCAGGGGCAACAGCCCTGTTAGGGGGAAACCAATGTCTGGAACCCTGCAGGAATGGGAGCAGCCTGGGGAAGGGTAATTTGGAACACAAAAACAGCTGGGTGGGAAAGGGTTAAGCATCCCCTCCCCTCTGCCAGGTCTCCACTCAAAATCACCTTCCTCCTCTAGGCTGCTTTTTGTAGTTAGGCTCTGGGCGTAGATCGGCTCTTATATCTGAGGGGAAAATTTCATACAAAGGCTTTCAAGTTTATTTTGTTTACTTACAAATGTATACCCTGCCTCTGAATGCAAATGTGGTGTACGTGTTTACTAGAGCAATGACAGAGGTTTTAATTGTACATCGCCCAGGGTGGCTGGGTGGCCGGCCAGATGGGCGATTAATAAATATAACAAATAAATAAATACCTAAATAAATAATAAATAAATATGCTAATTGTATTTAAATTCTGCTCTTAAAAGGGGGGGAGAAAAGAAAGCGGGCCCTATTTGTTTGTTTAAACAAACTACTGCATACTCAGGCTTCTGCCTTTCTCTTTTGATTTTAAGCCTTACTCTCTTGACATCATAGGAACATAGCAAGCTGCCTTCTACTGAGTCAGACCCTTGATCCATCTAGCCCAGTATTGTCCACACTGACCCGCAACAATGGCTCTCCAGGGTTTCAGGAAGGAATATTTCCAAGCCCTACCTGGAGAGGGCGGGGATCGAACCTGGGACCTTCTGCATGCAAAGCAGGTGCTCTGTCACACTGAGCTATGGTCCCTCCCTACTACGGCACCTGGTATTCCAAGGCGGTCACCCATCCAAGTACTAACCAGGCCTGACCCTGCTTAGCTTCCGAGATCAGACGAGATCGGGCTGTTCAGATGTTGGATGGGAAAGGAATCCTTGATGAGAAGGCACGAAAGGGGTCAGATTCCAAACGGGACTTGGACTAAATGAATGAGGTACTCCATCTCAAAGGGGAAACAGCAGATCAAGTGTGAGGCAAACTGAAGTGCCTGCATGAGAAGCTGTCTTCGGAAGAGTTGGGGCCAGACAAGGGAGAAGCTGCAGCTGCTACTTCTGGCAGCGGACAAATATAGGAATCTGCCGATAGACCACCCACACCCATAGGCCACCTATACCAGCACTGCCAACTCTTGACTGTCAGAAGCTCTTCAGGATCTCAGGAAGAAAGTGGTGAGAGTGCTGGACTGGGACTCTGGAGATCTGGGTTCTAGTCCCCGCTCGGCCATGAAACTCACTGGGTGAATTTGGACCAGTCACTGACTCTCAGCCTAACCTACCTCACAGGGTTGTTGTGAGGATAAAATGGAGAGGAGGAGTCGGAGGATTATGTAAGCCACCTTGGGTTCCTTGCAGGAAAAAAGGCGGGGTAGAAATATAATAAATAAATAAATAAATAAATAAATACGCCTGCTACCATCTGCTCTTTCAGTTTTCAAAAAGGGTGAAAAGTATAGGTCTAAAACAGGGATGTATCACATTCACAAGCTGGAGCACATTGTTGACAACATGGAAGGAACAGAATGGCGGTAAACAAGTTTGTTGTGTCTTTCTAGAATCTCGTGCTCTCGCAGGGGTTACTAGAGTGTCTGGGAAACAGTATGAGCCTGTCACATGGTTTATGCTTTCTGGTGACGTACTGACTTGTTTTTCTGTCTGGAGCCATTTTAGAGAGGAGCAGGACTGTTCTCTCTCTTCACTCTTTTCTTCTGACTATTGCTTGCTGGACTTATGCAACCATGTAACGTCTTTGCTGGGTGGAGTAAAGCCAACCTTGCTCCACTGGAATAAATGCTTGCTATGCATTGTACTCTGCACATGGACTGTAACTAGGAATGTATACTCTGTAGAATATTACTTGCTAAAGTAAAAACAGGTAGAAGTGGAGTTACAGAGTTATTTCCTTGCTACATGGAATCTACAAACCGGGGGAGCTGGCAGCTGGAGTCAGATTACAGGAGCTGGCTGGCTGTTTGCAACCGAAACGCTGCACGCTGCGCAGAGAGAGAGGGAGAGAAAGATCTGAACTTCTGTGTGTGGATTTATGGGCATCTACACACGGGAACAGGATTTTTAATCTCCCATCTCGCACACACGGGGCTCTGCTGTCATTCCCGCCCCTTCAGGGTTATGGGCCCAGAATTCTGGACCAGAACCAGTGGAACCACCAGGCCCAGTTGGACCAGCGCCAGAACCGAGCGGAACCAGTTCGGGACCAGGCTGAGGGTCAACGCCAGCAGCAGCAGCAGGACCTGTTTTCCAACAGCTGTGTCAACAAGCTCAACTCCGGGATTGCAGTGATTTATGGCAGAGGAGAAGGAGGACGTTAAAGCAGAAGAAGAATCTCCAGGGCCTTCGTCCGGTAAGGAGGGGGAAGGGGGGATGTGTTCGCGGAACGCTTGCAGGCTCTGTTTAAAGCCAAATACACAGAGGCAAGCGACACCGAAGTTTCTGACGGGGAGGAAGAAATAAATCACCCGGGAACCATGGCGACAGTGGCACCATTCCTAAATCCTCAGATAGTGGAAAAACTATCGGGCTCGAATTACGTGTTATGGAACTTCCAGATGCAGCATTATTTAACTCATGCGGGGCTCTGGAATGTTGTAACACAGGATGCAGTTGCAGTGGGAGACCAAGCATACGATGAATGGAAGGAGAGGGATTACAGAGCGAAAGCAATACTTTGTTTATCTGTGGAAAGCTCGCAAATTCCATTTATTCAGTATCTTGACACTGCAAAACAGATCTGGGATACCCTAAGAAACACGTACCAGTTGCAGATGGCAGGGAGTAGAATTTTGCTTGCACGTAAGCTGTACAAGTTGAGCTTACAACCAGGTGGATCTATGCCAGAGCATCTGAGTACAATTCGGGACATGTTTAACAGGCTTAGAGCACAGGGGATGCAAATAGATCTCCTACATCAGGTCTCTATTCTGTTATCTAGTTTGGACTCTTCATATGATACAATTGTAACATTGATGGAGGGGCAACCAGATCAGAACCTGACAATGGAATATGTGTCAGGCAAGCTTCTCTCTGAGTGGGAGAAACGGCAAGGGAAGAAAAACAATGCTGGACGTAAATCATCAGACAGCTCGGCTGACGCGGGGCACAGCCAAGCTGGGAATTACAATAAGCTGGGAGTTACCCAGGCTACAGCTTTGAAAGTGAAAAAATGCTTTTCTTGTGGATCTACATCACATCTTAAAAAAGACTGTACAAAGGGCAAACAGAGAAAGAAAAAAACCAAACAGGAAGCTACCAGTGCACCTGAGGAGGCATTTAAAACGGGCAAAAGTTTGATTGCTAGGGTGGGGGTTTCTGATAGCAACATTTGGATTTTGGACTCTGGGGCCAGTCATCACATGGCTAATTCTAGAGACATATTTCAATCTCTGGAAGAATGTGGAATTAATCAACATGTTCAATTAGCTGATGGAAAGAGGATCCAAGTGACAGCTGCAGGAACAATCGACTTTGCTACTTTAGGTCAGCAGAGGGCACTGTTTGTCCAGGAACTGGATACAAATTTAATAAGTATCTCACAATTAGCTAATAATGGTTTTGAAATATGCTTTTCTGACAGCAACTGTGTAATTTCACGAGAAGGGGTGGTCGGTGCCAAAGGTGATTTGCAGAATTCTCTGTATGTTATAAATCCATTTGTAACACATGATGAGAGGGCAAAGTATGCAAATTGTAAACCACATGACAATTGTGTGCATATTTTCCATAAGAGGTTCGCGCATGCCAACTACAGAAGCATAGAAAAGATGCCAGGTCTGTGTGAGGGTATGAAAATGAAACCTTGTTCTAATTATGTGGAATGTGAAGTATGCAGTACAGCAAAGTCACACAGATCTAACATTCAGAAACACAGTGATAGAGTTAGCACAAGAATATTTGAGCTAGTACACTCTGACGTTGCTGGACCATTTGAAAACAGCTATGGGGGAAATAGGTACTACATGACACTCGTTGATGACTTTTCAAGATTTGGTTTTGTTTATCTTCTGCAGCATAAATCTCAGGTTCAAGAGAGATTTGAATCATTTGTTAAATGGGCTGGGAACAGATATAAACAATATCCAATAGGTGAATTGCTCACAGATGGTGGGGGAGAGTACATGAGTACAAAATTCAAGAAATTCTTGGAAAGTGAGGGTATTGGGCACAAAGTCACGGCCCCATACTCCCCATTTCAAAATGGCGTTGCTGAGAGAAGGAACAGAACACTCCAGGAAATGATGAGGGCTCAATTAGCTGACTCACAGGTGGGAAACCGTTACTGGGGGGATGCACTGTCAAATGCCAATTACCTGCTGAACAGGTTACCCAACACCACAACTGTGAAAACTCCATATGAAATGTTTCATGGGAGGAAACCAAAGATAGCACATGTGCGCATTTTTGGGTGTAAATGTTTTGTTCATATACAGGCTCAAAACAGAACAAAACAGAACATATACAGGCTCAAAGCTATCTCCAAGAAGCTTTGAATGTTTTCTGCTGGGGTATGATGCACAAACAAAAGGGTACAGGTTGTGGTCACCACAACACAACAAGGTAATTCTGAGCAGGGATGTGATTTTTCACGAGCAAACAAATGAACAGAAACAGCTGGTGGAATTGCCAATGCATGCAATGTCTGAAACACAGCAGGAAGCTTCTGGGACAGAACAAGCCACTGAGCAGATATCTGGGGACCAGGAGGGAGGTGAACAATCTCTAAGGCATTCAACCCGAGAACGTAAAACACCTGTTAGATATCAGGATGAATTCCAAAGTGGGAAAACTGTTGTACATAAAGCTCTCAAGATAGCTTTAGAACCACAAAGTTTTGAAGAAATCCAGAGCATGGAACCAAAGGTGAAAAATGATTGGTTTGAGGCCATGCAGGATGAAATCAATGCAATGCATGATAACAAAACTTGGAGTCTAGTATCTTTGCCTGTAGGGCGCAAGGCAATCACCTGTAAATGGGTGTACAAGGTGAAAACAAATCACCAGGGGCAGGAGGAAAGGTACAGGGCAAGACTCGTTGCTAGAGGGTTTGCACAAAAACATGGGGTAGATTTTGATTCCGTGTTTGCACCAACAACAAGGTATGCAACTGTCAGATTGTTGTTGAAATTAGCAGCACAAAGAAAAATGATGGCATTTCATTTTGATGTAAAAACTGCTTTCCTAACCTATATGGTGAATTACAAGAGGAAATCTACATACAGCAGCCAAAAGGTTTTGTAGAAAATCCCAGTCTTGTATGTCGTCTGCACAAGTCCATATATGGGTTAAAGCAAGCAGCTCGGTGCTGGAACCAAAAACTAGACAGAGTTTTGATTAGTTTGGGATTCAAACAAAGCAAGGCTGATCACTGTCTGTACACAAATCACACAGAACAGGGAAACTGGGTGTATTTGTTGGTCTTTGTTGATGATATATTGCTGGTAACAGAATCAGTAATTCAAAAAGACAAAATTGCACAATAATTGCAAGCACACTTTGAACTGAAAGATCTAGGTTTGGTACAACATTATCTTGGAATGCAATTATCCCAGGATAAGGAAGGTTCTTTCTTGGTTGAACAAAGTGGAAAAATTCAGAAATTGCTGGAAATTCATGGATTGGAGGATTGTAACCCAGTTACCACTCCAATGACTCTTGAATATCAAAAGCACACAGATAACTCTGAATTTGAGGATATTGGAAAATATCAAAGTGTTATTGGAAGCCTGCTATATTTGGCAAATGTGAGTAGGCCAGACATCAGCAATGCTGTAAACATACTTAGCAGGAAAACGCAAAATCCTTCTAATTATGATTGGCTAGCTTTAAAACGTGTGTTAAGGTATTTAAAAGGTTCCATGAATTGCAAACTGAAATTGTCATCACACACAGAGGGAGGTTTTTGTGTGTACACTGATGCTGATTGGGGGTCTGCAACAGATAGGAAGTCTACAAGTGGGACTGTGATAATGTATGATAACAATTTGATTGACTGGTACACTCGCAAACAATCTTGTGTGGCTGTATCTAGCGCAGAATCTGAATTCATCAGTTTATCTCAAGTATGTAATGAGATTTCCCTTCCCCCGGCCACGTGCAACTGTGGGCGGGGAGAATTTTGCGTGCGGAGGAAAGGAGAGTGAGACCACTATGGGGTGATCTCACCCTCCAATAGGATACAAGGGTGGAGCGTGCAGGACCGTTATTAGGCCCGCATGCCCACACTTTGGGCTCTTTCTTTTGCAGCTCCCTCCCTCCCTGTTCTCAGTGTGGGCTTTGCTGGCTGCCATTTCCAGGGGCCGAGTAGGAATTTTGGCTCATTGTTCTGATTGGCTGGGGGCAATGGGCACGTTTCGCCTACTCTACACTGTGTTGCAGGGTTGGGTGTTTTTTATTTTGGGTTTTCCGTGTGATTTGGTCCAATCCGGTCACATTTGGCTAGTAAGTGCGGGAATAGGCAGTGGGGTTAGGGTTTTGGTGATCATCCAATGGCACTGTTCAGGTGGCTGGCAAGACCTGTATCTCAGCGCTTGCTGAGTTTCATGGCTCAGTGGGGGGAAATACGGATCGCCAGTGAGGATGGCTTACATCACACGGATCGGTGTTCTGTGGCACCGTGAGGTGGGGACTGTGAGAAAGCCTCCCAGCACCCAAGAGGGTGT
This sequence comes from Shinisaurus crocodilurus, assembly GCA_021292165.1. Classification (NCBI taxonomy): domain Eukaryota; kingdom Metazoa; phylum Chordata; class Lepidosauria; order Squamata; family Shinisauridae; genus Shinisaurus; species Shinisaurus crocodilurus. The sequence goes on along the minus strand of JAHFWL010000075.1, from coordinate 212,820 downwards.
AAAACTGGGGGGGGGGTGGCGAAGTGCTGCGCCACCCCCCGGGTTTGGATGTATCTGCCCGGGATACCTCACTGGCCAATGGCGAGTTTTAGTTAGTACCCGCACTTTCACCCTTCGCAGATCTTGATTAATAAAATGTGGCCCTTTATTTACACCATATACTTGTGTCTCGCCTCTTCTTTTCCCCTTTTACGCGCGCAATGAGTGGTTCAAACAATTGTTTGCTGATATGCACATACCAGTAGACAAGGCTGTTACAATTTTTGAGGACAACCAAGCTTGGATAAGCATGGCTCTCAATGAAAAATGTAGGCCAAGAACCAAACACATTGATGTTGGTTACTCTCATGTAAAGGACTGTGTGCAAAAAGGGTGGATAACACTCAAGTACTGTGCAACAGGGGAAATAGTGGCAGATCTTTTCACAAAACCATTGCCTGTAGTAAGACACAGGAAACTAATGACGGCACTAGGCCTCATTGAGTAAATGTAAACAAGATGTACTACAGCATGTGGGGGGATGTTGTGATATGTATCACATTCACAAGCTGGAGCACATTGTTGATAACATGGAAGGAACAGAATGGCGGTAAACAAGTTTGTTGTGTCTTTCTAGAATCTCGTGCTCTCGCAGGGGTTACTAGAGTGTCTGGGAAACAGTATGAGCCTGTCACATGGTTTATGCTTTCTGGTGACGTACTGACTTGTTTTTCTGTCTGGAGCCATTTTAGAGAGGAGCAGGACTGTTCTCTCTCTTCACTCTTTTCTTCTGACTATTGCTTGCTGGACTTATGCAACCATGTAACGTCTTTGCTGGGTGGAGTAAAGCCAACCTTGCTCCACTGGAATAAATGCTTGCTATACATTGTACTCTGCACATGGACTGTAACTAGGAATGTATACTCTGTAGAATATTACTTGCTAAAGTAAATAAACAGGTAGAATAGACCTGTGGAGTTACAGAGTTATTTCCTTGCTACATGGAATCTACAAACCGGGGGAGCTGGCAGCTGGAGTCAGATTACAGGAGCTGGCTGGCTGTTTGCAACCGAAACGCTGCACGCTGTGCAGAGAGAGAGGGAGAGAAAGATCTGAACTTCTGTGTGTGGATTTATGGGCATCTACACACGGGAACAGGATTTTTAATCTCCCATCTCGCACACACGGGGCTCTGCTGTCATTCCCGCCCCTTCACTCCCCTTGGGCCAAATTTGGCCCAGAGAGCTGGCCCATCTAGCCCGTGGTGGCAAGCCCTCTCCCCAAAGCCCCAGCCCCTCCGAGAAGCAAAGTTGACTCGGTCGTGTCAGTCCTCTGCCCTCCCCCCTGCAATGGTTTGAAACCCCTGATCTGAAGCATAGCATGCTGCAACATCTGGGTGATGAGACAGAGGGTGCCATCCTATGTATGTTTAGATAGGGGGAAAAAATCCTACAACTCCTAGCATTGCTGGCTGGGGAATGCTGGGAGTTGTAGGACTTTTGTCTGTCTTAACACGCATAGGATTGCACCGTAAGTGCATTTTATAATGTTACCTAAACATGGGATTCACGCAATGTGAATGCACAAGCCAAACACACACCCCAGATTGTGTGTCTATTGTATTTTATTTATATAGGCCACCTTTCAGTGCAAGCCTTGAAAGGCATCTCTGTAAAGTCTTCCCAAAACACATTCCTAAGCTTGGAATGTCAACATTCCATACACACCAGAAGATGGTGAAATCCTACTGACTTCAGCAGTTTAATGGACCCCCCAAAAAGGTTCAGTTATAGCTAGACATCCATGTACACCAGTGAGAAAATAGGGACTGCACCTGTTACACACAGAGATAACATTGCATCGAGATCTGCTGTCTGACCAGTATCCATCCCACCAACTGGAAACCTCTGGATCCCAACAGCAGCTGGATGGAAGTCCAGAGGCAGAGTGGTTTCACCCACTAACCTTATTTTGAGTCTTGAGGTGTTCATCCAGTGGATCCAAGACCAAGAAGGCACCTGGTGTCTGTTCACTAGCTGCTCTGACCCCCATAGCGGACACAGGGATATATTCCAGCTTCCACAGTACAGCAGAGCTGTGCCCAGAAGTATCTTCTCCACACTGAATGTCCGGAGAACTGCGGATGTGTGGGGCTGCCCTTGCTAGCTCTGCCCACAACATCAACATGTGTGCCACTCCACCCTTTTGATCTTGCACATTCAAGAGAACTGATGGGCATGTGGACATTGGGGAAGGGCCGATGGTCACGGTCCCACTTTCCCCTCTCCGCATTCAGTGAACACATGGAGGGGACAGTTGAAAAAGGCTGCGCTCAGGGTTGTCACACAGAGGAGGGCCAGGATCTCTTCTTGATCATCCCAGTTTGCATGAGGACACGGAATAATGGGTTCAAGTTACAGGAACCTAGATTCCACCTGAACATCAGGAAACATTTCCTGACAGAGCAATAAGACAATGGAACCAAGTACCTAGGGAGGTGGTGGGCTCTCCCACTCTAGAGGCATTCAAGGTGCGGCTGGACGGCCATCTGTCAGGGATGCTTTGACCTGGATTCCTGCATTGAGCAGGGGGTTGGACTCGATGGCCTTGTAGGCCCCTTCCAACTCTACTTTTCTATTATTATTATTATTATTATTATTATTATTATTATTATTATTATTATTTTAAATCACCCATCTGGCCAGTCACCCAGCCACCCTGGTCGATGTACAATCAGGATAAAATACAATAAAACACAACTCATCCAAATGCAGCTCACCAACAATGTAGAGCAGTCCACAGGTGGCTCAATTAACTTCCTTGCTGTGGGTTTGGGACTGCAGAACAGGAAAGAGCATCATGCTCCTGGCAGGCCACAAGTCATGTGGGTGGGCTGTGCTCAGATTTGGGGCAGGGGGTGTCACAAGATGTATAGGCCTGCAATACATTCATGTAAATGTGTGATGTGTGTACAAGATATCCAAGCAGCATATGGGGTGGATGGGTCTGTCGATTTCAGTTTCTCTCATTTTCACATTTGTCCAAACTTAATCTGGTTTGTTTTGAGCTTTGAGATTTTTTTTTTTAACCTTTGCATGGAAATTCATAAGCATTTTTGTGTACATTTCTCCTAATACATGCTTCTTTGTATGCAGTTTTTGCCTAAATACATATTTTTGCTAGCAATTTTCCCAATATAATGCATTTTTGCATGTTCTTTCCCCTAACGTACACATTTTTGTATGCATTTTTTTAAAAATTGGAGAGCTCCATTGCAAAATTTGGAGAATTGCACATTTTGAAGGAAACTGAGTTTTGGTTCACATAGTGGTTCGAAAGTGCAAAATTAGGTAACTTTGCAAAATTAGGTAACTTTGCATTATAATGAAATATGAACTAATTTCTCCCCCATCTCTAAGTCCTGGGGCTGTTTCCTGCACTTCTAGTTGCTTCCTGCACTTATAAAGCATGAACCAGGAGCGTAGGAGGCTCTCATGAGGTTTGGGTGAATTTTGGTTGCTACTGTCCCTTTAAGACAACAGGAGAAGGTAAATGAAAAGTACTTCATTTCAAGTTTAATCTTGGCTGTAGAAGTTGTGGAAGGAATATATACACATGCACATTGCACACAGACACAGACACAGACACAGACACAGACACAGACACAGACACAGACACACACAAATCACTCATTGTATCCATGTATGGCAATTAATGTTAATAAAACTAAATAGGGGGAGGAGCCTTCGCTGGCTATGGAGCAGTAGCTTTTCTGCCGAGCTCCCGGAATGATTTGAAAACATCTGCAAATACACAGGAAAGACAAATCGTGAGTTTGAACTCCTTTGCTGTTTACTTTCTGGAAGGTATGCAGATATAGAGCTAACAAAGAAATAACAAGAATAGCTTTCTTTTGATGTGCTTCGCTCTGGATTGTTTATGAGCTCCAGACGGGTGAAAAAGTCCCTACCCCCTCTTTGGAAACGCGATCGGGCGCATCCCTCGGATAACAGTTTGAAAAGGCTAATTAGGATCCTTGACACTAAAGATATTGAATGTTCTTATCAAATTGAGCAACTGGGTCCTGATAAGAAGAAACGAGGTAGTGAAAGTTCCGAGACAGCGAGGGGGAAGGGCGGAAAAATGGCGGATTCAGCTGGCAAATTCCCTGCTGGTGCCAAGCCAAAGGCAACATCTCCAGCCAAGCTTAAAGGGGCAGCACCAGATTGGGAGAAAATTCTATTACAGTTTCAAAGCTCTATGGAAGCAGGCCAGCAGAAACAAATAGAAGCAATTGAGAAATTTCAAAATCTGCATCAAGAGGATATGAAGCACATGCGAAAGACCATAGATCAATTAGGGGTTCAAGTTAAAGAGCTGCAAGTTAGAGTGGATAAGGTGGAAAAACTCCAGGTGAAGGATGAAAAAAGTTTTGAAAAGTATGAAATGAAATTTAATGAGATGGAAATACAGATGATTAACATGCAAGACAGGCAACGTCGTTCCAACATTCGGATCAGAGGCTTCCCCATGGAGATGGGGGAGACTGGATATAAGTTAAGAGGCAGTATTTTGGAATGGATGAATGAAGCTGTCTCTGGAGAAACAATTTTTTGGGATGATATGGACATTGAGATTGTGCATAGAGTGGGAGCATTAAGGCGTGGTATGACATCCAGATATGTTGTACTGAAATTTGCAAATTTATACAAGAAGGATGTCTTCATGAAAGAGATTAGAAAGAAAGGTCAAGTAGCTTTTAAGGGGGCTACTTTGCAAATCTACAATGATCTTTGTCAGCAAACAATAAAGTGGAGGCGAAGTGTTAAACCGTGTACAGCAGTCTTGATCAGAAAGGGATTACAATACAATTGGGGTTACCCAGGTTTTCTTACTTTTGTGTGGAACAGTAAGAGATACAAGATCTCATCATGTGATCAAGGCATGGGCCTGCTGGGAGAGTTGGGGCTTCATGATGATGCGGAGGGTCCAGAATCGATGGGTCAACTGGAAGAAGAAGGAGCCAGTGGAGGAATTGTATAAGAGGTCGTTTCAACACGAGAAGAAAAAAGAAATAGAAAATGTTTTATAAAGAAGTTATCCGGGAGGGAATGAGGGGCTGCTGTTCGGGCTGGTGATGGGTCCTTTCCCCCCCCCCCCGGGATAGGTGGGTAGGTTTAGGGTGGGGCAAGTTGCCCTGGCTAAGCAGGGGGGATAGTTTAGATGAATGTGGGGGTGGGTTAAGGGGTATGTTATTGTGTATTATTTTCACTTTTGGGGACCAAAAAGAAAAAATGATGTTAATAGATGGATTATAAGTTAAGAATTTCAACTTTAAATGTTAAGGGGCTAGGTTCAGTTACTAAGAGAAGGCGAATAGAAGCACTTCTAAAGAAGGATAAGGCAGATATTATATTCTTGCAAGAAACGCACCAGGCAAGGAAAGGAGTCAATGAATTGAAATTGAGGTGGTCTAGAATATATGAGATAGCATGTGGATCATCTAAATCGCGAGGAGTAGCAATTATAATTTCAAAGAATTGTGGTTTTAATGTTTTAAAGGTGAAAAAGGATGATACAGGTAGATATATTATAATGTATGGGACCTTGGGAGGGGAAGAATATGTTATTGTTAATGTTTATGCTCCCAATCAAAATCAAGGAGAATTTTATCAACATGTGTTTAAAGAAATGGGTAATTTTCAAAATCAAAGGGTTATTATGGCTGGGGACTTTAACATGGTATTGGATAGAAGAAAAGACAAATCCAATCCGACGAGAGAAGATCAGAGAAATAATCTAACGATCTTGAATAAGTTAATTAGTAAGGAAGGGTTGCTAGATGTTTGGAGAGGGGTCAAGGGGAATGAGGAAAGATATACATTTTACTCATCAGCAAATAAGAATTATTCTAGGATAGATTTTATTTTTGTGTCCAGGACACTGTTTTCAAGGGTCCTGGGCACAGAGATAGGAGTGATAAAAGTTACAGATCATGCTTTGGTTAACATGGATTTGAAGATACATAAGGATTATAGAGAAGCGAAAAGATGGAGATTGAATTGTAATATTTTTCGTTATAAACATTTAACAGAGAAAATAGAGAAGGAATTGAGGGAAATTTGGGAATTTAATCAAACAGAAGAATGTACTGAAGCGATAATATGGGATACAATGAAGAGTGTAATGAGAGGAATAGGATTGAGAGAGGCAATAAATTTGAGGAAACAACAAGAAGTTTTTTATCAAAAGCTAGAGGGGGAGATTAGGGATTTGGAAAAGAAGTATTTAGAGAAGAGGGATAAAAAGATTTTTGCAGAATTACAGGGTAAAAGGAAAGAATTGGAGAATAAAGAACTGGACAGGGTACAAAGGAATTTGATTTACACAAAAAGGGAGTATTTTGAGAATAGTAATAAAAACTTCTAAAATGTTGGCTAGATTAGCACAAAAAAAAAAAGAAAAAAGCTTAGTGGGGATGATTAAAGATAAGAGGGGTAAAGAATATAATCTAGTAAAGGATAAATTGAAAATTTTTCATGAATATTATACGGAGTTATATAAGGCAGGAAAATGGTCGGAAGCTGAGAGTAGAAGATATATCGAGAAAAATTTAAAAATAAAAATCCAGGATGAAGATAGAGAGAAAATGGAGCAACCATTCACAGAAATTGAAATAGAAAGTGCTATAAATAAATTAAAACAGGGGAAAACGCCAGGACTGGATGGTCTGGGGGCGGAATATTATAAAGTCTTTAAAAAAATGTTAATTCCGAAGTTAAAACGGTTGTTTAATGATATTTTACAGGGGGGAGAGATCCCCCCGTCATGGAAACAGTCCTTGACCATTTTAATCCCGAAACCAAGGAAGGATTTAGCAGAACCAGGTTCTTATAGACCAATATCATTAATTAATCAAGATGCTAAACTATTGACAGCAATTTTAGCTAGAAGAATGAATAGTTTTCTAAATAAGTATATAGGGATAGATCAATGTGGGTTTATTCAAGGAAGACAAATGGCAGATTTAACAAGAAGGGTTCTGAATATAATTTATTTAATAAAGAAAAATAATTTGAAAGCGGGGGTTCTTGCATTGGATATTTTTAAAGCCTTTGATTGTGTGGAATGGCCAGCATTAAAGATGTTAATAAAAACTATGGGGTTTGGAGAAAAATTTATAGGTATTACTAACCAATTATATACTCATAATGTCACGTCGGTAATTGTAAATGATGGAATAACAGAAACTATTAGCCTAGGCCGCGGAACTAGACAGGGTTGTCCCCTTTCCCCAGTATTATTTGTGTTAGTTATGGAATTGTTAGCGAATTCGATAAGACAGGAGAAGAAATTACTGGGGATAGGAATAGAGACCAAATGTAAGATAAACCTTTTTGCAGATGATATCTTGTTAACATTAGAAAGGCCTATAGAAAATTGGGATTGGATAGAGAAACATTTAGATGAATTTAGAGAAGTAACAGGGTTAAAAGTTAATTGGGATAAATCGGAGATAATGACATTTAATTATAGTAAACTGGAGGAAAGGGGATTTAAACAAAGGGGAGTGGATATAAAGATAAAAAATATAATTAAATATTTAGGTATTGATATATTAAAAGATTTGGATAAAATAGGGGAATGTAATTTTAAAAAACTAAAAGATGAAGTTAAAAATCAAATAGAGGATTATAAAAAATTGGGATTATCGTGGTTTGGTAGGATAGCTTTGATTAAAATGAAGATTTTACCGAAGTTTAATTTTTTATTTAGAATGATACCATATAAGATATCAGAGAAAGAAATTAAAGAGTGGCAAGTAATGTTAAATAGCTATTGTAATGGGGGGAAAAAATCAAGGATTACTAAGAATAGATGGTATAAAGCTCAAAAAATAGGGGGACTTGGTCTCCCTAATTTAAAATGGTATTATATAGCTAATCAACTTAGATATATCATGGATATTATTGTTAGAAAAGATTTTATGTGGTGGGAAATAGAAGCATTTGAATTGGGTAATAGGGTGGATAAATTCTTATTTACAAAACAAGGACATATTATGACAAAAAGATTAGAAAATCCCTTTTTAAAAAATATGTTAGAAATTTGGGGTAGAAATAAGGAAATATTTTTACCAGGTATATCCCCGCTTACTCCAGTGGTGGTTATGGAAGATTTTCCCGAGAATGTTAGACATTTGGAACGAATTTTTAGAGAGAAAAAGGTGATAACTTTAATGGATTGGCTGGAAAAAATGGAGACAAGACAGCAAATAATTGATAGGGTTGGGGCAGGAAGAATTTCTTGGTTAAATTTAATTCAATTAGTACAATGGGGTAAGAAATGGAAGAGGAGACATGAGCATGAAAGGGATTTCACTGCATTTGAGCAGGTGGTTATGTCTAGAGAACTTGTAGAAGGAAATGCATCAGCTAGGGGTCTTACAAAGATGTTATATAAAATGTTGCAGAAATCAGAAGAGCAAGCAGAAAATCTTAAAATAGTTTGGGATACAGAGTTTGAAGAGGAAATATCAAAGGATGAGTGGAATAAGATTTGGGATAGGCGAATATTGAAAAATATGTCTATAAGAATTAAAGAGAATTTTTATAAGCTAATTTGGAGATGGTATTTGACCCCAGTGAGATTAAATAGAATAGATAATAAATGTTCTCCAATGTGTTGGCGAGGATGTCAGGAATTGGGTACATATGCTCATATGTGGTGGAGTTGTAAAAATGTAATGGATTTTTGGAAAATGATTTTTGAGGAAATATCAGAAATTGTTGGAGTTGATTTAGAGGTATGCCCTAAACTAGCTTTGCTAACAATAACGGAAAAGGTGATCGGTTCTCAAAATGTTAAAGAATTAATCATAAATTTGTTAACGGCAGGTAGACTAATGATAGCAAGGAAATGGAAAATCCAGCAAGTTTTCACTATTAATGAATGGTATAAGGAAGTATGGGATATGGCTTTGAATGATATGTTGACTTGTAATATTAAATGCAAAAGGGGTCAATTAAAGGAAAATAATTTTAAGGATATTTGGGGTTTATTTTTGGAATATGTGTTTAAAAGGGGGAAAGGGAGTTTACCCTGTCAAGATTTATTGTATTTTTGGAATAATGAACAATTATAGAGTTATTGGATTGTTTGGTCCCATGGTGATGGGAGCACAATATTAGTTATGTGTGTATGTTATTTTCTTTGTATTGTTTTAAAATTTAATAAAATATTAAAAAAAAAAAAAAAACTAAATAATTTAGGTCGACAGGCAATATTTTATGTTATATTTCCTTGGCATTTTTACTGGTGTTGCAATGGGGTTGTCCTCGTGCAAAAGAGTCTTTCAGATGCTGCATGTGGCATTTATTACAAAGGAAGAATCTAAAGTGTTAAGGGCGCTATCCTATGCATGTTTAGGCAGAAAAAAGTCCTACAACCACCAGCCATGTTGGCTGGGGAATGCTGGGAGTTGTAGGCCTTTTTGCTGTCTAAACATGCATAGGATTTGTGACCTTAGTCTCACTAATTTCAATAGGCCTGGTATGGAAGTCGGGATCTGGTCAATGCCTGAATGGGAGGCCACCTGGCAACTCTAGGCATGTTGCCTTGATTTCCATGACAGACAGAAGGCAGAATCTAAATGGATAATTTATTCTAGAAAATGGAAGAGATTTGAGCATGCGCTTAATCTGAAGAAACCATGGAAAGTCAACCCACCAGCTACCTGTCTCGCCATCTGAATGACACAGGACACCAGCAGTTTGCAGTTGTGTATAGCAGCAGCCTTTGTCCAATTTCTCGCTACTTGTGCATGCTGTTATGGGGTGACATGTGCCAGAGCCTCAGGCACATCACTGGCACAGGTGAGCTGGGGTGAGGATGATTTGGAGTAGTTCTGTTGCGTTTGGGCAGTGTGGCGTCCCACCTGGCAGGAGCGGTGTTTGACCTTTGCCAAGCCCAATGAGCAGACCGAATGCTCTGTAGGTTTATGCAAGAGAGAACTGGGGTCAGGGGCTTGCACTTTAAAGAAGAGCAGAAGTGTCTTACTGGCTGGTGCTGTACTGAAGCAAGGCTCAGCTGGAGAATCCTTCCTTCTTACAGCAGGAATGGGATGTTTGCAGCCACCAAAGGTTACAGGTGGCCTTGAACAGGCAGCGTACTGCCTGTAGGGGGAAGCAGTAGCCTGGAGCTGCCACCTCTTCTTTCATAGACTTTCGTAGATCATAGAGTTGGAAGGGGCCTACAAGGCCATCGAGTCCAACCCCCTGCTCAATGCAGGAAACTAGAGGAGGGGTCTCCCATCCAAGTAATAACCAAGCCTGACCCTGCTTAGCTTTCCACACTCAGACAAGCTAAGCCAGCATGAGCCACAGGCCTGTATAAGGCGTGCCAACTGTATGGGGATTTTCTCCTTTGCAGACCAGGATGGCGGGTGACAGCTTCTCCCTGAACAGTTGCAGCTCTCTCCATCTTTCCTGGCTCATCTCCTTCCCAATCCTGAAAAATGAACGACATTTGTTTAGGTTTCATCAGAAACTCCACCCTTCACCGAGCCCATTTCCCTGCTCCCTTTATGGCTGCCATGGTGCAGCCCACTGCCACCATGGGAGAGACGGGTGTCTATCTTTGAGCATTGCAGGTGGGGACTGTGGAGCCTGCTAGGGAGGCATTCTTCCATCTGGAAATGCTGATTGCCAGGAGATCCAGGAGTGAAACTGGTTCCTGGGCATCTACACATGCCATACCTAAGTTAGCATCATTTGTTGAGTCAAACCAGAAACAGAAGAAGAGGTAATTTCCCAGGAAGTCATGACCCTTAGAATGGGAGATAGTAGAAAACTGACCATCAATAGTACAATGATACTTTAAAAGGAATTTGCACAGTCAGTCATGAGTTCACTACTACAACAGGTAACACAACCATCTAAAGAGGATCCAAAGTATTTATTTATTATATTTATACCCTGCCTTTTTTCCTGCAAGGAACCCAAGGCAGCTTACATAATCCTCCTCTTCCTCCTCCTCCTCTCCATTTTATCCTCACAACAACCCTGTGAGGTAGGTTAGGCTCATAGGCTGAGAGTCAGTGACTGGCCCAAAGTCACCCAGTGAGTTTCATGGCTGAGCGGGGACTAGAACCCATTATTAGTCTCAGTCCAACACTCTCACCACTACGCCACACTGACTCTCCACAGCATTGTTCACAAGTGGGTACCTCCACCTTGGATTCTGCACCCTATTCTCTCAATCCTCATGAGGCACCGCTGACCTCTGATCATAAGGAATGGACCTCAGACTCCTCCAGTGAGCAAGGAAGCTTCAGGGAGCTTTCCCCAACCAGCTCCTCGTTCCCCAGATCCTCACCATGCAGAAGAAGCCAGCAAGTGTGGGAAAGGACACAGGCCCTTTAGATAGGGAAACCAGATGCCGCACTTGAGCTCCCAGCAAGACTCTCCTGGCCTGGATATAAAACCCTGCCAGGTGCTCTCAGCCAGTGCTGGGGTAACCAGTCATTATCCTAGCCGCAGGACCGCTCTCCGTGGTCCTGAACTCACTCCAAGCCCTGGGCTGATCCCCGTGGTGCTGGCCATGGTGCTGAAGCTCCTTCTGTTCCTGTTGCTTGCTTGCTCCACGTCATGCCTCCTCTCCTCAGCTGTCATCCAGAGCAGATGATGGAATCCCAGATGGAGCAGGAGCGGTATCTGTTGAGCAAGTGCTAGTGGAACTTTGCCACCTCTTGGGCTTTTCCCACTAGCATCACATTGGAAATGATGCACTGTCTTCAATCCCCAGCTAGTTAGACAACACTGGACTAGATGGATGGACCAAGAGTCTGACTCAGTATAAGGCAGCTTCCGATGTTGAGTTGATTACAGAGAGTGTGGTGTGACACAGGGAAGAAGGCAACCATAAAGAGATGTAGGATCATTTGTATTTTCATATGTTTAATCTTTGGCCAGTCCATAGCAAAGCATCCTGCCAGTGTCTGACCTTGCTCTTTCCTTCTGGTATAAAATTCTGGGGAGGCATGCAATTGTTTTTCTTTAATTGGCTGTTTGTTGTGTACTAGAATGTGCCATCAAACATCTTTAGTCCCCTGTGCCTCCAGAAATTAAAAAATGTGGTAGGTTGGTTTGTTTTGAAGATCAAGATTAAAAGTTATTTGAAGACAAATGTTTCCCTAAGTTTTTGCTGACATTCAATTTTAATGGCTTTTTAAAACAAAGTAACTATTAGCTGTGCGTCGTTTTATGGTTTCCTGATGTCTGACAGGTGTTTTTGCCCATGTGGGAAACAGATGCTAATAACATTTCCCCTAATAGCTCATAAATAATAATCATTTAGCATTTTCCTTTGTATACTGCTCTGTCAATAGCCAATTTACTTTTCAGAAGCCGCTACGTTTTCCTGTCAATCATTTTTAGCCTCGGGCTCTTTTTGGTGATTAGAAGCCCCTTGGAGAGTGAGAACTCCAAATTAGTTTTAAATAAAAAATAAGAGTATTCATGCTGTTAAACATCTAAAGGTAAAATGAAAAAAAAATGATCTGGGTACATAAATATCACTGCTAGCATATTAATACTTTATAAAAATAGAGTGACCAGCTGTCCTCTGGAGAAACAAAGCAGAGAAACGAACATGACACAAAAAGTAATGGGTGAAAGTGGGAAATGAACTGGTTTTGATTAAAGAAAAAGGAAGACATGAAGGAAGTTTAGGTATCAGTCATCTCTCTCTCCCCACATGAGAATGGGTAGTTTTCCATGGTTTTTGCACACATGGAATTTGTCAGTGTGGGTGGAATCTGACAGTTGGTACAGATCCCTGGGAATCTCAACTTTTGTTTAAAACAAAACTGTATTTCTAGCCCTCATCGTTGCAGAGATATAACTGAAACCATACAGGTTGTCTTCTTGAGCCAGAGCCCCATGGATGCTCCACTGAACACCGTAGGCTTTCCCTTTCTTCAAAAGAGGGGCAGCTCCATGTGTTCATGCCTTCATGCCTAAGAGCACTACTTATTTCAAGTTTTATTTTGAAAAATATTGAAATAACTTTATTTCAACATGTGCATTTGCAAATAAGAACTTAAAAAGAGCCCTGCTGCATCAAACCAAAGGCCTATCTAGTCCAGCATTCTGTTCACACTGTGGCCAACCAGCTGCCTGTGAGAAGCCCACAAGCGCAACAGCACATGAGTGTGACAGCACCCTCCTGCCCATGTTCCCCAGTGTCTGGCATAGAGAGGCCCACTGCCTCCAATTCTGGAGGTAGTACATCACTGTCATGACCAGTAGCCATGGATAACCTTATCCTCCATGAATTTATCTAATCTCCTTTTAAAGCCATTCACATCGGTGGCCATCACTACATCTTGTAGCAAATTCCATAAGTTAGCTATGCACTGTGTGCAAAGGAGAGTACTTCATTCTATATGACTTCAGTCTCCCACCATTCAGTTTCATGGGGCGGCCCTGAGTTCTAGTATCATGAGAGGGGGAGAAAAAAGATCTCCTTATCCACTTTCTCCATAATTATTTATTTATTTATTATATTTATACCCCGCCTTTTTTCCTGCATGGAACCCAAGGCGGCTTACATAATCCTCCGACTCCTCCTCTCCATTTTATCCTCACAACAACCCTGTGAGGTAGGTTCGGCTGAGAGTCAGTGACTGGCCCAAAGTCACCCAGTGAGTTTCATGGCCAAGCGGGGACTAGAACCCAGATCTCCCGAGTCCCCTGTCCAACACTCTCACCACTACGCCACACTGGCTTGTACATCTCCAACTGCCCCTTATTTGCCAGTTTTCTAATCTAAACAGTCCCAGCCGTTGTAAGCTCTCCTCACAGGGGAGCTGCTCAAACCCTTTGATAATTTAATTTGCCCCTTTTTGCACCTTTTCCAGCTCTACAATATCCTCTTTGAGACATGGTGACTACAACTGTACACAGCATTTCGAGTGCGGTATGCATTTGTATCTCTGCTCTGTTCTATGTTTGGCAGGAAAAACTCCTGCCTGAGAACCCTGGAGAACTGCTGCCAGTTAGTGTTGACGAAACTGAGCTAAATGGACCAATGAAGGGACATATGCTCATATGTGGTGGAGTTGTAAAAATGTATTGGTGTTTTGGCAAGAGGTTTTTACAGAAATATCGAAAATTATTGGTACTAATTTAGAGGTCTGTCCAAAATTAGCATTGTTATCAATAACTGAGAAGCTTATTTGTGATCAAAATACGAAGGAGTTAATTGTAAACTTGTTAACTGCGGCCAGGCTAATGATAGCGAGAAATTGGAAAGTACAACATGTTTTCCTAATAACAGACTGGTATAAGGAAGTTTGGGACATAGCCCTAAATGATAAACTAACTAGTAGTATCAAATGCAAAAAAGGATTGCTAAAGAAGAATAATTTTATGGAGATATGGAATCAATTACTAGACTATATATTAATAAAGGGGAAGGGTAACATGCCTTGTCAGGATATGTTATATTTTTGGAATTTAGACTTTATTTGATCAAGAGGATAGAAGTATATTAATTGGTCCCTTGGAGGGTGGGGGGGAGCACTTTATGATTTATTGTATGTTGATTATGTTATATTTGTGTGATAATTTTGTATTTTGCTAAATATATTTTCTGTGTTATAATTTGTTTTGAAAAATAAATAAAATATTAAAAAAAATATATGGACCAATGGTCTGACTCAGTAGAAGGCAGCTTCCTATGTTCCAGAAGTGCTCTTTGTACATGGGATGGAGGGGGCAGTGGTGCACAGTGGTACCATCAGGCAAGATGCTGGGCCAGAAGTCCAGTGCCCCACTCAGAAGAATGAGCAGGAAGTACCCACAAAGGGCGGCTTATCTATTTTAAAGGAAGTGAAGTACTACACTTCACCACCTGAAGTGCCCCTGACCCAGCAAGGCCATTAACAGCGTGATCCTATGAGGCTGCCCGTAACCCTCTGAACTCGGAGGATTATGGGCATCCTATTGAAGGCGGGAGGAGGGTGGAGGATAGGATATGCTCCATGCTCCTTCCACCACCAAAAACATCTAGACGGCCGATTTCGGCCATCTAGATGTTTCCCCCCTCCACCCGAGGAGGGAGGAACCATAGCTCAGTGTGATAGAGTACCTGCTTAGCATGCAGAAGGTCCCAGGTTCAATCCCTGGCCTCTAGGTAGGACTTAGAAAGAATCCTGCCTGAAACCCTGGAGAGCTGCTGCTGCCAGTCAGCGTTGACAATACTGGGCTGGATGGACCAACAGTCTGACTCACTATAAGGCAGCTTCCGATGTTCCTATGAGGTGCCGCCTGGATTCCTCAGAATCTGGTGGAGCCTCGCCCCTCCCCGCCCCCAGGAACCCCGCCCACGAGGGAACCAAGCATGGGCTTCCATGCTTGGTTTCCCTCTGGCGTGGAAGAAACCATGCTGCTATGAGGTGTGGGGGGGGCTCTGCACTCTGCGGCGCTGCGACCTCATAAGGGATTTACGAGGTTGCAGTGCCATCGCTGTCATATCCTCTGTCCCTCCAGATGAAGTTGGAGGCGTGTGTGGCGTAGTGGTTAGAGTGTTGGACTGGGACTCAGGAGATCTGGGTTCTATTCCCTGCTCGGCCATGAAACTCACTGGGTGACTTTGGGCCAGTCACTGACTCTCAGCCTA
This sequence comes from Shinisaurus crocodilurus, assembly GCA_021292165.1. Classification (NCBI taxonomy): domain Eukaryota; kingdom Metazoa; phylum Chordata; class Lepidosauria; order Squamata; family Shinisauridae; genus Shinisaurus; species Shinisaurus crocodilurus. Next base: position 197,157 of record JAHFWL010000075.1, on the reverse strand, counting down.
ACCTACCTCACAGGGTTGTTGTTGTGAGGATAAAATGGAGAGGAGGAGGATTATGTAAGCCGCCTTGGGTTCCTTGCAGGAAAAATGGCGGGGCATAAATATAATAAATAAATAAATAAATAGGGCAGGGCACACTTGAGGCACGAATCACACTTTGCCGGAGAGCCATTGTTTTTTTAAGTGCCGGCAACAGAGGAGCCAAAGAAGAGCTTTACCATTTGAATCAACCTAAGCGGACCCTAAATTTCTCTGGATTGGAACCATCCAGTTCACACCATTTTGCAATCAGTTTGCATTCATATTGCAGAATTCAAATCATTAAATTGCAGAATATGAAAATGGATAGCACAGAATTCCTTAAAGTTGTACCAGTTTTACTGAATTCTCATTACCACCATAGCTTTTACCTTTACATAATCAACATTCCCTCTAAGAGAATTCAGGTGGTTGTGTGAGAATCAGTTTAGAAGCAAAACAATGCTCAGGGAACTCCATAGTTTACACAAAGATACAGAAGTTTGTAAATTAAAAGTTTTTTAAAAATATATATTCAAAACACCCCCTCCCTGCAAGATATTGCCTTTTATGTCTTAGTAAGTACAAGGGCTACAAGCAAAAAACTCAAAACACCTCTCCCCACAAGTAAGTGTCTTTTATATCTTAGTTAGTACAAGGGCTACAAGCAAACTTTTACTGAAGGGGGCTCAGCTGCCACAACACTTCCTTCCCCCACTACAGGCCTAGAAACGCACACTTTTGTTTTTCCGATTGACTTGCTTTTCATAAAGACATTGGGGCAAGAAGCAAAAAGAGAATATTCAACTGGGAGTATTCAATCCCAGTTCTTCCTGCTGCTGCTGAAGAGAAGATCTAATGCTCCAGTTACGTTACCTTATCTTCTCTCAATCCTTTTGTTGTTGTTTTTTGTTTCCCACCAGCTGGTACAACTGTCTAACCTTGCTATTTGGTTAGCTTTTCTCCTCCACTCAGTATAAACTCAGACAATGTTGATCATGTTCATAAACTTGGTCGCTGCAGCTTCAAAGGATTAAAGCATGCCAGATGCATTTTGGTGAAACTCTCCCTCAGCAGTACTATTAGGACCGAACTTATAGATTTCATAGATCATAGAGTTGGAAGGAGCCTACAAGGCTATCGAGTCCAACCCCCTGCTCAATGCAGGAAACTAGAGGAGGGGTCTCCCATCCAAGTAATAACCAGGCCTGACCCTGCTTAGCTTTCCACCCTCAGACAAGCTGAGCCAGCATAAGTCACAGGCCTGTATTTGATGTGTGATGTTGGAGATGCGTGAATGCATCTTAGCTGTCTTTGCTTTTTGCTTTTTTAGGCAAAAGCAACCACTGGGGTGTGTGGGGATATTACTTAGATTGGCGCTGTGGGGGGAGCAGTTTAATCCTTTCCACCTGCATTGTGACCCAGATTCAAATCAGCTAGCTGGAGCTGCCATGGAGATGAAAACGTACAGGTTCAATATCAGTATTGTGGAAATTCAGTGTATAATATCTCCACAATTCCTAATATTCAGAGCAGGGGAAGTACGCACTTACTGCGGCCTCCCTTCATGATTCTATGCAAACATACAACAGAAAACGATTGAGCCCAATTTAAAAATAAGCCTTATGCATTGTGAGAGAACAGCTTACCCCAACAAGGCGCCCTCCTGATGTGCTGGACTACAACTCCCATCACCCACATGCTGGCTGGGGGATGATGGGAGTCATAGTCCTGCATATCGGGAGGGTGCCAGATTGGGGAAGGCTGTGACAGAAGAACTTTTTATACTAGGAAACAAAACCAGTAGTACTGATTTATTTCTGCTATTTCAGGGTACCCCCACCCCACCCCGGCCACAAACCTTCTCCTGTTCAGCCATTCAAAGTCCTTTGCATCTAAAGTGCAGAGAGAAAAAGATATTATGAAGTGCTGTGGCAGCAATACAGTTCCTTGAGAGTAAGCTCCGTTCAACTCAGCAGGATGCTTCTGAGTAAGCATGCGTATTTACTTTCAAACTTATTTATAGGTTGCCTTTTAGGTCATAACCATAAAACATAAAATACATGCAAGACATGAAAACCCAAATATTGTAACACAGCAGCATTTTTTTTTAAAAAAAAACCAGCAACAACATAAGCCAAATATTTCAAATATTAGTAAAAGGGCAGCATGGATTCCAGCGAATAAATGACATTTTTAAAAGAATGGCTCCATCATTTTAAATCAGCAGCATTAAGACACCTTACATGAGAAGGCAACCCAAAATAAAACAGTTTTAAAACTCACTTAAAAGCTCTTAATGTTGGGAAAGAGAGTTACATAAACTGGGGGCCATCGTGGAAAAGGTCCTATCTTTCATGCAGAAGACCAAATTGGTGGGCTTAGAAGCAGGGCCTCAGAAGCAGTTTAAATGTCTGGGCAGGTATGGATGGATGTAGGCGGTTCTTCAGAGAACTTGCTCCAAAATCCTTTAGGGCTTTAAAGGTCAAAAGTAGTGGACGGCCATAACCCAGTCTCTAAAATTGGCTGTCTGAACTCCAAAGAAGCAGTTCAAAAATATGTACCAGGAGAGAACTGCAGCATGCCACAAGAAATGAATGGATAAAATTATCTATTTGTTTATTTACAATGTTTATATACTGCTCCACACATCTAAACAGATTCCGGAGCGGTGAACAATAAAGAGACTAAAAAGATAAAAAGAATAAAACACTACTATATTAAAACAGAATACACACACACACACACACACACACGAGTCCCCAGGTTACAAACGAGATCCATTCGTAAGTCTGTCTTTAAGTCAGATGTATACATAAGTCGGAACAGAAGCCGCGCAATGTTTTCAAAGTGTTGCAAAGTATAGTGTGTTCGTTCGTAAGTACAAACCATTGTATTTAACTCAGATTTTTACATATATGACGGTCCGTTCTTAAGTATGAGTCGTCTGTAAGTCGGGATGCTCATAACCCGGGGACTGCCTGTGTGTGTGTGTGTGTGTATGTATGTGGCCGGTCAGTCAAGGAAGGCTTCTCGGAATAGAGATGTTTTCAGGAGGCGCCGAAAACAACACAATGTTGGTGCCTGCCTGACCTCCAGAGGGCTTTGGCCTAATGAAGGGCTTCGGTGAGCCCCCACAAGACACTCTGCAGAGGAGGCTTCCTGCTGTGTATCTGCACGATTTACTGTCCTGGCCTCACATCCTTCTAATTAATCTCCACTTAATATGGGTAATTCTACCCTGCCTCTGCAGCAGGTGTGATTGTAGCTTTCAGTGACCCCTGATTTGCATTCATAATCTTTTGGCTTGAAATGGGGGCGGGGCGGGGCAGGGGAGAAGGCAGCTCAGAATTGGAGGGGCAGCTGCAGTGGGGAGTTCATGAAAGTTTTTTGGTGGGTGAGTGCTTGCCAATTGTTAGCCAATTGTCCCTAACTTGCTTTTCTTCCCCCCCAACTTTTGTTCGATACAGGCGGCAGTGGTGGAGCTCCTTGTGGTAGCTGCCGCTCCCCGAATGCCCAGAAAAACACTACATCATTCCAAGGGCCATGCAGAGCAAAATACTGACAGCCCCTGACTGTCAATGACCACGCTTCCCTGAATGCATAGTATCCTTGTAGTGATACTGTGTGATGAAGTCGTGTCACTCTAGGACATTCAGAGATGGGGCGGCGGGGGTGGTGGTGGCAGCCCCCAGGACAAGCTCTGCCACAGCCATGTCACACCCCCCAAAAAAGGGGAGGGGAGAGAACAAGTTAAGAACCTGCCCCCAATGTAAAGTACCCTCCTAAAATGTTTGGGAACATTCATGTTCCCCCTAAACATCATCAAAAATCACTGCCTGCAAGTGGGGTGTCAAATTTCAGGGAGGCATTTTTGCTCAGCTTGGTTGGGAATTACCTGCCCTGCCCTGGGCTTGCTGACTTCCAGTCAGTCTTCCCTGAGGCCAGGGGCAGCTCTTCCAGCCCTAACCAGCACAACCAATGGTGAGCGATGATGGAACTTGCAGCCCATCAACATCTGGAGTGCCATATGCTTGCCATCCCTGTCTTAAACCAAGTTAGCACAGAACACTGCCGTACACTTGCTGCATTCAGACAACATGATAATCCACACTCAAGGGTTGAGTGTGGGTTGTTGTTGAACCATGGGTTGTTGTTGAAGCATGGTTTTGGACAGCTTTAAAAGGGGATTAGACAAATTCATGGAGGAGAAGGCTATCAATAGCTACTAGTCCTGATTGGCTATATGCTTCCTCCAGTATCAGAGGCAGTATGCCTATGTACTCCAGTCCAGTTGCTGGGGAACATGGGCTGGACGGTGCTGTTGCACTCATGTCCTGCTTGTGGGTTTCCCATCGGCAGCTGCTTGGTCACTGTGTGAACAGAATTCTGGACCAGATGGACCCTTGGTCTGATCCAGCATGGCTCTTCTTATGTTCTTATGGGTTATTGTGTTGTCTGAACCCAGCTGGGCTAACAAGCCATGGCTTGTTAACCATGAACAACCATGAAGAGAACCCATGGTTTGTTGTTTGGTTGTCAACTGTGGCTTGTTCACCATGGTTTGTTATCTCTGCTGGGTTCAGACAGCACGATAACCCATGTTTCAACAAGAACCCACGTTTCAACGACAACCCACACTCAAATCTCTGAGTGTGGGTTATCGTGTTGTCTGAGCCCCGTCACTGATTCAGACCATTTTGCCCAACTCAGTATTGTCCGCACTGTGACCGCTGCCAGCCAGCATTGTCCATGAGGACTGAGAGCAGCTCTCCAAGGTTTCAGACAGAGGTCTTTCCCAGTCCTACCCGGAGATGCAGGGAATTGAACCTGGGACCTTCTGCATGCAAAGCAGGTGCCCCACCATTGAGCCATGGCCCTTCCTCAATGGCCAGCAATCATTGCTCTCATTCACTCTTAAAGGAAACCTTTTCGACTTTAGTCTCATAGGCACATATTGAGAATATGCATAGGGGACCTGCATCGCCTTTGATAGTTTAGCGATCTATTTCTGTTAATAAACTGCGGACTGTATTTAGATATCGATCCCACCATTGCTTGGGCTGAAACATATGCCATCGGCACCACCGGCCCCGGCAAAAACCTCTGTCACATCACTAAATATTTTAGCAAATAAAGATTTTCTCTCTTCCCCCCCCCCCACAACACGCGGCCAGATGTCCACGTTGACACAGTGCTTAAGGCGTTTGACTGATAAAAAGCCGAGGACCTTGGTAAATGGGGATTTTCAAAACATGTCCCGAGGCAAGAGTGTGAAATTAAAAACATCCTGGGCTCTTTTGTATGGAGATTTGCATACACCGAGGTTTTAAAGAGGATGTCCATCTGTCACTGAGCATTCTCCCGATTCTACAAAGTGTTGATAAATATTTTGAACCACCACCGCTCTTTGCAGTGGGCAAAGGCAACGGAACATAATAGCTTCAGCTGGGAAATCCATGCTTTGTGCCTTAAAAGAGAGGCCTCTCTCTCTCTCTCTCTCTCTCTCTCTCTCTCGGAAGGGGCATGGAATATTTATGCGGATGACAGGCGCGTAACAATTAGGGAGCTGCAACCTGCTCCTTCGGAAGATTGGTTAGGAAGGACTTGTCAGTGAAAAGTGAACACTGAAGTGTTTGCTTTTGGGGTGGGGGGTGGGAAATCTAGGCAATTTTGGATAGATCTCATACTGGGGTCGTCAACATGGGTACCAATGTGCCCACCAACACCTCTCTTACCGCCTGCTAGTCCCCTGCCCATCCTCATTTTTACTTTCATTTTTAAAAAAACAAATGAACTTAGCTGTCTTGCTGCAAAGCAATGGGCTGCCACCTGGCACCTTTTTTGTTTGGGTTCAAAAGAGTGGTTTGTGTCCGGGAGCTCGGAGCACCACCTCTGCCTTGCAGTTAGGTTCTTGGGCAAGTTACTTTCCTTCTTAGTCTCACCAGTTTACCTTCTGGGAAACGGGTGTTTTGTGGCTGGCCATGGCCCCATGACAGCCATTTTGTGACATGGCAAGACCCTCCCAATAGCAGCCATTTTGTGAGAATGCCCACAACAGACACTCGAAATTCCAAATGTGCCCACTGACCCCCCCAAAGTTGGGGACCCCAAAGTTAAGTACATACTTTATTATTATCTGTTCCATTTACATCCTACTTTGCTTCCACGGGGTTCAAGGTAGCCGGCATGGGGCTCCTAGGCAGTTCCCCATCCAGGCACTGACTAGCTGGAGACCTGCTTTGGTTTAGCAAGGCGGCCACATCAATGCTACCACCCTGGGACTGAAAGCAAGCATAAGGGATGGACAGACACCCTAAAAACTAAAAACATTGGCATGGTGGAGAGGTTACCACCAGAAGACATCCCTGGTCCAAGCTTATTGTTATTATTATTATTATTATTTATTATTTGTATATATTATATTTATATTCTGCCTTTTTTTCCCTGCAGGGAACCCAAGGCAGCTTACATAATCCTCCTCTTCTTCTCCATTTTATCCTCACAACAACCCTGTGAGGTAAGTTAGGCTGAGAGTCAGTGACTGGCCCAAAGTTTCATGGTTGAGTGGGGACTAGAACCCAGATGCCACACTGGCTCCCTTAGAGAAGGATCTACATATTTAAAAGGCAGTTTGTAATGTGCTGTCACGTTCTTGTGTGACCACCCAAAAACAGGGTGGAGCTATGAAAATAAAAAGGGTGGGGGACATGTCGATAGGAGCAGCCTTGAATCTCAGTGGCTCCCATTAAGTTCTTATGAGGCAAAGAGCATGGCCTGCAATCTGGGACACATTTGAAAAGGAGTGAAACCTCCCTCCCTCCCTAGACACTGCAGTAGTCAGGTGTGCATCTATGCACACCTCTAAGTGAATGGTTGCAATTTTCTTATGTGGAAACTTGTATTCTCTCCATGCCCGGAATGCAGATGCTTTTGTGGATTGTTCCCTTCCCCTATTTTAAATCTTCTGCAAATGCTGCAAGATCTTGTTATTCAGATACACCTATTGTTGTAGGATGATGATGAGTATTATTATTATTATTATTATTATTATTATTATTATTATTATTAGTAGTAGTAGTAGTAGTAGTAGTAAACAGTAGTTTTACTATTTAATGTACATTATCAGATACTTAAAATATTTAAACAGTGGGACTAGATATAACAACTGCCCAGAGAGCTTTGTGAACCACCCAGAGACCTTTGGCTGTTGGGAGGTATAGAAATGTAATAAATAAATAAAAATTAACAAAAGCTACAATTAATACAGTAGCACTTAAAAAAAAGCTAAGCACCTCTCATATACATTGGTGCCTTTTGAGTTGGGGGGGGGAGTGATTATTTGGATGGCTTTAAAAGGGGATTGGACAAATTCATGGAGGAGAAGGCTATCAATGGCTACTAGCCCTGATGACTTATGCTACCTCCAGTATTAGAGGCAGTGTGCCTGCGTACACCAGTTTCTGGGGAACATGGGTGGGGTGTGTGTGCTGTTGCACTCATATCCTACTTGTGGGGTTCCCATGGGCCTGTGTGAACACAGGTTCACACAGTTGGCCACTGTGTGAACAGAATACTGGACTAAATGGTCTGATCCAGCCTGGCTCTTATATTCTTACACAATCCTATGCATGTTAGACAGAAAAAAATCCTACAACTTCCAGCATACTCCAGCCAGCCATACTGTAGGGTTCCCCCCTTTCTGTTTGACATGCAAAAGATTGCACCCGAAGGCTGTAATCCTATGGTGCCTGAGAAGACATCCCAGAGGACACAGGATTGATCCGATCTCCCCCTTTGTGGGTGGAGAGAGAGGTCTACCCTCAGAGGGGGAGATCTAACTTGGATTGCCCCTCCCAGACCCTACAGAAACCTCCCTCAATCCTTACCTCTCTGACATCAGAGAGGGAGAGAAGGAAGTGTGCCAAGCAAGGGTCGGTGGGTTGTGCTGGGAAAGGCTTTGGATCCACAGCTCTCCAAGCCCTCAGACTCATCCTCAAACTGGCTCCTGATCTATGTCAGCCCTGGAACTGGCATAAATTGTCTCCCAGAAAATGGATAGATAGAAGTTTTTGCTCCCTCTCTCATAATGCTTGAGAAGCTGAACAGCGGGAGATTCAGACAAAAGGAGGTACTTCTTCACACAGCACATTGTTAAACTGTGGAAATCATGCTACTACAGGGTTTGGTTTTTTATTGTGAATTTCAACAAAACAAAACCATAAAAAGAAAAAAAATTGAAATGTAACTACACAGATTTGGATTAATCAAATTCAATTAATATATATGAAGTGTGTGTGTGTGTATAATATGAAAATACAGCTTTCTGAAAAAACACACATTATACATAAGCTTCAACAAATGCAGACCAAATATCCATATATGTGTCCATTCACAAGTGGCATCTGTATACCACCCATTCAAATGTTGAGTGTGTTGTTAGGTCAATCCATTGCATTATAGGAAGTAAGCATTTATCCTTCCAGTGCTGTAATATCAGTCTTTTACAGGGATGGGGACTCGGACTCGAGGACTCGACTCATGAGTCGGACTGAGTCCCCCCTCTGACTCGACTCGGACTCGAGTCCCAATATTTTTAATGGGACTCGAGACTCGACTCGGGACTCGAGACCAAGGACTCTTCAACATCCCTGGGCTGTGCCAGAAGGAGTGGAGAGGAGCGTGATTGCCGGCGAAGAGCGCATGGAAGCAAGGTGTGCCGCTGCTCGGCAACTATGGACGGCTACCAGGAGTGCAGCCCCAACAGTGTGTCAAGATTTATTTTGATTGATGTGTTGCGTTGCGTACTTGGGAGAGGCAGAAGAAGGACCTGAGATTACTCTGTGTGGCTGCTCTGAGTGTGTTTCTGGTTCCAGCAAGTTCATCACCAGTGGAGCGGGTGTTCAGTGAGGGTGGAATTGTGATGAGATCTCACCGTTCCAGAATGGGGGCCAAACATTTCGAAAAAATCATGTTCCTCAAATGCAACATGGATAAGTTTTAGGAAGTACAACAAGTTTATTTTTTAAAATCATTTTTCTAAAATGCAACCTTTCAGACATTTTGGGTTTGGCTGCCTCTGCCTGCCTGTCTGGGGTTCCCAGCCTCCTCTGCCTGCCTGGTCTCTTCTTGATCAGTTCAACAGTTAAATTGTCCAAGACAAAGGCCTCTGCCTGCCTGCTTTGGGGTTCCCTGCCTCCTCTGCCTGCCTGGTTATTTTGGGTTTTTCTGCCTGGTCTGTTCTTGCCAAAATCAGTTGCAGAGTTTTGAAATAAAAAGGCACACTTGTGCCTAGAATTTATTTAAGCCACACATCTGAAGTAGCCTTATTTTGTTGGGAAAAAAACCCATTGATTTTAATAGGGACTCGTGGAGTCAGCTTTGGGAGTGACTCGGGACTCAGGACTTGGGAGTCACCATTTTGGACCAAGGACTCGGACTCGGACTCGAGTCCAAAGACTCGTGACTCGACTTGTGACTCGAGACCAAGGACTCTTCAACATCCCTGGTCTTTTAGCTGTGCATCAGTACACATCAGTACATGTGCATCAGTACACATTAAATGTTGTTCCAGTGAATTTTGTCAAAGGCCTTTTCAGCATCCAAAGAAACAGTTGCAGCCTGACTGTTTTATCAGTATTTAAAGCTATCTATCAAATCAACAACTAATCTAAGATTATCAGCCCCCTGTCTATGTTTAATAAATCCCACCTGGTCTGGACAAACTAGTGTTGTAATAACCTGTTGCAATCTATAGGCCAAATTTGCAGTTAATATTTTAATGTCTACATTAATTTGAGAAATAGGTCAATATTTGGCACAGTAAGTGTGATCTTTGCCAGGTTTAGGAATCACTGTAATATAAGCATCATTAAATAATGAAGAAAGGGAGACCAATTCAAAAATATGATTGTAAAGATGATAAAGTTTGGAACTATGAAGCTGGGAAATGTTTTATACCACTCAACTGGAAACTCGCAGGACCAGGTAATTTCCCAGTATTCATATTCGTAATTGCTTTCATAATTTCCTCCATATGCCAAGGCACCAGGAGAAACTGCCATTTTGAGGAATTTAAACATGGAATATTAACACAGGAAAACAATGCATCCATATCCTGCCATGATGTTTCACTACCCATACTATACAAATCAGAATAAAACTTTAAAAATTGTGAGTTTCTATCTATGGGGGAGGTATATATCATAACACTTTCATCTTTAATAGCTGAAATAACATTTCAATGCTTTTGCTGTTTAAGACGATGTGCCAAATTTTTCCTAGGACATTCACAATTTCCCCAATATGCCTGTTGTAAACAGGTTAAGGCAAATTCAGCCTTCTCTGTACGAATATTATTCAACTCATCTTTAATGTTCTGCATCTCCTGATAAAGTTGTGCAGTTGGGCAAATGTCTAACTGAGTTATAAGTGATTTCAACTTCTTGCTTAAAAATATTTAATTTTTTCTTATAAGAAGCGTAGGCAAGAATTCGGCCCTGTATAAAAGCTTTACTGGCCTCCCACTCAATGGTGCAAGAATCAACAGTACCCTCATTAATTTTAAAATACTTGAGTAACTCATCAGAAATCTGATTTTTAAATACCTTGTCACAGAGAAGAGAAATATTAATGCGCCAGAGACCAGGGGGCCTTGGCACAGGCAAACTGGGGCATGATCTGAGACTACCAGCGTATCAGTCTTACAAAGATTTATTTGCCGTACCAAAGATGTAGAAAACAAAAAATAATCTAACCGAAAGCAATTCTGATGAACTGGTGAAATAAAAGTATAGTGTCTCTCGCCAGGATGCAAAATTATCCATGCATCAATCAGACTGAGTTCAGCCATATAAGCTTGAAATATAAACTTCACCATCATTTGCCTCTTTGGAGCAGGTGTACTCCTAGATCCAGCAAAGGATCTAAAATCTCATTAAAGCCCCCACCCAAAATCAAATAATCATAAGCGATATCAACCAATCTGTTAAAACATTCATGAAACATAACTGGAGAGTCATTATTAGGCCCATATACACATTAATCACAGCAATTACTTTGCCAATATATTTCCCAACCAGAATAATAAAAAAAACTTGACCATCAGGATCAATAATCACCTGTTGAACTGAAAAAGAGAGTTGCTAATGAATTAAAATCTCAACCCCTTAGAACTGTGTCGAAGCATCTGTAACACAAACCTCACCAACCCAATCTTTTCTCGACAAATATTCATCTGCCACCATTAAATGGGTTCCTTGTAAAAACAAAAAAACCCATATCAGCATTCTGCTCTTTTAAGTTAGAAAGCACTCCCTTCTGCTTATTTAAATTCCACAACCCCTCGACATGCCGTGAAATCATGTTAAACATAAAACACACACACGCTGCCACGGGGTGTCGTACGGCCACCAGCTTGGAGGACTTTAAAAGGGGATTATAAGGCTAGCAATGGCTACTAGTCATGGTGGCCAAATGCTTCCTCCATGATTGGAGGCAGTATGCCCCTGAATACTGGGGAACAACAGAGAGAGATGGTTGTCACATTTGTGTCCAGTGTTACGAAGTTGCCCTCTTTTGAGTGACCAGGACTGACTCCATTTTGAGACAAAGCTAATAAACCAGGCGTCTTCATCCCCAGCTTCTGCAAAGGCAGTAAAAAAAAAATGTGCAGGAGTGAGGTTACGATTGGTCACAGAAGACTAGATCGAACAACTCAGTTTCTAATTGACTTCCTAAAGTGCGTACCCCAAAGGGAAAGGTGGGGGTAAAAATTGAGCAAAACATGAATGCGCTGAATGCCAAGACATGAATGCACACAGGTAAGGTCCCTGACCTGCATTATGCTCCTATTGTCACAATCCAGCCTTCTTGATGCATGTCTTTAAGACAGTCGTTAGCATTAAAGGGCACCTTTTGTAAACAGGATGGAGATAGCAGGAAGGAGCAGGAGGTCTGTTGTTTCCAGCAAGTGCAGCCATCACCGACAAGCACCTTCTTTTGTCATAACGGGATGAAGAGCCAGGTCAGTCTTTGTCCCATAGCAAGTATCACCATTTCTGAACAAGCTTTCCTGAGCTTTGTGTGTCATCCCAGTTGTGATGTCACAGCCTTTGTCTGAAGTGTATAAAACCCCTCAGGTTTGGGCAGTCAGTATGCCTCACCCAGGGGTGAGGTGCCACCATGCTGCTGCTGAAATCACTCGGTGCCTCACCTCCCGGAGGAAAGGCCCAATGCTGAAAGCGCTGAAGGACAGGCCCTCTTCCCACTGAAATCACTGGGCCCCTGGCTTGCCAGGGCAAGGTACCGTCAATAGGGGCCTTGCCTCTAATTGGCAAGGCCTCCTGCTGCTGAAATCCCTCGGGTGGCCATTTGGTTGCCCTTTTCCTGTGGAGATCTGGTGTCCAACCTAAGCTGATTGGAACCCTTTTGGGTGCCCTCGCTATAGGACTTTACCTGCCTTCTTCCCTGATGAGCTGTGGGGCCACTCTTCCAGGGACACCGGCAAACTCAGCATCCCTCCACTCTGGGGCAAGCCCAGCTCACAAGCCCTAGCAGGAGAGTTAGCCCACCTTGCTAGCTAGTAGCCTGGCCGGAGAGGTCCTTGCTTTGCCCTCGTGCAAACACAATCCTCCTTTTATAGGGAGATGTTTTTCTTTCCTCTTCACCTGCAACTGGGGGTTGCAACGCTCGCTAGTTTCAGTGTGCAGGAAAGGGCTTCAGCCCAGGAAGCTATATTGCTCTTTGAGGTTCAAGATCTGGGGCTCAGGCCTACAGGACAAAAAGGGGGGGGAAGCACAAATTTGCATATGCTAATTTACATATGCTCTAAAATCTCTCTCTGTGTGTCTTCCAAGGCCCCTCTCTCCCAAGGACACCCCTATTTGTAAAAAGGGCTGTATGGACAGGGGAGAGGAGGGCATTTGATTTCAGAAAGAAAAAAAAAACTCAGGCAGAAAGATTCAAGGTGGGGGCAGCAAGAGGTGAAGCACATGTGGGCAAAAAGCCAGCTCATCCAGGGGGATCAGATGCAACAGAGATCACCAGGGCCCCATCAGGACCGGTGCAGGGCAGTTTGGCGCCCTAGGCGGAATTATATTTAGCGCCCCCCCTCTCGTACCATGGGGGGGGGCTCTGGAGCAAAGCAGCCCTGCTCTGCAACCCCCCCCCATGCCGCCACCACCACCACCACCTACCTACCTACTTTCCCCCCACCCTGGCTGCCGCTGCCGCCGCCTCCAAAAAGGAAGTGACACGACAGGACCCCCGCGCTCTGTTTTTTGCCGGGGAAACCAGGGCAACAGGGCTGTTTAAGCCCTGTTGCCCTGGTTCCTCCCGCCAAAACAACGCGGGCGGGGCTCCGGAAGCGACGCGGAGAAGGTAGGTGGTGAGGGGAGGGGAGGTGTGGCGGCGGCGGCAGCGGCGGGCGGGGAGGCGCGGCGGTGGTGGGGGTGAGGGCGGGTGGGGAGGCGCAGCGGCGGGGGCAGGCGGGGAGGCGCGGGGGCGGGCGGGGAGGTGCGGGGGCAGCGGCGGGCGGGGAGGCGTGGCGGCGTGGTGGGCGGGGAGGCACGGCGGCGGGTGGGGGAGGTGCAGCGGCGGGCAGGGGGAGGCACGGCGGGAGAGGCACGGCGGCGGCAGCGAAGAGGAGCGCAGCGTTTCTGCACCCTCTTCAGCCACGCGCCCTAGGCAACCGCCTAGTTTGCCTAGCGGTAGCGCCGGCCCTGGTCCCCATCCCTTTATTTCAGCAAGTGCCCTTGGACAGTAGGGTGGTGGGGCAGAGGCCCTCCCAGAGAATCGGGGCTCCAGATGAAAGATTCAGGGCTCCAGCCCTAGTGGGCCACCCCCTGACACCCCTTCTTTCTATGTGGGTGTACATGTGTGTATGCTTCAAGCCTCGGGGAGACTCCTCCTTCCCACAGTCTCGCAAGCTGCAGTGAGTGGATGCTGGAATAACCTGAGCATGATCTCCCTTCCCTTTTGAATAGGTCCTCCTCTACCCGCTCCTTTTGCCCCACTCGAAACTCCTCTCTCCAGCCTCACACTCTCCTCCCCTCTTGCTCCCACGAGTGCCAGGCACTCCTATTTACCCAAACCCCTCCTTTCTGATCTATTACCCCAACAAACTCCCCCCTAGCAAGACAAGTGTCAGCAGCGTCTCTTTCAGGCCTGGAGGCCGGAGCTCAGCTTTGCTGAGAATGCAACTAATTTCCCCATCGAGGCATAACTCTCAGTGAAGGCTGGAACATCCCCAATTGGTGTAAAATGGTCAACAAATTCTTTGCTCAGCTCATTTCCCCACGATCAGCTTGTGCATCTGAATCTCTGCACACCTCAATAAATGTGCTGCTGTGATGCCATCCTCTTCAACAGTGTGGATCTCTGCGGCTGGGAATTGCCTTCTTAGCCATAAATGCTCTATCTGCCAATGTCTAAAGATTCCTTCTATGTGGGTGTGCAGGTCTCATTGGAACATTGGCTTCTCCACCAGATAACAGGAAAGCTTCTAAACTGTGAGGACCTATCTCGGGAAGCAACTAACAAAAACATTGGCACAAATAAGACTTCACCCAGAGATAAAGTCCTTCAGTCTGAAAAGATATTCAACACTATTTTCAGCCCTCGAGAAGTTATATTCTACATGTTTATCTGTTTCTGGCTATTACATGTTTTATATATATATATATATATATATATATATAATTTGTACATCTTTGAAATTTTAAATTGTGTTTATTTAAATATACCTTTATTGGCTCTCATACACAGATCTAACAAGAGCACATCATGTTGCTGTTGTTATTTTATTTATTAATTTATTACATTTCTATACCGCCCAATAGCTGAAGCTCTCTGGGCAGTTCACAACAATTCATACAAATGCAAGCCACAAATACAATAAAAACAGCATAAAATCCCAATATACAAAATTTAAAACAATTTGAGCAACTAAAACAACTAGACTGACATAAATGCCCCCCCCCCCCATGCCATTAAATGCCATTGAATGCCTGGGAGAAGAGGGCAGTCTTAACCTGGCGCTGAAAGGATAACAGAGCTGGCGCCTGGCAGGCCTCAGTGGGGAGATCATTCCAAAATCAGGGGGCCACCACTGAGAAGGCCCTCCCCTTTGTTGCTATCCTCTGATCCTCCCTCGGAGGTGGCATTCGGAGGAAGGCCTCAGATGTTTTGTAGTGTCCAGACACAAGCATGTAGCTCCTGCTTGCAGGAATCCCGTAAGCATCTGGTTGACCGGTGTGGGAAACAGAATGCTGGGCTCGATGAACCTTTGCTTTGACCCAGCAGGGCTCTCATGGTCTCATGGAGGTTAACCATATAAATAGAGATGCACAAGTGAAGGATAGAGAAGGAGAACAGAATATTAAAAGTAATTATGAAATGTATAATGGGAGTTGCAGTCGAACACTTCTGGAGGGCTCCAGGTTGGGGAAGGCTAGCATACAGTATCCTGCAGGAGCACATGGGCTAGTCAGAACCCTGTTAGGGGATGGTGATATACTGCCACATTTTATTGCAGATATACTGCAACATTTCACTGCAGAACCACTTGCGGTTCCCAATCCAACCTATGTGGACCTATGTGTAGAAGCTTGTACAGACTGGGGCAACTACAGTAATACCTTGGATTGCAAGTAACTTGGTTTAAGAGCGTTTTGCAAGACAAGCAAAATTTTAAATATTTATTATTATTTTTTTACTTGATATACAAGCGACGTCTTGCAATCAGTCAGTCAGTCAGGTGATCACTCGTCACCAAGTAAGATTGTCTTCCAGGGTAAAAAAGAACATTTACAAAAAGGAGATTTTAAAAGGAGGAAAATTCTGAAGAAAATTGTGTAGACTCTAGCGATGGGTCCGTAAGTGACTGTGGAGGCCAATTCTAGATCCACACAGCTTCCCACAGTGAGGACACAGGTTACCAGATGGAAGATGGTCCTGTAAAGGACTTATTTGACGTGCTTTTCGCTTAGCACGTTTCTCCCTTTCACCTTGCACTCGAGCTTCTTCAAAGTCCATAGAACCTTTGTGAAAGGCCAACCTCCAGTTAGATCATTCATGGGCCAGAGCTTCCCAGTTTTCGATGTTTATATTGCATTTTTTTAGATTAGCCTTAAGAACATCTTTAAACCTCTTATATTCACCACCGATATTCCGCTTTCCATCCTTGAGTTGGGAATAAAGTAACTGCTTTGGGAGACGGCAGTCAGGCATTTGAACAACATGACCGGTCCACTGAAGTTGGCGTTGAAGGATCATTTTTTCAATGCTAGTAGTCTTTGCTTCTTCCAGTACACTGACATTTGTTCGCCTATCTTCCCAAGTAGTTAGCAGGATTTTCCGGAGGCAACGTTGATGAAATCTTTCAAGGAGTTGGAGGTGACGTTTATAGATAGTCCATGTTTCGCAGGCATACAATAAAGTTGGTAATACAATGGCTTCATAAACCAGTGTTTTGGTCTTCTTACAAATATCCCGATCCTCGAACACTCTATGTTTCATTCGAGAAAACGCGGCACTTGCGGAGCTCAGACGATGCTGGATTTCACTGTCGCTGTTAGCTGTAACAGAAAGATAGCTGCCAAGATAGAGAAAATGATCGACATTTTCCAGTATTGTCCCACCAAGCTGGGTAGATGGCATCACCAAAGGGTTAGCTTGCACTTGCTGATGAAGCACTTTGGTTTTTTTGATGTTAAGTGAGAGACCAAGTTTTCCGTATGCTTCTGCAAAGGCATTTAGGATAGTTTGGAGATCATCCTCTGAATGTGCAGAGACCACATTATCATCAGCATACTGAAGTTCCACAACGGAGGTTGTAATTACCTTACTTTTTGCTTTCAGCCTGCTGAGATTAAAAAGCTTTCCATCTGTTTGATATATAATTCCCATACCAGTGGGAAGTTTCCCCTCGACAAGATGTAAAATCATGGCGATGAAAATAGCAAATAATGTTGGGGCAATAACACATCCCTGTTTAACACCTGATCCCACTTTAAATGTCTTGCAATACAAGTACTGTAGTACAGCTTAAATTAAAAATCTATGTACAAACTTTTTGGGGGAATTTCGTTTTGATATAAGAGTGTTTTGGATTACAAGCACGTTTCCGGAATGAATTATGCTCTCAATCCAAGGCATGACTGTACTTTGGTCGCCTATCTTGTTTCGCCCTACTGATATGGTAACTGGCTGGACTTTCCATAACTAGTACTCGGGCCAGTAGGCTGGATTACAAATACTCCCGTCCCGTATCAAGCCACCTTCAGTGGCTACCAGCTTGTCACCAGGCTCAGTTCAAAGGGCTGCTTTTGCCTCTAAAATCCTAGGCCAGCTTCCTCCATCCTGGGCTCCTCCAGATGTGTTGGACTACAACTCCCATCATTTCTGACCTATCAGGATCTGATTGCACTGAGGGTTCTGCTGACGTTCACGTGGACATGAGTAGAACTGTTCAGACAATAACACCTGAACAGAGCTAGGGTCTGCCCCCCCACAAACAGTGTTAGTTCACATCCAGCTCTTCAGGGCTTGCTTAGTAGTAACCACTTAATTTACACAAACCGATCATTAGAGCCAAATTAAAACCCGCAATTAGCGATCCAGGAGTGCACAGCTATAATTCAGGCAGATGCACCACTTAAAAATATTTACATAAAACTGCCAGTGTAAGTACCTGCCTTGCAGCTATCAAAATAAAACTCCCTTTCAAAGGTATCTACGGGCCAAACTACGATAAGCTTGCTTTTTAACAAGAAAATGTACTTAAATCTCTGTCCATTTGGAAGAAAAAGTTGCCATGCCATAGAGGCCTGATAACAGAATGTGCTCCTGATCCAGATCGGGGACTCAGATCTGGTTTCCTGCCAAAAAACCCTCCCCCACCCCAAGGTGCTGTTTACTGCAGTTCACTGCATGGATTGAATAAGTGGCGGCTGGTGTGGCTCCAATGTTGGTGGAGCTGTGTATCTGCTCCAGATTTCACCCTGAACTTTTAAGGAGCTATCCACGGTGCTGAACCCTATCCTCAAAATAGGTTTGGCACCATGATTAGCTCCTTAAAAGTTCAGAGTAAAATCCAGAGCAGATACACAGCCCCACTGACGTTGGCGCCACCAGTCTCCACTGACAGCGGATCCTCATGGACCCATTACAGTATCCCAGCATTTCCTGACCAAGTCCTAAGTCCCAGCCACTGTTTTACTGATGTTCCTGCTTTTACTGTATTTTTTTTGGGGGGGGTATTTTAATCGTTGCACACTTCTCCCATAGCTCTTTGTTAGGTTTTGCATGGGCAGAACGAGGATTGTCACCTGACATCAGGATTGTCACCTGACATGGAGGATGTCTCTTGAGGTGAAGTACACAAGGTCTTCTGTCACCAGACATAATGTCAAGGTCTATGACTCAGCAACCATGGGACAGGTTTGGGGTAAACATGTTGTGATGAATAGGTTATATGACTGGTGAGTAATATCCTATTTATAGGTACAGGGTCTGACTATAAAGCAAGACGCTTATTGACACAGTGACCACTCTCTTCCACTTGTTCTGGACTTCTACTTCAAGTCAGTCACTTCACTTCATCTCAGCCTTACCACTGGGGTCTTGGATTTGAATCTGCAATCATGTAGTGAGTAAGAGATGCATTGCTTGCCTTAATCCCATGTAATTGGGTCTTACAAATAAACTCTTTAATCTTTATTAACTGCTGTTATCTCCTCCTTCCATCTGCGTGACTGGGACTGAGGGTCACTGGCTAGGTAAACTTTTGAACCCGGGTCAGTCCAGCTCTCACACTCTTGATGTGGAGCGGTTTATAAATTAAACAACAACTTGTTGATGAGGATTTGGGAAGAAGGGAGTTTGGAAATCACTGGTGCTTTCTTCTTGCGTCCCACAGTGCATGGATTGGGGGGTGGGTGATAAGTCAAAAAGATCTTGCTCCTTTCCTTTTCTAATCCTAGTGATGGGAGTAGTGCTCCGATCCACATATCTCTGCACACAGCAGCAGGGACTACCTGCCTGTTCAAAAGAACTGGCTTACCTTCAGTCAAGGCCATGGCCAAGCCGTGAGCAGGGCACAGATTCACACAAGGAGGCCCCTGAAAGTCCTGGGATACAGGCTCCAGATTCTCCAGCACAGACCCTGACTCCACTCCAGGACCTAGGTGCTCAGAGATAGATCCCTCCACAAGCCAGAAACCCCATGGACTGGAACTCTTTTGAGGAGCTACCACCCAAGGACCTCCTATCTCCTCCCTTCTACTTCATGAAGGTGCCAACATGCCAGGCTAGACACAGCCAAGTGGCAACAGAGTGCAACACATCAGCTACAAGGGCCGTAAGCATCTCCATTCATCACAGAGGGAGCAGATTCCACAACAGGTAGCCAGATGAGCAGAAGCTGGGCTCCAGAGTTCCTTGGAATGCATTGTCAGACTGGAGCTCTCCAAGGTCATGCTGCTCCAGTGACCTGCCTGCCTACTTGGCTGATGGATTTAAGATTGTGGCCCTTTTGGATGTTTACAACTAGGTCACTCTCACCAGAATTGAAACTTTCCTTGCCCCATAAGTAGTTGCCTTTTGTGGTCAGGACAGGACGCCTTCTTAGTTTTCTGTTGTTTCCCCCACCCAATATAGTCACTCCCCAGAGGCATCAATCCATCTGTAACTCAGGAGTTACAGCTGGATTGATGCCTCTGGGGAGTGACTGGTAACATCTAAGCCAGTGTTCTCCAACCTTGGGTCCCCAGATGTTTTTGGCCTACAACTCCCAGCATGCCCGCATGCTGGGAGTTGTAGGCCAAAAACATCTGGGGATCCAAGGTTGGAGAACACTGATCTAAGCAGAATCAGGAATGGTTGCTTACCTTGGAGAGTACTCTTGCTCGCATTCCAAGTTCTTAATGCTCAGAAAGGCTGCTCAGAAGCTCTGGGGCAAAAGACCCACTGGCATACTATTGTCCAATCAGCACAAGCTGTCACATGTCTGATTTTTTTCATCCTCTCTGACCAGCAGTTTTCAATGGCCGAAGGTGCTGGGCAACCTGTTCTTATGCATTACACAATAGAAAATCTTGCTGAGTTCAACAGGGCTTGCTCCTTAATACATGGCCTTTGTGTCACAGCCTTGCAGTGTTAGCTGCATTGACAGAGCCAATGAGAAGCCACAAAGGTGCCACATAAAGCCCCTCAGGAAAAAGATTCTTGCCACCTTAGAATCATGACTAAATAGTCTTTGTGTGAATGTTGGCCTTTTAAAATCCTGTTTAATGCCACTGCTTGCTTTAGCTGCTTCTTCAGTCACAAGGGTGATCCCAGCCAGTCAGGGATCACACAGTGAATAGGATGCCGTCACAATGTTGCATAACATAGCCAATCTATGTAATGCTCTTTCTGTGGGGAAATGAAGTCAACTGAGTAAGCGTGAGGACAACTCTTCCTGAATTAGTCACATGGGTGTTTACAGCCAGGTAATGATTCTGCAGCGGGCAGGATAATGTCACTATACCACGTAGCCAATCAGTTCTGGCTATGTAATGATATCACCAAATTAAGTCAATTGATAGAAAGCATGGAAAGGCAATGTTAACAGGCAGGTAAATATTTTTTGTAAGTGGGACTGAAAAATTGTTGAAGAGATTGGGGGATTTTAAAACACTGCTCACTTTCAGGTTACTGGGGAAAAAAAAGAGTTTTGACTCAGCTCAATTTCAAACTGAAAAGAAATTGTGATATAATTTAACATTACTTCAATAACCATAAACGTATTACATGAACTTAGAGATTCTGAGCCTCTGTCCGGGCTGTGCCTGAGGCAGATACTCTGCCACAGCAAAACCACTGCTGAATGTTCAAAATACTGAATGTCCAAATATTTGGGAGGTGAGATATACTGCCCCATAACAATGTAAAAAAATAGTTTGAATCTAAATGCATAAAACACATTTTCTGAGTTGCCAGGAAATTCTTTGGCTAACATGCCAACAAACTCTAGGAGAACTGATAAACCTAGACAGCTGCTACATCAAAGTCGGTGACATCTGCAACTAACATAAAATTAGCTTATCTTGAATTGGTGACGTGGCTCCTCCTACCCCAGTCCTCCTCATCAAAGGTCCTGAGCAGAAGCAGATTCTGTCTAGAAATATCAAAAAACACAAGCAGGATGAAGATTGCTCTTCTTGCTAAGCCACCTTGAGCTCCATTTTCTTGGTGGAAAGGTGTGGTACATATTAAAATAAATCAATTCTTTGTTTCTTCCAATGCTCTTCCATGACCCAGATAAATTGGCTATGTTGGAATGACTGATCTTGCTTAAGACCATGATCCCGGTTGCGATCTTGCAGTAGCTGGATCTAGACCAGCCACCTATCACTGGAATGGCTCATGACAGGCTGCAGGGTTTACATTCCCACATTCACCATTCCTTTCTCCTCTATGAGGCATAGTTTTCACCTGTTTGGACTTTTTGATAGCCAGATATGAGGACAGAATCCTTTTTTTCCTTGCGGAAGGATTTTTGTGTGCGTGTCTCCAGTAGGAATGTATGGATTTTGTTAAATCTGTTCTGTTTGTGTTTTGCGGATTGTTAGGTACCTTTCATTCTGTTGTCTGCTCATTGACGGAATTGGATTTTCTTCCCATTTCCCAATCTTGCTTTTGTTTGCACATATGCAAATTTGCAGTTGCGCAAATTTGCATTTTGGAAAATGCACAAATTCCCCCCCAAATGCATATTTTCACGCTTTAGCCTATGGGGGGAACTGCACATTTTTGGTTGGTGTTCAATTTTTCATATTTTTCTACAACTAAATTTGCTTAAAATTCTGGAAAGTTAAAAAAAAAATGGTCTGCAGGTCCACGGAATCTGTATGACTTGGGAAAAGCTGGCCTGCTGTGGAATCCGTGGGTCGGATTCTTAGAAATCCGAACTCATCTGAATCTGTTGTGGATTTCTCCAACATTCGTAGTCTCCATACAGGAGCAAGTCACCCTTATGGTCCAATCCCAGAATGCTCCACTTATCTGCATAATGATCTCATGAAGTTAGGCTCCCTCTTCTTTCATTTCACAAGCCAGTTAAACCAAAGCATTTGAACACAAACCAGTTCATTCCCATTCAGTTCAAAGAGACCGGATCAGCCTTGGGTTCAAATATTTGGGATTAAATTGCTTCTGGTGGCAACGACAGGAGGGAGCTGCCCTTTAGCAAGGTGCCTGGAAACTTTCTGAAATTCAGCTTTTTATTTTGAAATGAAAGGAGTTCTTGTTCAAGCCCAATTAATCTCCTGATCTAAGAATTTGGAATATTCCAGCAGGTAGATTTGCTTTGTTTCAGCACAATGGAAGCTTTAAAAAAAAAAATACTGCAGACAAATTTTTATTATTACAGCTTTTATAGGGAACATGAAATGTGCACTAGTTTAATACAAAGTCATTACTGCAGTTAAAACCATTAACTTAATTAATATGGACATTTATTACTACCGATAAAAGATAATAACAGGGGATTTATAGAATCAATATATCTATATATGTATTCATACTCCTACAACTTCTGCAAAGAGAGGGGTTTTGAATGGGGAGGGGTACTGCGTAATAGCACTGGTTACCACAGCCAGATCTAAAGGCAGGTCAAGGAGAATTGTGAAATGCAAGACCCCTTCGAGAGTTTTGAAAATGTGTTGATGAATCCCCAAAATTAATGGGTGAGTGGGTGGGTGATAAAGAACCAGGGAGCTTTGAACATAGTGAAGCAAGATTGGGGTTTGGTTGCTGCTAAAACTAGACACACCTGTCTACGGAGAGCTGCTTGATCTTACCGGCAGATTGTCTTCAGGGACTGTTTAGAGGTATAATGTGGAACATGTGCTTCTGGATCTGCAACCTAAATTGTGTTATTGACACAGTTTTGTATCTGCCTTCTCCTGCTCCTGCTCCTGCTCCTGCTCCTGCTCCTGCTCCTGCTCCTGCTCCTCCTCCTCCTCCTCCTCCTCCTCCTCCTCCTCCTCCTCCAAGATTGGGATTTGGACAGGAGAAGGTTAATGTAGGGATTTGGAATGTGTGGTCCTCCAGAAGTTGCTGGACTGCATCTCCCATAATTCCTCACTATTAGCTATGCTGGCTAGGGCTGATGGGAGTTGCAGGCCACCAACGTTTGGTGTGGGGGCACACGTTCCCCATCCCTGAGTTAATGGATCCAGGAGTCTGCATTAATAGCCCCGGCAAAGTTGCCAAATCATCTTGGTTAGGTAAATGGGCCCACAAGGACTCGGACAGCCTTCCCTAACCTGGTACCCTCCAGCTGTTTTGGACTACAACTCCCAGGATTCCTGACCATTGGCCAATGCTGGCTGGGGATGATGGAAGGTGAAGTCTAAAACCTCTGGGGAGCCATCAGGTTGCGGAAGGCTGGAAATAGCTGACGGGGAAACCCGTTGCACCAGCAGATGCTATTGGCAATGCGTCAAGTGGCCACCCCACATTGGTCACCAGCCGTAGTGAATTTTCCCCTAGCCCCCATTTTATGATGACTCAGCATCTTTTTTTGGTTTCAAAGTTTGTTTTGCCCCTGGCGATGGTTCTTGATCATTTGGTTCCTCTGATTGCAGATGACACTTGGAAGGCAGGGTAATTTAGTGAAGCTCCGAGAGTGTCGGCAACTGTGAAACATGATATGGAAGACTCTATCCATCACGATAATGATAGACATTAGCAGAATGCCAAGTGTTTTGGTTGGTAACGGTGGCGCATTCTCCGCTTTGCCATCAAGTGCAGTTGTACAGAGCCTTTCTAATTTAGTGCTGCCTCCTGAACTGTCATTTAAAGAGGAGATTTATTGGGCCGATACATTTGATTTACGCCTGACAGCTTCAGCGTTGCTAACTCTGCAGCCACAATAGTAGTTAACAACCAATTAAAACCTTTTTCAATCCATTTTGCCGGCAGCTACTAAAGCTCCTTTGGACTAACACTTAATTGTAACCCCCTTTTGTCATTTCACAGACAAAGACAAATTCACTCACTGCCCTTGAAGGCACAACAAGAACCATTTCCCACATGCAGAAATGGGCTGCTCGTGAGAATCTCCAGGGCAACCGATTCTGGGAAATGGCCAGCAACTCTTTCCAAGGCTTGTTTGTTGGTTTATTCTGTTGTCTTCTTACAACTGGCCTTCCCCATATTCTGTCAAGGAGGGCTGGGCAATTTGTTTTGGACTACGGCCACCCTGGAAGCTGACTACGACCTGGCCAGCCACATCCAATTTCCACATATTGCTGTACACACAGCACAATTGCTGCGTATGCGGTGGATTGTCAGGTCACAGGCATGTTGTATTTTTTATCACTACTGCTACTGGGCACTTCATGCTTACTTAACACCAATGACATGTTAAGCACTGAACAGTCTATAGATGTGCGGCAGTCTCTTTCCAGTGGACACGTTACCTAAATAAAATGGAAGGAACAAAGTAATATGGAAGAAGGCAGGGCAGGAGTGGGCGGAGAAGGGGAAGGGCTGCAAACTTTAATGGTAGATTAATCAACTAAAACTTTAGTTGATTAACTAGCGCCAATGTGTTGGTTAGCGGACAGTGTATTGAACAGGAGTGGGAGGAGAAGGGGAAGGGCTGCAACGGGTAGATTATTCAACTAAGGGTGCAATCCTATGCATGTTTCGACAGAAAAAAAGTCCTACAACTCCCAGCATGCCCCAGCCAACCATGCATAGGATTTGCACCTTCATTTGTTTAACTAGTGCCAGTGTGTTTAGTGGACATTGTATTGAACTTGGATGAGGGAGACCAAGGTTCAGAGCCAAACTAAACTGCAGCAATCTATTTGTTTAAGTCCAGACACAAATCAGGGTAGGGGCTGGATGCAGCCCACCATTTGGTCATCTCCTGTTCTACACAGATTGCTAAATGAATGCTAAGGTATTAATAGCTGTCCTTTTGAGCT
This sequence comes from Shinisaurus crocodilurus, assembly GCA_021292165.1. NCBI lineage: Eukaryota > Metazoa > Chordata > Lepidosauria > Squamata > Shinisauridae > Shinisaurus > Shinisaurus crocodilurus. The sequence continues at coordinate 172,159 of JAHFWL010000075.1, read as the reverse complement.
GAACAACATGCTCAGAAATAAGAACATGACATAAGAAGAGCCCTGCTGCTGTATCAGGCCACGGGTCCATCCAGTCCAGCATTCCTTTCAGTGTCCAACCAGCTGGCCACAGGAGCCCACAAGCGGGACATGACTGCAACAGCACCCTCCCGCCCATGTTCCCCAGCAACTGGTATACATAGGCATATTGTCTCTGATACCGGAGGTAGCATAGAGCCAGTCAGGACTAGTAGCCACTGATAGCCTTCTCCTCCAGGAATTTGTTCAATCTCCTTTTAAAGCCATCCAGATTGGTGGCCATCACTACATCTTGTGGAAGCGAATTCCATAGTTTTAACTATGCACTGTGTGAAGAAATAGTGTACCGTATGTGGTACAGTCCATCTAGGACCATACCACTTTGAAATGCAGGTGGGGGATTGCTCAGATACTGTTGAAACTTTGCCGCCGCCCCACGTTGCTGCAGAGATAGGAGTTGTTGTGTGCAAGCTCGAAGAATAACGAGGAGACGTGAGCTCATCAGTAGAAACTTTTACTGAAGTTCTTCACGGATAGATTCATTACAATTTACAGCTATACAATTCAGTGCAAGGCTCCCCATGCACGGCACAAAAAGCATCGAGATAAAGACTAGTGGGGAAGAGAATATTACAGCATATAACTCCTCCCCTCTCAACACTCTGTTTATGACCTTGGGCACACTGCCCAACTTTAACAAGTTACACTCCTTAATAGAACTTCTGTTCACAGGTGCTCTGCTGTAGTCCTTTCTGCTCAAGGACACTTTACACTCTCTGACAGATACACACACACACACACACACACACCTATTAATATATCCATGCTCATAGAAAGATAGCATGTCAGGGAGAAGTCTAGGCTTGAACCCATCTCCTCACCTATTAATCTTCCATATGCAGAGAGTTTTAGCGCTCAAATATGCGACCCATCATGTGCAATCTGAAATGTTACGATTCCAGGAGGGCTGTATTATATGGCACCTGTTAGATTCCTCCCTGGATTCTCAGATCTGGGGATACTATTTAAAAAGATTTAATCTGCAAGTCCAAAGGATAGCACAGTCTCATCCACGTTGTGGAGCAGTGGGAGGCTGTCCTAGGGAAGGCCCACCAGTCTTCACCTTTACCAGAGAATAAAAATGTGTTTTGTTTTTCAAGGCGTGTCCAGCTTGATAATTGGTGATAAAAAATTGGTTATGATTTCAATGATGTCATTTTTGTTTTACATTAATTGTGGCAGATCGAGCTGCTGATACATCCAGCACTACGCACTGTGGTCACATCCAGCTTAAGACTGCTGCAGCATGAACTATGTGGGGATGCCTTTGTAGAGTGCTCGGAAACTACATTTGGTGCAGAATGCTAATGCCAGGAAAGTCGCTAGGGTAAGTTATAGGGAGCATATTTCCCCTATATTTTTAGAACTATATTGGCTTCTAGCTCATTTCCAAGCCCAACTCAAAGTGCTAGTTTTGATCTTTAAAACCCTAAACTGTGTGGGCTCCAGGTATTTGAAAGAATGTTTATCCCTATATGAGATTGGTTTTCATTTATTTATTCATTTATTTACAGCATTTGTATACCACTCCATATCTAGACAGATTCCGGAGCGGTGAACAATAAAAAGATAAAACAGATTTAAAAAAAGAAAATAAGAGCAATGCATTAAAAAAGAACATTAAAACCATGGATTGTCAGTAAGGAAGGCCTCCCAATACAAAGACGTCTTCAGCAGGCGCCAAAAACATCAGTCAGAGCCTGCTTGACCTCAAGAGGCAAGGAGTTCCATAGAAGTGGAGCCACCACACTGAAGGCTCTTCTCCTAGTCGACACCAATCGGGCCATAGGTCCACGTTGAACCATCAGGAGAATGTCCTCCGATGACCTCAGTGGCTGGGCAGGCTGGTAAGGGGGAAGGTGCTCTCACAGGTATCCTGGTCCCAAATTGTTTAGGGCCTTGTACATCAGTACCAGTACTGGCCCAGTAGCGAATAGGCAGCCAGTGCAGTTCCTTCGGCCAAAGCACATGGAAGTGTCCCTTCCAATTTAGAGCTTTGGAAGGGACACTGCTGTGCGTCCCCTCACTGCCTGAGCTTAGGCTGATTGGGACACGAGATCAGGCCTTCTCTGTATTGATGGCTAGCCTTTGGAACGGCCACCCCGGGACATACCTGCAGAGTTCCTTCTTTCCTCTTCTGACAGGTGGCCAAGCAGCATTATATTTAAGCACTAGCCTGGTAGCCACAGGCAACAAGGAATTCCATGCAGGCGTGATGGAGCAGACTGGCACAGAAGGGATGGAGCACTTTGCACCATGTACAGAAACCCAGTGGGCTGGTGGGGAAGGGGCGCCTCCTCGTCTGAGCCCAGCATAGAGACATAGCTCTCCGTCCCTACTCTGCAAGACTCAGCAGGCAGGCTACTAACTGTTGGGGGGCTTATTTACGAGGCTGTAGCAAAGGCTGTTCTTTTTCAACAAGCATTTTATGATAGTTGAGTGAATTGTTTTTAACCCTGATGTTGTATATCTCGCTGGCTTAAAGAGAGAGAGAGAGAGAGAGAGAGAGATGTTATGGATATATAGCTGTTTAACATTAATTTGCTGTAGGCAGTATTTTACTGGGGAGTTTGAATTTTGTCGTATTTTAACCTTTATGAGCTGTCTTGTGGGGCGGCTTTTTGGTTGAAAGGCCGCATAAACTAGAACATAATATACATCGAACATTTCTAGGTATCTGATTTTTGTTTAATGATGTTGTAATTAAGTTACTCTGAGTGTTTAAGAAAGGATAAATTTAGCAAATAAATAAATAAATTAATACCGTCTACCTTAATATGCAACTATACTCTAAGGCTACCATTCTCTACCCACTTTCCCATGAGTAAACCTCATTGAACTCAATGGGACTTACTTCTGTGTAGACATCTATAGGACTGCATCTCTTTTCCAGTCAAACGATCAGACCAACCCATAAGAGAAATGGTCCAGCACAATGCCCTGATGTACTGACTGTGGTGCAGCTCCCCCTTTCCCTCCCACTTTCTTTATCTCCTTTGTACATCAGAAACGGCTGAAGCTGATGTGTTGATAGCAATGACGGTCTCCAGCACATGTTTTCGAGGCAAGAAGCTGCCGTCACACTGCTCCAACTGAAGCACAACCAGATCCAGCTGCGTGGCCGCATGTTGAGCCCATCTGAGTCTTTATGCGAGATGAATTCAAAAATAAAATGCTGTGGCACTTGGGTGATAATTAGTTTCGCTGCATATTATATGTGGTGGATCTCCTCTGAATGATGTCAGCTTAATTACTAATGACAGCTTTACTCTCCTCCTCCTCTTAAAAAGACTGTAAATACTCAGTTAAAAGGCACTGCATCTGTTGAGCTGGGTTCATGCTCTTGATATACCCTGTAGCTTCAGGCAAAGTGGCTACTTCTTGACCTCAGATCCATACCTGTAAAATGGGCACAGTAATAGCATTGGCCCATGGGCAGCGGGGGTGGGGGAGGAAGCATTCACTCCTATGCAATGCTGCCGCATTGCTGCATACACTCAGCCAGGGGCAATGCTGAAATAAAGCGGTGAAGAAGTGGTGAGAGCCCTTCACCTCCACAATTTAAATATATTTTTAGGAGAAAGTGGACAGGGAGACATTTTTCTCCCTCTCTCATAATACTAAAACCTGGGGTCATCCCATGAAGCTAATTGGTGGGAGATTCAAGACAGGTAAAAGGAAGGACTTCTTCTTCGCACAGCGCATAGCTAAACATCGCAATTCACTTCCACAAGATGCAGTGATGGCCACCAATTTGGACAGCTTTAAAGGGGGATTGGACAAATTCCTGGAGGACGAGAAGGCTATCAGTGGCCACTAGTCTTGATGGCTATATGCTCCCTCCAGTATCAGAGGCAGTATACCTACGTATTCCTGTTTCTGGGGAACATGGGTGAAAGAGGGGGGTTTGCACTCATGTCCTGCTTGTGGGATCCCATGGGCAGCTGGTTGGTTGCTGTGTGAACAGAATGCTGGACTAGATGGACCCTTGGTCTGATCCTGCATGGCTCTTCTTATGTTCTTATGATTGCATCCATTGTGAATTGGGCCCCCTGCAGCTGCTCCCTCAACACAAGTAGGTGAAAGATCATATAAGCCAGACATGCATGTGGCCAGAGTACCAGTTCAAAAATGGATGCTGTGTCCCGGATGTAAAGGGGTTGTGCTTCTCCTCCAGCTTGATACTTCCACACTGCCACCCAGGTACCGTTGTAGTGTGGTGGCTAATACTTACTGGGCCCTGACAATGGGCCGCCCAGACTCCATTGATGGCTGATGCACAATAAACTGTGGGTTTAAAAAAAAAATCGCTAAAATATACAAGGCCTAATACAACAGCCACTCCCATGTCATTGCACCTTGAGGCTGCTATAACAAGCCAGGCCACAAGTCAAAGCCTCAATCAGTGTAGAGGAAGAGCCAACCAGCCTAAATGCAACCAAACCCTTATTCAAGGCTTAGTCTTGTTGGAGCAACATACAGACAACCCTGTCTGGCTTCCCACTCCAGCACCACTTTCTGTGGCATGGATCTCTTCCCATCTTGCTTCCCTGAAACCTGACCTAACCTACTCCTGCTAAAGATCCATAGCAGAAGCCCGCAACCCAGGCAGCAGCGCAGAGCATCGAGAGAACCCACCACCTGAAACGGTACAGTATGATGAGTTGTATTGGACAAGATGCTTCCTCTTGTATGCTGGATTCAGAGCAGTTGCAAAATGAATTCAACAACTCCTATTCAAACCGCACTGAAATGAATGTGGAACTTTCCGTGGGGCTTGGACAGCAGAAATTCTAATAACAGCTCCACTGAAAATCTGGGAGTATCCACTAACCGATATTCAACACTTACAGTATTATACGGACATGACATTTCCTTATACTGTGTCAAAACATCAGTCCATCTCATCCGTCATGTCCAACATGGCTTACTTCACCAGGCAGACATTTTTCTGGCCCAATTACATTTTAACTGGAGAGTCTAGGGCAGAGGTCCAAGCCAGTGCTGAATCCAGCCCTCTGCGGTTTCCTAAAAGGCCACACCCCCTTTCCCTGGTCCCACCCCTTTCCCCCTAACCAGCATTCATTTGGTGGTTCCAGGCTTTTGTGCAGTTTTTGTGCATTTTAAACGGTTGAAATGCCTCTCTGAAGGCCTAGTCAGCGGCACTGAGAGCTTTAAGCCTTTCCCCACCACTGGACTGCCGCTTCCAAGAGCTTCTCTGAACTGGAATGTAACCTTCAGGCTGAAAGAGGTTCTGCACCCCAGGTCTAGGGGTTGAGCCTGGGACTTCGTGCATGCTTACGAAGCATGATTACGGCCCCTCTCAAAAGGTCTGGGACCAGTGTGGCATAGTGGTGAGAATGTTGGACTGGGACTTGGGAGATCCGGGTTCTAGTCCCCACTCGGCCATGAAACTCACTGGGTGACTTTGGGCCAGTCACTGACTCTCAGCCTAACCTACCTCACAGGGTTGTTGTGAGGATGAAATGGAGAGGAGGAGGAGGAGGATTATGTAAGCTGCCTTGGGTTCCTTGCAGGAAAAGAGGCAGGGCATAAATATAATTAAAAGAAATATAATTATGCTCAATCACAGCATACAGATAAGTTACAGAGCACTGTTCCACATAATAATATGGCTCTTGGCCTTTATTAGCCAATTCAAAATAGAATTGGCTTTCCTTGATTCCCCCCGCCCCCCTTGTTTATCCTGCAAGGCTGACGTGGTCACACAGCAGATGTGTGGTTGGACGATGAACCGATTCCACAGGAATTTGAAAAAGTTCTCCGCTTCCTAAGAATTCTTCATTTCTGCCTTTTATGCCAGGTGATGTCACTGTGAAGGTATGTTAACTACCTCGTAGTACGCCGATGTATTATTCACGTGGCTCTCGATTCGACCCCACCCCGCTTTGTAGCAAATTTAATATGCATAATGTTAGTAGAAGCAGGTCAGGGTTTGAGATTAACACCAATAACCATAATGAGAACAGATGTTTACATCCATCTGGAATGCAGATTTAATATGTTAAGTTCATAGCTCAGGCCCATGAAATGCAATCAGAGGTTTGCTGGGCCCAATTTAATGAGTGATTTTGGATTAAACAAGGGGCCCCCATGAAGAACAGGCCACTGATCTATATTAAATCTCCACAAAATGAAAATTGCAAAGATTTACTTAGGGTCATTACACAAGAAAATTTAATCACAACCCCATCCATAATGTCGCATCATCATCGACTGATAATTGAAATGCCATGGAAGGGATTATGAATAACCCTCTGTTTATGGAGATAGCTTTCTGATTATCTTTACGTCCAGTGGGTAACATAAAATATGATTTTTAATAATATACATAGTCTTTGCTCACAAGGGACTCTTTTGGGAGCTTTGTACGGAAAATCCTATATTCACTTTTCTATTCTTAGTGACATTTCTGTTTTTGAGACAAAAAATAAATAAAAACAAACTATGAGCTTAAGTCTAACACAAATTATGCAGCTATTTTTTTTTCAGTTTTCAGATGCCTTGTAAATGGAATGTATTTTGAGCAGGTTCCGTATCATACCGCGGAGTCTTTAAGCTTTATGCCATTAATTGTAAGGCATTTCCTTATTGTCATTGGCAAACGTTGTCTTGAGTTTTTTGTTGCCATGTTGTGTCTGACTCTGGGGACCATCAAGATAATGTTGTAACTTGTAAGCACCTTGCTGCTAGGGCCATCTTCTAAACCAGGGGTGGGCAACCTTGGCGTAATTTAATTTGATATTCTCCTGGTGGTTCCACATGGACCTTTGGCCCGACTGGAGTCCACCCGGAGAAGAGCCTTCAGTGTGGTGGCTCCATTTCTATGGAATCCCCTGCCTCTAGAGGTCAGGAAGGCTCCGACATTGCGTTGCTTTCGGCACCTGCTGAAGACATCCTTGTTCCGGGAAGCCTTCTGTGATGACCGGCCACGATTTTAATGATACCTTGTTTTCAATGCATAGTTTTTATTCTTTTATCTGTTTTAGTCTTTTTATTGATCGCTGCTCCAGAATCTGCTTAGATGTGGAGCGGTATACAAATGCTGTAAATAAATAAATAAATAAATAAATTCATGTGGCTCTTGGCCTAACTTCAAAAGGCCTCTGCGAGCAATGAGTTCAGATCTCTGGCAAAAGTGATCTGTCCCTCTTCCTGGGGAGGAAGAGAGAGGGGGGGGAAAAGCAGGTGGCCTGCTCACTTCGGCTTTGGTCCCACCGAGTGGCATGTGGTCCACAACAGATTACTCCCGAGGGAATGTGGCCCCAAGAGAAAAAGGTCCCCCCATCTCTGTTCTAAACAAATGAAATTTCTGTCGCACAGGTGTTCATGTTGACAAGCTTAAGTCAAACCACACCTTTATATGGGATTCTGTGTAACCTTTTTGTTATATTTTTATTGTTCAACAAAAAGTAGATGCTGGAGGCTGCCATCAGGAACAGAGGATGGGCAGATAGGGTGGCCACCCGTCTGGCTGTTTTCCCTCCCCCAAGCTGTTTTTATCCCCATGGGGCAAACACTATATTCTTTCTCTGCTCCTGTCAACTCCAGCCGCAGCGGTTGCTTTTCATTTCAAAAGAAGTAGTCAGGGGAAGTTACACAGAACTCCATGTAATGTATAGTCTGGGCCCAGAGCTCAACCTGCAATAGAAATATCTTCAACCACCCAACTCCACGTAGTTTGGTCCTTGCTTAAAATCCAGAATGGATGTAATTAATAACTGTTGACTGCCATTGTCATCCTCCTCCTCCTTTCAAGTTATTTCCATCACATTTATGAAGAAATGTGTGAATTTTGGTACGTTATAAAAAAATCCCAAGAGAACAAAATTGTCACCCATTCCTAGGTCTGATCTAGTCGGGCTGCTCTTATGGCACCTGGCCTGAGGTCAGCTGGTGTCTGAGAAGGCATCTGAATCCAAACCTCCCAGGCCCAAGATCAGTGTTCTACCCATTACATCAATCTGGCTCTTTGGTAGAAGCAACTAGCTGTAATGTACATATATGGCACAGATGCCAGGTCAAGTATACAGTGATTTACAGCTATGTAGTCATTTTAAATGGGTTGCTGTTGCATAGACAGAAGTCAATGCAGGGAACCCCCCCCCCCCCAAAGGGCCTGAATATCAGTTTTCCTTGCATTAGCAATTATTTTGGCAACATCCTTTATCAACAACTACAACCCCCTATACCTGAAAAGCTGCACATTATCTCTCTAAACGACATATTTAGCGAGTTATTCAGGGCCATTATGAAGCCGCTTAATGAAGTCAACGTCCTTGAAAGTTCTTCATCAATTCCCCCCCCCCCTCATCTGTCAGCGTGTCCACTTGCCGACACAATATTAATTAAACACAACATTTCCTGAAGTGTTGAAGTGAAGCCCCGGCACCGATAATGAACAGGTTTAGGAGAGTCACATCCCAACAAAATTACTTTTTAAACCAGCCTTATTAAGCAGAAAATTAGACCTAAATCACCCTACACCATCCTCATTAAAAGCCACTGATCCTTGGCTGCTTCTATGTTCTAACATCTTTAATTAGCAAACTGCTAGTCTCTCTGCCATGATAAATGCTATTAATCTTACCTTTCATTTGGTTCCCCCCCCAACCTATCATTTTACTATTTGGGGGAGTCCCAAACATCCAACCAGCATTCATTGTGTTTTGCCTACTGTCCTTGTCTGTGGAAGATACAAACCAGCACAGTCACAGGCCTGTGGCTTACGCTGGCTCAGCTTGTCTGAGCATGGAAGGCTAAGCAGGGTCAAGCCTGGTTATTACTTGGATGGGAGACCCCTCCTCTAGTTTCCTGCATTGAGCAGGGGGTTGGACTCGATAGCCTTGCAGGCTCCTTCCAACTCTATGATCTATGAAATCTATCAGCTCTTGGTAAGAGCTGCTGTGATGGAATTGTCTGCACCAGCGTTAGCCAGTTGGCATCATATTCTTAGCTGTCATTTGGTGGCATGTTCATACCATTGGTCTAAACACTCGATGATATTATTATTATTTATTTATTTATTTATTTATTTAATTATTTATCGCCCATCTGGCCGGCAAACTGGCCACCCTGGGCGATGTACATCAGATAAAAACAGGATAAAATACATTTAAAACAGTATAAAATTTTTAAAATCTTAGCCCACCCCATATTCCCGCCTGAACAGCCAAGTTTTTAGTGAGCGGCAGAAGCTCAGCAGAAAGGGGGCATGGCGGAGGTCACTCGGGAGAGAGTTCCACAGTACGGGGGCCGCCACAGAAAAGGCCCTCTTCCTCATCCCCACCAGTCTAGCTGCTCTGGCTGAAGGGACAAGGAGAAGGCCGTCTATGGCAGATCTTGTTGAGCGGCCTACTTGGTGTTGCTGGAGGCGCTCCTTGAGATAGACTGGACTGGAGCTGTATAGGGTTTTAAAGGTCAAAACCAACACCTTGAATTCGGCTCGGCAAGCAACTGGTAGCCAGTGCAGCTCCTTGAGCACTGGCGTGATGTGATCCCGCCGGCGGCTGCCTTTAATCAGGCAAGCCGCCGCGTTCCGTACCAGCTGTAGCTTCCGAACCATCTTCAAGGGTAACCCCACGTAGAGCGCATTACAGTAGTCTAGGCGAGAGGAGACCAAGGCATGAACCACTGATGGGAGCAGGTGATTAGGGAGGTAGGGGCGCAGCTGCCGTATCAGATGGAGTTGATACAGCGCCACCCGGCTCACAGCTGTGACCTGAGCCTCCATGGACAGCTGGGAGTCTAGAATGACCCCCAAGCTGCGGACCTGGTCCTTCAGGGGGAGATGCACCCCATTCAGCACCAGGTCAACATCCCCTAACCTCCCCTTGTCCCCCACCAGAAGTCTTGTCGGGGTTCAGCTTCAGCATGTTCCTTCCCATCCAGCCACCCACTGACTCCAGGCACTTGGACAGGGTCTCAACAGCCAACCTCGGTGAGGACTTGAAACAGACGTAGAGCTGCGTTTAAATGTTTAAACATTAAACGTTTTAATGTTTAAATGCATGGGTAAGATGTAGTCCCTCCTGGATCCTAATTCTGTCCATTGGGTTCCATACATCATGTTGCATCTTTCAAGGCAATTCAGTGTATCTCTGGAAGAAGGAGCTTTCCCCCAGACTCCCTACAAGAGCTTTCCTTGAAAATGCATCCCTTTCTGCTACTTGATTCTTTTAGTTTGGCTCTTATTAATCATCCTTTCACTCTTTCAATGTTTCTGCTGCAGCCATATGCCTTGCTGAAGAGGCAAGCCCTTCTTTTATGTTTCTGTTTATAGTGGAAAATGTGGCTGGCCTTTTAGCATGGAGTGGACATTTCTAGCATTTTCATGTATTTCATTGTGATATCAAGGAGTACCTTGAAAATATACAAGGGACTATTGGTGGTTTCCAGAACCTAGTACAGTCATGCCTTAGATTGAGAGCATAATTCGTTCCGGAAACGTGCTTGTAATCCAAAACACTCTTATATCAAAACAAAATCCCCCCCAAAAAATTTGTACAGAGATTTTTAATTTAAACCGTACTACAGTACTTGTATTGCAAGACGTCGCTTGTATATGAAGTAAAAATAAATAAATAAATAAAATAAGTAAATAAAATAAGTAAATAAAAATTTACTTGTCTTGCAAAACGCTCTCAAACCAAGTTACTTGCAATCCAAGGTATTACTGTATAAAACCTGCTATCGTACAATAGCATTGTGGGGCAGAGAAAACCTGCATTGCCCCAGATTCCAGACTCTTTCTGCTTATAACTGTCACTGCTGGGAGATAGGGAGACTGCAACAGCGCCTTGGAAATTCATAGAATTCATAGGAGGTAATTCTATGTCTCAGCACAGCCTCCTTGCAAAGGATTCTGTGTGAAAAGCTGTGTGTTTTATACTGGTCTTTAAAAATATGTCTATATCAAAATTCTACACCTAATAATACCAATTCAGCAGCAAGAAAAAAAACACAATTAACTGGGAATGCCATGATGTGTATAAACCATTATACAAATTTGCTTACTTTGCAAAAGTTAATCTGCTTCTGGTAATCATGGGAATGGACAAAGTGCCACGCAGGGCACAGAGGCCCCAAGAAGATGCAGACTCAAATGTTATTGTAGGATCAAACAGATTATTACAATAATAAGAGAACATAATTAAATTAACTGTATGGCCAGAGAAGCCCACACACTACCTCCCCCCCGCTTGAGATCCTGCTCAATGCTCACTCTCCCTGGCTTCTAAGATTTCAGCAGGCCATGCACACAAATGTCCAAGCCTATCTCCGCAATCTTCAGGGCTAGAACCTTGGCTTCTTTTAACAATGCAAGATGAACCTCTAAGGATGCTGAATTGCTGTAGTGTGATCTCAAGATACCCAGAGCCCTTAGCACAGGGGAACTGATGGTCCTCCAGATGTTGTTGAACTTCAACTCCCACCAGCCCCAGCCAGCATGGCCAACGGTCAGGGATGATGGGAGTGGTAGTCTGACAACATCTACAGGTTCCCCACCTCTGCCTTAGTGCCCTGGAACACAGATAAGGTTGTAAACAGGACCATAGCATGCTGACTTATGTCAGGTCAGGCAGTGTGTCCACCTAACACTGCTAATACTAACCTGGTATTGTCTACAGCAGTGTTCTCCAACCTTGGGTCCCCAGATGTTTTTGGCCTACAACTCCCAGCATGCCCCAGCCAGCGTAGCTGGGAGTTGTAGGCCAAAAACATCTGGGGACCCAAGGTTGGAGAACACTGCTCTACAGTGACTGGCAGAAGCAATCTTCAGTCTCAGACAGAGGCCTACCTCGTCAGCTGTGGCAGAGATCCTTTTAGCTGGGGATGCCAGTGATTGAACTGGAGGCCTTCTGCATGTGAAGCATGTGCTCTTCCTCTGAGCCACAGCCCCTCTCCAAAATCAACCGAGACCGAGTATTGCTGTTAGGATTCTTTATGAAAGAATCAAAGGTGCTTGCGAGCAGGGATGTTGGAGAAATCCGCAAAGGATTCAAATGAGTTTATTTACTTACAGCATTTTTGCTCCACTCTTCAGCCAAAACAGGCTCCCAGAGTGGCTTACAAAGATTAATATTAGACAGTCCCTGCTCTCAGGCTTACAATCTAATCCACATGACACAAAAGGAAAAAAGGATTGGGAGGGAGGAGGAAGAAAGCAAAACTCAGGTACCAGTTCTTAGTTACAAGTTTCTTAAAGATGTTCCCCCCCCTTCCTTTTTTAATTTTTCCTAGCAGGGAAGGGTAAAACAAGCTCCCTGCAGCTGTTCTTTCTTTGGCCAATGTATGGGGACCGGCTGGTCTCCCCCTTGCGTGATGTTAATCTTGGGAGGCATGGCGTGCAGCCTCCCAGTGGCCCTCGGTTCTCTGGCCGATGGATGAGGCCAGAGTCTGCCTCCCCAGGGAACTGTCAGTTGGAGCTGTGTGTTCCATGTCTTTCTTCACCTTCCTTGGGTGATGATGTCATCAAATTGCGGATGTATGCGTACGTGTGAAGAAATTGTCTGGTTGGTCACTGATTTCTGTGAATCCCACCTGCAGATTCTGCAGCGGACTGGCTTTTTCTGAGTCACGCAGATTCTGAGGATTGCTTTTTAAACTTTTTTGGGGGGGGGGATTTGTGCGAATGCGAATTAGCATCATATGAATTAGCACGAGTAGAACTAAATTCTGGTGGGGGAAAAAATCCGATTCTGTCAACGAACGGACAACAGAACAAAAGATGCCCGACAATCCGCAAAATAGATGGAATGGATTTAACAAAATCCGTACATCCCTACAGTTGCTAGTATGGAACCCCACACAGCACTGCCTTTCTGTTACCTAGGAGCTGAGGGCAGTGGGTGGCAGAAATCACAAGTGAGAGAAAGGAAAATGCAGACTGGAAATGTGTTGGCAAGCAAAGATTTGCTTTACAAATGTCAAAGCGTACTGTTTATTTCAACTAGCCTGGAAATAGCACTTTATAGCACCACCAGCCTGGAAATAGGACTACTAACACAACTGCCTGCAAATAGCGCTTTAATAAAGCCTGACAGCTTTGCACCAGCCTCAGTACTTTTTCACAGAGGCTGCACCGCTACAACAGGACAAGCCACATGTTGCATTATGTCACTTTCCCTATTTTATTAGTTGTACAGAAACACAGCGCAGAGCAGCCCATTGCAAAAATGAAAGCAAACACCATCAGGTACTGCACGCTCAGACGCAAAACGCTGTTTCATCCATGAATAGATAGGTTTTAGTCTCCCATTTAGCTCTTATGGTCCCAAAGCAGATGAGTGTCTGCAGATGAGAATACTCGCTGCTCCGACAGGACGGACAGACTGGTCTAGATGACAAAGTCACCAAGCATGGGTGTGTAGTCTGTTCATGCATATGGCTGCCCAGGGGCATTGCTAGGCATTTAAAAGATTTGGGGCCCATGCCCCAAGGATTCAAGTCTGCACACAATCTATATATTTATTTCTTTATTATAATTATATCCCACCTTTTTTCCTGCAAGGAACCCAAGGCGGCTCACATAATCCTCCTCCTCCTCCCCATCTTTTCCTCACAACAACCCTGTGAGGTGGGTTAGGCTGAGAGTCTGTGACTGGCCCAAAGTCAACCGGTGAGCTTCATGGCCGAGTGGGGACTAGAACCCGGATCTCCTGAGTCCCAATCCAACACTCTCACCACTACGCCACACTGGCTCTAATAAAGACAAGGATTCATTGAAATTTCACAGGAGGCAAATGCAGCCAATTAATTTCTCATCCAAATCATCTCAAATGAAGTAAATGCTTCAATTAATCTGTACCCTGGCCCAGATCATCCCAAACCAATGGAAAAAAGTTTCTGTTAAAAGATTAGTGGCAATGCAGGGGAAGATTTTCTTTGGGGTGGGTGGGTGTTGCAGCATGTGGGAAGGGGAGAGTTAACAACCCACTTTCCCTTTCCAGCTGCAATCTCCATTGAAAATTGCTCCCTGCATGGCAATTAAGCTAAGAAAGAAAGAAAAAAAACTTCAATTGGCACCAATAGAAATGTAGGGCTCTGTGGAATAGATCCAGGAGGAGGGCCCTGAGAAACAGATGCAGCACCAGCGCCCAAAGGCAGTGGGTTTAACCTGCAGATGGCCAGAAGCATCTAGGAATGAGGGTGAAGAAGACAGGCATGATGTTCGAACTGAGTTTTTCACCCATGGCATGAGCCTAGCTTTGCAACTTCTGTTACAAATCAACCAATATGCAGGCAACACGATGTGCATGATATACTGTAGCACTCCAAACACAAACAAAATGACCACCAGTAGCGCATCTTCTAGTTGATAAATTTTATAGATTTAAAATTTTAAAAAAATAGATTTAAATTTAAATCTAGATTTAATTTTTTTAATCTAGATTTTTTATTTTTTTTAAAATCTATGAATTTTTTAAAAAATTTAAATCGATAAAATTTATAAACTGGATGTGTTACTGCTGGTCACTTTGTTTGTTTTTGGAGAACTTTTGTTACAGACACCCATTCCATTTATTTATTACATTTCTAGAAGATTGAATGCTGGCTTGGTGATTTCCTTCCCTTACCAAGGTGGCATGTCACCTCCCTACCATTTGTGCAGCAAGAGGCAGCTCTCTCTCTCTCTGTATATATATGTATATGAATATGTGTGTGTGTGTGTATGTATATATGTATATACAGTATATCTATATCTATAAAGCTGCACTATCATTTATATGTAGATAAATCTTAGCCAAACAATCATGGACACTTTTAAAGTGGCAAAACAACACTGGGGATTGTGTTGGGATGATGCCATGCAAGCTAGTATTTTATTTCGCACATTTCCAGGTTGGATGTTCATGAGGTCTAGACACCTGTCTTAAAATTAGATAGGTTGGATCCAGAAAAGTGCCCATGGGATGTATTTCTGCTCTGCAGGTACCTAACCTCTAGTAAGCCTTCTTCCACACAGAGAAAGTGCCACCCAATTTTCGGTGATCCCCCCCCCACCACACACTGAGCACCGGATTCAGCAGGGCCCCCCAACCCTTGGGAGAAGCTTTCTCAGTGTGCTGACAAGCTCAGGGTACTGACAAGTAGAGGAGGAGGGAGCTAGTTCACCTTCTTTCTGCTCCTTTCCATGGGCATTTCTCTGGAACCAAACACCCAACACTACACACAGCATGCTGACTCTTATCAGCTTGCTGAATTTGACTCCTGGTACCATATAGCACATTTTTTTCTATACTTGCACTAATCTGTGGAAGGTACAACTCCCAATAATCTCTAACCATTGGCCCACAACTCCCATAATCCCCAACCATTGGCCATGCTGGCAAGGGCTTATGGGAGTTGTAGTCTGGGGTACACCAGGTTGCCTAACCTTTTTAGAGAGCTCAATCCTGTTTAATTTGCATAAGGAGAGCAGGGCATGAAGTGGCTGCATTGGAGCCCCAATAAACCCTCCTCTCCCTGAAAGAACCACCCTGGCACCTGGACACCATTATTCCCCTTGTGTGCTGGATCTGGGCCAAAGCCTTTGCTTTAAGGTGAGCATCCCTCTGATTCAAGTTGATGCATTCAGTAACCCATTCCACTCCAAGCCCCACAGTACAAGTCAGGTGTGGCAGAAGCAGCAGGAGCATCCTATGTGGGTACCGCTGGGAGGTGTGGACTGTGGAAACCTTCAACATGAGGTGGAGGAGGCTTCTCACTTGGTGAACATTCTGGTCGCAAGGTCGGTGTCATGACCCCCACACCTTGGCAGCTCAGACTCTGACCCAGACAAGCCCCCCCCCCCAGCCATATAAGAAGGATCGGCAGCAAAGACCATGGAAGGCACAGGTCTGACATGAACATGAGCCTATCCACCAGGAGACCCCTGAACAGGGATTCACATAGACTGTGAGTCTGATGTCCACCGAGGGCCCCACACTATTGCCAGATCACCAGCACAGGAAATGAGGAAAATAATGGGTGTCTTGTGACTGGCCATGCCCACCACGGCAGCCATTTTGAGAGCATCCACAACACTCTCAGTATTCCAAATGGGCCCACCAATTGAAAAAGGTTGGGGACCCCCCATTTTAGTTGGACTTCGGGAAGTGGCTCACCTGGAGCTCTCCAAGGTCCTGCAACTCCGGCCTTCCCTATGCCAGCTTCAGGCCATCTGGAGTGCCCTATGGGTTCCTGCTCAGTCAGGACTAAATGGTAGCACACGAGAAGAGCAGTGGCACCAGGGCAGCTGGGTGTGGTTGGCTATACTCATTTCCAACGGAGCTGCACTGTGCCGTGCCCTCCACACACACAGAGCAAGCAGGATTGGGCCCTGAAAAGTGTTTGCATACTAGCTGTTGGGCCCCGTGAGACAAAGGCATATTTTCAGTCAAGATGTTCCATTGGGAAACAGAGGAAAGCAACAGAAGCTCAACATATTATACCAGCTACCGCTGCAAGCGAAGACGGCTATCCTCTTTGCAAGTGTCTGATGTTGAATGTTGTAAGGAAAAGCTCCCGCCTGGCTCAAACCAGTCTCCTGGCACTGTATTATTCGTCACTCTGCCAAAGTGAATCACGAAATAGCATTTTAGGAGTAACAGAGCTTCTGGAACAAAAATTGTTCTCTCTTCTCAAATCTTTTAGGAACAGATTGAGGCAAAAAGGCAATAAAAACAACACCACCACCCAAATTCCTCAGGGGAGAAAATCTTGTTGTTTGGAATATTTGCATTGTTCTTGGGCACTGGAAACCACGCAGAATGAGCCAGAGGCCTTCAGGTCGACAGCCTCAACAAAAGGTTTTCAACCTCTCCTTCTGCCCTCCTGCAATATCTTTCCTCCTCTAAATCTACAAGCATGCCCATGGTCATTGTCGGCACTGTACACTGAAGTAGCCAGGAGAGGAGGAATTTTAAAAGTATAATCAGGAATGCTCATATTTGCATCTCTCTATGTGTGAAATAATTCTGCACCAAGTCAAATCCAAACTCGCCAATAAAAGCTAATTTCCGCAAGCTGTATAAATTATGCAAATGTGCATGAGATCTCCTATTTTGCATGAGGTATTCTGCATAATGTATTCTGCTTCTGATGGACATGAGGAAGGGTGAGCGAGCATCCACACACGGGACCGACACACCACTGTCACCCTCTAGAAATCTTGTCCAGAGGCCTGGCCGCAACAGGGATATTCCAGGTCAGCCTTCCCCAACCTGGTGCCCTCCAGCTGTGTTGGACTACCACTCCCATGTTGCCTGGGGGATGATGGGAGCTGTAATCCACATGTATTTATTTTAGTTTATATACCGCTTCCCATTTTAACAATCCTGAAGCGGTTTGCAACAAATTATCAAACAATACATCATTGTAAAAGCACAACATTTAGACAAGTTAATGGTTGGGAAAAGCCAGGGTGAACAAATACGTTTTTAGTAATCGTCGAAAGCACATGATTGTTGGTGCCTGATGTATCACACAGGGGAGGTCTTTCCAGAGGGAGGGCGCCACCACAGTGAATGCCCAGCCAAATGGGACTCTGCAGGGTGTGGCACAGATGGCAAGGCCTCCCCTCAAGATCATAGTGGTCTATATAGATGGAGACGATTTTTCAGGTAACCTGGTCCTAAATTGTTTAGGGCTTTATATGTCGATGATAATAGCTTGAACATGGCTCGGTACCAAAATGGCAGCCAGTGTGGCTCCTTGAGCACAGGTGTTACCAGGACCGGTGCAGGGCTGTTTGGCGCCCTAGGCCAAATTATATTTAGCGCCCCCCCTCTCGTGCCATGGGGGGGGGCTCCGGAGCAAAGCAGCCCTGCTCTGCAACCCCCCCCCCCGCACCGCTGCCACCACCACCACCTACCTACCTACCTACCCCCCCCCCTGCTGGCTGCTGCTGCCGCCGCCTCCTCCTCCAAGGAGAAAGTGACGCGACGGGACCCCTGCGCTTTTTTTTTTTGCTGGGGAAACCAGGGCAACAGGGCTGTTTAAGCCCTGTTGCTCTGGTTCCTCCCGCCAAACAATGCCGGCGGGGCTCCGGAAGCGACGCGAAGGTAGGTGGCTGGCTGGCTGGCGGGTGCGGAGGTGCAGCGGCAGCGGTGGCAGCGGGGGGGGGGGAGGTGCGGCTGCGGTGGTGGGTGGGCGGGGAGGCGGCAGGCGGGGCAGGAGCGCGCCGGCGGCGAGGAAGGAGCGCAGCGTTTCTGCGCCCTCTTCCGCCACGCGCCCTAGGCAGCCGCCTGGGTCTGCCTAGCGGTAGCGCCGGCCCTGGGTGTTACGTGCCCATGGCAAGGCACTCCATTCAACAGCCTTGCTGTAGCATTCTGCACTAGCTGCATCTTCTGAACCAGCCTCAAATAGAGAGCATTACAGTAGTTCAGTCTCGGGGTAACCAATGCAAAGTGGTTAAGCTATCCCTGTCCAGGGACGGGCACAGTTGATGTGCCAGCTGAAGTTGGTAAAAGGTGCTCTGTGCCATAGAAGTCACTGGGGTCTTTAATGACAATGGCCTTTTAACAGTGGAAAAATTTGCAGACACCAGGCAGTACCCTATTTGGCACTAGCGCTAACGTAAGCTACCTCTAGCACAACAGCAATTTGCTGGCACGCACGACGGGAATGCTATTGGCATTGCACTAGAGGTAGCTTACGCTAGTGCAATGTAATTCATATTAGTGTCAGTGTGGAATAGGATATTGCCCATATTAGAGACGTGAAGGCCTGGAAACCGCCCCCAGAAAAAATGGAGAAATTCCTTTATTTTTTTAAAAAAACACTCACACATCCCCCCCCCCCGGCATTGTTGGAAAAATTGGGGAGACAATGAATTTCTTTTCCTGTCTCTCCCCACCCCCCCACCCCCCACCCCCAAATCTGGACACTCTATATTCAATTGCTCAGTAAGACTAAAGCTGATTGGAATGTTCTGGACAATTCATTCCAAACTTGCAGGGATGGTTGACAAGCACCATTTCTTAAAACCGAATTTTAAATTAAATAATAGCCATATTAGGCAATGGCCTGTTCCTGCATTTGGGAAGAGGCTTGGCCATACATTGGGGTTCCACCCTGCTGGCTGGGGAATGCTGGGAGTTGTAGGACTTTTTTTCAGTCAAAACATGCATAGCATTGCACCCTTAATAAGGTTATTACTACTGCGTTGTTCTCTAATTCCTTAAGGGCGCAATCCTATGCATGTTTAGACAGAGAGGAGTCCTTGAACTCTCAGCATTCCCCGAGAGTTCTAGGACTTTTCTCTGTCTAAACATGCATAAAATCGTGCCCTTAATTGGTAATCCAAGGTTCATATCTGGAGTCCTAGTCCATGTTTTCCAGGCTGCCAACTTTGTCACAATGTGCCAAAGAGGGCTCAGTGTGTGGATAGGCTGCAACAAGGTCTTGTCACTGCAGTCAAAACATCTGGGACTTTATGTGACCCGACTGGCCTTCCACTGATACCGGTCTCTTTCCTCTTTTAATATTGTACAGTGGGATGGAACTGCAATAATATCGTAAACTTGGAAGCTTTGTAGAAACAAATAAAGACACGCAAATCTTTAAATTTCCAAGCCAATCCACTTACATACATAAGAGCAAAATAAGTGGGCCTGGTCCAGGCAGTCTCCCCCGATATACGGTGGAGCTTCTTGATTTGGAGGCCCCAAACCCGGCTGGGCCCCTTTCATGCCCATAGCAGACACCACTTTCTCATTTTCCTCTCTCAGGCAGCCCTGCCTTGATGCGTGGTTGCTGCGCATTCCAATCCTGTGCTCCTTGCCCAACCCTGTTTCGGGACTGCTGCTTTTTTTCCTTAGGTTTCAGCCCCGCAGTCCATCTTTTTGCTGGCTGCTCCTGAGCGGCACAACCACAAACACCCAGCTCTGCTTGGAAAAACCGGATACTTCCTGTTGGCCGCGGAGGCCAACACGTGTTGCCCTGTGCACATTACTGCTCTAGGCGGTCATCGAAGGTTGTGTTGACTGGCAAGCCTAACCCTTAAGATGAATGGAAATAAAACAAGACACAAGGAGGAGGGGTGAAAGAAAGAAAACTAAGGAAGGTTCCTTCATCCCAAGCCAGAGATTTTTGCATATTAAGCATTTCCCCAGTTCACTTCACATTTATGGAAGTTTCTCTCGTTTACTTCAAGGGAAGAGACAGTTCTATGTGCTCAGAGGAACAGCTCCCTCCATGGGCATGAATGGGGAAGACTGCTCAATCAGGAACATTACAGCAGGCATAGAGGTTTGGACTGGAGAGCTCTTGGTTATGGACAAGCCACTACAGACAAGTGTGTTTAAGTTGTTCTATGTGACAAAATTTATGTTACATACACATAATTGGATTTTGCACCTGCAAATAAATTTGCCAGCATCACTTGGCTTCCTCTCCCCCTTCTGTGCCACTGATTGACCTGTCACTTGCTTCAAGGCAAACGAGTGCACAGCCATTTTTTCCCCTTTGCTGGCTATCCCCAAAGAGGTGGAAAGCAGTTCTGTGGTATCTGCAAAAGTTCAAACCCCGCGTAAAGTCTTAAAGAACACCATTACTGTGATTAGCATTCGTGCAGAGAGATATGCCTGCCTCATTGTCATTTCTCATACTACGTCAAGCTGAGGGCTGGTGGGTCCCTACTGGTGATGTCGCCCAAGTGATGGTGACCTTTTTGGGTGACTGTGTTCGGGTTCTGATGTGTTCGGGTCTCCCTGCTCCCCCCTCCTCACCCTTTTGTGAATATATTAACATGGAAAATGTAGAGGTCCTCACACATTAAGCACAGAAGTTTAAAATATGCTTCCTTGTTCGGTTTTGCAACTTTGGTGTCACTTTCAGTGGCTGGGAAGGGCGGAGGCGGAGAGGGACTATCTCTGTATGTGGCAAATTTTATGCCATATAATGGTGGCGATAAAAATCTATAATGTCAGTTGCCTTGTGGCAGTCGGCAAACATTTCACGTTATGCTTTGCATCTTACAGTTTGCGGCCACAGCAACCTCAGATTTGCCCGCGTCTCATTAAAACAATGCATGCAGTCTGAACAGATCTGCAGAGCCTCGCTGTGCGTCGCACCAAATCACAACGTGTTTGGGAAGCAATTGACTATGGCCTCATTACTTTAGACAAAAGTGAGCTTGGAGGGGGAAAAAAAAAAGAGATGGTGATGCTTCTTCCTCAGCCCATGTTTCTTTCACATACTTAAGGCCAAAAGGATTGTTACTCATTAGTAGATCCATAGAATTGCATTCTATTATCTTTCAAATTTTCTCTCTCAATGTAAATCGAAGGTACATGATTTTGCAGCCACTTAAATGTCTTCATGAGGGCTTAGAATTTCATTGAATGCAGATGTTTCTCATCTTTGGAGTTAATTTTAATGGCTCATCATTTTTCAGTATAAAAATAATAATAGAAAATGCAGAAAGGGGATAAACCTACTATTTGTAAGAGTTATGAAAATGTAGAGCAATCTCTAATGTATATTTGGTATCTGATGTTGTTCCATTTAAAGAAAAGGTATAAGAATAACCAAGACAATTGTCAGCAGTCTGGTAACCCTAAGGCTGTGTTTATTCATGTTTGGGGAAAAACATAGTACATGCAATTAAACTAATAATAAACTATATCTCTTTAGATCCCAGAAATATCTTGTTGGGATATATTGAGCACCTTGCAATTAAAGAACATCAAACTTATATCTTATATTAAGAGCAGCAAGGATTTTAGTTGTGCTGAAATGGTGTACTGTTGAAACTCCCAAAAATGGCTTGGGAAAAAATGGGGGAATTGCGGAGTTGACAACATTAACTGAGATTATACATGGGAGAGAATGAAAAATGCATGTCAAAAAATACTCACCTTTGCCTAAGATATTGTAAACTCATAATATGGATGTAAACAAATACAGATGTTTTGCTATGTACTGATTAGACGAAACATTATTGTTTCTATTGTTACTGGATTATAGACACTAGAAAATTGTGTTTTGTTTTTTAATGAATTCCCTAAAAAGTTTAAAACACATAAATGTAGAAATCCTCAATTGTTTTTTTTAATCACACATTTATTTTCTCAAACTTTATCTATCATGAGTCACTCAGTTCATTGTCCTACAACAAATGGCACAATACACTGGGGAGGTTCTTCTGCACAAGTCCCATTGCAAGGAATAAAAGCAGAGCAAGAGAACTTCCCAACTGAGTATGCCTGCAAGTGACAGAAATAGTGTGTGTATATATATATATATATATATGCCCCCCATCACATATAAAGGAGTTGGTGTGTGTGTGTCTGACTTCAAGAGCAAAACGGGTCTGTGAGAAGGAAGGATGCTCATGCTTTCTTCTGCCCACCTTCCTGAAGTCTCTCCCACCCCCCTCCTGGTGTTTTTTCACCTGAACCAAGCACCAAAACCAGAAGTGAGCTCAGATGCAGGAAAGGGTATGAGGAGGTAAGCGGTGAGGGGGAAGGGTTCAGTTCTCCTGCCCCCATTTCATACGAACATGCATATGCACACACATGTACACACACACACACACACACACACACCTCTCACTGAAATCAGTAGGCCTTCAGATGAAGCAGAGTCCAACTAGAGAAGGCACTGGAGGAGAGAATGGCAGCCAAATACCCTCACGTAGCATCATTCAGCAGCATCTTTGAAGGCAGAGAGTGACAGGTGGAGGCCTACAGCTATAAGCCAGGATAGGAATGTGTAGCAGCAGACATGCCCAAGATAGGAGACCTTAAATGTTCGCTACTAGTGGATAACAGATTTAATGGACTCTATCCCCCCCCCACCTATTAATTTATTTTTTTTGCTTTGTTTAGGGCATGATCCTATGCAGGTTTAGACAGAAAAAAGGCCAACAACTCCCATAATGGACCAAAGTGACTTTACTTTAAATTGTATAGTTATCTGCCGTTTTTCTATTGCACCCTTCCCTCTTTCCCCCCTGCTTATTAAATAATTCGGATAATTTGGCAAATATTTTTGGATTTCATTTGCATTCTTGTTCGACTGGACTACACCACTAGACTACTGAAATTTACAACAACTTAGGTCGGCCCTAGTGACTTTTCCAGAGAGCACAATCCTACGCAAGCCCCATTCAACGCACTGGGACCTATTTCTGTGTAGAACCGCAGCAGTACTTTTATGAGTAATTGCTTGAATTAAAAAAAAGAAAAAGTAATCCGTTTACTCAAAATCCCCCAAATCCTTATTTTTACCATTTGTTAATCGAGAAGTTTGTTAATCTGCAGCAATGTAAGGGTTACAATATTCCGTCATATGTTCTTCAAGACAAAGGAATGCCCTTGGGTGGGCAAAAGGATATGCAGCTATCACCAGTGGAGGCTGGGGACTCCTATTTTGGTGGGGCTCCTAATCCATTGCAGCTTTTATTTGGAGCATCATAGGTGCTATTCATGGTGCTCCATGGCGGCGAACCTATTTTGGGGATGGAGTTCAGCACCATGGACGGCTCCTATAAAACTACAAATAAAACCTGCAATGGATCAGGAGCCCCCCCAATAGGAGTCACCAGCCTCCCCTGAAACCCCACATGAACACATGTATACTCCATTACGTGTGGGTAAAGTCCTATTCTGGCATTTTCGAAAGGGTGTAAGTAAACACCTGAGTGGGGAGCAGGGCCTCACAGCGTAGCCCCATCCTGGACATCACGCATGTGACACTGCACCCCAAGCGTCCATGCACAAAGGCCCCCTCCAGACATTTGCACTGAACACATAGATGCTAGGGGTGGGTTGGGGGCATAGTCACATGCATGATGTCAGGAGACAGAGCTCAGAACTTCATGAAACCAATGATAGATTGCCTTCCACACCGAGCCTGAATAAAGCACATCAGTAGTTTCCACCAAAATCTGAAAGCAATATATTTAGTTTAATTTATTTATCTAATACATTTTTATACCGCCCAATAGCCGAAGCTCTCCGGGCGGTTTACAACAGGCTATATCTGTTTTAAAATGCAGGAGGGAAAAGGGTAAATACATAGATATCATTGAAACTCATACTTGTCTCAGTCTGAAATGGAACACTGAATAGTGAGAGTAAAAGTGAAGATGCCGCAACAACCTTACTTGAAGAGAGTTTAAGAGTGCAATCTTATGCAAAGGCCTACAGCTCCCAGCATACCCCGCTGGGAGTTGTAGGCCTTTTTTCTGTCTAAACTTGCACAGGATTGTACCTTAGCTCTGTTGAAACAGGTGCACGGTTTTCAACATACCATGCACAGTTCTTCGGGTTGCTAAAATTAATTCGTGCAACCTTCCCCATCCTAGCGGCAGGGAGAAATAACAGATCTGATCAGCCCCATTTTCCAACTCTGACTGAAGTTATCCCAATCCTGGAGCTTCCCCCCGCCCCCCACTCCCAAGATGATATACTGTTGGAAATTCTTAGAAGCCCTATTAAAATCTCCAAGAATGCTTTCAATAGTTTCCTTGAGTGATGCTGATTCCCTTAGAGTGGCAACCCCAGCTATTGTCCCTCTGCAACTTGGTATAGACAAAGGCAAGCCTTCAGCTCTCTCTGAAAATGCACACTTCCACACGCTGAAGGTGTCAATGAATAGAGGATTATTGGTGGCAGAATCAATCCGGGCAAGGAGAAGAAGCCTGGAGATAAATGCAAGAAGGGAGGGGCAGGCAATAGAAATGAAAGGGCAACAATATGAGCAGAATACCTGACACAGCCTATTTAATTTTGGTGTTTTTTTAAATAATAAAAAAAATCATTTAAAAATCAACGATCTCAAAATATCTGGGAAAACGTTTAACTAAATTTTCAAAAAAATTCAAAAACTCTCATATGCTTGTTAAATATTACATCTTTACTGTTGAACAAAAAGCCACAAAACAGTGTTGTTTTAGTTAAATACAGTAGTTTCATTGTCTTGTCTGGAGTTGGGTGTCAATTGTTCTAATAGGGTAAGGTAAGAAAATCCTCCAAATATTCATGATTAAGCTGTTCAACTGGAGATTGTTCACCTTCCAGTGCCTTCTCAAATATTTGTTTCAGTGAGCTTTGGTAACTGAGTTGTGAAAAATATGTATTAAGGTTATAACAAGGAAGAGTGTACTTTGGGTGGTGTCGTCGTCGTGAATCACATGATTAAATCGAGTCTTTCTGAGTAGTGATTTAAATCATGATTTAAATCAAATCCACCCTGGTGCAAACTAACACCACACTTTAAAATGCCAGGGCAAACCAAAGTAAAACCTGGCAGCAGTACAAAGATGAAAATAAATACAGTAGCAGATTTAAAACAGAAACGGGCAGCGCGATCCTATGAGGCAGCCTGCAACCCTCCGAACCTGGAGGATTATGGGCATCCTATTGCGGGCGGGAGGAGTGTGGCAGATAGAATATCCGCTGTGCAACCTTCGCCCTCAAAAACATCTAGTAGTTTTACCTCTCTTCGTGAGGCCATCTAGATGCTTTACCTCTCCTCGCGAGAGATGTTTTACCTCTCTGCATGAGGAGAGACTGAGACACTGCCTTGATTCCTCGGAATCTGGCGGTATCTCTCTCCTCCGCTCCATGCCCCCAGGAACCCCCCCCCCCGGGGGAACTGAACACCATCTTCCATGTTTGGTTCTCTGCCGGCATGGAAAGAACCGCGCCGGCTATAAGGTGGGGGGGGGGGCAGGCTCTCTGACATTGGAAGAAATTTCCGAGGTCACAGGGGCTTCTATGACCTGTGCTATGCCCCCCCCAGACAAGGTCAGAGGGACATAGGATTGTGCCCTGAAACACTAAAATGGCTGGGAAAGAGGAAAATCTTCACCTGGCAGGGTTGCCATGATTTAAATCTGAATGATTTAAATAAATGATTAAATCATTGATTCAATCATCAATAAAAATGGTTTTGTTTGTGTTTTTTTGTTGCAAAAAAAATCACGATTTTTTGCAACCCTGTCTTGTAGGTAGCCTAGTAACTGATAATACTGGTAATGGAACAAAAAAATAAGGAAAGTGTTTCCTGTATAATTTGGTGTTTCATTTTTTAAAATTATTATTATTATATTTATACCCTGTCTCTTTTCCTGCAAGGAACCCAAGGCGGCTTACATAATCCTCCTCCTCCTCTCCATTTCATCCTCACAACAACCCTGTGAGGTAGGTTAGGCTGAGTCAGTGACTGGCCCAAAGTCACCCAGTGAGTTTCATGGCTGAGTGGGGACTAGAACCCGGATCTCCCGAGTCCCAGTCCAACACTCTCACCACTACGCCACACTGGCCCCCTTAACTATTAAGTGTTCTTAACTATTAAGTGTAGGCTATTTGTACATGTGGTTGCCTGAAACTTTGAAATTAATTTTACTAATTTTTTTTGGGGGGAAATTAAATTAAAAAAATATATCATTGATTTAAATTTAAAAAATCGCTGTGGACGATCTTAGGGTCTGGGCAGGTATATATGTGGGGAGACAATATATTGTGTCTGTATTGATTCTAATTCTAATATTTCTTGTATTGATTCTTTTGTATTGATTGCCAGCTACTTTGGGCTTCCTGTTAGGATTTCATGAAATGTCTTGAAGGGCCTGCCATAGGGCTTGGCAAGAGCCCCACTGCTCCTCTTGCTCTGGGTACATGTATACCTCAGGGCCCAGGTTACTGTTAGAACAGGAGGTCCAATCATGCTTAACTTACCTCCATCCAGCCCTGCCTCTTGGCACAGGAGTAAGTTACTCAAGTTCTGAGCACAAATAACTTCCACCTGGGTGAGAGTCTAGTAGTAGATGAGGAGATGGGAGACTTAGGAAGATATGGGTGCTAGTGTAGTGGTTAATGTTGGACTGGGACTCAGGAGATATGGGTTCTAATCTTCACTTGGCCATGAAGCTTCCTGGGAGACTTTGGGCCTAACTCTCAGTCTAACCTACCTCACGGGGTGTTGTGAGGATATAATGGAGAGGAGGATTATGTAAGCCGCCTTGGGTTTCTTGCAGGAAAAAAGGTGGGATATAAATATAATAAATAAAGATGGCCTGGACATTGCATCACATGTGACAATGGGACCAAGGGGTGATGGACAGTGGAAGCTGGTGGCTCCAATGTCAGTGGGGAAGGTTTATCCACTCTGGGCTTTAGTCTGAACTTCCAAGGAGCTATCCAAAGTGCTGAACCCTAGACCCAAAATAGGTTCAGCACCATGGATAGCTCCTTAAAAGTTCAGACTGAGCCTTGAGTGGATGCACTGCCCCACTGACAATGGAGCCACCAGCCTTCACTGGTGAAGGAGCTCAATTGAGTCCTACATCAATCCCTCTGCAGCCAGCAAGTACTTTCACTGCACTAAGATGGGCTGTGCATGTATTTCTAACTTAGGAGGAAAATATTTAATTATATAACCCTAAAAATGTTTCTGCTTTGATCATTAAAAGACAAAGAAAAGGGACTGAATAAAAGCAATGATAGAATCGGGTGATTTAAAGCACAATAAATCCTTCAACATTTCCCAACCCGCCCCTGAACAAAATGCCAAAGGAGATTAAAAACAAAAGACATATCACAAATAAATTCACATTATCAAAATTACTGTAATCGGAGTCTTTTCAGCATTAACTAGGATTTAGAAACTTTTCTGCTTTGTAATACTCTATGACGAGATGATGGAACAACAAACAGATTTAAGTAATTAAAATTGTTCTCAGTGTTAAACCACACTGGGATCAAAGTGCACTTTGAATGTCCCATCAACTGCAAAAATGCAATACCTAGCAAAGGAAATCGAATTTCATACGCATCCAAATAACTTTTAATAATGCTTTTAGAAGTAAAAACTGCTGAAATTGAGAACATCATCAATGAAAATTGCTCAGTTGCTGCCTTTGAGCAATGCCGTCGGGAGCTATGTACTCCCAGTAGGGTCACCCATGGCGGTAAGGTCCGGGGAGAGGAACCAGACAAAGAACGATCCAAAACATAAAGTCCTCAACGGCAGAACAGGCGGAAGATAATTAAACCTAA
This sequence comes from Shinisaurus crocodilurus, assembly GCA_021292165.1. Taxonomy (NCBI): domain Eukaryota; kingdom Metazoa; phylum Chordata; class Lepidosauria; order Squamata; family Shinisauridae; genus Shinisaurus; species Shinisaurus crocodilurus. Next base: position 144,065 of record JAHFWL010000075.1, on the reverse strand, counting down.
ATTACAACGGCTGTGAAGGCGGATGAAGGCTGCAGCAGAGAATGGTTTTCCAATCGTCAGGGTAACCGTGCCATTGGATCTCTGCCGTACTCTGTCAAGTTTGTGTGGTGATTCGTTGTGCACCGATCTCCCCACATAAAACAGTTTCACGCACAGGCGTCTCATGGACCAGCACATGGGCGGTGGATGCAGACTCAGTCGCCCTGTTCAAGGAACGAGGTAGTCGAGCAGCTCGGCAGCTGTATCCATGACTGAGCAGCCCTATTTAGGATCCACTCTGCTCACCCCGTATGGGGAGGGGGCTAGAAAAGGTGCCCTAAACATAGTCTACCTCTTTCTCCCCTGACTGGATTACCGCGTCCAGTGGGGTCACCATTTTAGCGGTCGAAAAAGACATTTGAATTTTGGAACATGGAATATACGGACATTGCTGGATAACATAGATAGTGAACGCCCTGAGCGTAGGACTGCTATTATTGCAAGGGAGCTGAGACGGTTTAAAATTGACATAGCAGCACTTCAAGAAACTCGAAGGGCAGGAGAGGGACAGCTGAAAGAAGAAAAAGGAGGTTATACCTTCTTCTGGAAAGGACTACCTGAGCAGGACCGACGAATACATGGTGTAGGCTTTGCCATCAAAAATGAACTAGTGAACTCTTTGTCAGAAGTTCCTACTGGCATTAACGAACGCCTGATAACTCTTCGATTAAAGCTCGCCAATAACCAACAGGTAACTATTTTGAGCGCTTATGCACCAACATTAGATGCTGATGATGACATCAAGGAAAGTTTTTACAGCCAGTTGGACACTCTCCTGTCAGAGATACCCAAGGAGGATAAAATTATCCTCCTGGGCGATTTTAATGCAAGAGTCGGGCGTGACTTTGATTTATGGCCAGAAACTATTGGAAAAGACGGAGTTGGTAATAGCAACCAGAACGGACTCTTACTTTTGTCTATATGTGCAGAGCATAATCTCACTATTACAAACACGCTCTTTCGACAAAAGAATAAGTTTAAAACATCATGGCAGCACCCACGGTCAAAGCACTGGCATCTTCTGGATTATGTAATTGTCCGTGTTAGAGATCGCCGCGATGTACTTCTTACTAGGGCCATGGTGAGTGCTGACGACTGCTGGACAGACCACCGACTAATCCGGTCCACTATGGTTATCAACATTGCTCCCCAACGTAGGCTTCAAGGAAGGAAACCAAGGCGTAAAATGAACATCCACGCCCTTCAAGATCCTATTAAGCAAACTCGTCTTCAATCACTTCTTAAGGAACATCTACCTACGGAACCTCCTGACAACATTGAGGACCATTGGTCTAAGCTGAAAACCTCCATTACTGCAGCTTGTGAACAAACTATTGGATATGAAACTAAGAAACATCAGGATTGGTTTGATGAAAATGACAATGAGATTAAATATATAATTGACCAAAAAAGGAAAGCCTTCCAAATATGGCAAAATGATATTAACTGCGCTGCCAAGAAAAAAACCTACGCTAGCGCAAAGGCTGAGGTCCAAAGAAGAACAAGAGAACTTAAGAACGCTTGGTGGAAAAAGAAAGCTGAAGAAATTCAACAACTTGCAGAATCCCATGATGCGCGGGGCTTTTTTAAGGCCACAAGGGCCATTTATGGACCAAAAACCTATGGTACAAACCCTTTACAATCAAAAGATGGCACCAAACTCTTAAAAGACAAAGAGTCTATTGCACTGCGTTGGAAAGAGCACTATTATGACCTTTTAAATCGTAAATCTAAGGTGGATAATGAGATTTTTCCACAAATCCCGCAAAAACAAATTAAAGAGGAACTTGCAATACTCCCCACTTTGGATGAAGTAAAAAAAGCCATTAATCAAATGAAGAACAACAAAGCTAGTGGACCAGATGGGATTCCTGCTGAAATCTTTAAAGAAGGGGGCCCCGAACTTGTACAACATCTTCATAAACTCATTAAAAAAATCTGGATAAGAGAAGAGATCCCAGAAGACTTCAGGGATGCCATAATTATCACCCTCTTTAAGAAGGGTGATAGAACAGACTGTGGAAACTATCGGGGCATTTCTCTCTTAGCAACCGCAGGTAAAATATTTGCTAGGATTCTCGCAAACCGTCTTCTATCTATTTCAGAAGAGATCCTCCCTGAGACTCAATATGGTTTCCGCCCCTCTAGAGGGACAGTAGACATGATTTTTACTGCACGCCAGCTCCAAGAAAAATGCCGGGAGCAAAATCAACCCCTTTATATGGCATTTATCGATTTGGCTAAGGCCTTTGATACTGTAGACCGTACAGCTCTCTGGACTATCCTTATGAAAATTGGATGCCCCAATAAATTTGTGAATATCTTGCGACTTCTCCATGACAACATGACGGCAACGGTTTTGGACAACAACGGCTCTCATGGTGCTCCATTTAAAGTGGGATCAGGTGTTAAACAGGGATGTGTTATCGCCACAACATTATTTGCCATTTTCATCGCCATGGTTTTACATCTTGTCAAGGGGAAACTTCCCACCGGTGTGGGAATTATATATCGAACAGATGGAAAGCTTTTTAATCTCAGCAGGCTGAAAGCAAAAAGTAAGGTAATTACAACCTCCGTTGTGGAACTTCAGTATGCTGATGATAATGTGGTCTCCGCACATTCAGAGGATGATCTCCAAACTATCCTAAATGCTTTTGCAGAAGCATACGAAAAACTTGGTCTCTCACTTAACATCAAAAAACCAAAGTGCTTCATCAGCAAGTGCAAGCCAATCCTTTGGTGATGCCATCTATCCAGCTTGGCGGGACAATACTGGAAAATGTCGATCATTTCCTCTATCTTGGCAGCTATCTTTCTGTTACAGCTAACATCGACAGTGAAATCCAGCATCGTCTGAGCTCCGCAAGTGCCGCATTTTCTCGAATGAAACATAGAGTGTTCGAGGATCGGGATATTTGTAAGAAGACCAAAACACTGGTTTATGAAGCCATTGTATTACCAACTTTATTGTATGCCTGCGAAACATGGACTATCTATAAACGTCACTTCCACCTCCTTGAAAGGTTTCATCAACGTTGCCTCCGGAAAATCCTGCAAATTACTTGGGAAGACAGGCGAACAAATGTCAGTGTACTGGAAGAAGCAAAGACTACTAGCATTGAAAAAATGATCCTTCAACGCCAACTTCAGTGGACCGGTCATGTTGTTCGAATGCCTGACTGCCGTCTCCCAAAGCAGTTACTTTACTCCCAACTCAAGGATGGAAAGCGGAATATCGGTGGTCAATATAAGAGGTTTAAAGATGTTCATAAGGCTAATCTAAAAAAATGCAATATAAACATCGAAAACTGGGAAGCTCTGGCCCATGAACGATCTAAATGGAGGTTGGCCTTTCACAAAGGTTCCATGGACTTTGAAGAAGCCCGAGTGCAAGGTGAAAGGGAGAAACGTGCTAAGCGAAAAGCACGTCAAATGAATCCTTTACAGGACCATCTTCTATCTGGTAACCTGTGTCCTCACTGTGGGAAGCTGTGTGGATCTAGAATTGGCCTCCACAGTCACTTACGGACCCATCGCTAGAGTCTACACAATCTTCTTTAGAATTTCCTCCTTTTATCCCGGAAGACAATCTTACTCGGTCACGAGTGATCGCCTGATGATGATGATGCTGCTGCCTTTGTTTAATAAGTTGTACTCCGACGTCGACCCTGGTAATTTTTATGAAGAAATGCTATTCATGGTAATGTCAAGGTAATGGAGCTCCACAGCACCCCATGAAAGGTGAACAGTTTTGTAAAACCATGAACATCCATGGGATGCTGAATGCAGGACTTGTGGATCTGTGGTAGAGTACATGCTTTGTACACAGTAAGTCCCAGGTTCAATCCTCAGCATCTCCAGTTAAACTATCCTAGGTGGCAAGACTAGGGAAGACTCCGGCAATACTTTGAAAACCTGCTGGTGGTCTGATTAGATAATACTGGGCAAGATGGACCAGTATTCTAACTCAGTCCAAGATAGCTTTATATGTTCACACTATGTTTCAATAAATGTAAATACTGCAAAACATTTAGCATTTCCTTTTCTTTTGCTACCAAGTACCATGTTTTTTTTAAGGCTTTCTGGAGGAATTATCTGATGGAAAATTCTAGGTCAACTGACAGACTGACAATTATTTTGTATGGATAGAGACTGCACCTTTAAACAGCTGTGCGACAGTCCGAAGCCAATATTGTAACATTGCGTCCCCATATTGGGAAAACGGTGCCTCTTCTTTTCAGAAGCTCATGCAGTTGTTACAGCTACAAAGGCCTCCATCCATAAAAATATGCCTACCCTCAAGGATGAGAGGCAATTGTGATAAAGCCTCCCCTCTTACAAAGGTTGATAAGCAATAACTGTTTCAGAGGAGCACTCACCACGCTTCTATTTTTTTAGGGATGCGCGAACCAGCAAAACCCGAGCTCTCCAACATTCTCCGAATCCCATCTCGAAGCTCGTTCCGCCTTGAGTCCGTATCAGATTGTGAACTTTGCTGTTTGCTTTTCACACAAAAATCCTTTCCCAAATGTACACATCAATTATGCACATTTTTTGAAATGAGGATGTGAGGGCGATCTGGCTGCGACATCTGTCACCCCATTGATGATTTTTGAAATGTATGCATTCTTCTCCCATTGATTAAAGCATACTTGTACATATTAAAGTACACATTTTTTTTCACGCACATTTTTTCAAATGTATGCATGCTGTCGAATGCATTTTGGGTGGGGTGTGTGCCCACAAATCACACCGCACACTTGGAAATATATGGACTTCGACTGCAGATTGCGCCCGAGCCTGGGTTTGATTTGGAAGGTGTGAACTGGGTAAATCGTGATCAAAAACGAACTGAAATGAATTTCTCATACATCCCTAAAATTTTGGCCTGCAGCAGTGGTGGGCAGCAGGTAGACTAGGATCTTCTGGGAGATCTCCCAAGCGATTTACAGTAAATTGGCATGCATTCCTGACTCCCGCTAGCAGTGACAAAATTACCCCCCCTGCCACACACACAAACCCAAATTATATTGCTGTAATGAGGAAAGTCTAGGCTAGCCTTCCCGAACCTGATGCCCTTGTTTGGAACTACAATTCCCATCAGTCCCGGCCAGCATGGCCAATGGTAAAGGATGGTAGGTGTTGTAGTCCAAAACATCTAGAGGGCAACAGCTTGGGGAAGGCTGGCTTAGGGTAACGAGGAGTGGGTTTGTGTGCCGAAGGACTGTGAACAAGGTTTAATTCTGGTACTCAAAACAAATTCCTCCAGATTCTTTAATTCTAGATCTAGGTCTTTTGCATCAGGCTTTTGTTGGTGGATCTTGGGATTCTAGAAAAAAAGTAGATCCCACAAGCCTCAAGTCTGCCCACTCCTGGCCTACTGTACTCAGGGAAGTAAGTTTGGGGGAAAATGTTTTAAAAATTGATTGGGGGGAAGAGACTAAATAGAAAAGTTATTGCCTGACTCCAGCTTTGTTGAGCTGCCAGGAAAAAGGATTCCATATTAGCAATAGAGATGTAAAAATTACTTGGTTTGTGTGCTCCTTGGCACATCAACAGCATAGTTAAGGGGATGGTTTTGGCTTCATTTTACAGAAGATAATAAGCCAGAGAGGAGCACGGAATCCCTCAGTTAGGGAACCGAAGTCAAAAAGATATTTAGGCTACAATGCCATGCACTGACCGGGAAGTAGGGATGCCAGAGGATTTTGTTCACTCAGCATTTGTAAGTGAACCAACCCCATGTGCATTTCCCAGGCTAATATGCATATCGGAACAGTTATCCTTCACTTTTTGCACTGTTTTGAATTTTGTGATACAGTTCTCTCGGCCCCAAAGCCATACCCACATGTGTATTTTAGGATAAGATGCATACAAAAAATGTTTTCTTTGGCATTTAATTGGAAGGTTTCTAAATAAATAAATAAATAAATTCTATATGATGCTTCTGTTACTGTTCTGTTTATGATTGTATGCACTTGTCATACTGATAAGAGAAGTGCATGCTCTATGTTTTAAGCGGCCATGTGAAAGGCAGTGGCAGAGTGATCCTATGCCCCCTAGACAGCATTTAGGATTCTTCGGATTCCCAGATCCAAGGTCGGGAACAGAGCTCTCACCTCGGAGCTGGAAATCTGTGCTCCCTCCCCCTCTGCAGCGGCTGCAGAAAGAACTGCACCAGCTGCTTTTCCAAGGTCGTAAGAGCGACCTCGGAGAAGGGGTGAAGGGGGAGTTCTGGGGGGCAGGGAGGGGAGGGGACTGGGGCCACCAGGATATGACGTACCCCGATGGATCGCCAGCCCTTCTTCCCCCGCTGTCTGAAGCGCCACAGCTAGACGGCCGAAATCGGCTGACTTGCAGGGCGGGAGGGGCAGGGAGGTGGAGATCACCTCCGCTGTTTCCCCTGCCCTGCATTGGATGCCCGTAATCCTCTGAATTCAGAGGCATCCCCACTGGATTGCTCCCTAAGAAATGCATTAAATCACAACATAAACCAGTATCGGAGGGGGAAAGGCACACATAGTGTGCATTCTCAGATAAAATATGCTAAAAAAATGCAACATTTGTGAAAAATACCTTTAAAAAAACCTGCGAATTTTAAAGAAAAATTCAGATTGATGTGTAATGGGATGGGATGGATCTATGAATGAATACATGTGAAACTGACATGCACCAGAAATAGGTTTATCCACCTATCCCTCCTTGGAAATAATCCCAGTCGAACAGAGTGGGTCCTAGTCCTGAGGAAGCACGCATAAAATTGTGCCGTTAATGCACCTTTATTTCTGGACACCATAAAGCACAGCTTAAGGTATTATCTGGAATCGCTGACCAGCCTCAATATGCTTGCTAGACTGGCACTGCTCTTTACATGGCAGGGGATCTAGTGCACTCCCCTCCGCACGGCACATGACTTCAAGCCTGATCCACGCACTTTTCCATCTCTGCTTTTATAATTTGGAAAAATTCACACGAACGGAGTTAATGGTAAGCATATTACAGATCGAGTGCCTGCTTCCAACGTGACGTTAATGCCCTTTGATGCTGCGGGGACGCGCTTGCTCCTCCATCCCATGAAGAGTAGTACTGCTAGCCAGGTAAATGTGTGAACCCAGCCATTAAAACTCAACTGGAGGAGTCTTGCCATGGATTTCAATATGCCCTGTATGCCTTCCAGTCAGAAATCATATCAGCAACCAATACACATTTGTGCCATGAATTCTACATTCATCGTCAAATAAGCACTGGCCAATGGTTAACCACCAGTATTTAAGACAACAGCCCTACAGTTGAAAAAAAACCTAAACCCGATTGAAGTCTAGCCTTAAGACCTCTGCAAAAGCATAAATCTAAAAACAAAACAGTGACATTCAAACTTGCTACCTTCAGAGAAAGCTTTCCATATTGACTTGTTGGCGAAGGAACCACTTTGGAGAGAGAGATTTCTGGAATGTGTTTTTGGGTGGACAGCCAATTTTTGCAGCTCGTGGGTAGGTCTACTGGGCAACACTGTCACCATCTGCAAATCTAGAGCCAGTGTGGCATAGTGTTGGACTGGGACCTGGGAGATCCAAGTTCTAGTTCCCACTCGGCCATGAAGCTCACTGGGTGACTTTGGGCCAGTCACTGACTCTCAGCCTAACCTACCTCACAGGGTTGTTGTGAGGATAAAATGGAGAGGAGGAGGATTATGTAAGCTGCCCTGGGTTCCTTGAAGGAAAAAAGGCGGGGTATAAATATAATAAATAAATCACACACGACACTTTCCTGTGGCCGTGGCACACTGTGGGGGAAGATCAGTATCGGCAGCTATGCGCTCTTGCAGAGAACCCCCTCAGCCACTACAGATCTTTCGGCGGAAGTAGAATTTTTAAATTGTGTTTTTAATTTATTTGTTTTATGATTGTTTAAACCCAAGTTTGTTTTTCTCCCGAGTCCCAGTCCAACACTAACCACTACGCCACACTGGCTCTCACTGGGTATCAGTATCAGTAATATCTTAAAGCATCTTAAAGCATATCTTAATATGCTTTAATATCTTAAAAATATGCTTTAATATCTTAAAGCATAACACCATCAACAGCCAGGAAAAACAGACATCAGAAACATCTTCACTGGCTAATGGAAACAACGGGTGGATCTCCTTGATCAGCTATTTCCCTAAAATGGGTGCCACTATGGCAAAATCCCTGTCCCAGATTCCACATGCCACAGAATTCAGAATGGTGCCTGACCCCATCCTTCTAAACAACAGCACCTCACACTCCAGTGCACATGGCCATTACAAATCTGTATTCGTTTTATACCTGTTTAACTGTCATGGCTTCCCTCAGAGAATCCTGGGACTTTTAGCCTGGCGAGGGTGCAAAGAATTCTAGCAATCCCTCCCTAAGGCAGGGGTCCCCACCCTTTTTGGACCCGTGGGCACATCTGGGAGTTTGAGAAACTGCTGTGGGCGCCACCACAAAATGGCTCCCACGGAGGATGTGGCTAGTCACATAATGGCTGCCATGGGGGCCCAGCTAATCAAAACTGAACTAAAGATGAGGTGGTGGTGGGAGATAAATAGCAAGGCCAAAGGCTGGGAGGGAGGGGAGAATAGCATGGCAACGGGGTCGAGGGGAGAGAAAGAACAAGGCTAGAGGCTAGAAAGGGAGAGAAAAGAGACTGCCCTACCATTTCCCAAGGTTTTCCTTAAAACAATTGCTTTGAAGGGGGCAGGGTGGGGAGATCTTTGCGGGCGCCGTTGGAGGCCCCTGCCTTAAAGTATAACAAGTCTACTCAATACTCTTAATAAAGCTCTTCCTCCTTGGTACACTTTGCACCATTTTAACCTCGGCCGTAGCTCAGTGGTGGAGCACCCGCTGTGCATGCAGAAGGTGCCAGGGTCAAGCTCTGGCTTCTGCAGGTAGAGCTGGGAAAGAATCCAGCCTGAAACTCTGGAGAGCTGCTGCTGCCAGTCAGTGTTGATAATACAGAGATAGATGGACCAATGGCCTGGCCCAGTTTAGGGGAGGCTGGTGACACTTGTGTCAGTGGGGCTCCTTATCCACTGCAGCTTTTATTCTGAGCTTTATAGGTGTCCATGGTGCTGAACTCCATCCTGAAAATAGGTTCACACCATGGATAGCTCCGTTAAAGCTCAGAATAAAAGCTGCAATGGATAAGGAGGCCCACTGATGCAGGAGTCACCCGCTTCCCCTGGCATGCCCCTATGTCACAACTTTGCTCCCCCCCCCGCTCTCCCACTTCATGTGTAACATACTTTACTGATTGCCCCATAGCTCCTCTTCAAAGAACTACAGTTCCCAGGGTGCATGCGGGGATAGGAATATTTACTGATTGATTCTTTTTTTATTGTAAGTATTTTTATGCTGACTGCAATAAAAAAATTCACAGGCCTTTGACATAAAAACGGAATGAACAGGTTTAGCCCTGGGGCAACCTTCACCAACCTGGTGCCCTCCAGACGCTTTGGACTACAACCGCCATCAGCACCAGCCAGCATAGCCAACGGTCAGGAATCCCGAGAGTTGTAGTGCAAAACACCCGCAGGACACCAGGTTGAGGAATGCTGGCTTAGGATGTTGGTATGCAAGGCCTTTTCAAGTTGGCTCATTCAAGAAGTAGATTACTAGTAGGATGGAATGGTACGCACACCTCATTTTAAGAAGTTGCAACAGAACTAGTGAGCCTGTTTCAAGAAAGAACTCTTTTAAAAGCATCCTCCGCTATGAAACCTGTTGCTCCACTATGATTATTAAATCAAAGTTTATCTCATTAGTGGCTAAAAATGGCATCAAACACATTTGCCAATTTGAATTACATTGCAAATCCAAGTACAACCCTCCCACACATTAATTTTTGCTTAATGACTTTTCCCTAAATGTTCTTCTTTGTCTGAACGTGTCTAAATGTTCTTCTTTGTTCTCCTGAAATCTTACCAGCTGCAATTATTAAACAGTTTCATCTATTCCTTCGCTTATCTTCCTAAAGCTATTCCACAACGGTGGTTATTAAGGTTTTCAAGATGAGATTACGAAGCAATGCCATCAATTTTAAGGTAGGAATTTGCTGTATCTTCTGCAAAATTAAATTGAAAAGGAAAGCAATCATTAATAGACAAATTAATACAAACTGAGAGCAAAAAGCCAACCGAAGTTAAGCGGTAGGATTTCAAAAGCACTTAATATAACTTTGGCTTGGATTGTCCATAGATTTTCTTGAGTATCAGCCATGTATGGAACAAAAAAACAAAAACAACAAAACCCCCTTACACTTGCACAATACACCCTGATAAAAATGCACTGAAGATATATATATATAAATAAAAAGACAAATAGATAGGGTCCTACCTTGTAGCTCCCCCTCTCCCTATCTTTACCTTCAATTTCCTTGGAACCGTCTTCTAAATCAATTCATGTAAGATGGGGGGAGAGGGAGAAAGAAAGAAAGGAAGAAAGGGGTGTCTTGGGTGAGTGGAAATGTTTAATTTCAGGATTCTCACATTTTCTGAATGGACTGCATTTGATTTCCAATAACAAGTGGGCTGGATCATCCCTCGATTTTTCTGAGTATCAAAAAATAGCAGTAACAATTGCTATTAACGGGGTACATCTTTATATTCATTATAAAAATCAACAGACGCTATTACATGTTTATATTCATTATTTTAAAAGAAAAACAATGTAAGCTTCTTCTTTTTTAAGGCTGCTGACAGGTTTTAGTCAAGTACATAACATTATCAAGGCAAGTTCAATGTCCCAGGCACCAGGATTTGGTTTCCCCCTATATACTCCCTGTGCTGTCATCTTATTATTAAGGAGACACTGGCATAGTGCCGTCTTCTGACTTGACTGACATCAGCTGATAAGCACAAGTTTATAGGCTGAAGCAGCAGATCAGGCCTTGGCTGTTCAAAAACTTTGTTGCTTCTTCACTTGGTCCAAACCAAGGTACCACTGTACCAGTTTTCAGTTGTTATTTTTTGGGAATAATTATGCCAACTGTTAACTGCCAGCAGCTGGGTTTAATGCGCATTGCCAGTATCCACACTGAGTGTGCCCTGGTCTTTGCAGGCAATCAAGACCCCGTGTGCCTGTGGTCTTTTGTATCATGGTCATTCCACGAGTGACCCATTTCCACATTCAGTGTTCTTAAGGTCAAGGCCTTAGACCAGGGGTGTCAATCCTCTTTCAGCCAGATGGCCAAATTCGATTTTGGAGAAGCTCTCGGGTGCCACATTCCAGTGGTTTGTGGGGCGGAAGGCAAAAAGGGTGGGGGCAAAGGGGCAAGGCCACCCCCCCCCAAATACCAGCATATTTTACCATAAAGTTCTTCCTGCCAGTAACTAAGCCTTAGGAGAGGCATTTCAACCTTTCAGAATGGGTTGGAAATGTACAAAACCGGGAAGCCACCAAATGATTGGCTGCCAGGGGAAGGGGGCATTGTCGGGTGGGGAACCCAGGTGGGTCAAATTTGTCCCGTGGTGTTGTTCGACACACCTGCCTTAGACACATCTAAGCTTCGGTCCTTCCTTCCCTAGCAAGCGCAGCATCCACACAGGGGGTTTAATCGCCACGGAAATAAGGATCAAAGTTAAACTGAAATATATCATTTTGTGTTAGCAAGAAAATGGAAGAAGACAAAAAGCTAGGTTGGGCCAGATCCTAGTTTTTCAAAATGTTTGAGTATGTTAGTGTAGCACTGCTCCATATAAACTTAGCTGAAAAATCCTAAATAGCTTGTGGCCCAGTTAATTTAATTATCGTGACTAATAGCTCTTAATGTTTCAGTCCCTCATTAATGTGTCTTAGGGTGCAATCCTATGCATGTTTAGACAGAAAAAAAGCTGGCTGGGGCATGCTGGGAGTTGTAGGACTTTTTTTTCCTGTCTAAACATGCATAAAATCACACCCGTACCCTTTTAAAAAGCCATCTAAGGGCCAAACTAGGCAAGAGACTCCATTCACAGAATTAGAAATTGAATGATTCCCCCCCCCCTCAATTAAATAGCAGATGGATTGGAATGTGGGTGTGTGTAGGGGGTGACTTTAAACCTGTGCTCCCAGCTGAGGTCCTGATCTGGATGAGGCCCCTCACACCATCTGTTTGTGTTGGAAGAAAATATTCTGTTGGCAAAAATGGGAATGGTTCTTCCAATGCGAACAGCGAGTGCAAGGGCCCCAAACTGGATCAGGACCGCAGTCAAGGGTAAAAAGTTAAAGCCCCCTACCGCCTGGGTTCCAATCTAGATCAAAGCCATTCACGTAATTGCTAATTTGGCCCTGAAGTAGCAGCTATCAAGAAAGAAGTAAGGACGTGAAAATGGGATTAATTACTTCTGAATTACAGCTACTGCCATTATTACGTTTTAAATAAGAGCCCAGAGATAATATTAATGGAACTATGGAACAATAGCTCTGCTGTTGTAGAAATCAGCATTTCAAGAAGTGCATCTACTGCTCAATTGTTTCATTGTTACGCCCCATGTGGGACTTCTGTGTACCATATCCTTTAAACACCTAGTATCTTTCTAAGCAGACTTGCTTAGAAGTGCCACGGAAATCAATAGGAATCAGGATGCAAGTCAACCGTTGGCAAGCATGAACTTCAAATTGGCTATCAGTGGCATTTTATGGCTGCACTTCAGTCCTTCCTGGCCAGATGCTAAGATTTATCACACAAGCAATTAAGCACGAAGGTTGAAATAGGGCCAGTACAACATCACAAAAAATGCCATTATTCTGGTGCTGCAAACACACCTGAGAAATATATATATATATATAAAGATTGGGGCATTTGGCTACAGGAATTAATTCCATACCATTAATTCTTAAGTGTTATGCAAACATCAACCTTGAATAAACACACACATGGGTGTCTATGCAGGAATTTCGCCATGTACAGTAATACCTTGGATTGCAAAGTAACTTGGTTTGAGAGCGTTTTGCAAACAAGCAAATTTTTAAATATTTATTAATTATTTTGTTTTTAAACTTGATATACAAGCGACGTCTTGCAATACAAGTGCTGTAGTACGGCTTAAATTAAAAATCTCTGTACAAATTTTTTTGGGGGAATTTCATTTTGAGATAAGTGTGTTTTGGATTACAAGCATGTTTCCGGAACGAATTATGCTCTCAATCCAAGGCATGACTGTATACAAATGCATACAAAATATGTAGAAAGCGAAATGCATAAAACGAATTTCATATTGAGCTCACACACCCATACACACACAATCTCTTACTTTCTTCAAGTTGCTTTGCTATTCTCTCTCTCCAAAAGGTTGAATGGATCTCAAAACGTTTTATATCATCCAAAGCAGGGAGTCCTTCACTTCAAGCATACCAATAAACTAAAAGGTACAAATTTATACAGCAACACTGAGGCTCAAACAACTTTTTTTTTTTTTTTTTTAAAGGGAAATATGGGCAGGAAGACTGTGAAGTTGACTACAGAAGGGATGGATGCTTATTTTGCAAGAAAATCCTGCACACACAAGAGTCTCCCTATTCTCCCCCATAGGTGGAAAAGCAATCTCAGCCCTGCTGCTACATGAAACTTCACAGCTCCCCCCCCCACAGCCCCAGCCAACTGCACTTCCCTAAAAACCCCCAACATGACAGGTGACCATGTTGTCCAGGAACACTGGACTACATGGCAGGACTGTCATACAACACTCTAGCTCCCACCTCCTCCAGCAAAAGGGGTATAACAACACTGGCCTATTTTCAGCATAACCCACACTCGGCACAGCCCCACCCCCTGCAATAATTTATTTATTTATTTATTATATTTATACCCCGCCTTTTTTCCTGCAAGGAACCCAAGGCGGCTTACATAATCCTCCTCCTCCTCCCCATTTTATCCTCACAACAACCCTGTGAGGTAGGTTAGGCTGAGAGGCAGTGACTGGCCCAAAGTCACCCAGTGAGTTTCATGGCCGAGCGAGGGAATAGAACCCGGATCTCCCGATTCCCAGCCCAGCACTCTAACCACTATGCCACACTGGCTCTTTATGGCCTTTATCCGCATTGGTAGGATATTTCACTTTGTGTCAGAAAAAAAGAATAACTTGGGGAGGGGGGAATGAAATAAGACGTAGTTAGAAATATCATGTTCCTGTCTTTGCTGCTACCTTTTGTTTTAGGTAAACATATTATTGCCCAATCACAGCTACACTAAAATCCTGGATTTCTGAATTTTCTTTTTTTATGAGCCAGCATCCACTTTTCCAACAGGGAAGACACCTCCCAAAATAGCTTAAACATGAATCAGACAATGGGTGTGTCACACGAACCTTCTTTTTGTCTATATCACTAGGTTGACTTTCCTGAATGTCAACCAGAGCTATGACGCCCATAAACACACACACACTTATTTTTTTGGGGTGGGTGGGTTCCTTCCCTACATACAATTAAAAAAACCTAGAAATAGTAGACAGCATCTAAAGAAACACAAAACTAATGCATGAGAGTGGTGGTGGTGGACTCCTGTTTCTCAAATACTAAGTCCCCCATGCCAATGGAAAAACAGTTTGTAATTTGCCATGGAAGGGTGTGTACCTATTATGCAAAAGTTAAAAAGATCCTACCAGACTGGTGCAAGTCCACAGGCTCACCTAAGCAGCTCTTTGGATCCTGAGAAAACTATCTGGCATAAAGATGAATGGTACTTCTAATCAAACATGGATGCCCCCCCCCCAAAAAAAAACTCCCTATCTATTGGATCCCACTGGCTCCCAATATTAAATATCACATGTTCCTGTCTTTCTATTCCACTTGATAAAGAGTATGCAATTGCATGAATACTAAAGTGTCACCTTGCATATTTTCTGTTCTTAATTAAAAGGGGCAGCCCAAAGAAATTCACCATATCAGCTTTTCCAAGAATACATTAGTAACAGTTTACCACCCTAAACTTACACAGATGTGCAGCCTGACCCTATAAATGTTGACGTGAAAAAAACCACCCTTAACTATTCAATGGTGCTTACTCTCCCAATGCATAGGATTGCAGCCTTATTTAAAAGGGAGTTCCGTCGAAAAGCAGGGTGCCAGTTATAATTTGGCTCATAGAAAGATTTGTCACATTTTCAGGAGTGTAGTTGCAGCTACATCCCAAACCTTCTACTTTGTGTGTGTGTGTGATTCCTCTCTAAATGAAAATTGCATCTATTCCAGTGAATGTCCGAAATTCGGAGAATGTGGACACTCGATATCAATGCTGACACTCCCATATGAATCGTGCAAATATCCAACAAGGAAGTGACACAACAGTGAATATTAACAGTCACCGAAATATGATTATTGGTGTTCACTGGTGCATGTCCAAAAAGTAGAGAATCTTACATATATTTGGGTATTCACAAAATTCACTTGAGATTATCCACATTCACATATGAATGTTGATAGCCACCAAAGTTTGGACATTCATCATAACTACACACACAGATATACACTTATCTCACCAATACATTCAATAATAATATTTTAGGTGCTAATCAAGTTATAATTAAAATGCTTGCTATATTTAATACGTAAATATAAAGTTTGGTTCCGATACCAGATCACTACTACAGAGGCTTCAGTGTTCTCAAAATATCCACCTAAACAAAGCAATTGTTTCATTTAGACTTTCCAGAGTTTGTTAAGTCTCTGCTGATTTTATCATTATTTAATAAAACGTTATTACGGTAATACCCTGTATGTCCATTCAAAAATCCATAAGGAGACTAGAAGCTGCAATCCTACGCATATCCATTTACCTGTGAGTGTCCCTGAACTCAATGGGGCTTACTTCGGAATACAGGATTGTACTGGTAGTGAGTCTAATCCCAAAAGTGTAGTGATTCAAGAGCTGCAGTCTCGGGGCAGCATAACATGTTATCTCGGCAAATGTGTGTTCCCAAAACGGTGTTTGCCAAGAGATAACTCGAATGTGAGCGGAGCACTTGCAGAGATTTGATAGGTGGGAAGGAAGAATGATGATCCCACCACCCCTGGATTCAGTGATTCTCTCTTGCAAGCAACCCCCAACACTGCTTTTCCCCAGCTGCACACACTTCTGGTTTTGAAGCCTGGCGGGAGGCAGGAAAAGAAACATCAGGGGATGGGGTATTAGCAGGGGAGAATGGGAAGGTGGACAAGGCACCCCTCTCACACATCCACTCTCTCCTACAAATGCCCTTGCACAGTTCCCAAGCTGGTTGGAGCTCCTGTGTTTTCTTCACAGCACATAGCTCTGCTAGCAGAAAACGGTTTTGAGTCCAAAGATAAATGCGTCAATGTCCCTGACTTTTGCCCTGTCTCTCTAGAAAATTGTGGGCCCAATCCGCCTGCAAAGTTATGTACCTTTAAGATTGCAAGCCTACACAAGTGAGTCCCATTGAACTCAGTGGGACATACTTCCGAGTAGACATTCACAGGATTGTGCTGCCGTAAGTTCCATTAACTTCAAGTCCCATTTCTCAGTGAGAAATGCGAGGCACGTCCCAATGAAAACAGCGGGATGGATCCAGAGCGGGGCTTAGCAGAGTTCCAATAGCACTGGAGGAAGGGGGCAAGGAAAGGATCCTGGCGATTCCTTTCCTCCTTTCCCCTCCAAACTCCAGAAGAGCTGCTCCAGAGGGCTGGGGTGTGTGTGTGACCCGGGGGGTGGGAAGGGGGAATTGCCCAAGCCTGCTTTCCTACCTCCATACTCCAGCAGGGAGCCTGCCCTGGATCCCAGTGCCTTCTGTGAATGGAAGGAGCCCTTCCGTCCTTGGGATGGCAAATCCGGATCCAACATGTTGGGCTTAACCGTGCATAACTTTGGCTATAACTTTTGGCTCTTCCAACACCATCAAAAAGCAGTATATGACTCAATCAACATTTTTGGATGCAAAAATGTAATTATAACCCCCCCCCCCCCCATTTACCTCTGTGTAGGCAGCATCTCTTACTTCTTTTAACACTATGGGAGACTTTCATAAGCTGGCAATTGTAGGAGAAGGCAAGCTTTCCAGCCATTATTATCTAAAAAGAGAGCAATTATAAATCTCATTGTTATTAACAGAAGTCACTGATTTGACATAAAAAGAAGCTTCTTTCTTTTTAAAGTCAGACTCCTAACACTTTTTATTCTGCAGCTCTTTGGGTAGGAGTGGGAGCAGAACAATTAAAACGTCCGGCATTGAAATAATCCCAGTTAATTCCAGTTCTAGGGCTTTGAGCCAGAATTAATAAATGTTTATCTGAACATCATGATTCATTTCTAAATTAAACCTCCGTAAAACACAGGCATACACAAAACCTTTCTGGCACCCCATCAGTCTGCAATATTGAAAATGATTATTTCTTCTTTTGCATATACGTATCTAGTATTTCTCTAGGGTCCCCCCCCGGGGGGTGGGTGGGGGGTTGTTTTAATGTGGCTTTTGCAAAGCAGGGCACATGTAGATAAACTAGCCTTGTGAAAAATAAAATGAAGAAATTAAAATGGAAATGAGAAGAAACCAATTTGAGACCATATGTCTTTCTGAATGCGGGTTAATCACGTACTCCTTTTTGCAAACATGCAAGGGGGGAAAAGGGCTTCTAGGGGGAAAAAAGTGTATTAATTAAAATTAAACGCTAGAGACAAGCAGGTTTGGAGGCACCGCGAATCCTTTTGGCATTAGCAGAACATTTGCGACAGCCCTGGAAATTGGTTTAATAACCTTAAATAGTTACACCCCCTCATCGCTAACAGATATAGCCCTGGACAGATCAAGCCCCCGAGGCTTTCACTGTACCAATTTGCATGGTTGCTCTGACATTGAACGGTGAGATTTCTCCTAGTTTAACAGAAAGCATCTCTATTATTACTGCATTGGAAACACCAGACGATCCCCTCCAAACCCAAATGCTAGCTGCAAAAAGAAGAAGAAAAGAAATAAGTTCACTAGATAATGCTTATCACTCTGGCAAATATTAGAAAGACACTAACAGAGGGCTCCACAAAGTAACCATGTCTTAAGACCGACACTGACAAGGCAACCTGATGGACCAACCAGTTATTCAGAAGTGAGCGGCTTATATATCATCCTATTTCTTAAACATCTACAAAACCAAGGAGCTATACAAAAGCAAGGCACTGCGGTGGACTTCAATGAAGAATAAAAAAATCCAGTTTCAGAATTGCAGCCCACAGTTGTAATGAGATCCAAGGCAGCCTGATTGAAAAACTGGATGAAGTTATAAGGCTGTAACCCAAGGAATACTTGCTTGGGAGAGTAAGACCCACTGAACTCGGCAGGACTTACTTCCCAAGTAAACAGGAGAGGATTGTGCTGCAGGTGCTCTGTCTTGACTGGACTGGAAGGTGAGCTGCATGTAGGTAAGCAGCCCAAGCTACAGACAGCATGATTGTCAGGAAAAGAAATTGCAGATACAACACAGCGGCAAGCAAATATGGTCATTGCAACGGACTACACTGTGCCCAGAAGATCATCACCGGTTCCACACGCCAAAGCCTGATTTGCACAGCTAATTATGGACATGTGCAAGGACTTACACTTCTTCACATGGAAGTGCACAAGATTTCTGGATAGACCTCTGCATTAGACTCTTTGTCATTAAACAATGGCATAATAATTTGTACCGAGCATCCAATGTTAGTCCTACTTAGAATAGATCCATTGAAATGTATGGGCCTTAAGTTAAACAATCATAGGATAAAAACCCTCTGAATTAAAATCTTATCCCCCTTTTCTTCTACGTAACCTTTATCTCTGAAGAAAAAGACTCTCCTCCTGATCACCTGTGTACATCCAGCAAGTTAAAAAAAAAAACACCTGTCAGTAACAATGTTCTCATCCGTTTCATTGAGAATTACAACAGGAAACACGCATACATACGCACGCACACACAACCAAGAAGCACCAGATCTAATGTCTACATTCTGTTCTGTCGATTTCCAAGTTCATTTAAATGTACTTATGATGGACTTTTGAAATTGCACGACTGTGGAAGATTAAGGCAGCTATGACCACTTACTCAGCAGTAAGCCCCACTGAACTCAATGGTAGTTTCTTTGGAGTAGAGATGTATAGGATAGCATTTTAAAAATCTTACATGCATAGTGAAAATAGGCCTTTTACACTCCAATGTGAAACATACTTACTGAGAAGTAAACTCCTTGGATTTAAGTGAAACATTTCCAAACAAGGCTTCAAGGCTAAACGTATTCACTAAAGCTGAGTAAATGTGCATAGGATCACGCTGCATTAGGGACAAGGGGCTAGAATCCACGGATCAGATCCCCCCCCCCCGCGCTAAATCTCTCCCTCTCCAACACCCCCCTCCCATTTTTCTTGTAATAAAGCTTCACTTAAATCAGGGAAGTCTTGTTACCAAGCTAATATGGGTCCAATCCAGACAAAATTACACCCTTACACAACCAATTCTATGCATGTTTACTCAGAAGCAAACCCTCCCCACACAGCATAGGATAAACTTTCATTGTTTTCAGTGGGAGAATTAACTCCCCATTTCATCGATTTCATAGATCATAGAGTTGGAAGGAGCCTACTACAAGGCTATCGAGTCAAACACTCTCCCACTGAAATCAATAGGCTTTTTAGGTGGTTAAGTTTGGCTGGATCCTGCCCTGTATTCAGGATAGGATTAGGTTGTAGGACTTGTTCAGTGCCACCTTTCCTGAAAGGACGTCTCTTTTCAGGATTAGTTTATTTAGCAAGCTGGCCTTGTGAGAGATTTAGGACAGAACCCAAGTCGATTGATGTCCTATTTATTTATTATAAATACATATAAATAAACTGAGTGAATGTTAGTTTCCTTGTTTATCAAGATGCATGGCCGACTTTGGAACATGGTCCAACCCAAACTAAGAAAGGAGCAAAAAAAATAAAATAAAATAAAATAAAAAAAGAGAGAAAAAAGCAGGCAACAACATTCAATCAAAAGACTGCAGTCAAGTCCAAGAATGGGCTGAAAGCTTAAAAATATATATATGTATAAATAAGTTGATCAACCCATTAAGAAGCATTCTTGTATTCACAAACAGTACCCCAAATGAAATTTAAAAAAATAGAATGATCAGGTGAATTTTTGATAGTACAGATACTGCCAGTTTTTGGTTGCTAAGGTCGCAGGGATATCTTCCATTTTAGTAACTTCGCATTCTGTAAACATTGCATAGTTTGTACACAAGTAGGTTGGTTCCAAAGGAAATCCCACAATTTCTTTTCCAACCACCCTCCCACCCCTGTCCCGTTACTGTATGTGTATAGAAATAACTTTCAAAACCTGACTTAAAACTGCCTCAAAATGAGAATGAAAAAAGAGAGTTATGGTCAAAATTAATCCGTGATAAGAGCTGAGGGGGGTGGGAACTGAGCAATGTTAAAAACAAAATAAATACAGAAGTCTCAGGAAAGAAAGTGCAATTATTGAAACATGGTGCATGGAGAGGATGGGTGGGGAAAGAGTGCACGGAGTGAAGTGTAATGGATCGAAAGAATCCGGATTATCTCCACAAGAGATGGGGTGGGGTGTCCCACCCCCCGAAACGAAGTAGTTGAAAGCAAAGAAGAAAACGCAACTTAACTGATGGTAAGAAGGCGGGGCTGATGGAATGAAAAAGGAAATTTTTTGGAAGCTGGTTCTAAGGGCAAAACGTTCGGTCATGGTTTTTCGTTGCAGTGTTTGCAAAGGCCCGAGGCGGCCCCGGGGAAGGCAGTACATTTCTCGGGGCAACTGGGCAACGCGGCGCCCGTGAAGGGGTAGACGGCTGCCGCCGACTGTCCGAAGGGGGCCAAGGTGGCCGGGATGGGCGCGCTGAGCGTCTGGCCTTGGTTGAGGTAGGCCACGAGGCGCCGCATCTCCTCGAGGGCCTGCGCCTGCATGAGGATGTAGTTCTTGGCCAAGAGGAGGGTGGCGATCTTGGAGAGCTTGCGCACCGACGGGCTGTGCGCGTACGGGATGACCGAGCGCAGGCCGTCCAGGGCGTCGTTGAGGTCGTGCATCCGCCGCCGCTCGCGGGCGTTGATGCTGAGCCGCAGCGAGCGCTGCTCCTTGGGCTTCTTGGCGCCCACGCCCGCCTTGAGCTTGCCGTCGCGCTCGAACGCCGGGCTGCCCGCCTTGCCGCCGCCGCCGCCGTCGAAGGCGTCCTCCTCGTCGCCGCTCTGCTCGCCGCTGCTCTCCGCCGACTTGTCCAGCTGCGCGGCGTGGAAGCCCAGCGCGCCGGCGCCGCCGGGGTAGACGCGCCCGGCGTCGCCGCCGGCCCCTCGCAGGGCCCCGTAGGCGAACGCCGTCGGGTTGTAGCTCTGCGCCAAAGCCAGGTAAGACTCGCCGCCCAGCGACTTGAGCTCGGCCATCGCTTTCTCGGGCAGGTCCGCCGCCGCCGAGCCGGCGAAGAGCTGCGCGCCCGGAGCCACACTCATCGGAAGGGTGGGGCGCAGCCGCGCGGGTCGCCGCGACGCGCCTGGGACGGAAGCGGGGCGCGCCCCTTCGCACAAGGAGGAGGAGGAGGAAGTGGGGGGCGCCCTGCTCAGCTCGGGACGCCCTTGAGGAGCACGGCGCGGCCTCTTCTGGGATCCCGGGGCGGGCGCTCTTGCGCCCCGTTGGAAAAAAAAAATGAGACGCGCGCCTCTTCCGCGCCTCACCTCGGATCTAGACGCTCCGGCAACGCGCTGCGCCCTCCGGGTAGGCGTTGTGCCTCTCTCGACGCTTTGCTATGTGCCGAGATCTTGTCCTGGTGTATGTGTGTCTCCCTCTCTCTGTGTGTTTGTAGGGGTCACCCTTGGAAGCGCTGCGCGCCCCTCTCGAAATCCGAACGTGCGCTCTCTCTTTCCCGCACGCTTCTGGGATCCAGAGCCGCGGGCCCAGAGGACCGCTTGGCGCCGCTTCGGTGCGCTCCTCCTGAGCTCAGCTGAGCCCCTCGCCAGCTTCCTTCTTCGATCCAGACTGGTGTTTGTCTTGTGTGGATGGCTGGGGGGAGGAGAGGGGTGTCTCTCCACTTTGCCTCCCTCCTTTCCGCCTAGCTTGGATCGGGGAAGGGGCGGCAGCGGCGGCTCCTCTGCGCCCTGTCTGCTGCTCGCCTCCTGGCAGAGAGGAAGACTGGTTCTGTTGGATGAGAAGCTCGCTCGTTCCGGAGCCAGCTGGCACCGCGCGGTGCCCTGACCGGGGGCGGGATATTAATCATTACCCTAGTCGCCCATTATATTGCAGCCAGGGGCCCGCTGGGACTCAGCGGCCGCCCAATCAGAGCCATCTCTTTAATTAATGGCATTAAAAAAAAAAAAAAAGGATCAGGCGAGAGGGAAGGCAAAAGTGCCTGGTCAATGATGGCCATTTAGCCGCTCACGAATCAAAGATTCCACTCGCCTATGCTATGACAAGACCACCCTGCTTCTTTATCCATGCATTTTCTGTGTAGGGAATTTGCACCTCCAGTCAAGACCTTCCCTTTCTTTCCTGCTCTTTTAAATTTCTTTAACCATCCCACACCTTTAATTACAGTTGCCAGCCAGCCAGCCAGTAGTGAACCAATGTAATTTTCAGGTTACTAGTCTAGGGATCTGAAAAGCGACTCACGAGTAAAGCCCGGATTTTGCTAGGCTCTGCCCATAACCCTCCAAACCTTATCCTGCACCGTACACCAGACTTGCCAGAATCCATCTTGTAGAGCAGCCTCCCCTGACCTGACGCCCTCTAGATGTGTCGGACTGTAACTCCCATCATCCCCGGTGAGCTTGACCAGGGAAGATGCTGGCTGTGAAGCATGGGAGTTGTGGTCAAACAAATCTGGATGGTGCCGGGTCCGGCAAGAGTCATTGTGGTGTGGCGAGTAAGGATGGAACTACGCATTATGGAGAATGTGTGGCCGCCGCCGCCAGCAGTTTATTTATTTTTTAAAAATTTATTGGTTACATTTTGTGACATATTGTTACATATTTTGGTCTTTCCTTGGAGGAGGTGTTAGAATCATAGTGTGAGAAGGAATGTCAAAGGTCATTTAATCCAACCCCTTCCGATGTAGGAAATCCATTTCACCCCTGGTCATTCAGCCTCTGCTTAGAAACATCTAATAAAGAAGAGTCCTCCACCTGCAGAGGCAGTGTCTGCCCCGCTGCAGAACAGCTTGTACCATGATTTTGCCTAATGTTTATTTATTGTTGCTGTTGCATTTATAACCCAACTTTCCCTGCAAGGAATCAAAGCCGGCTTACATAATCTTCCTCTGCTCCATTTTATCCTCACAACAACAACCCTGTGAAGTAGGTTAGGTTGAGAGTCAGTGGCTGGGCCCAAAGTCACCCAGTAAGTTTCATGGCTGAGTGGGGACTAGAACCCAGATCTCCCGAGCCCCAGTCCGACACTCTCCCCACTACACCACATTAGGCTCTGAATCAGTGTTCTCCAACCTTGGGTCCCCAGATGTTTTTTGGCCTACAACTCCCAGCATGCCTCAGCCAGCTGCTATGCTGGCTGGGGCAAGCTGGGAGTTGTAGGCCAAAAACATCTGGGGACCCAAGGTTGGAGAACACTGCTCTAAATCTTCTTTCTTGTAGTTTGAACCTGTCAGTTTGGGTCCTACCCTCTGAAGGAAAAGGAAACTAATTCACGCTATCATCTGTGTGACAGCCCTTCAGATGTTTCATACTGTTGTCATATCGCCTCTTAATCATACTTTCCTCATGCTTAACATAGCTCCATCAACCTCATAGAACTTGGTCTACAAGACCTTCACCATTTTTGTCACCATCCTCTGGACACATTCCACCAGTTTGTTGATATCCTTAAACTACAGTGCCCAGAAAGAATTGGACATAGTACCCCAAGTGAGGTCTGATCCTCGCAAAAAAAGTGTGGTACCATTGCATCTTTGGTTGTTGCAGCCTAGAATTGCATTTGCTTTTTTAGCCGCCACATTGCACTGCTGGCTCATGTTTAGCTTTAGTTCAGGCAAGTACAAGGCTCTTCCACACCCTTCCCATGTTATCCTTACAACAATCTTTGCAAGATAGTTTAGGGCAGGGGTCCTTAACCTTTTTGGACCCTTGGGCACGTTTGGGAATATGAGAAGCTGCTGTGGGCACCACCATAAAATGCCTAATCAGTGGATCGCCGTTTTGGCATCTACCTGTCGCATCTATGGATCTTCTTAGGCTGTGTCTTATTCAGCAAAAAAGTTTGTTTCATATCTATTGGACACCGCAACATCATCTCTTTAATAAGGGATTGTCTAATTCAGCTAATTGTTGACAGTGCAATACAGCTGATGCTTCATTTAAGCATATGTCTTTGCAATGTCCAGTAGTTGCTTCTTTTTGGTAGGAGTTTATTACACAGATAAATTTTCTACTGGAACAGTCTTTAATATTCGCTGATGTATGTGCTCTTTTAAACTATTTACCTGCTTCATGGAAATTAACAAACTGAAGAGGAAATGGACTGTCTGCACCTGTTTGGCAGCTAAAAGATTGATATTACAAAATATTATAAACCCTCACATCCTATAACACAATAGTTTGAGGACCTTGCAATGCTTTCGATATATGAATGGGTGGCATACAGATGACAACCTGAAATGGATACTTATTTGGATACTTGGTCCATGTTTGTTGAAGCCTATGTATAATGGTTAGAAAATTGTATGCATTTCATATAAATTCATGTATGTATATTTAAAAAAACAGGAAAAAAATCAGGTGCCTGTGGGCACCCTGTTGGGGACCCCTTGGTTAGGGTGAGAGATAGTTACCCAGTAAATATCATAGTGGAGCATTTGAGCTACAGTCTTAGGCATTGCTTACAGAATGTATACCACAGGTTAGGAAAGGTAGCACAAAGTTCAAGAGGTCACCAGCACATATAATGAGCAATGTCAAGGAAGCTATTAGAGATAAGAAGGCTTTCTTCAGAAATTGGAAGTCTTGCCCAAATGAGGAAAATAAAAGGGAGCACAAAGGAGATGCAAGCAGACAATAAGAGATGCAAAAAAGCATTTTGAGGAGTATATTGCTGACAACATCAAGGCCAGTAATAAAGAATTCTTTAAATATATTAGAAACAGAAAACCAGCTAGGGAGGCAGTTGCACCACTGGACGATAATGGAGTCAAAGGAGTACTAAAGGAGGATAAGGAGATTGCGGAGAAGCTGAATGAATTCTTTTTATCTATCTTCACTGCAGAAGATACAGGACAGATGCCTATGGCTGAACTGATGTTTTCAGGAGGGGAGTCTGAGGAACTGAAGCAAATAGGGGTGACCAAAGAAGTTCTCAACCTTATTGACAAATTGAAAGTCAATAAATCATCCATATGGTATCCATCCTAGAGTTCTTAAACAATTCAAATATGAAATTTCTGATCTAACAAAAATATGTAACGTCCCTAAGATCAGCCTCTGTACCAGAGGACTGGAGAATGGCCAATGTAACACCAATTTTTCAAAAAGGATCCAGGGAGGATCTGGGAAATTACAGGCTGGTTAGCTTAACTTCTGTTCTGGGTAAATTGGTTGAAAGTATTATTAAAGATAAAATCAGTAAGCATATAGAAGGGCAAGCCCTGTTGAGAAAGAATGAACAGTGTGGCGTAGTGGTGAGAGTGTTGGATTGGGACTCGGGAGATCTGGGTTCTATTCCCTGCTCGGCCATGAAACTCACTGGGTGACTTTGGGCCAGTCACTGACTCTCAGCCTAACCTACCTCACAGGGTTGTTGTGAGGACAAAATGGAGAGGAGGAGGAGGAGGATTATGTAAGCCGCCTTGGGTTCCTTGCAGGAAAAAAAGGCGGCGTATAAATATAACGTTCTCCATCACCACTGCCGGGGAGAAGAGCAAGCCAGGCACGTGGGTCCAGCTCTGCTGCTGCCGCCTGTGCGAGGCCAGCCCCACCCCACCTGTGGGACTGCTGCCTGCCCCCTGCAGGCCCGGGCTCAGCCTGGAGCCGCCTCGCCTCACCTGCAGCTGCTTGACTGTGGGGCCATAAAGACCAGGCCCCAGCTGACCTGGGCATTTCTCCATCACCACTGCCGGGGAGAAGAGCAAGCCAGGCATGTGGGTCCAGCTCTGCTGCTGCTGCTGTTGCTGCTGCCGCCTATGTGAGGCCAGCCCCACCCCACCTCACCTGTGGGACTGCTGCCTGCCCCCTGCAGGCCCGGGCTCAGCTGGGAGCTGCCTCGCCCCACTTGCAGCTGCTTGACTGTGGGGCCATAAAAACCAGGCCCCAGTGGGGGCGGGTCTGCTGCTGGTGGGGTCGCCACCGAAGGGGGGACCCCCAAAGGGGGCTGCCCCTTTGGGGGAACCACTTCGGGGGTGGCACGAGGGCGAGGGCCTGTCCCCCTGCTGCTGGGGATATAGGTGGGGCTGGGAGTTTTTAAGAGGCCCTTTCTTTTTGAAGGGCTGGGGTTGTTTAGGGATTGATTTTAGGGGTGGGTCTCCCGCCTGATTGGCGGAAGCGAGGGGGCATGTGTCTCTCCCAGGGAGATAGTGGGGGGAGTTCTGGGGGGCAAAGTATACCAACGTTGAGCGGCAGACGCTGGCAGAGCGCTGGGGGCAGGCCACGCTGAGTAAGGGGAACAAGGGATCGATGCTTAATATCTATCCCTTGTTCCGGGCCTGCCCAGAGCCAAGGGATAACTGGGGGATGTGTGACTCCTCCCCCCACCCTGCGTTTGCTGTTGTGCAATGCCAGGTCCATTACCCAAAAAACATCTCATCCATGACTTGATCCTGGATGAGGGTGCGGACCTGGCATGTATTACGGAAACCTGGCTGGACGAGGCCGCTGCTCTAACTTTGGCGGCCTTGTGTCCGGCTGGTTTCTTATACGCCCAGCAACCAAGGGTTGGGGGGCGGGGAGTGGGAGTGGCTGTTATCTACCGGGAGTCCTTGGTCCTTACCAGACTCCCTCTCCAGGAGACCAAGTGTATTGAGTGCATGTACTGGAGGTTGGGTCCAAAGGGCAGTCTGGGGATTCTGCTCGTGTACCGTCCACCCCGCTGCACAACAGACTCCCTGGCTGAGGTGCTGGAGGTGGTCTCTGATGTGCGTGTGTTGTCCCCCAGGCTATTGGTGCTGGGGGACTTCAACGTGCATTCGGGGGCTTCCCTCACGGGGGCACCTCGGGACTTCATGGAGACCATGGCTTCCTGGGAGCTGCACCCTGTATTAACTGGAGCCGGTCATGCACTGGACTTGGTTTTTTGTTTCCGGAGAGGGGGGAAATGATCTGGAAATCGGGGGTATATCCACCACCCCCTTGTCATGGTCAGATCACTATCTGGTGGGGTTGGATCTCTTGGTGCCACAACCCCTCTGCAGGGGTGAGGGACCTATTAGGATGGTCTGCCCCAGGCGTCTTATGGATCTGGATGGATTCCTGAACGTGCTTGGGGAACTGGAGCACACAAACGGTAGCTCGGTCGAGACCCTGGTGAACGACTGGAATGCTGCAATCACCAGGGCATTAGACCAAGTTGCCCGAAGCGCCCTCTTCGCCTAAACAGAGCTTGCACGGCACCATGGTTCACTCCTTCGCTACGAGCTCTGAAACAAGAGGTGAGAAGGCTAGAGCGCCGATGGCGTAATTCCTGCTCCGAAGACGATTGAACACGGGTTAGAGCTGCAGCGTCAGCCTACCAAGTGGCGGTGGAGGCAGCAAAAAAAAATTTCTATGCTGCGGAGTGCTGCCCCAGGAGGCTGTTCGAAGTGGTCCGGACCGGAGTCTGGTCGGTCCAGCCGCTCCGGACCCAATGGAACAGTCTAAAGCCTCCTGTGAGGTTTTAGAGAAGCATTTCACAGATAAAATTGATCAGATTAGGAGTGGGATATCGTACGTTGTGGACTCAGGGAGTGAGTGGGAGGAGGCCAATGGCAGACCGGTTTTGTGGGATCGGTTTTGTGGGATCGGTTCCAGCTTCTTCCTTCTGATGAAGTGGACAAGGTGCTTTCATCTGTGAGGCCGACCACCTGCTTGCTTGATCCTTGCCCGTCCTGGCTCATCATGAGCTGTAGGGAGAGACTGGGTGAGGGGATCAAGGCGGTGGTGAATGCCTCCCTCGAGGAGGGAGTTATGCCATCAGCCCTCAAGGAGGCAGTAATAAGACCGCTTCTAAAGAAGCCCTCCTTGGATCCCCAGGATTTAAACAACTTTTGCCCAGTCTCCAATTTACCATTTCTGGGCAAGGTGATCGAGCGGGTGGTGGGTACTCAGTTGAAGGCACACTTGGATGAAGCCGATTATTTAGATCCATGCCAGTCGGGCTTCAGGCCTGGACATGGGACGGAAACGGCCTTGGTCGCCTTGGTGGATGATATGAGGAGGGCTTTGGATAGGGGCGAATGCTCCTTTCTAGTCCTCCTCGATCTCTCAGCGGCTTTTGATACCGTTGACCACGGTATCCTCCTGGACCGCGAGGGGTTGGGCATGGGAGGCACTGTATTGCAGTGGTTCCGGTCCTTCCTCTCTGGAAGGTACCAGAGGGTAGTTCTCGAGGAGGACCCTCAGCCGCTCACTTGTGGAGTGCCACAGGGTTCCATCCTCTCCCTGATGTTGTTCAACATCTACCTAAAGCCGCTGGGAGCTATCATAAGGAGGTTTGGGGTGCAGTGTCATTAGTATGCGGATGACACGCAGCTCTACCTCTCTTTCAAATCCTCACCGAGGTTGGCCATTGAGACCCTGTCCAAGTGCCTGGAGTCAGTGGCTGGCTGGATGGGAAGGAACATGCTGAAGCTGAACCCCGACAAGACCGAGGTACTTCTGGTGGGGGACAAGGGGAGGTTAGGGGATGTTGACCTGGTGCTGAATGGGGTACATCTCCCCCTGAAGGACCAGGTCCGCAGTTTGGGGGTCATTCTAGACTCCCAGCTGTCCATGGAGGCTCAGGTCACAGCTGTGAGCCGAGCGGCGCTGTATCAACTCCATCTGATATGGCAGCTGCGCCCCTACCTTCCTAATTATCTGCTCCCTTTAGTGGTTCATGCCTTGGTCTCCTCTCGCCTAGACTACTGTAATGCGCTCTACGTGGGGTTACCCTTGAAGACGGTTCGGAAGCTACAGCTGGTACGGAACGCGGCGGCTCGCCTGGTTAAAGGCAGCTGCCGGCGGGATCACATCATGCCAGTGTTCAAGGAGCTACACTGGCTACCAGTTGCTTGCCGAGCCAAATTCAAGGTGTTGGTTTTGACCTTCAAAACCCTATACGGCTCCGGTCCAGTCTATCTCAAGGAGCGTCTCCAGCAACACCAAGTGGGCCGCTCAACAAGATCTGCCACAGACGGCCTTCTCCTTGTCCCTTCAGCCAGAGCAGCTAGACTGGTCAGGACGAGGAAGAGGGCCTTTTCTGTGGCTGCCCCCGTACTGTGGAACTCTCTCCCAAGTGACCTCCGCCATGCCTCCTCTCTGCTGAGCTTCCGCCGCTCACTAAAAACTTGGCTATTCAGGCGGGAATATGGGGTGGGCTAAGATTTTAAAATTTTATACTGTTTTAATGTATTTTATTCTGTTTTATCTTCTGTACATCGCTCAGGGTGGCCGGTTTGCCGGCCAGATGGGCGATAAATAAATGCAAATAATAATAAATAAATAAATAAATAATAACGTGGCTTCCACAATAGTAAGTTCTGTCTCATTAACCATTTAGAGTTCTTTGAGAGTGTCAATAAACATGTGGACAGGGGTGATCTGGCAGACATTGTTTACTTGGACTTTCAAAAGGCTTTTGAGAAAGTCCCTCACCAAAGACTCCTGAGCAAATTTAGCAGTCATGGAATAAGAGGGGAGGTATGGAATAAGAGGGGAGGTCCTCTTATGGATCAGTTACTGGTTAACAAACAGGAAGCAGAGGGTAGGAATAAATGGTAAATTCTCCCAATCGAGGGATGTAAACAGTGGGGTTCCACAGAGATCTGTATTGGGACCAATGCTTTTCAACTTGTTCATAAATGATCTGGAATCAGGAGTGAGCAGTGAAGTGGCCAGGTTTACTGATGACACCAAATTATTTAGGGTGGTGAAAACAAAAAGGGATTGTGAAGAGCTCCAAAAGGATCTCTCCAAACTGGGAGAATGGACATCAAAATGGCAAATGCGGTTCAATGTAAGCAAGTGTGAAGTAATGCACGTTGGGGCAAAAAAATCCCACCTTCAAGTATAATCTGATGGGATAATAGCTAGCGCTGACTGACCAAGAAAGAGATCATGGGACAGCTCAATGAAAATGTCGACCCAGTGCGCAGGTTCTGTGAAAAAGACAAACTCCATGTTAGGCATAATTAGGAAATAATTGAAAATAAAACCACCAAGGTCATACTGCCCTCATACAAATCTCAAGTTTTCCTTGAGATTTGTGTGGACCTTCAGTATGCTGATGATAATGTGGTCTCCGCACATTCAGAGGATGATCTCCAAACTATCCTAAATGCTTTTGCAGAAGCATACAGAAAACTTGGTCTCTCACTTAACATCAAAAAAACCAAAGTGCTTCATCAGCAAGTGCAAGCTAACCCTTTGGTGATGCCATCTATCCAGCTTGGCGGGACAATACTGGAAAATGTCGATCATTTTCTCTATCTTGGCAGCTATCTTTCTGTTACAGCTAACAGCGACAGTGAAATCCAGCATCATCTGAGCTCCGCAAGTGCCGTGTTTTCTCGAATGAAACATAGAGTGTTCGAGGATCGGGATATTTGTAAGAAGACCAAAACACTGGTTTATGAAGCCATTATATAATATTACCAACTTTATTGTATGCCTGCGAAACATGGACTATCTATAAATGTCACCTCCAACTCCTTGAAAGATTTCATCAACGTTGCCTCCAGAAAATCCTGCGAATTACTTGGGAAGATAGGCGAACAAATGTCAGTGTACTGGAAGAAGCAAAGACTACTAGCATTGAAAAAATGATCCTTCAACGCCAACTTCAGTGGACCGGTCATGTTGTTCGAATGCCTGACTGCCGTCTCCCAAAGCAGTTACTTTATTCCCAACTCAAGGATGGAAAGCGGAATATCGGTGGTGAATATAAGAGGTTTAAAGATGTTCTTAAGGCTAATCTGGGAAGCTCTGGCCCATGAACGATCTAACTGGAGGTTGGCCTTTCACAAAGGTTCTATGGACTTTGAAGAAGCTCGAGTGCAAGGTGAAAGGGAGAAACGTGCTAAGTGAAAAGCACATCAAATGAATCCTTTACAAGACCATCTTCCATCTGGTAACCTGTGTCCTCACTGTGGGAAGCTGTGTGGATCTAGAATTGGCCTCCACAGTCACTTACGGGCCCATCGCTAGAGTCTACACAATTTTCTTTAGAATTCTCCTCCTTTTAAAATCTCCTTTTTGTAAATTTTCTTTTTTATCCTGGAAGACAATCTTACTCGGTCACGAGTGATCGCCTGACTGACATACACATCTATACTACGACCGCACTCAGAATACTGTGTATAGATGTACACTGTAACTAAAAAAAGGACTTTGTAGAATTGGAAAAAGTGCAGAAAGGGGCAACTTAAATGGTCAAGAGACTGTAGCAACTCCCCCATGAGGAAAGGTTACAACAACAGCTGGGTTTGTTTATTTATTTATTTTATTATATTTATACCCCGCCTTTTTTCCTGCAAGAAACCCAAGGTGGCTTACATAATCCTCCTCCTCCTCTCCATTTTATCCTCACAACAACCCTGTGGGGTAGGTTAGGCTGAGAGGCAGTGACTGGCCCAAAGTCACCCTGTGAGTTTCATGGCCGAGCGGGGACTAGAACCCGGATCTCCCGAGTCCCAGTCCGACACTCTCACCACTACACCACACTGGCTTAGAAAAACGGTGAGTAAGGGGAGACCTGATAGAGGTGTGCAAAGTTATGCATGGTGTGAAGAAAGTGGACAGGGAGACATTTTTCTCCCTCATAATACTGGATCCCGAAGGGGTCATCCCACAGAGCTGATTGGTGGGAGTTCCAGGACAGATAAAAGGAAGCCCTTCTTCACACAGCGCAGAGTTAAACTATGGAATTCACTTCCACAAGATGTAGTGATGGTGGCCACCAATTTGGACAGCTTTAAAAGGGAATTGGACAAATTCATGGAGGAGAAGGCTATCAATGGCTACTAGTCCAGATTGGCTCTATGCTTCCTCCAGTGTCAGAGGCAGTATGCCTATGTACACCAGTTGCTGGGGAACATGGGCGGGAGGGTGCTGTTGCACTCATGTCCTGCTTGTGGGTTTCCCGTGGGCTGCTGGTTGGCCGCTATGTGAACAGAATGCTGGACTAGTTGGACCCTTGGACTGATCCAGCATAGGCCCTAGGTCAGGGGTCTTCAAACTAAGGCCCGCGGGCCACATCCGGCCCGCCGTGTCATTCCATCCGGCCCGGCGGCCAATCTAGGCTCTGTGCGGCTCGCCGGGCTCCGTGCAGCTCGCACCCCGCCGCCGCCAACTCAGCTGCGCCGCCTGCACCGGAGGAGAAGCTGGCCGAGCACTCACACGCGCCCCGCTACCACCAGCTCAGCCACGTCTCCCCCACCGGAGGAGACGCTGGCCGTGCGCTGACGCATGCCCCGCCACCACCGGCGCAGCCGCGTCTCCACTGGCCACGCGGTGCGTGGAAGGACCTTGGAGCGCAGGAGCCACTGGGCGATGGCTGAGCCGGAGCGCGCGCTGAGCTGCGAGTGAAGCCGCGCCGGGATCCACCGCCATCCGCGCCGCACCGCCGGTAAACGTTGCGGAATCCCGTCCCGCTGAGGCCTGGCCACGGAGGGAGGATGGGGGGAATGGCCGCCTTGTGGGCTGGTCGCCAAGCGGCCGTGATGGCGGCGCTTCCTGGGGGGCGTGGGCGGGTTTGCGAGGCCTGAGCGCGGGCTGGGGCAGGAGCAGGGAGAGAGCGTCGAGCGCAACGGGAGGCGGAGGCGGCTGGGTGCTTGGCCGCAGCCCCCAAGCCTGCCATGAGCTGGCGCCCTCCAGATGTGTTCGACTACGGCTCCCATCACCCCCAGCCACCATGTCCAAGACTCCCTACGAGAAGGGACCGGGGCTGGTGGTGCGGGGGGGGGGAAGGGCAGGAGAGCACTGAGGCACATTATTGCTCCTTTGGGTGGCGAGGTGGGGGAAGGGCTATTCGGTTCTCTTTGCAGCTCCCCCCTCCCCCCACGTGTTTTATTTGAATGGGTGGGAGAAGGGGCGCGATTTGCCCGGTCCCCCCCCCGCCTCCCTGCTTCTTCAGGGGCAAGCCTGGAGGGCAAAGGGTGCCTGCCTGCCTTTCCACCCCTTCCCACGCTTGGCCTGATGTCACCTTGTTTATGCATATCATGGCTCTTTAACTGACAGGAGGGGCGAGGGGAAGGCAGGCCGTGGGAGATGGGCCAGCTCGAGGGTTGATCCCTGATCCCTGTTAGCAGCGTGAGTGGCAGAGGCATCCTGAGAAGCAGCCCCTCTCGATCCGTTGGAGGGGAGGATATTAGTTACATTTTTATTTCTGTTTACTTTCCTTTCTGTAAAGGGTGGGTTGGAGGAAGAGGCATTCTCACTTTGGAATTACCTACTGTGACTCTGAAGCTGGTCTCTTCCTCTTTCTTTTTTGTTCCATCCTGCCATCCCCTTTGCTAAAAAATACTGCATAAGATTGCTTTTCCCTAAGAGTCGAGGGTGTTTCCACTAGAATTATGGAAGACCTGGGAGGGTTGATTGTACATTACTGGAATATCCCCCTCTTCCACCACATATCTGAACAAGAGGGGAGTTGTAGCTGGATCCTACACATGTTTAGTTGTAAGCCCCACTGAGTTTGAAGGGACCAATTTTCAAGTGAGTGTGCATATCGTGCAGCTTAAAGTATGGCAATAATAAAAGCAAATGCTCAAAAGAGTGTTTTGCAATAAGTAGTTAATGGTGTTCTTCTGAAAGTTGATCAGAACAAGGAGGGGCCTGGAAAATGGAGGCTTACGGCACTTCAGTGTTGAGTTGAACTTTGATGTGAATGTGACAGTGTCTGTTTTTTCAAAGGATTATGAAGCTGGGGTTCTCTCAAAATGCTGCCAACTCTGCTGGATTGATGGTTATTAATCAAGTAAAATGTATTTGTGAATCTCCTTGGTGTAATTGTGTACTGTTGACAATTTGATTTTAAGTTTCTACTATGAATAGAATATCTTAGGTATGTGCTGTCTTTCTACCATGGAACCCAAGGCAGTATGCATAGGGTTTCAAGGGCTTTTTCCATTAAGGCACTGATGAGACCTGTTTCGGTTCAGCACAATTGCTGGATTATGTGCCTTATATCCTGCCTTTTTTCCTGCAAGGAACCCTAGGTGGCTTACATAATCTTCCTCCTCTCCATTTTATACTCACAATAACCCTGTGAGCTAGGTTAAACTGAGAGTCAGTGACGGGCCCAAAGTCAGCAAGTGAGCTTCATGGCTGAGTGGGGAGTAGAACCAGGATCTCCCAAGTCCCAGTCAAACACTCTAACTAACCACTATGCCACACTGGCTCTCACTATGTTCTCTGGGTACCAGGTCTTCCTGACCTACCCCAGGGAATTGGTTTGTACTTTTAAGGCTGTGATCCTTTGTAAACTTACCTGGGGAGAAAGTCTCCTTGAATTCAGTGAAACTTACTTCCAAGTAGACATGCATAAGATGAGGCTGTAAGGCTGCAATCTTATGCACACATTTATGTGGAACAAAGTTGCAGGATGTGGACCACCAGCTCTGTGGCTGGTAAATACTGCTCATTACTCATACTAAAAATATTGTATTGTTTTTTCCTGTTTTTTTGCACTACAAATAAGATATGTGCAGTGTGCAAATCAAGCCTTTCTATACCTTTTTAAAATTTAATGTATTTCAGTTTTAGACAGAAAATGAATTTATAATTAATTTATTATTAATTTATAATAACTTTCCATTTTATCAAGTAAAAAAAAAGGACCCGGGTCCTTTTTTTTTACTTGATCCATTCGTTCATATTTTTTTCAAACTATAGTCCGGCCCCCCAATAGTCTGAGGGACAATGAACTGCCCCCCCCATTTAAAAAGTTTGAGGACCCCTGCCCTAGGTAGTGATGTGGGTTTTCCAGAAAATTTCGCAACAGAACATTTTCTGTTAGCATCAGAAAATGTTTGAAATGCCCTAGAGCAGCCTTCTCCAACCTGGTGCCCTCCAGAGGTTTTTGACTTCAAATCACATCAGCCCCAGCCAGCATGGCCAATGGTCAGCAATGCTGGGAGTTGTAGTCTAAAACATCTGGAGGGCACCAGGTTCAGGAAGGCTGCCTTAGAGAGTAATCTAATTTAGCATGTTTATTTTCCTTGTATTTAGTAAACAACAAAGCTTAAAAAGAGACGAGTACTCCATATCCATATTAATTTTATGTCCCACGAGTATACCACGAGTATTTGACCTGGAATTTTTGAAGAAAAAAAATTAAAGAATACAATGTGATTTAAATGTTATATTATGTAGTGCTTTTTGTGTGTGGAATACTTGTAAATTTTTTTAAGACAATAACATGTACCGGTACTTACCTTACATTGTTTAAAGTTCAGAAAACACACACAAAAGGTACTGAAAATTGCTGGTACACTAACAAATGTTAACAACCGAAAAAACTGTGCATGATATGCTGACCATCACTCATATACAACTTTGAAAATGCAAAGCTTGCTCCATATTGCATTTGCAACTGGCATCCATTCAATGTTACTAATGAACTTATGAAATAGAAAAATGTCCGCAGAAAAATAAAGCACCCAATACCAATACATCGCTAGTATTGGGATACTGCCAAGGTCCCATCATGAAGTTTCCTTCCGAATCAACAGCAGAGCATATAGTGGAGTGTGCAAATTCACTTGAGAAATTTACAGAGCAATTTCCAAAACTTAAAAGTGCCAGAAATGGAATTGGGCATTTTTGCTGCATCGTTCGAGGTTGAACCCAGCCATGTTGCCAGAGGAATTTCAGCAGAAACTCACACAGCACTGCAAAGCTGCAATGAAGTCAAGGTGAAATAAATGTAATAACCTCACAGTTCTGGAATTCAAACTCTTGGCAGGTGGTGAACAATTTCCAACAATGAGGATAACATGCGCTTAAAATAGCATTGTGAGTTGGAACCACATACTGCTAGGAGCAGTTCTTCTCAAAGCGCACTCTTGCAAGTGCAAGATGAACAGACAAGGATTTAGAAAGCCAGTTGTGAGCGGTGGCATTGTCAGTGCCAGCCAGTGGATATATTAACGCTCACCAAGGAAAAGCAGCCGCAGCACTCACGCTAGAAAGAATGAGGCTAATTGGAGAATAGGGATGAAAGCCAGTGTGGTTTAGTGGTTAGAGTGTTGGACTGGGACTCCGGACACTTTTAGTCCCTATTCGGGCCATGAAAGGCACTGGGTGACTTTGGACCAGTCGCTGACTCTCAGCCTAACCTACCTCACAGGGTTGTTGTGAGGATAAAAGGAGAGGAGGAGGAGCATGGGGGGGGGAAGGCAGTGGGTGGGGGAAGGCAGGATATAAATGTAATAATAATAAATAGGGTTGTCTGGAAGGAGAAGTGGAGGCCACACCCAGTAGAGACAGCCACCTAGCATACTGAACTAAGGTAAGAGTCACATCTGTTGACTCCACCCACTTCTAGCTCTGGCCCTGCCCACTGCTGAAATGTGATAGGTTTCCACCAAGATAATGTGGCCCTCAACAGGAAATAGGTTCCCTGTGTTAAGGTGTGGGCTATCTGTAGCGGATTCTAATTCCACTGCTTTGCCCTTTCCCCATCAAAACATGGTAGCTGGCAGGACATTCAAAGAGTCAAGATCTTTCAGGAGTGGGAACCAAACCCACGTCTCTTGTTTCTCATGGCCTTGCTCATTCCGATTGAGCTACCAGCCAGATCCTACCCTCTGTGAACTTTCAGTAGTGTGCATTCTTTTTTGTCCATGTGCCCTTCCCCCTTGTGGACACCATGCAAACACCAATACACATGTAGTGTGCATGATATTTTGAAAATTGAACGGAATCTTTGGCACCACAGCAGGACCAGAACCCTTCTCCAAAGGGGGTCAGTCACTTAATGGGTTCTACATGCCAGCTTTGTAATCACCGGGCTTGGAGGAGGAGGAGGATGGAGTTGCTAGGGTCTCCCTATATGGGATAGCCTATCAGCGTTCCTATGCTGATCCTTTTCAGTGGTTGTTCTTGTGCTTCCTCCTTGGGGAGCAGCATCTCACAAGTATGTTAATAAGTGTAGCATAGCAAGACCATGGGTTCAGCCTCTAAAGCAGTGTTCTCCAACCTTGGGTCCCCAGATGTTTTTGGCCTACAACTCCCAGCATGCCCCAGTGGGAGTTGTAGGCCAAAAACATCTGGGGACCCA
The DNA here is from genome assembly GCA_021292165.1 of Shinisaurus crocodilurus. Lineage (NCBI taxonomy): Eukaryota > Metazoa > Chordata > Lepidosauria > Squamata > Shinisauridae > Shinisaurus > Shinisaurus crocodilurus. The sequence goes on along the minus strand of JAHFWL010000075.1, from coordinate 106,656 downwards.
AGGTTGGAGAACACTGCTCTAAAGGGTTAGGACAATGGCTTCATGGAACTCTTTCGGAACAGAAACATAAAATAGCAATATAAAATTTATCATGACAGAAGGAATACAATGGCGGTGCTCCAGGTTACTTAATTTTGACTTCCACTGACATTCTCAAGGTTCTCGAGACTGAGGTGATCCCAGCCCACTATTTGAATCCCTGGAGATGACAGGTGAACAAATCTAGAAACTCAGATATGCAAAGGATGTGGTCTACCAGTGAGCAGTGCTCCCTGCTTAGCATCCTAGCACAACCACACAAGGGGGGAAGTGGTACTAGTCCTGATTGGCTATGTGCGTCTTCCAGTATCAGAGTCAGTCTGCCTATGTACCCCAGTTGCTGGGGAACATGGGCGCGAGGGTGCTGTTGCACTCATGTCCTGCTTGTGAGATCCCATGGGCAGCTGGTTGGCCACTGTGTGAACAGAATGCTGGACTAGAAGGACCCTTGGTCTGATCCAGCATGGCTCTTCTTATGTTCTTAACACACAGCCCTTTCCCCCCATTGAAGGGGAGGGGTGGATTAAGGTATTTGTGTGTGTGACTCTGAAGAAGTCCGGCCCAGCTTATCTCAAGGAGCGCCTCCAGCAACATCAAGTAGGCCGCTCAACAAGGTCTGCCACGGACGGCCTTCTCCTTATCCCATCAGCCAGAGCAGCCAGGCTGGTGGGGACTAGGAAGAGGGCCTTCTCTGTGGCGGCCCCCACATTATGGAACTCCCTCCCTAGTGACCTTCGCCATGCCCCCTCCGTGATGAGCTTCCGCCGTGCATTAAAAACATGGCTGTTCAGGCGGGAATATGGGGTGGGTTAGGTTTTTAATGAGAATTTTTTATATTGTTTTAATTATTATGTTTTATTGTGTTTTATTGTATTTTAATTGTACATCGCCCAGGGTGGCCGGGTGACCGGCCAGATGGGCGATTGATAAATATAATAATAAATAAATAAATAAGAAATTGCAGTTTTGGAACAGAAGGAGAATGTGGAACACAGAATGTTTAATATTTTCTCTTTGCCTGTGGGTTTGTTTGTTTGTTTATTGATTACATTTCTGTACCGCCTAATAGACAAAGCTCTCTGGCAGGGTTCTGGTGGGTGGGATACTTACTCAGGCTTCTGTGCCCCCAAAAGGTTCTACTCTCAGGTCAGCAGACAGAAGCGTAGGATATAAATACAGTCATGCCTTGGATTGAGAGCATAATTTGTTCTGGAAACGTGCTTGTAATCCAAAACATTCTTATATCAAAACGAGATCCCCCCCAAAAAATTTGTACAGAGATTTTTAATTTAAGCCATACTACAGTACTTGTATTGCAAGACGTCGCTTGTATATCAAGTCAAAAAAAATTAAATAAATATTTAAAAATTTGCTTGTCTTGCAAAACGCTCTCAAACCAAGTTACTCTCAAACCAAGGTATTACTGTAGCTTCTTATTTTATTAAGAACAACATGTGGAAACCTGGTAGCAAAGCAAAAGAGTTTATGCGCCTCTCCACTGGCACCCACATACACACAGAGATGGAACAAAAACAGAGCCCCACCCGCTGGGACTGACTGAACCACATCAGACAAGTTTCAGAGGGGGAACTGGGCTATTCTGTTACAGCCCCCTTAAAATACATCCCATATCCCACAGAGGAGAGAGAGCTGTGAGCTGGTCAGCCGAGGACTGCTGGTATATGTCTGCAAACTTTTGCAGGGTAATAACTCTGCTGCAGGGTAGTAGGAGTGTATGTGCTGCTTGCTTCCACATGTATATTTGTAACTACACAAACTATTACAAAAATGCTATAAGACTCCTCTGGAACCTCTCAGCACTTGGAAAAGGTGAGGAACACCTAAGGTATATAAAATTGAACATCCCACGTTTGTTGAGTGTTGACTTTCACATCTGAAAGCTGACAATCATAGTGGAATTTTATGGGTAGCCAAAAAATTATCTATCTATCTATCCATCTATCTATCTATCTATCTATCTATCTATCTATCCACTTGTTGCCAGTGAATCTCAACATTCCACAGTGAATATCAACATTCCCCAGTGTATCTCTGAGTCTTCAGACATTGACAAGAAATCTATCTGGGGATGGTCAGTACCCAGCACACACGTGTGAATGTTGGGAGTCATCAGATTTCAGGCATTTGTCGTAACACGTATGACTGGATTGCAAAGGTATGTCTCACCTTTGAGAGCTCACCTCACAATAGGGACAACAGAGGCAGGAACTTCTCTTAATGCGAGATCCATTGAAATGAATGGTGTATGAGCTGGAGATGTTCCCAGTTGACACTGCACTATATTGAAGAACTGTGCTGAGTATGAAGAAATGCCTACAAAAGCTTCCCATTTTAGTTAGATTTGTGGAGAAGAATAGAGATATGAGAGTTCGGATGAAATCTGAGTTCCATACTGAAAATACTTTTTATAATCTTATTTTTCTGGTATGCATGAAAGAACTCTGGAAAGGAGCAACTGTGGGTAGCTGGCAAGATCATCTTGATTTAGGAGAAGCTGACTGATGACTGTTGGCTGTTGGAGAGAAACATCCGAACCAGGGCCCTTGTCTCTTTCCATTTAATTCTTGCCTTTTTGTTGAGTCCTGGCTTTCATGGAGATCTAAATTGAAACAGACCTTTGCAGAGTTGGTTGGCTTTTGGTGGCCTTGATGTTTTTGACAGTTTTACCTTATTTAGAAAAGTGTGACATTTGTGGTAGTAACAGAGAATCAAAGATTCCATAAGAATGTAAGAAATGCCATGCTGGATCAGACCAAATGCCTATCTACTCCAGCGTCCTGTTCCCACAGTGGCCAAACAAATACCCATGGAAAGCCCAGAAGTTGGCCATGAGCACAATAGCCCCCTCCCGCTCCTGTTCCCCAGCAACTGGTATTGAGAGGTATACAGCCTCCGATACTGGAGGTAATATGTAGCCATCATGACTGGTAGCCATTGATAACCATATTCTCCATGAATTTGTCTAACCTCCTTTTAAAACCATTGAAGATGATGGCCATCGCTATATCTTGTGGTAGCTATTTCCAGAAGTGTATCTGGGTTAGCCTGTTGCAGCAAAAAATAACAGAGTCTTGTGGTACATTAAAGACCTACAAATATATTGTGGCATAAGCTTTCGTGGGCACTGTCTGTCTACTCCATCAGATGAAATGGACAATGTCAACAGAAGCTTATATCACAATAAATTTGTTAGTCTTTAGCAGGGTTGCAATGATTTAAATCAGAATGATTTAAATCAATTATTAAATCATTGATTAAACCATTGATTAAACCATAATTGATTTAAATCGGAATGATTTAAATCAATTATTAAATCATTGATTAAACCATCAATAAAAATCAATTTTTTGAAAACCCCCCCATGATTTTTTTTGATTTTTTTGCAAAAAATCATGATTTTTTGCAATGCTGTCGTGTAGGTAGCCTAGTTCTGATTAATGTTTTCTGTATAATTTGGTGTTCTTAACTATTAAGTGTAGGCTATTTGTACATGTGGTTGCCTGAAATTTTGACATCAATTTTACTAAAAAAAAATGTTTGGGGAAAATTGATTAAATAAAAAAAAAATCATTGGCGTTTTTGCAAAAAAAAATATAATCATGATTTTTTGCAACCCTGGTCTTTAGGGTCCCACAAGACTTTTCGTTGTTCTTGTGGCAGTGAATTCCATAGCTTATTTATGTCATCTGTGAAGAACCGCTTCCTTTTGTCTGTCCTGAAACTCCACCAATCAACTTCGTCGAATGATCCCAGTTCTAGTATTATGAGAGAGGGAGAAAAACAACTCTTTATACATTTTCTCCATACCATTCATAATTGTGTATACTTCTATCATGCCCCTGACCCTGCTGATTTGGAAGGACCTGAAAAAACCATTTAGAAAAATCCCTTTCTGCCAGATAAGACTGTTCACACACTAGCCTTGGACTGATCTACTGATAACCAATTCTGGTGGTGATGTACCATAAGAACATAAGAACTGAGAGCCAGTGTGGCATAGTGGTTAGAGTGTTGGTCTGGGACTCGGGAGATCCGGGTTCTAGTCCCCGCTCGGCCATGAAACTCACTGGGTGACTTTGGGCCAGTCACTGACTCTCAGCCTAACCTACCTCACAGGGTTGTTGTGAGGGTAAAATGGAGAGGAGGAGGAGGATTATGTAAGCTGCCTTGGGTTCCTTTCAGGAAAAAAGGCGGGATATAAATATAATAAATAAATAAAAAAAATAAGAAGAATCATGCTGGATCAGACCAAGGACCCTCTAGTCCAGCATTCTGTTCACACAGTGGCCAGCAAGCTGCCCATGGGAAACCCACAAGCAGGACACAAGTGAAAGAGCACCCTCCTGCCCATGTTCCCCAGCAGCTGGTGTATATAGGCATACTGCCGCTGATCCTGTAGCTATTGTATTAATAGAAGTATAGCTTCCAAATCGCGGGAAGTGATAATTCCCCTTTACTCGGCACTGGTTAGGCCTCATCTTGAGTACTGCGTCCAGTTCTGGGCACCTCACTTTAACAAGGACATAGACAAACTGGAGAGGGTTCAGAGGAGGGCAACAAGGATGATAAAGGGACTGGAAACAAGGCCCTATGAGGAGAGACTGAAAGAACTGGGCATGTTTAGCCTTCAGAAGAGGAGACTGAGGGGAGATATGATCGCACTCTTCCAGTATTTGAAGGGATGTCACACAGAGGAGGGCAAAGATCTCTTCTCGGTCATCCCAGTTTGCAGGACACGGAATAATGGGCTCAAGTTACAGGAACCTAGATTCCACCTAAACATCAGGAAAAATTTCCTGACTGTCAGAGCAATAAGACAATGGAATCAACTACCTAGGGAGGTCGTGGGCTCTCCCACTCTGGAGGCATTCAAGGTGCAGCTGGACAGACATCTGTCAGAGATGCTTTGACCTAGATTCCTGCATTGAGCAGGGGGTTGGACTCGATGGCCTTGTAGGCCCCTTCCAACTCTACTTTTCTATGATTCTATGATTCTATCCTCCGTGAATTTGTGCAGTACCCCTTTAAAGCCATCCGAACTGGTGGCCATCACCACATCTTGTGTAACTTGAATTCCATAGTTTAACTGTATGCTGTGTGAAGAAGTACTTCCTTTTACCTGTCCTAAATCTCCCACCATTCAGTATCATGAGATGACCCCAAGTTCTAATATTATGAGAGAGGGAGGGTGGCTTGGTTTTTTTTTTGGGGGGGGGCAACCACCCTGACAACCCATGGCTTGTTCTGGGGGTTGTTCAATCCACAGTGGGTTGTTGTGTTGTCCAAACCTGGGAGAGCAATTTTATTGTGGCTTGCAGGCATCAGCTAGCAAGTCACTTGGCAACCACAGTAACCACAGCAGTAAGTGCTCTGAAAAAGAGTTGCAAAAAGTGTGTATGTGTGTAAATATCTCCCCTTTCTGGAGCAGCTGGAGACTCGGGGAAGTGTTGAAAAAGTGGAGGGCACTGAGAAGTGTCAGTTCAACACTTAAAAGTGACAGGATCACATTGCCAAGGGGGAGATATTGTCCCCCACTCTTTTTGGTGCACCTACTTTTGCCGCCTCCCCCCATTTTGCGGTGCTTTTCAGTTGACAGCTTGGCAATTGGACCCTGGCAACTGTGTGCAAATTAGCTTATATGTAGTCTCCCCTTGTCAATTTCCATGCATGTTGCCTACCCCACTTCACTGCTCCCTTTGACAGCTGAAACATACAAGGAAATTGATCAGGCTAGACTACACATAGACTACACATAATAATAATAAAAAAAACCCCACCTCAATTGGGCATTTTTGAGGCTCTGAAAAACAAAAATACAAGGCAGCAACAAACAAAAAAGGGGTAGTGATTGGAGCAGGGAGGGGATAAGACAGGTTCTGCCACAAAGGACACTGGGATACTGGTTGGAGGACTGAGGAGAAGGAGGGGGAGAACAAGCCAAGGTGAGCCCAGTTGTCTGTCAGGCGCACCATGGGTTGTTCCGTGAACAACCCACACTGCATAGCTTATTTGCAGGGTGGTGCAGCGTGTCGTGCAAACACTCTGTGTGCCATTTCCCCATCGCCTCTTGCTCCTCCTGTGCGCACTAATGTGAAATGACTGGCTTGTCTCCCTCCCTTGTCCTTGGCATCATAAATGGCAGCGCTTAGATGAAGAATGACACACATGCAGCTAATGGCACCGGCATTTGCACAGCTCCAGAGATGAGCCGCTCATTTTCTCAGGGAGTTTTAATTTGAAGGTCATCATCTCATTCTCCGCATGACTGTATGCTCAGGGAAAGCATCGGACATCTCTAGGGCAGCCATCCGTGACTTCCATCATTCCCACCCAGCTAGATGGGGATGATGGGTGTTGGGAGTCCAACAATCTGGAGGGCACCTGCAGAAGAAAGACATTTTCTTACCAATTTTCAAGTCTAGATTTCGCCCTAAAGCAGTAGTAGGAATGTTGCATTTGGCACTCAGTGCTGAGAATGACCAAAACTCATAATCGGCACCCACTAGTTGATCCAACGTAAAAGTAAACATATCCGTCCAAGTCTGCCACAAAAACATTTTCTTACCGATTCTTAAATCTGGATTTCCGCATAGAGTCAATTTAGCATGAGAAAACGGATCCAAATGTAATTGACGTGACATTCTACACCACATGTAACTGTGAGAGGAACCCTATCCATTTTAATGTGCTGAGAAAATAATGCCATCCATTTAGGATCCAGACAAGAAGATTCCAAAAGTGACCAAGCTGGAAAATCTGATCTAAGTGGAAAAGACCAAATTTTAGTACAGGGCAACAAACAGGCCCAATGATATAAAAGGAAGATCTGGAAAGCCAAACCCACCTTCTTTAAGCCGCACTTACTAGAATAACTAACATGGGATTTTAAGTAATACCCAGTAAGTGGGTGGAGTCAAGGAAGGCTTTGAGTGGTATAGGCGAGCAGTGATTTAATCACTGGTGATTTAATGGTGGGTTTGGGCTGGTTCCAGGCAGTTTTGGGTGAGGTGGGCAGATTCTAATGCAGCGTTCTCCAACCTTGGGTCCCCAAGCATGCTGGGAGTTGTAGGCCAAAAACATCTGGGGACCCAAGGTTGGAGAACACTGTTCTAATGTATTGGGATGTGGCCTGATGGTCATTGCATCTTTTTGTTTGAGCTTTATGGGAGCTATCCATGGTGCTCCATGGTGATGAACCTATTTTGGAGATGGAGCTCAACACCATGAATAGCTCCTATAAAGCTCAAACAAAATGGTGCAATGGATAAGGAGCCCCACTGACAAAGGCGTCACTTCTCCTAAGAATGGGAAAGAAACTGCATGAAAGCCGGGTAGCAACCAAACCACCGGGGCGGGGAAAGAGGTGGGGCCAGGGGGAAGGGCGTGGCCATCAGGGGAACCTCAGTGGGCTGCATTAGGACCCCAACTGGGCCTGCGGTTCTCCACCCCTGGTTTAGAGCGATCAGAAGCAACGGAGGACAATGCTCCTATACCTTTATAGTTGTGCAGAAGAGAATTTCAGGAGCTTTTCACATCCCTGTCAAAATCCCCCCACCCTTCTGCATGACAAACAGGTAGTCCTTTGCTCTCCTGTGCATCAGCTTACCTTTGGTGTGGTGGAAATCATTGGAACTGCCTACCGGGCACCTGCAAGCTACATGGCGACTTTACTCTTCCCTGCCATAATAGTACTTCTGTCCAAAGGAAGGCCCCGGGGAGCAGGAGCTGCAGGTGTGGCGGCACAGGCCAAACAGCACCGTGGCAGGATTGCTGTGCAAAAGCTGATGCAATGCTGACATTTTTGCGGTGCTGCTTCCTGCATGTCCCGTTTGGTGCCAAATTGCACACCCAATGATACGGAACGTTGCTGGCTCACAAAGCAACCTTAAACCAACACACCATCTGCTTCAGGGCCGGATCTACACTACATGGTATATCTTCAAGTTAGCATTACAGTACTGCTATACTCACATTCCGCAGTCACTACTCACAGTGCCCACGTTCTCGTTAAATGTACCTCAGTCATTCCATTTCGCCATCCCACACCTAAACTCTATAGCGGCAATACTGGGAGTGTCGCCTTGCACGTGCAGGGGAAATGGCCCTTTAAGAGAAAGGGGTGGGGTGGGGTGGGGTTGGTTCATCTATGCGCAGGAGCAAAGAGGCACAGGAGCAAAGGAGCAAGCAAGCGAGATTGTTCTTAAAAGAGAGAGAGAGAACGTTCCTCCTGCCCCCTCACAGGAAATCATGGAGGAGGCGAAGGGAAGAGAGGCTGTGCTCCTGCCGCCATCTTCCCATGTGGTGAAGCCAGTAGGACCAGCACGCCCATTCCCCTCCACCCAAAGCAATCTTCTTCCCATGCTAAGTTTCCCAAGCATAAGCTCCATTGGAATCAATGTGATTTACTTCTGAGTAAGACCCATTGAAGATAATGTGATTTACTTCTGAGTTGACATGCATTTGGGCTCATTTACAGCTAGTTGTACTTTGGGGCGGGGGGTTGAAATGGGCATTTATTTTTTCAAAAGGGAGCGGCGGGCGGAAGCACTTACTCTTCAGTTCACTTTGCAAGAGAGAGAAGCCGTGGGGGGGGGGGAGAGGAGGGAAAGTAATCTCTGCTTTACTGACACCCCCATACAGCTTTGGGAAACAAAAGCTGAATGTTCCCCACCCCTCAAAAACTATTGTTTAACACCACTTAGGACAATTTCGTAGCCACACTGAGACAGGCAACAACAGCACCCGGTGAGAACACACATAGCCACATACCGTGATAGTGAATCACAATAACAGGAAAAAACATAATTAACGGCAGTCCAGGAAAATACAGAACAGAGGACCGAGGATGCAAGGCAAATGCAACCGGAACTGAAAAGTGAGTGCGTTGTGTGCCCCGCAAATCACAGAAGCGATCCAGGCAGTACTGCAATAACCATTAGGTGTAGATCTGGCCAAGGGGGAGAGGGGAAACCCAGGTTTAAATTCTGTGCAGGGAGAGAGTTTTATACATAATTGCAAAAGTCAAATGCTGACATCTACTGGCAATGGAGTAAGTTGCACTTTTCCTTTTTTCCTTTTTCAGAATAAGAAGCGCAATCTGAAGAATTGTATTTATTTCTTTATTTGTTAGTGATATTTTTAGACCACCCTTCAATCAAACTCTCAGGATGGTTAATAAGCAAGGATATAAAGCAGTTAAGGGTGCAATCCGATGCATGTTTAGACCGAAAAAAAGTCCAACAACTGCCAATGCTGGGAGTTGTAGGACTTTTTTTCGGTCTAAGCATGCATAGGATTGTGCCTTAAAATATAAACACAATTTTTGTAGTAAACTAAAAAGCCACAGAGTCATAAAAACAGCATAGAACAGTCAGCAGGATTAAAATTGTATCTGAAAAACTTTGGAGAATAAAAAAAGGTCTTTGTCTGGCACCAAAAGGATACTTGAGGTAGTTGCCAGGCAAACCACTCTGGGGAGAGCATTCCACAACAGAGCACCACCACCAAGAAAGATCCTATGGGAGCCACCCTCCTGACCTGAGATGGTGGGGGCACCCTTAGGAGACCCTCCACTGAAGATCCCAATGTACGAGTAGGTACCTATATAACATATGGAGACAGGTGGTCCTTCATCCTTAAAATATGCCAGCAATCTTAATCTGAAGGTCATCTAATGCCCCCTCTGCTCCCTACACCTTAACAAAGGAACACTGCTGTAGAAAACTTAAGGTTATTTCAAACAATGAAGTTTGAAGGTGGTCAACAGGCAATACTCACATCAATGTGAATAGCTAGTTAAGCACTGTCCCCACTTACTAATATGTCTGTAGGGGCATGGGAACGGTAGAGAGGAGAGTCATCTTAAATTATCACGATTGGACTCCTGTACCTTTTATGGTTGTGTGGAAGGTGAGTGAGGGGAGACATGACAGAGGTGTACAAAAGTATGCATGTTGTGGAGAAAGTGGTTACAGAGACATTTTTCTTGCTCACTCACAATACTAGAACCCAATGGGGTCATCTTGTGAAGCTTATTGGTGGGAGATTCAGGACAGATCAAAAGAAGTACTTCTTCATAGTTAAACTGTGGAATACGCTTCCACAAGATGTAGTGAAGACCACCAACTTGGATGGTTTTAAAAGGGGATCAGACAAATTCATGGAGGAGAAAGCTATCAGTGGTTACTAGTGTCAGAGGCAGTATGCCTATGTACACCAATGGCTGGGGAACATGGTGTGAGAGCTGGACTGACCCGGGTTCAAAAGTTTACCTAGCCAGTGACCCTCAGTCCCAGTCACGCAGACGGAAGGAGGAGATAACAGCAGTTAATAAAGATTAAAGAGTTTATTTGTAAGACCCAATTACATGGGATTAAGGCAAGCAATGCATCTCTTACTCACTACATGATTGCAGATTCAAATCCAAGACCCCAGTGGTAAGGCTGAGATGAAGTGACTGACTTGAAGTAGAAGTCCAGAACAAGTGAGAGAGTAGAGCCAGGAAGTCAAGAAGAAGTGAGGGGATGAGTGTCTTACCCCAACTTATATAGCAAGACCCCGTTTATAGTATCTATAAATAGGATATTACTCACCTATTATATAACCTGTTTTTCACAACATGTTGACTTCAGTTGTCCACATGATTCTGAGTCATAGACCTTGACATTATGTCTGGTGACTGAAGACCTTGTGTACTTCACCCCAAGAGACATCCTCCATGTCAGGTGATAATCTCCGTTCTGCCCATGCAAAACCTAACAGAATGTGGTATTTACCTAATACAACAGCAACAGCTTTGTTGACACTGATGCTGTTATTTCATCTATGGACTTTGATAAAAAAAAAACTTTTGCAGAAATGACTTTACCTGCCAGAAATTTGAACCACCATCAAATCACTTCTGATGTATACCTCCTCATGACACAGTTTTATTTGCAGACCCAAAATGTTGTGTATTGCTATCTGCCTGCAGCATAGCAATCCTGGCTTTGGTTTCCTGAAAAAACTGTAATAGGTTTTTCACATCAATCCCAGCATTATTTAAACATTTTTTACAATTTAAACTATTTAAACAAATGCAATAACTATTCAAGCTTTACAATAGCATAATAGTACAATACATAATACAATGCATTCAGTTCAGCTTCAGTTGAACTCTAACTTTTAAATGATTATTTCTTACAAAATCAATCAAAGTATGGTTATAAAAATAATAAACCTCAGGTGTATTCTTGTTGTTCTTACTATCACAACCACAACTGGCATTTTCTGTGAATCTGTAAGCCACCTGTGCTCTGACTTGTAACATAGTCTGAAGTATGATGTTCCCTCCAGATAACACACAACTCCTTTTCAGAGCTCTCCAAGCATGTCCTGCTGGTCTAACAGCCTGCCTATTACACTGACAGCAATATCTGGCCTTGTTGCTTGTACAATGAAGCTCAACTGCCCAATGCTTCTGTGTAGCATTCAAACTGCTTTTCCATCAGCATGTGCTTGAAAATCCTCAATTATTGGAGTCTCTCACTGAGCCAACTTCTCCAAATTCTCAATCACATCCATGATTTTCTCTGGTTTGTTGCCCCCTTGGTTTCTCCCTCAACTTCTATTTGCAGATAGACAGTTGACCACCAAGCAGTTTCAATTTTTAAAAAAATCCAAACCCTGGATTAATTTTATCATATTACTTTTATCTGTCCAGAAAAAACAATAGATCATCCAACATAACAAAGTACATACAGTCTATGTCCCTGTTCCTCCTGTTTAACAAACAAACATTGATCTGCCTCTCTGTGCAAATCTCAATTCAGCAATGTTTGAGTTCAAAACAGAATTCCAGCCTCCAGCTGATTCTAGCTTTCCTACAGAAAATCTCTGACAGTTTTCCATTTAAAGACTTCCTCTCATTTAAAATGCTTATGTTCCAATATTTCCAACTGTGAAATATTCATACATCTCTCCACATTCTTAAACATCAGTCTAACTGTTTTCAAAGCAAATTGTTGCAATCATCTCATGATTATCCAGCTCCTTTTAAACTTTAGCAAAAAACCACAAGCAACCAATCTTGCTATTTTACACACATAACCTTTTCCAATCTGGTTAGTTTTCATCTAAAAAAATCTATCTGGCCCAAAGTCACCCAGTGAGTTTCATGGCTGAGCGGGGGACTCGAACCCGGGTCTCCCGAGTCCCAGTCTAACACTCTCACCACTACGCCACAAAGGCTCAGACCACTCCTTTTTATGTTTTTAAAAGGAAAACAAGTTTATTTATTTACAATTAAGGGGAGGGAAATGAATCCTGTTAATAGATTCTAAACATTGAAAACTCCCCAGGGGCATAACAGGGCTCCTAATCCATTGCAGGGTTTTTTTGGGGGGCTTTATAGGAGCTGTCCATGGTGCTGAACTCCCCCCCCCCAAATAGGTTCACCAGCATGGAACACCGTAGCTCCTATAAAGCTCCAAATAAAACCTGCAATGGATTAGGAGCCCCACCAAAATAGGAGTCACCAGCCTCCGCTGCATAGGGGCCTCTTCTATTCAAGTATGAAAAGTACAGGAGCCCGGTTCTTCTTTGCGTCTGGCCCCGCCTATTATGCCACAACTCCTAGGCTCCCCCTTCTTCCATATAGTCAAAGAAGTGCAGATATTCTTCAGTACGGTGGCAAACACATTGCCTGTAGACCTGGTCTCAGATTTCTGGTTCAGACATGAAACAAGAGGGCTCGCAGTCTCCCAGAGACAGACGAGACAGGGAAAGGGTAGGAGAGGAAGAGCCGGCACCGGAATTGCAGGAATTGGAATGACAATGCAAAGGAGCATCGGGCGAAGCTGGAGCAGCAGTGCCGTAGTGGTACATTTTGAAGTGCAGGCACTCATCATGAGCATCTCCCCATAGTCATGTCCCCGAGGAGGATCTAAAAAATGCAGGCAGCTGTATTGATTCATATCAGCAAACCAGCTCTAGCAGTTCTCATCACCAGGAGCAGGTCTTCTGTAAAACTGATGGATCTTAATTGCCCATTCAGGAACAAGAAACAACGTAGTGCTTTGCAACAGGGATAGCTTACAACAGTATATTGTTGCTGGGACAATCCATTTGCCCACTAGCTGCTATGAGGATTGCAGCTAAGCTCAGGAGGAAGAGGGAAGCCCAGTGGGCAGAGGAGAGGAGGCTGGCGACTCCTATTTTGGTGGGGCTCCCTTTCCATTGCAGGTTTTCCAGGTCTTATTTGGAGCATCATTCATAGGTTCATGAATAGGTTCACCACCGTGGAGCACCACGGATAGCTTCTATGAAGCGCCAAATAAAAGCTGCAAAACCTGTAATGGAAAAGGAGCCCCACCGAAATAGACGTCTCCAGCCTCCCCTGCCAATGGGAGTGGCAAATGACATAATTACCCCACATAAAAGGGGATTGGACAGACTCGTGGAGGAGAAGGATATCAATGGCTACTAATCCTGATTGGCTATATGCTTCCTCCAGGATCAGAGGCAGTATGCCTAAGTACTCCAGTTGCTGAGGAACATGGGCGGGAAGGTGCTGTTGCACTCATGTCCTGCTTGTGGGATCCCGTGGGCAGCTGGTTGGCACTATGTGAACAGAATGCTGGACGAGATGGACCCTTGGCCTGATCCAGCATGGCTCTTCTTACAGACATTGGCTCTGGAGGTATCATTACTTAACCTTCCCATTTGAGGCAGAATTTGCTGACCCAGAGGCTCTACATAAAGAAGATTTATTATTACTATTATTATTATTATTATTATTATTATTATTATTATTATTATTATTATTGTTGTTGTTGTTGTTGTTGTTGTTGTTTCATTTCTATATCACCCAATAGCTGAAGCTCCCTGGGCGGTTAACATCAGTGTATACAAAATAATAAAATTCAATACAAAATTCAAAACAGAAATTAAAACCATTTGAACAATTAAAACATATTCAATACATTGAATAAACTAGACCTGATAAGAGGAGAAAATGCTGACATAACCTCCCCCCCCCATATGCCAATTGTATTTTTTGTATTTTTTTGTATTTTTTTTTTAAAAAATTGATCGTTGTACACCACCCAGAGAGCTTCGGCTATTGGGCGGTATAGAAAATAAATGAATGAATAAATAAATACATAAAAGCCATTAAATGACTTGGCATAGAGGGCAGTCTTAACCTGGCGTTGAAAGGATAACAGAGTTAGAGCCAGGTGGGCCTCAGTGGGGACATTGTTCCACAGTTGGGGGGGCAACACTGAGAAGGCCCTCTTCCTTGTTGCCACCAACCGAGATTCCCTCGGCGATGGCACTCGGAGGAAGGCCTCAGATGTTCAGCATAGTGTCTGGGTAGATTTATATTGATTTCCTCCTCCCTCCACATGACTCTCAAAGTTTTCTTACCCATCTCCTGCCATTTCTTCTCTCCTTCCTTCACTCTTAACTTGTACCCTATGCTCAACTGCCAGTTTCTTTCATCCCTCCCTTTTGCTGCTCTTACATTCACTTCCTCCTATAACCAACCATAATCTACCTGGACACTACGCTCAACATCTGAGGCCTTGCTCCAGCTGCCACCTCCAAGGGAGGCTCACAGGGTGGCAGTAAAGGGGAGGGCCTTTTCTGTGGTAGCCCCCAACTGTGGAACAAGCTCCCCCCTGAGGCCCGCCTGGTGCCAACTCTACGTATCCTTTCAGCACTAGGCTGAGACTGCCCTTTATGCCGAGGCATTTAACAGCTCCAAATAGTACGGGGGGGTTGGGTTGGGTTGGATTATGTCACCTTTTCGACCGGTCTAGTTTTATTACCTTGTTCTTCGCTATTTAAGTCATTTTTAAATGCAGTTTTTAAATGTGCAGTAGTTATTTTTTTAATGAGGGTTTTTATTGTTTGTATTTTATATTGTATTTTACTGTATGTTATAATTGTTGTAAACTGCCCAGAGACCTTCGGTTATTGGGTGGTACAGAAATGAAATGAAATAAAATAAATAATATAACAGCTTGCCAGGGGAGGCTGGTGACTCCTGTGTCAGTGGGGCCCCTTATCCATTGCATCTTTTTGTTTGAGCTGAACTCCACCCCCAAAATAGGTTCACCACCGTGGAGCACCACGGATCACTCCTATAAAGCTCAGGCAAAAAGATGTACCGTAATAGATAAGGAGCCCCACTGACAGAGGGGTCACCAGTCTCCCCTTCCTCTTTATTCCCATTTTTAAAAATATATATATTAATATTATTAAAAATAATTAGCCTTGCTCTCTAACCAAGTCCTGCTGCCACACCTGCCTACGTAGTGTGCATGGTGGGGCCATGGCGCAGGGCAGTCAGGCAAAGAGGCACTGGGAAGTTCAAAGCACGTAGACCCACCTGAAAATTGGCTGAGACCCACCAGCACAGGGGTTGGCAACACAGCACCCGTGGGTGCACTGACACCCGTGAAGTCCCTCGACAACACCCGCCGAGACCCCCAAACCCTGTGCACCAACCCCCCCTCCCCTGCACCTACTTCACCCACCCATCACACACCTCCTCCAGCCCTTGCACGTGGCCCACTTTGCCTCAGCTGCCACAAAGGCCTAACCTGGAAGCGGGAAATCAGTAGATGGGGGAGAAAAAGTCCCCAGATCTGCTGACTTCCAGCTTCCCAGTTAGCAGAGGCGGTGTCAGGAGGTAGCCCACTAGGGCAGGAGCCCCCAGTCTTTCATTTGGATGCCCCGAATCTCTGCAAGGCTGTCTGCCCCACTAACCCTGCTGCCCATGGGCACTTGCTGAGATAAAGGTAGAGGGCCCCCAACTTTGGAGCGTGTCTTTGAGGTTGGAGCTGGGGCTCCAACACCTCCTATGGCCATCTAGACTGTCTAGCAGCCAGAGGATTGCACCCTTAACACTCATTTATTTATTTATTTATTTGTTATTTATCTTGTTTCTATTTTAATGTGAACCACTTAGGGCAGGGCTCTCCAACCTTGGGTCCCCAGATGTTGCTGGACTACAGCTCCAAGCATACCCAGCCAGCATGGCTAATGGCAAGGGCTTCTGGGAGCTGTAGTCCAGCTCCCAGAGCCAGTGTGGCATAGTGGTGAGAGTGTTGGACTGGGACTCAGGAGATCCAGGTTCTAGTCCCCGCTCGGCCATGAAACTCACTGGGTGACTTTGGGCCAGTCACTGACTCTCAGCCTAACCTACCTCACAGGGTTGTTGTGAGGATAACATGGAGAGGAGGAGGACTATGTAAGCCGCCTTGGGTTCCTTGCAGGAAAAAAGGCGGGGTATAAATGTAATAAATAAATAAATAAACATCTGGGGACCCAAGGTTGGAGAGCCCTGACTTAGGAATTTTAAGATACTCAGCAGTATACAAGTCTTACTAATAAATAATAATAAATAAATATTACTGTCCTCATATTGCAGATGGGGGTGGGAGAGAGAGCATCTTCCCCAAGGCCCACCTTTGTTTCTGTGGCAGAGGAAAGATTTAAACTGGGGACTTCGCAATGTGCAGGTCAGTCTCTTATATTTAGTGTGAGAGGGTGAGAGCGAAAGGCTCTGGAAGGCAACTCTACACACAGGGCAAGCCAAAGACCTGAGCCAGATAATGAGCAGATCCATTCCTTTCAATGGGGTGTACGAAGGAGTGCACCCTGGTGGATTGGGTCTCAGATCTGTCTGCTGTCATACCCCAAATCAACCACCTGAGCTGGCCATTTCTGATTGGTCAGATCTGTCTGCTGGTCATTTGGTCAGCTGGTCATTTCTGATTGGTCAGATCTGTCTGCTGTCACACCTCAAATCAACCACCTGAGCTGGCCATTTCTTCTAGCCTCACTCATTTCAGGGGGTGCTTCTGCTTAATCCTAAACCTTAAGACAGATCTCCCTGTGGCCACAGAACCATCACTGTGGCTGGTTTTGACGGCACTTGCCACGGGACCAGTTTACCCTCTGTGGGTGATCCACATAGTGAGTAACAAATACATAAATTTGGATTTGTGTGAGCTGCCTTGGTTGGTTTCAGAAAGACAGTATAGAAATGCAATAAATAAATAAATAAATAAAAATAAACTTTTTATTTATTACTTTTTTAATCTCACTGTTCCTCCAAGGAGCTCAGGGTGGGCATACATGGTTTTCTCCTTGTTCCCATTTTATCCTCACAACATCCTTGTGAGGTAGGCTACACACACACACACACACACACAGTCTGGCTTATGGTCGCCCAGTGAATTTTCTGGCTGTGTAGGTATTTGAACTTTGACCTGTCCAGTCCTAGTCCAATACTCTAACCACTACACCACACAGGCTCACCAGATGTGGGAGTTCAAATATGTGGACAAACCTCATCTTTTTGACTCTCAGGATACACTGATCTGAACCCTATGGCAGCCTCCTTTTTTCTTCCACTAGGTGGCAGCATTACAGTATCTATGATAATACGTTCTGCCGTTCCAGACTTCCAAGAAGAGCAATGGTATACTGCATTTTTGGTGATCATTGCCCCATCTCCTCGCCTGCATATATTAGGAAGCACAAAAATGAGTCCCGCTACACCAAGGTCCCCCCCCCCTCCCCCAAACACCTTATCCTTTCCAGAAAGGAATCAAGAACTGAAATGTCCTCTCTTCGATAAATGTCTTTAGAGTAATTAATGAGACAGAGCATTAGGAGTAGTAATTTATTTGACACACGCCTGCAACTGAATGGAAGGAAGGAGATCCAACCATTTTGTAGAGCCCTCTGCTGGTTAAATGGGAGCATTGCAATAATTGATGGATTTGGATTCCCGCTCCCTTTCGGGCAAAAAAAAGTCTGTCATAATTTACAGAACTTTCAGTGGCGCATAACATTTTGTGTGTTTTTCTTAGCTCAGCATACAGACAATGAGCAGAGCACGCACACAAAAAAGATGGCTACACAGCAGAGGCTGAAGAGACATCAGAGATGTATAAAACATGTGTGGGTGTTTAAAAAATGGTGTCTATATTAGCGTATTTTCCACCAACTTGTATGACTAAGTTTGTGTGCAATTCCAGGAAGTTAAAAAACAACAACAAACCAGTCCACGGAATCTGCGCAACTCGGAAAAAGCCAGTCCACTGCAGAATCTGTGGGTTGGATTCATAGAAATCCAAACCCATTTGAATCCATTCTAGATTTCTCTGGTGTCCCTAGCAGTGCCCCTGGTTTGAGAGGCAGCCAGTTTAATTCAGTAATCTAGTGGTGCAACAATCCTATATGTGTTTACTTGGACTTACTCCCAGGTCGGTGGGTTCAGGATTTCAGACTTGCAGAGCAATCCTCAGTGGGGTGGGGAAGAAGAATCCATGGAAGATCTACCAAGTCAACAAACCGCAAATGCTGCTGGCTCACTGCAGCCATGGCAAAAGTATGCGTGTGCAGGATCATATCTAAAAGGGTCTGTGCACATGCAAACAAGCTTGTGCCCATCTAAGCTCGGTATGTGCCACTGGGGACTCTTCAATTGGCAAGCTTCCTGGTTGCATGTATACGAGAGAGTACGAGCGCCCAGTTCGTACGTGTCGCACGGAACCTTCTCCTTCTATTCCAGGGGAGGGCAACCTTTCCTTTGTTGGGCCATGGACGCATTTGGCAATTTGAGAAACTGTCCTGGGCACCACCACAAAATGGCTGCCATGGGAGGTGTGGCAAAGGACAAATAATATTTTATTTTATTATTTTATTTATTACATTTATACCCCTGTCTTTTGCCCAAAAGACTGAGAAAGAGGCAGAGGAGGGGGGCCCTGAGACCCAGCACACTAGATAACTCACCTGAACCCAGTTTTCAGCACCAACAGAAACATATTTCACTGCAATCCCAACTGCTGGTAAGAAAATATGTTAATTTTTTTTAAAGAAGTGGGAGGGGTACAGCACCTTGGCTGGCACCAAGGATGATGCCTGGGGTGCAGTGGGTACCACATTGCCTACCCATGTTCTATTCCAGTGGTGTTTACTATGAGTCCCAGTGTGGAAACACAAGGACGAGCTGGATCACACAGTCTGGGATGTACCACCCATGCAGCTTTTTTTTTTTTTTGGCAAGCAATGTTCCTCATAATGTATTTTTGAATGCCACTTCCACTCACATACTCTTTGTGTGTGTGTGTGCACTTTCCCCAAATAGATGCATTTTGTATGTTTTTTCTTTTAAATTGGAAAACTCCGCTGCAAAAGAGAAGTGCGACTTTCGAAGGATCACGGAGTTTTGATTTGCGTACTGGTTTGGAAATGAGAAAGTCGGGAGAAATGCGAACTGGACAGATTTCTCTCCCGTAATTCGGAGCAATGTCTGAACAATCCTGCCCTCTGCCCTTTCTGCAAGCTTTATTGATGCTCAAAATGTGCTCGCTGGATGTGGCTTCCTCGCCTTCGCCTCGTGGTATTTCTGCCTCCAGCACAGCAGCAGTCTGGAGGGATTCTAGCTTGAGAAAAAGGGGTTGCAGAGCGGGCTCTCCCCTTCTGCACCCTTCACCTGCAAGCATTTCCTTCCCCTCCATCCTTCCACTCCCCGGATGCAAGGACTTTGGCAAATAAAGGACTTTATTAACTTGTTAATAAGATTTCATTTTCTCACTAATGCCACGGTGCTCCATTATTAATTTAAAACTGTATTTAGCCTGACATGCTGAAGTGCAGGGCCTTATTATTAATGCATAGGCCCTTGCCTCTGTTGTTTAATTAAACACCGTGATTATGAAGTCCTGATGTGGCTTATTGATAGCACGGTGGGAGTGGAGGTTCTTTCTGTTGCACATCGCTGCCCCCAGCAGCCCTGACTGCCCTGCAGCATGGATTTCCCTTGCAAAGCACAGACTCAGTTGCTCTTCTCAGACATAAGCGACAGCATTGTCTCATGCATGTTTACTGACAGACAATGTGGCGTAGTGGTTAGAGTGTTGGACTGGGACTCAGGAGATCTGGATTCTAGTCCCCACTTGGCCCATGAAACTCACTGGGCGACTTTGGGCCAGTCACTGATCCTCAGCCTGACCTGCCTCACAGGGTTGTTGTGAGGGTAAAATGGAGGAGGAGGAGGAGGAGGAGGATCATGTAAGCCACCTCGGGCTCCTTGCAAGAGGAAAAAGGGTGGGATATAAATGTAATATAATAATAACAAGTAAATAAAATGTTTACATGAAAGTAAAGTTTGCTATATCCAACGGGGCTTACTCCTTAATAGAGGGGTGGGCAACTTCGGAAGGTCTGGGGGCCAATTTCTGCCCCCCCCCCGTGGAATCCACGGGGGGGGGTTCAGCCTGCGGCACCACTGAAATTGACACAGCTGAATTGCTGCTGAAGCTCCTGAGGATCACGATTTTGCATGAAAACAAAGTCCAATCATTTCTAGGAGGGGCAGTGGCTCCATGGCAGACCAGCTACTTTGCATGCAGACAGTTCCAGGTTCAATCCCCGGCCGGCATCTCCAGGTAGGGCTAGGAAAAGCCCCTGCCTGAAATCCTGGAGATCCGCTGCCAGCCAGTGCTGACAATACTGGGCTAGATGGACCAGTGGTCCGACTCAGGATAACCTAGCTTCCTATGTACCTATGTTGTTTTTAGGATTGCCTAAAAAAATGTGTTTAGGATTGCACCTCAAGTCCATCTGAAAACACAGCACAGGGATTTGAAGGTGAAGTCCCCCCCCCCCCAATGTTTTTTAAGCCGTGTTCTGGGGGCTCCTAGGAAGCTCCTAGGACAAAAAAATGGCAGATATGCTTTCTTGACTATATTTTTCTTCCTCTTCTTGAATCCCCATCTTGGGAAAATAAGACTGTGATCCTATACCATTTACCCTGGGAATAAGCTCCATTGAACTCAATGGGAGTTACGTCTGAGTAGACATGAATAGGATTGTGCTGAAAATTAGTTATTCTCCACAATCACCTCTTTACTAGCACTACACAGGGAGTCGTATCCACAGGTGTCATTCTGCTCATGCAAAGTTTCTATCACTTGTGGGAACCCCCCCCCCTTTTAAATCCTTGTGCAAGAGTCAAATCCAGTACTTTGATTCTGCTTGCTCAAGCTGTTGTACAAGCTACTGCACAAGGTATTGTACATTGGGTCGCACAAGCCATTGTGCAGGTTTTGGTACAAGCTGTTGCTTGTGCGAGCTGTTGCACAAGGCATTGAACAAGCTGTTGCGGAAGATGCCACACAAGGCATGGCGTAAGGTGTTGCAGAAGCTGTTCTGCAAATTCTTGCTGCACAACTCATTACAACTTCATTAGACTAGGTGTTGCTTGTGCTAGAACAATGGGGAACACAAGTGGGAGGGTGCTATCGCAATTATGTTCTGCTTGTGGGTTTCCCCTGGGCAGCTGGTTGGCCACTGTGTGAACAGAATGCTGGCTGGACTAGATGGCTGGACTAGATGGTCTGATCCCGTGGGGCTCTTCTTATGTTCTTAACAGCAACTCTTGTAGTTTTTCAACTGGCATAATGTCAGATATAACCCTGAGTTCACAACACAAAGTTCTCTTACCACATCCCCATGGCATTCAGCTTTGAATAATACAATGAGTAATACAATGCAGTTGTTTGGTTTTTTTTAATAGAAAAGGGAGAATAGGCACAAATGGCACTGACAAAAGAAAGTGTTTGACTCACTGCACTTGGCCAGCCTCCCAAGGCAAACATAGGCAGTGATAACTAGATAAATTGTGCTGAACTTTCTTCCAATTAGATGCCCCCAAAGAAAGGGAGAAAATATTATGTCCAGAAATATGTGCAACTGATGCCTCTGGGTGTATATCTACAGCATAAACATATAGTGCAGTCCTATGCATGACCATTTAGAAGTAAGTCCCATTGAATTCAATGGGAATTGCTCCCCAGTGAGTGTGGGTTTTTTTGGATTGCAGCCAGAGGTGCTGTCAGGTCTGAGCTGAAGGCAGCAACATGTTGCTTGAACATCAGATGCTTGAACATCTGAACAGCCCTGAACAGCCCGATCTCATCTGATTTCTCGGAAGCTAAGCAGGGTTGGGCCTGGTTAGTACTTGGATGGGTGACCATCTTGGAATACCAGATGCTGTAGGGAGGAGGGACCATAGGTCAGTGTGACAGAGCACCTGCTTTGCACGCAGAAGGTCCTAGGTTCAATCCCTGGCATCTCTAGTTAGGCCTGGAAAATGTCCTGCCTGAAACCCTGGAGAGCCATTGCTGCCAGTCAATGTTGACAATACTGGGCTAGATGGACCAATGGCCTGACTTGGTATTGGGCAGCTTCCTCTGTTCCTATGTCACATACAGCCAGGGTGAAGAGGAAAGGAGGAAGGGTGGGAGGAGAAGCCAGGAAGCGGCGATGAGGGATGAAGTCAGGAGTCTGAGTCGAAGAACAAACCCATTTGTTACATTTGTGTGTTACATTTATATTCCACCTTTTCCTCGAAAGAGCCCACACTGGCATACATGATCCTCTTCCACTCCACTTTATCCTTGCAACAACAACAACCCTGTGAGGTAGGTTACCCTGAGAATCAGTGACTGGCCCAAAGTTACCCAGTGCCATTCATGGCTGAGTGGGAGCTTGAACCCGGGTCTCCCTGGTCCCCAGTCCAAACCAGGGAGCCCTGACCACTACACCACACTGGCTCTGTAGTTCTGTGAACGGTGGAACAGGCCCTACTATGGTTCTTGAACAATGAGTTTTTGCCGCCTCCCCAAACTATAATTCCAAACATCCTTTGTGCGTGTCAGTGGCTGGGAAGCCATGACGGTTACAGTGGTATAAGACTGAGATGAATTTGTAGCATAGATATGCCCTGACTGTTTCTCACCCTTCACTCTCGCTTCCAATTTGCTGCAGCCATCAGCATTCGGAGGTGCCATGGTTCCTAATGCATCGTTATATTAATAGCATTACTTGCAATATTGCTGTTAACACGGCCGAGCATTGAGCAATATTAAATCATTGCTGGTATTCATCACCGTCGCGGCTTGACAAGAGCCTAGAAAATCCAAAAGCAAAGTGGCTTCCTGCAGACTCTGCCGCTTCCGCCATCCATAGCTTTGCAGCTACCCGCGGGCTCCTATCTGTGTAGCATTAGAAAAAAATAATAGTGGCACGACCCTCCTAAATTGAAACTGATTTGACAATGACAGCTACAGCAGTAGGCATTTTTATGTATTTCAGAAGCCACATCGCCACCCACCCCCCGCACGCCTTCCCCTTGGTGCCACACACACAATAGGGCTTTGCCGGTTTCTCTAGCAATTCCAAGATGAGTTTCTCTCTTTGCGATTCCCATTATGAATTTGCAGCGAGAACAGTAGGAAATTATGGTTTATACAAATGGATAGGAAAGTGCATTTTCTTTTCTACTTAGAGAAATGACAGCTTTCAAAGGAAGATCTAAAATACCCCTAGCAACAAGAGTTCCATAAATGCAAGGAAAGATTCTCAGTCTCTCCCCCCCCCCCCCGCTGCCTCTCTCTCTCTGTGTTTCATTAAAAAAAAGCAAAAGAAACTTGCTTTCCTAAACAACTAATTTTGACCATATCTGCCTTGTCATCTTTTAAAGTGAAGGATCTGAATCGCACTAAAACAAAGAGAAATGTGTCAATATTTGCACCTGTTCTTTACCATTGTTCTTTACAATTTTCTAGGAAACTGAACATAAGTCACGGGCAGCTCTGGTGCTCACGTGGGACTCCTAGGCATCATATGGAGTTCCATGCAAGCAGGAGCTGAGCTAGGTATTGGAAATCCTCATGCATGCACTGAGCTAGCCTTCCCCAACCTGATGGCCTTCGGACGGTTTGGACGTCAACTCTCATCATCCCCCAGCCAACATGGCCAATGGTTAGGGATACTGGGAGTTGTAGTCAAAAGCATATGGAGGGCTCCAGGTTGGGGAAGGCTGCTGTGTGAGCTATTAAGCCAAAAGAAGTCCAGCACCCTTGCACACTCATTTGCCAGGGTCCCAGTAAACCTCCTAGTTTTGCTGAGTATCTTGGGAGCACCAGAACTGGAGAGCTGTGAAGCATTCTGCAGACCGCCCACCGCCGAGTGGGCTGCTTTTGGCTCGCTGAGTCAACAAACTGCGCCAGCCTGAGTCAAGATATGATGACATCTAAAAAACCCCTTCATCTCTTCCAGAAGCAATTTAGACTGCAGAAGGAGCTGGTGGGATGGAATTCCAGAAATGAGGAACTCCCTTCCAAACACTTCTGCAGGTATTTTTTTTATAACTGACTGCCGGGATGGGCAGATCAACCTGTTTCTGGGTTCAGGTCAATTTCACATCTGTTCATCCATCAGTCAGTTCCATCCAGTTTCTGCCTTCATCTGTGAATTTTTTTTTAAACCTTCATGAAAAATCCTCTATTATGCACATAGAGCAGAATCCAATGGGCTGCTTATGCCCCCACCGGTTTGCTTACACCCCGTCAATTCCATTGCGCACGTGCCCCCCACTGCTTCCATAATGGTGGTTTAGTGCTTCCGGGGCAACCCGAAATGAGCGGAAATGCTCGTTTCTGGAAGGAGGCAGGTCGGCAGCGGTGCTTGCATAAGGGAGCTCTGCTGATCTGCCTCCTTACAGAAATGAGTGCTTCTGCTCATTTTGGGGCTTCCACTAGGAAGAGCTAAATCTCCCTTGTGTAAACGGTGGATCCTGCTTCCACAACAGAATTGGTGGGATCTGCTGCTTACGGGAGGGCATTGGCAGGGTAATATGCCCAAAAGACTGAGAAGGAGGCAGAGGAGGGGGCTTGAGTCCCAGCACACTAAATAACTCACCTGAACCCCGTTTTCAGCACCAACAGAAGCATATTTTGCTGCAATCCCAGCTGCTGCTAAGAAAATATGTTAATTTAAAAAAAGAAAAGTGGGAGGGGTAGAGCATCTTGACAGGCACCAAGGATGATGTCTGGGGTGCATTGGTGCCCATGGGCACCACATTGCCTACCCATGTTCTATTCCAGTGGTGTTTACTCTGAGCCCCAGTGTGGAGGAAACACAAGGACGAGCTGGATCATGCAGTCTGGGATGTGGGTTACGGTGTCCTCTAAGAAGAGCTTTAGCCAGTGTGGCATAATGGTTAGAGTGTCGGGCTGGGACTCAGGAGATCCAGGTTCTATTCCCCACTTGGCCATGAAAATCACTGGGTGACTTTGGGCCAGTCACTGATTCTCAGCCTGACCTACCTCACAGGGCTGTTGTGAAGAAAAAATGGAGAGGAGGAGGACTATGTAAGCCGCCTTGGGTTCCTTGCAAGAGGAAAAAAGGGTGGGATATAAATGTAATAAGTAAATAAATATAAACATGTCAGGGTTATTCTTTTTTTTAATCTTTACAAACTTTACAAACTTTAATAATACGATGGTTGCATCCTCATGCCCAGGGAAGACAACGACTGTGGGGTAGCTACTGGTGCCGTGTTCCCAAAGATGGTGTGACTGGACCACACCCTGGCAAGCTCCTTTGGGCAATCTCTAATTCCTGGAAAGGAATCAGCAGGGGCGTAAGCACCCCTTTGGATACTGCCCCATAGGCTCTCTATGTGCCTGGGGCCCTTGACCATGCAGGGTTCCCAGTAGAGTGGAGAGTCTGTGCATATACATGTGTGTAGGTAGGTTCTCCTTTTTCAGACAAATGTGCAGATCATATGTGCAAATGTGCAGGGTGGGCCTGACCAGATGTGTGTCATCATCAAAGACAGGACTAGCAGGTGTGGTCCGACTCCTCCCACAGGTGTAGACAAATTGCAAATGTGCTCACTCCCCTCTTATAAATGCTTGCCCATGTGATGAAAGAGAAATGCAGCCATGTGAAATTCAACGCAGCACCCAAAGGCTAAAGGGCCGTACTGCACATTCTGATGGAAATTGTAATATTGCCTGCTTAAATCAACGAGGTAATGTAACCACTAGTTACAGTGGGAGGAAAGGGTTAATTGAACAATTCCCCAGGGTGCATGTTTTGTAACCCCTCCTCCCTGCTTCCGGCCTCTCTGTGGCCATCTCTCTCTCTCTCTCTCTCTCTCTCTCTCTCTCTCTGCCTCTCCAACCTGATGGATGCACGGTCTGAGCAGGTTTCCATCCAGTGATCTCCAAGGAAGTGGACCCTTAACACCCAAGACTCTAATCTGCCTATATGCATCCTGTATATATGAATAAACGGACTGTAAGTAAAACTAATAAATGTCTTTATTAGTTTTAAACCTTGGATAGACAATAGGTTTCCCTTTAAGAGCCTTTTAGCAGGGTTTAGCAACCCACGTGGTGATAACCAGTTTCAATAACCAGGCTGCGCATAAGGGGGAAAACTCTGCTTTGTCCTAACCAGTATAGGATCGACTCCTTTCCCATATCCCCCAACACATTCTAGGTCTTGGTGGGGAAAACTCTTTCAGCCTGGGCCGAGGGCTGAATTCCATTTCAGGGAAGCTCTCGGGGGCTGCGTTCCAGTGGTGGGTGGAGCCCAAGGCAAAAGGGGCAGGGCCGAAAATACAACCCCCCCACCCCACAAAATGCATATTGTAGCTTCAAGTCTTAGAAGAGGCATTTCAACCTTTTAGAATGGGGGTGGAGGGGCGGAGAAACTGCACAAAAGCCGGGAAACTACCAAAGAATTGGTGGTTGGTGGAAAGAGGGTGGAGCTGGGGGAAGGGGGTGTGGCCAACTGGGGGACCCCAGAGGGCCAGTTGGGAACCCAGGCAGGCAGGATTTGCCCCCCAGTCTTGAGGTTCCCCACCTCTGCTCTCGGTGACCCACGAGGGCGGCTGACTCGCTCCTCCTCCCGCATCTTCTCGGTAGTGTTCAGTTGCACAAGACCTGTGATGAGATGTCATCACATGCAACATTTCCTCACCTCAGCAAGTGGTGCTCCTGCAAGGATTTGGAGCAGTGGCATGATGGCAACACTGAACATGACGTGCTCACATCATGAGACTTGCTTGACTACGCTTTATCGGGCAGATGCAAGCAGAGATATGGGACAAGGGTGTGTGAGAGAGATTGATGCACACTCTCGTCTTACTGTTGCCTCTAGTAAGCTTCTTCATGTTGTGGCTCAGCCCACAACATTTCAAGTATTTGTTTTTTCTTTCCAAAGTCTGCAAGATCTATTTGGCCAGTGGTAGCAGCAGTGGGGCAAAAGAAATACGTGGGCCGCATCCAATGTTGTCATTCTGCAGACTCAAATAGAGCTAACGGAGCTCCGCTGAATCCTTTCATTGGACAAGCGCTTCTGCACTGTGCTCACAAAAGTGGTTGTGCAACTGCTTGCACAACCACGCTTGCACAAATGTAACTTTAGTTGGATTCTCCCCTTGCGCATAGTTTGGAACCTAGTTTCCGCTAGCAGAACGTCATTTGCACTCATGGAATGATACAGTTGGATAGTGCCCTTTGTGTCCACATGCATCATGAGATGTGTCACCTCTCTCTTAAACTACCTGAAGAACATAAGAAGAGCCACGCTGGGACAGCATTCTGTTCACACAATGGCCATTGGATGACAATGGGAAGCTAACCAGACAGCTATGAGAAGCCCACAGGTGGGACATGAGTGCAACAGCACCCTCCCACTCATGTTCAACAGCAACTGGTGTACATAGGCATACTGCCTCTGATACGGGAGGTAATATATAGGAATCATGACTAGTAGCCATTCATAGCCTGGTCCTCCATGAATTCTACCCTCTTACAAATGCTATTGTCTGTCTCTGACCTTGCACTGAATTTGACATAGTAGTACCTGCTTTTGGCGCATATAGCCGTGCATTCATAAGAATGGGGACAGGACAGAATGACAGGAAAATGTCACCCTGTGGCTAGTATTTAGTCGCATTTTGAGCTGGATGATTTTTTTTCTTTTAAAACTTAGATGTCATGTATTTATTCATTCAAAATATGTGTACACCACTTTACTGCCAACCAACATGTCTCCCTGACAAGTGACAGTAAGAAACAATGAAATCATATTAAACAATATCACACACACACACACACACACACACACACACACACACACAGCAGTGGTGATTGATGAAGTTATTGGGAAGATGACAACGTTAAAATGTCCTCTTCCCAGTTCTTAGATGTTGCTGATGCTCAAACTTTTGCTCTTCAAAGGTTCTTCCATGGCCATGAGGGAAATTGCTCCCCTAGCATGCCCAGAAGTGTGCTACTTAGCAACCAGAGACACCAGATGTTAGGAGCTAAAACCTTCACTTGCCTGTATAACAATGATTATTATTGTTAAGGAACAATGAAGCACTGCTATTTACTGTGTGTGTAGGCTGCGAAGTATTCAGAGAGAGGTCATGGAAAAGAGGTTGATAAGAGGTATAGAAAAAATGTGGTAAATACATAAATAACCTAAGTGACATAACATTTGGAATCAGGGGGTTAAACATCTTTACTTAAGGAGTATCTTCTAGCCACTTCTTCTAGTGGCTGAATAAAGCAGACTGAATTCAGAAAGTGAAGGGCTTGGCAAACTTTACTGAATCATAAGCATAAGTACAAAACAACAGAGCAAATCAGGCTAGACTTCTAGTGGAATGAAACCACTACCGCTACCAAGCATACTGAACAAGGCTCTCTGATGCATCCAGAGCTGTTAATTAGTTCTGCATCCTGAGTGACCCTTGCTATTGCATGAACTGCTTTTAAAACTCCACAAACAAATTAACACAGCTCGCACATTTTTTGGCGTGATCCCCTGCCATCACTATTCCAACACCTCCTTGCCTCTTTTTTCCTCCTTCCCTCTCTTCCCCCTCCTCCTCCCCCCTCCTCCCCCCCTCCTCTCTCTCTCTCTCTCTCTCTCTCACACACACACACACACACTGATGATACAATGAGGGGCCATAGATTAGTCTTAGAGCACATGCTGTGTAAGCAGAAGGTTCAATGTTCAATCTCCAGTTCAATGGTTTTAAGGTAGTAGCAGAAGTGCAAAAGACTTCCACCTGCCAGTAAGAGTAGACAACAAGTGTGACCTGAGATGAAATGTTACATTGACTGGTTTCACACAATCATGGAGAGGGAACCCATGGGCTATTGTAGGGTTCTGGGGTGGCTTGTTAACCACGGCAACAAGCCACCCTCTCTGGGTTCGCATGACATGGCAAGCCGTGCTGGCAAGGGTAATTATGCAACCCGCCACCCAGCATGTGATCGGCATGTGCAGAAGGGGAAATAAGCCAATGTGGCTTATTTCCCCCGCCCGTCATGATCATGTGAACGAGCCCAGTGACTCTTCACCTGCTGCGCATAGTCAGTCCTTGTGTGTGTGTGTACGTGTGTGTGTGTGTGTGTGTGTGTGTGTGTGTAAGAAAATGGAGTTTGCTTCTGATGCTCTCATCACCTGCTGCTCTCTGGGTGGTCGGCTGAGGGGCCCTGGACCTTTACCCCAAGGTCCAGCCTGAGGCGTAGCCACGGTTTATGTGGTGTCCAGAATTTTCCCAGTTCTCTATTTAATGAGTTAAAAAAAAAAGAGAGAGAGAGAAAGGATTCCCAACTTGCTTGGTGAGGGTTGGCGAGCTGGAGGAATGGAGGGCAGCTCTCACCACAGACTTGCACCAGTCTGGATACATGGAGGTAGATTGAATTAATGAAATGTTTTCCACACTGCTGTTTAATCAAGTTTATCATGGGCAGAAAGCTGTGGGTCTCCTGGGCCCACTGTGCATGACGGCACAAGTTGTAATAGAGCAGCTCGGCAGGCACACGCGGAGAGGGCTTTGCGGAGCCAATTGTCGTAATGTGGCATGAAATTAAAGCGTGGTGCTACTTGACAACGGAATTTCAATTTTGTCCTCGCCTCCCTCGAACAAAGTCCATTCCTACGGATAGGCCTCCTCGGCATTGCACCGCCGCTGCCTGAGCTGTGCAAGGCAGCCACTTTGAGAAGAGTTGCTGAGGCTATTAAACCAATCTGCATCTCGGCACACTCAGCCTGATCTTCCCCATGTTGGCTCTCAACGGCAGATTATTCCACTGTGAAGAGCTAGTAATAAGCATAGGGCTCTTAACTTGTTTCAGTTCTGCTCTGACAGAACCAGACGAAGGAACTTCTCCTTAAAAAATAGATGGGTATTGCAGAAGTCACATTAAAATGCAGTTCAGCTGGACTTCTGTAAAGACATCTGCCCTTTCTTTCTTCCTTCCTTCTTTCACCAAAATGATTGCACATTCTATATACAACCACATTTTTATTTGTAGGAATGGGGGAAGGGGATTAGTTGGGTCTGCATTTGAATGCAAGCTTACAGGCTTTGCATTTCCTGAAGCAACATGCCAACAGAAATGCAGTTATGTTTCGATAGGTGCACTTTCCACCTTTGAGCGATGCAGCCCTCCAATAAAAGAATGCATATATTAGGGAGGAGTGCATAGAAAAGATGTGTATATTAATGACAATAACATAAAAATAAGAGGAAGCCTTCTGCATCAGACCAAAGGCCTTCCTAATCCTAGCAGTGGAGGCAAGTGACTCCTATTCCGGTGGGGCTCCGAATCCATTGCAGCTTTTATTTGGAGCTTTATAGGAGCTATTTGGGTATGGAGTTCAGCACCACGGATAGTTCGTAGAAAGCTCCAAATAAAACCTGCAATGGATTCGGAGCTCCACCGGAATAGGAGTCACCAGCCTCCCCTGCTTTCTAGCCTGGTGAACTTCCTAGCTGGGTGAGGGTACAGACCTCCTTCTCCGGTTCTCCCCAGGGGTGCAGAATCTCAGATCTGGGGGCCAGATTTGGTCCTCCAGGGTTTTTCAGAAGGTCCTACCACCTTTCCCCCAACCAATGATTGTTGGGTAGTTTTCTGGCTTTTGCATGTCCCCCACCCCACCCCCTGGTGCCCATTCTACAAGGCTGAAATGCCTCTCCTAAGGCATAATAAGTGGCAGTAAAAGCTTTAAGCTAAAGCATGCTGGTATTTATTTTTTGGTATTTTGGCCCCACTTCGTTGCCATGCCTGCCACTGGGATGCAGCCCCCAAGAGCTTCTCCAAAGTGGCATTGGCCCTCTGGCTGAATGAGGTTCTGCGCACAACAAAACAAAACGTTTATTGCTTATAGCCGTAGGCCATTACAACAGTATAAAGGTAGAAATATCTCAGAAAGAGGCATAAAACAGAGGAATTGGACATCCCAATTCTCATTTAACATAAAAGCTATAACTAAAACACATCTTTCATAAACACTTAGGCCCTGCTCTATTCATTACGCCACACTGTGGACATTGCATTTGTATCATTTGCACATCACAGGGGCTGCCCTAGTCGCCTTGATTTTCACATGTTTCTTAGCCATGGCTTTGAAGCCACTCTTCGGAGCCACAGCTTGTTCTGGGGCTTACTGTAGCCACCGTGGCTTAGTGTGTTGTATCCAGTCAACGGGTTGCTGCTGGGTTTGGAGCAGGAGTCTGCTTGTGCAGACGCACCATTTGCATGAACTGGCGCCTCCACATGAGTTCTGTCCAAGTGGCTGTGTCACGGTTCCCACAATGGCATCAGGACTGGTCGTTATTGGGGTCTCTTGGTTGCCTTGTTCGTGCTGATCTGGCCTCTTTCCTGGCCTTTCAAGGATGCTGTACATATGAATATTTATGATGATCTCACTAGTGACAGACCAATTCAAGCCCTGCAGGCCCAGTGGAATTAATGTAAATTCCAGTCAACCATGAAAACCCACTCAAATTGAACTGTATTTCAGCATGGCGGGATAAAGCGCACATCAAAGAGCCGAATTCCTATGAGATAATTATGCACAATGGAGCTCTAATCACAGAGAGATTGTGGATATTGCTGATAAAGTATAATAAATCTTTCCCAATGAGGGCTTGTTCTGCTGAATCAGGTTTCTGTTTGGGTTATACACTGGACCCCAGCATCTAGTCTTTGTATTGCTGATGGTTTTCTACCAAAATGCAGAAAAATCTGAGTGTAATGCAATTGTCTGGCCGTAGCTTTGCTTGCACTGACGCATGTTACAGCGCGGTGACTTGTTGTGCTCTGGGATGGATGTAGGTCAGCTGCGCAGTCAGCAGGTGAAGGTCTCCCCCTCCATAGCTTTCATTTGGCTGTACAGCACCCGGCAGAAATTGATCGCAGGCTGTAGCAATACCGTATCCCAGTGCATTGACTGGATGACAGTCTACCCAAAATGGTCTGGGCTGTGGGCTGTGGGAGGTAACTCATAGCTCCTCTCACCTCGTGGAGGCTGGTGGCTCCAGTGTCAGTGGGGCGGTGTATCCACACCGGGTTATAGTCTGAACTTTTAAGGAGCTACCCATGGGGCTGAAGCACAGGCCCGAAATAGATTCATCACCACAGACAGCTCCATGAACGGTCAGACTGAAACCCAGAGTGGATACACCGCCGCACTGGCATTGGGGGCCTCCAGCCACTGCTGCTCCCGCCCAGTGATCTCATAGTATAAGAGGAGCCCTGCTGGATCACACCAAAGGCCTTTCTACTAGTCTAGCATTCTGCTCACACAATGGCCAACCAGATGCCCCAATAGGAAGCCCACAAGGAGGACACGAGTGCAACAGAACTCTCTCTGCTGTGTTCTCCAGCGACTGGCCTTCAGCAGCGGCATGCTGCTGCCTCTGATACTGGAGTTAATATATATCCATCATGAATAGTAGCCATTGATAGTCCACTTTATACCATGAATATCCATGATAGTACATTTTGCTTGGGTAATGGTTTACTCCAAGAGGGTCTGCACAGGGATGATGCTGATCGTGAGAAGCAGTGATTCACCGCTCTTCCCACTCGGAGATATCATGGCGTATTTGGGCAGTGGTTGACTCCGGATCTTTTGTACAGGCCTGGTGGGAGGTTGACTCAGAAACCTGAGCAGCAAATGCACACATCACTGGAATGGGAATCGTGATATCGTTTTAAATTTTTATTTATTTATTGTGTCTTTGATTTACTGCCTAAACTTTCCCTTTTCATTGTACTTTGTTCTAAAAACCCCCCAACCCTTTGAGGCTTGGCCAGGCCAAAATGTAATGGCTTGTCCAGGTCCACCATGACTCCATCGGAATCTGGGTCTTGCATACAAGTGTAAAACATACACCTTCACACTATGCTAGATCCAGGTCATTTGGTAAATGCATTGACGGATACTATTCAGATGTGGCTCTAGCAATTAATTCTATGGTGTCAGGTCAGACTTATTCAGAAGTAAATGTGCATCGGATTGCATCCTTAGTCCTAACATCTGGAGTTGATTTTTTTGAATTTTTGTTATGTGCCAGTGGAAAGGTTACTTATTTATTATTATTATTTATTATTACATTCATTTCCCATGTTTTCCCCTCAAGGAACCCAAGGCAGCTTACATAGTCCTCCTCCTCTCCGTTTTATCCTCACAACAACCCTGTGAGGAAGGTTAGGCTGAGAATTGGTGCCTGGCCCAAAGTCACCCCGTATGCTTCATGGCTGAGTGGGGATTAGAACCTGGATCTCCCAAGTCCCAGTCCGACACTCTAACCACTACATTACACTGGTTCTTGAGGTTGGTGGAAATAATAAGTGGCAGTAAAAGCTTTAAGCTAAAGCATGCTGGTATTTATTTTTTTGGTATTTTGGCCCCACTTCGTTGCCATGCCTGCCACTGGGATGCAGCCCCCAAGAGCTTCTCCAAAGTGGCATTGGCCCTCTGGCTGAATGAGGTTCTGCGCACAACAAAACAAAACGTTTATTGCTTATAGCCATAGGCCATTACAACAGTATAAAGGTAGAAATATCTCAGAAAGAGGCATAAAACAGAGGAATTGGACATCCCAATTCTCATTTAACATAAAAGCTATAACTAAAACATATCTTTCATAAAAGCTTAGGCCCTGCTCTATTCATTACGCCACACTGTGGACATTGCATTTGTATCATTTGCAAATCACAGGGGCTGCCCTAGTCGCCTTGATTTAAACCGAAGACGTTAACTCAGCTGAGTTTAGAATGTAAGGCCAATAGGTCTAAGAACAGCAATTAGCCATAAAACCTAAGGATGGAACCTCAGTAATCCAGAGGCAATGCTCCTAGAATTATTAGATTCCAAGAACAGACAATAAGGGAGAACAATCTCCTCCATGCTTTGATCATGAGTTTCCCAAGGGCATCTGGCTGGCTACTGCTGAGAGCAGCGTGCTGGTTTAGATAAGCCTGTGTGAGCATCAAAGCAGGACCTTCCGGAAAGAGTTTAAATCAGGTGCCACGGCCAGGCGGGTGTGATCACTGTTCTAGGTTCTGCATGATTTCAGAACTGGTTTTGCCACTGGATTGTCCCGGGCCACACCCACTCCTAATTTTAAGGTACACATTGGATCTTCCTTGCTTGGCTCACTGTGATGTCAGAGCTGGGCTTCCTGAAGCTATGCACCTTCCCAAAATGCAACCCCAAATCAACCCTTCTTTTAAGGAATCCCTGCATTTGCTTCTCACTTTTGGAGCTTTGACCTTCATTTGTCTTTTTGGCATATGGGCAGCGGCAGGTCTCTTGCTTTGAACACAGAGCGAAAGGACCCTGTATATGGTTTAATCAGAGTAAATGAATAGCAAAGAAAGAAAGACCTGTGTACAAGAGAGATGAAGAGCTTGCCATATGTAGCACAGCACCGCGGCATGATGGCATGGGAAGCTAGAAACTTGTCAGAGCTTTAATAAAGGGCCTCGGACTGACGAAGAAGAAAGCTGGTCCTGGCGTAGCCAACCGGTGTGTCAAAAGGAGCTCATCAGCTAATCATTGGCACCAGGTGAAGTGACAACGATATCCTTCAAAAGGGCACACAGGAGAAACTCTGAAGAGGACTTTGGTCTGGAGTAGAACACAGCAGGCGGAGAATCCATGATCAGAGACAAGATCAGGGTCCCCCCCCCCCCGTGCTATAGAAAGGCTGCCTTTCTCTAGTACTGGGAGTCGAGGCAGGGCCTGGGACGGAACTTCTGCAGAAGTTCCGTCCCATTTGGTGTACGGGCCAGACGTTCCCCATCCCCACTGTAAAAGCTAGGGTTGATGGTAAAAGTACCTTGGAGGAGTCTGTCTTCACATCTGGTACAGCAGGAAATGCACAGTAGCCTCAGGTCATATCCAGAGACGGTGGCCCACTTTCTCACTGACATGGCAAATCTCTGTCTGGGCTATGCCACTTTAGACCACAGTTTGGGGCTCACATGATTGGATGCTCTTCATTCCAATCTGCCCCCCCCCCGAAACCATAGACTTGGGGAGGGAAGGTGGTAAAAGAAGAAATGAGGAGTATTGTGATGGGTAGAGTCCCAGAGGTAGGTGCAGATGTATAACAATATGAAATGTAAGATCTATGGGACTTAGGGCACAATGCTCAGCATGTTTAGACAGAAAAAAGCCCGACAACTGCCAGCATTCCCCAGCCAGGAGACAAGCTGGAAGCTGTAGGACTTTTTTTTCTGTCTAAACATGCATAGGATGGCACCCTAAGACAACGAGCATAACTGAAATTACAACCAAGAAGAGGAGAATAAAGAAAAACATGATAAAAGGTGTAGCAGGATAGACTCAAGGACTATCATCTGCCACATTCAGTATGTAGTTCACCACCCTCTATATGGTATACACTGTGACTTTACAGTTTTATTTATATTGTCTGTTAAATCACTTCTTATGATGGGTAGTCAAAGGTTCTTTGCTCCATTCTCAAGACAGAAAGCGGCACAGGCGGCACACACAAGAAGGCCATCTAGCAACACTGGGAGTCTGCGAAGGATGTTCATTTTAACCCGCCCACCCCCCCACCGCTCTCTAGGCTTACATCAGGACTTTCAAAGTTTGTCCCTCTTGTGACTGCCTGCAGCAAATAAACAAAATTCCCAGGGAAATGGTGCCTGGCATTCAAACAACCCTCTGAAAGTTATTGTTCTCTGGAGTTGTAAGGCGATGGCTACAAACAGCCTCAGAATTGCAAAGGAAGAGCGCTTGCTCAAGGCAAGGTGATATTCTCTCATTAAAATACAGTTGCGCAAAGTTAAGAAGTCCAACACCCCCCCCCCTCCAATTTGTTCCAAGAGGGCAGAAAGCCTGCGTTACTCCAGATCAGAAAAGCCTTGGAAGCCCTTGTTTGGTGAAAGCGCAAAAGAGAGAAACGTAGGTCGTGTTTGTGCCCTGAGTGGCCCTGTGAGAATTGCTAATGCGGCCGCATGTTAAAAGGAAGCTTCTGTTAACTAAGCACAGATCACAATTGCATTTTCTGGGTATTAAACAGGTGGCTTCCAGCTTTCGCACAGAGAGTTACTACTGAATGTACCACTGAAAGAAAGGCACAGCGTCGGTGTGCGTGAGACATTTGGATATTTCTAAAATTGCAGGTGGGTAACAATATACCAGGCCCATTGTGCGGTAACATCAGTCATGCTGGATAAGGATGATGGGGGTTGTAGGGCAATACATTTTTATTTTGTTTTATCCTTTATATTTTATTACTATAAAAACACAAACAAATACAACACAACAAATAACAATTAACAAAACTAACTAAACTAAACTAAAATGGACTTCCGATTTTTCTACAGCAAATATAAGTAACAGTTTTCTCTTACTCTATAGTTAGAAAAGAAAAAGGCATTATCTTTTTTCTATTGTCCCAAATTTTTCTTCTTATTCAGCAAATCTGCAAATAAACAAGTCATTTTCTTCTAATCTCTGCAAAAAGCCTATTAGAGGTTTCCACTCAGTAATAAATGTAGATATGGTCTTTTCTCTAATCAGTGATATAAATTTGGCCATCTCTGCCAGATCCAGCAACTTGACCAACCATTCTTCTGTTGTAGGCAAAGTAGTCTCGTAGCCGTTGTCATATATAAAAATACTGGTAAAGTTCCATGACTTCTTTCCAACTGGTTATCCATACTTCCCAAAAAGAAAAGCCTCTGGCTTTAATTGGATATTAATCTTTAAAATCTTTTCAATTAGTGAATGAATTTGTATCCTTTTTTGTTTTGTTTTTGGCTTTCTTACATGTCCACCACATATGATAAAAAGTTCCTTCTTGTTGTTCGCATTTCCAACAAACACCTGAAGTAACTATACATTTTATCCAATTTATCCAATGTTAGACATTTTAGCCAATTTAGCCAATATGATGAGACATATACCAATGGCACATCATCTTATAAAAATTCACTTTGAGGCTAGAACATAATGTAAATTTCAAACCTTTTTAACCATATATTTTCCCACTGTTTCATATATATATATATATATATATATATATATATAGATATGATCCAAAATTTTGAGCCCATTTTATCATACATTCTTTCACTTGTTCTTCTTTTGTCTCAAACTTCAACAGTAATATATACATCTTAGCAATAACATGTTAATCATTTAGACATAGTTCTTTTTCAAATTCAGACTTATTTTGTTCAAAGTCATACAACCTTTTATCTAACTTAAACTTTTCTAAAATTTGTAAATAGGAGAACCATTGACATGTTGTGAAATCTTCTTTTATCAACTCTTCTCTCGATTTTATTTTACATTCACCTTGTGATAATTCTAACAAATCACGATATGTCAACCAATTATATTTACGCATCATTTCTCTTCTATGATGTGCTTCTTGTGCTGATAACCACAGTGGTATTCTCATACAAAATCTAGGTTTATATTTCATATTCTCAAAATGGCACGTCTAACATAATGATTATTAAATTCTACATTCACCTTGGC
Organism: Shinisaurus crocodilurus; assembly: GCA_021292165.1. Lineage (NCBI taxonomy): Eukaryota > Metazoa > Chordata > Lepidosauria > Squamata > Shinisauridae > Shinisaurus > Shinisaurus crocodilurus. The sequence goes on along the minus strand of JAHFWL010000075.1, from coordinate 68,889 downwards.
GTTATCATACCACAGATACCCATGTCACCCAAATCTCAGTTCATGTCCTTCAAGTTCCAATAATCGTAGTGCAATACATTTAGAGAAGTCTGCCCTGAAGGTGGATCTGTGTGAGAGTGCCCTGTGTGGTGAACCACTGACCTACAGGTGGAAGCATTTCAATGCAGTGCCTTCAGGTTCTGGACTGACTTCACACATCTACTAGCTGCTAACCCATAATCTAGAGGTACGGGAGACTGAAATCGCAAGCCCAGGCCTCACTGAAATCATTGAGAGGCTTAAGAATGACCTGACTTCACCTGCAATTTCGGCGGCTTGCAAGATATGATGTAGCATAATGTCTCATCAGCTGCAGTTTGATCATAGCCTTGTGCTAAACTAACTTTATGGGGAGATCTTGATTTGAAAACAGAGAGGTGGTCATTTATTTTAGGGAGGAATTGGGTTAATAGTGGAATTTATACTTTAGATCAGTTAATAGGATCAGATGATGAGTTTTTAACATTTTCCGTATTGCAGCTGAAATATCACTTACCATCTAGTGCTGGGTGGCAATATATTCAACTACTGTACCTTTTGGTGTCTATATATGGGTTATCAGCGATGAGTGCTTCAGCATCTCCTACATTGTTGGAGGAACTGATTGGTTCATAGAATCATAGAATAATAGAAAAGTAGAGTTGGAAGGGGCCTACAAGGCCATCGAGTCCAACCCCCTGCTCAGTGCAGGAATCCAGGTCAAAGCATCCCTGACAGATGATTGTCCAGTTGCACCTTGAATGCCTCCAGACTGGGAGAGCCCACCCAGCCTACCTCCATAGGTAGTTGATTCCATTGTCTTATTGCTCTAACAGTCAGGAATTTTTTCCTGATGTTTAGGTGGAATCTAGGTTCCTGTAACTTGAGCCCATTATTCCGTGTCCTGCAAACTGGGATGATCGAGAAGAGATCCTGGCCCTCCTCTGTGTGACATCCCTTCAAGTACTGGAAGAGTGCGATCATATCTCCCCTCAGTCTCCTCTTCTGAAGGCTAAACATGCCCAGTTCTTTTAGTCTCTCCTCATAGGGCCTTGTTTCCAGTCCCTTTATCATCCTTGTTGCCCTCCTCTGAACCCTCTCCAGTTTGTCTACGTCCTTCTTAAAGTGTGGTCCCCAGAACTGGACGCAGTACTCAAGATGAGGCCTAACCAGTGCCGAGTAAAGGGGAATTATCACTTCCCGCGATTTGCAAGCTATACTTCTATTAATGCAGCCCAAAATAGCATTTGCCTTCTTTGCAGCCACATCGCATTGCTGGCTCATTTGTGATCTACCACAATTCCAAGATCCTTCTCACTTGTAGTATTGTTGAGCCAAGTGTCCCCCATTCTGTAACTCTGCATTTGGTTTCCTCTCCCAAGGTGCAGCACTTGGCATTTATCCCTATTAAATTTCATTCTGTTGTTTTCGGCCCAGCGCTCCAGCCTATCGAGGTCACTTTGAATTTTGTTTCTGTCTTCCAGAGTATTAGCTGTTCCACCCAACTTTGTGTCATCTGCAAATTTGATAAGCATTCCCTGTACCTCCTGATCCAAGTCATTAATAAAAATGTTGAAGAGCACTGGGCCCAGGACCGAGCCCTGTGGTACCCCGCTCGTTACCTCTCCCCAGTTTGAGAAGGAACCATTAATAAGCAGTCTTTGAGTCCGATTCTGCAGCCAATTGTGGATCCACCTGATAGTTGTTCCATCTAGCCCACTTTTAGCTAGCTTGCTAATCAGGATATCATGAGGCACTTTGTCGAAAGCTTTGCTGAAGTCCAGATATATGATGTCCACAGCATTCCCACAGTCCACAAGGGAGGTTACCCGATCAAAAAATGAGATCAGATTAGTCTGGCAGGATTTGTTCTTGACAAATCCATGCTGGCTTCTAGTAATCAGTGCATTGTTTTCAAGGTGCTTGCAGATTGACTTCTTTATAATCTGCTCCAAAATTTTCCCCGGGATTGATGTCAGACTGACTGGCCTATAGTTCCCAGGTTCTTCCTTCTTGCCCTTTTTGAAGATGGGAACAACATTTGCCCTCCTCCAGTCATCTGGCACTTCGCCTGTCCTCCATGATTTCTCAAAGATAATAGACAGTGGTTCTGAGAGTTCTTCTGCCAGTTCCTTTATTACTCTAGGATGCAGCTCGTCAGGCCCTGGAGATTTAAACTCATTCAGAGTAATCAGGTGCTCCTTGACAATTTGCCTATCAATCTCAAGCTGCAATCCTGCCCCTACAGTCTGCACTTCAGGTTTGCCTGGGGGGTCATAGACCCTCTTTTGGGAGAAGACCGAGCCGAAGTAGGAATTGAACACTTCTGCCTTTTCTTTGTCTTCTGTTATCAATTTGCCATCCTCACTGCGTAGTTGAACCACCATTTCTTTCCTCTGTCTTTTACTGTGCATGTATCTGAAGAAAGCTTTCTTGTTGTGTTTAGCATCCCTCGCTAACCTTAGCTCATTCTCAGCTTTAGCCTTCCTGACACTATTCCTGCAGTTATGTGCTACCTGCCTGTACTCTTCCCTTGTAGCCTGTCCTTCCTTCCACTTCCTATACGTGTCCTTTTTTGTTTTCAGGTCATCTTTGAGTTTATTGTGAAGCCACATTGGCTTCTTCTGTTGCCCTCTGCTTTTTTTCCTTGTGGGAATTGTTTGCAATTGTGCCTTTAAAATTTCCCTTTTTAAAAACTCCCACCCATCCTGGGCTCCTTTTCTCATTAGAGTCGCTTGCCATGGGATCTTACTTATCATTGTTCTGAGTTTGTTAAAATTGGCTTTCCTAAAATCCAGGGTTCTTTACACGAAAGCTAAGCCTACAATAGCTGTTTATAAATGTCTTTTGGAATGTAATGAAGTGGCTGTCCAGATTGTTAGAGAGGAAAGGAATAGGGAATTAGAATGCTTTATACAGCATAATTAACGGAAAGCTTCCATATGCACTATTTCTGTAGATTTAAAATTGAGGCTGATTCAACAAAACTTGCTGTTTTGTGTATATTGGACTACAATGGCATGTTAAGAAGAAGCTGGCTAGCTCTGCTAGCTATGTGGACAATACCTCTTTGAGCTTTTCTACACAAAGCTGTTAATCCATTGCATCTACTTTCTGTTTCCTCGCTCTACATGTTTTTAAATGCATTAATTAATGTTAATTAATTTAAATGTGTGCATATGGCTGAAGCCTGCAGTAACATCGTCAGCCACTAGGGGCAGACTTCCCTAACCAGCACATAGTTTTTGTGGTCCATACAGTTGAAAGCCAGGAAAGATTAGTAGCCAGAGGGACAGAGTTATGTGCCTGCTCCTAACCCCTGCTGTGGTACAGCCCCCATCCCAGGGGAATGGACAAACCCTACCCTCAGAGGGTTATAGGGGTGCACCATGGCAAGATTCATGCCTAGGTGTCACAGTGGGCATGGCTTCACTCAGACATGTCCAACTCTACCAGGGGTGTAAGTTTGCTTGGAAGATTTGCTGTATCAAACTAAGGGCTACTCCAACCTATGCAAAGCTGGGTTCATTCACTAGTAATTAATGTTGGAGTATACGACGAAAAGGTATCAACTCTGCAGGGAGGGTGTTTTAAGCTGACTGCCCAGTAAAGGGTTAAGATAGATGGATATAGTCTAGTTAAAGGGCAAAGACAGAAACCAGGCTTCTCTGAGAAGTCAAGGGGCAGAGTTCAGTGGAGCAAACCACTTAGTGGTATCAGGGGAGGGAATGCTGGATGTTGCCTAGCAACAAGTTAGAAATTCCATTCTCTCTCACTCTGATGGTTAGACCTACAGCCAACACTTAACTGACACTTGCTAGGTTTTAGCAAGGAGACATGTTTTGTGGCTCTCCTTACCTCACAGTATCAGTGACATATAAGAAACGGTGCTTACTAAAAGTCTGTAACCATCAAGTTTATAGTACCCAAGAAATCTTATGTTACTGTTACTCATTTTTAAAAAGCATCTACTTTAGGAACAAGTCCTGCGTGTGCGTGTGTGTGTGTGTGTTTGTTGGGTGAACTCTGTTGCTGCTGTTGTGCTCTGTCATCAATTAATAAGTGCAATGCCTATTTTTTCCTTCTCTGTATAACCATTGCTAGCAACTCTGAGATAATCTTTCATTCTTAGGGCCTGAGGAAAACACCTCCTGTGTAGGTGGTGTTTGAATCAGGAGGAATCCCCTATTGTCACCCTGCTCATGGGTCCCCCCCCCCCCCATGCAAATACTAACTTCAGAGGAAGGATTTTCCCCAAGGCCATAGCAGGAGAGGAAAGGTTTAAATTTATTCTCCATGCTTGCTCTGATCCCATTAATTATCAGTGCCCACCCCACCCTCGCAGTTAACACAACTTGCATTTTTAAAAAAACTGCACATTAAATGCAAAGATGCATTTAAAAGCACATCTAATTGGGCCCTTAAACAACTCTCCCTGGTCAATTACTGTAGGTGTCTGTGAACTAGTGGCATTCACCACATACCTGGGCAACAAGCTTAGGTGAGTTTTATAAGAGTTTAACTGTCATGGCTTTCCCAAATACTCCTAGGAGTTTGGCAAGGGGCCCTTCTGAAGATGCTTGCCCTCATTTGGGGAGAATGGGCGTTTCTGAGAATCTGTTCCGAGTTACTTAAGCTGGAGGAACTTAAGCTGTTCTGAGTTACTTAAGCTCCTGGGCTGTGGAGCTATCTTGTAGATATTTAAGAGGAAAGGATATTCAGGAAGAAAGGGATGTAGTGTCGTTCCAGGAGGATTGTGGGGGAGGAAAACAGCAGCTGTTGAATGGCGGTCACAGTGAAGATGCTCCTCATCCTTCTTCTGCCACTTCAGGTAAAAGACATTTCCTGCTCAATTGGACAAAAGAGAAAAGAAGAACAAGAAGAAAACGAGCTGTTATTCACCTTCATGATAAATGCACTCCAGTCACCAACATCCTTCGAAGAGTTTTACCTACACTCACAAAAATCAACAAAATGCCCCCCCCCCCCAGTGCACAACCTGCAAATGGGATGGTGAACTGGAGGGGGTTATTATTTTCATTCAGCACTGTACATCTTCTTAAGTTCCTGCAAACAATGGCAAAACTGTGGCAATATCAACTGTTCATCGTGTTCTTTTGGCCTTGATTCCCCCCTCACCCCCCACTGACTCAGATGAGGAGGAGGTTTCATCCTGTAACCCATCATCTATTACTCTGGAACCTTCCCAGCCAGAGGACGTGGCTTTACCAGACTCCTTGGCCTCAGAGGGCAACCCTCTGAGGCTGTCCTCCTTGCCCCCATGCTGTAGGAGCCAGCAGCCGCAGAATCAGGTGATGAGACTTTAAGAGACAGACAGCTCCTCAGATGGGTGAGGTTAAAAGTAGGCCCAGACTTGGTTGCTGGCCTTCAGAAGGCCTCAGAGTCAGAAGGCCTTTGCATGTTTCTGAGACAACTGCTTTTCTTGAGGGAGTTCCAGCCTATACCTGCCACAGTGATCTGTCCAGGGTCCTGACAACACTTCTAGTCCCACAGGCTAGCTGCAATCCAGTCTCCCCTGGGAATCCTAAACTGAGCTAGGACAGGACACGGTTGTCTTGAAGTGGACACACTGATTTCAACGCCTTACCCCACCCAGCTATTATTTCCCTGAATGGTTGGAAGTTCTGGGGTCAGCCATTGAAAGATGACTAGAGACTTGTGGTGGCTTTGTCATACCTACTTATTTATGAAGTAGGGAGGTGGTGGGCTCTCCCACTCTGGAGGCATTCAAGATGCGGCTGGGACAGCCATCTGTCGGGGATCCTTTGACCTGGATTCCTGCACTGAGTGGGGGGTTGGACTCGATGGCCTGGTAGGCCCCTCCCAACTCACTTTTCTGTGATTCTGTGGTTCTAAGATACAGAATGAGCAGGTGAGAAGCATGGAGGTACGTGGGCAGGCGGGTGTGCTAGGCCCTGGCAGGAACTGCCAGGTCCGTGTGCAGCAGCCCCTTGTGGTGAATCACTGAAATGCAGGTGGCAACTTCTCAGTGCAGTACCTTCAGGCTGTGGGTTGTCTCCATCTATGCAGAATGGCCATTGGGTCCTCCTGGACAGACAGGAGGATAAAGGTTTTCTTGTTCCATCTGGATCTTGCTTGAGCACTGAGGTCTTCCTCAGCTCTGGTGTGTCCCTGCTTTGGTTTTCTTCAGTCCTGACGTCTGGCTTGGTCCTCAACCCTGCTGCCTGGTTCATTCTTTGGTTCTGACTTCTAGCTTGCTCCTTGACTTCACCTCCTGGTTCAGTCCAGTCCTGTCCATGCCCTCTGGCTCACCCGATGCCTATAGTGCAGTGTTCTCCAACCTTGGGTCCCCAGATGTTTTTGGCCGACAACTCCCAGCATGCCCCAGCCAGCTATGCTGGCTGGGGCATGCTGGGAGTTGTCGGCCAAAAACATCTGGGGACCCAAGGTTGGAGAACACTGCTATAGTGCAACCTTTACAGAGCCGAAGCAACATCATCAGCTCCCCCACACCAACAGCCTCTCCACTGCAGCTCCTCCAGGATGCATCTTGCCAGACAGCTAAAAACAACCAAACATACAGTAATACCTTGGATTGCAAGGAACTCGGTTTGAGAGCGTTTTGCAAGACAAGCAAATTTTTAAATATTTATTTAATTTTTTTTGACTTGATATACAAGCAACGTCTTGCAATACAAGTACTGTAGTACGGCTTAAATTAAAAATCTCTGTACAAATTTTTTTGGGGGGATTTCATTTTGATATAAGAGTGTTTTGGATTACAAGCACGTTTCCGGAACGAATTATGCTCTCAATTCAAGGCATGACTGTACTCTCAATTTTTTTTGGTTTTTTTCCTGGCCAGATTACAGAACAACAACCCTGCCTGATGGTTTCTTTCGGCCCTCCTTGCCACATGTCCAGTTCTGGCAGCAGAACGGGACCTGCGCACCAGGCTTCAGGAAGAACGTCAACTGCCCATCTGTGCCATGAAGCTATCTTTCCCTATCAAGCCATGCACAAGCCAAGAGAGATGGACATCTCTTCCCGTTGCACAGGAGAACAGCCACATCCCATCACAATCTAATTTGGCTGGGAGAAGCCAGTGTGGCCCACCGGAATAATTGCACTCCTCAAACCCAGTCATTCAGCTGAAAGCGAAGCCAGGCTGTTTGCTGCTGAGGCAAAGAAAGGGAGATTATGGCATTACTGACACAGAATAGGCGGCGGCGGGGTGGGGGGGAATTTACCCACGTTAGCAGCGGTACGAGCAAGCAAGATTAGCAGCGCGCAATAAGCCATCATTACTATGGCAGCCACCCTCCCTTTTCATAACGTCTTGGCATACCATTATAGGCCAGAAATGCCAGGCCAGATTGTTAAGGTGAGCATCTGGGCCCTTTGCAGAGATGGCCTCTGTGTTCCGAAGGAAAAGGGTCGTTCTGGCTGGGATGAAGCTCCTCTTGGCATCGGTGTTTGGGAGCCTCAAACAGCGATTATTTCGCTCTGCACTTGCCTTTCCAATCGAGAGAGAGAGAGAGAGAGAGAGAAGATTAGAGACGCAGCACTTTTTTCTGCAGGCGGTGGAAAGAAGCGGGGAGAATAAAATGGCTGATTTTATTTAGGCCACTCTAATTGGAACCATTTCTTCTAATGTGCTCATTAGACTAGAGAGCTCTTGCTGCAAAAGAGGAGGGAAGAAATGCTGCCCATTTATTATGTATATCTGTAGCATGAATAGCAGGAAAAGGCGGGGCGTTCCAATTTTATTCTTTGTTGAATCCCATCCTCTTCTACTTCCAGTGTAAACTCCTTGCCTTCACCTTGAATGCTCTCCGGCCGCGGCCACGTCCCACTCTATATTCTTCTGTCTTTGTTTCCCAAATACCTCTTGCCCATGGCATCCACTTCTCCAACTCGGCCTCCAATAGACCTCCTGCTTCCTCAAATAGCTCCCCGCACAATGCCTTCGTTACCCCTGCTCAGTCAACCACATTTTGTGGATAATGAATAAGGGGGGGGGAGAAGGGGAACAGGATCATACCTTCTGGTCCCACCCAACCTCCACGCATCCATCCAACCTTCTGCACAGAGCCTGCATGCATACCTGGGGCTGCGTGGGCAGCTGCTAGGGGCCCTGATCTGTGTGCCCTGACTCGCTGGCTAGGTGGCCTCCCTCTCATTATCTTGGCAAGCGTTGGCCGCAGAGCAGGGTTATTTTGTGTTTCAGCATTGTTGCTGCAGCGGTGGCAGCAGTTTTGGGGGTGGGGGGCTTCAGTGGGGGTGGGGGGAGAGTGAAGCCCCATTGCATGAGCCTCTGCTCACATGATGTTGGCTCCAAGTCCCTGTAAAGAACCATGGACACTGATCTCTGGGTGTATCATATTTACCCCAAATGTGGTAAGCAACATTCAACTTCGCTGTCATCTTGCATAGTATTAATTTGTATTCATTTATTTATTCGTTCATTTTCATGTTGCAGACTGCAGTCGAGCAGTTCTGATGTGTATGTGGGGCTTCAGTGCACAGAAGGAGATCCGTTCGTACAAGGGCTTCCCTGTTCTTTTCAATGAGACAGAGAATGCTTCGTAGACAATGGAAGGGGGATTCACCATACATGCACCCATGGAGCATTGCTTGACCCACATAAGGAATTGGGGCGGCCCATGTGAGCAGGGACCATCACCTGCAGATATACTTATATGAGCCCCTTCTCTTCTTAAGGCCACCAGAAGAGGATCTACTCTGGATACATGGTCATAACCATGTGAAAGACCTGATAACAAGGTAACAAGGAGCATGGCCCTTTTGGTGATGGCTCCTCTGTCGTGGAACTCACCCCTTCCTTTTTACAAAAGCCTCTGCAGAGTGATCCTGGCTCACTGATATGCTTTCAATAAGCCCTGTATATATTATCTTGTGTCATTTTACAGTGATTCTAAAATTGTCATCATTATTGGTTGTTTTTAGCTGTCTTATGGGTTTTGTGTTGTTGACATAAGGCTGCCCTGAGGCTCCATGGGCTTGTAAGCCTGGACAGAGATCTAAGAAATAATAACATTCATTGCATAGCTCCCTAACGCTGGATGCCCCCTTCCAAGCATTGCACATCTCCAAGGCCACTGCAGAGAAGGTATATAATAATATTGCTCTGTGCTCAAGGGCTGCTTGATTGAACATTCCTTAGAGTCACTTAAAAACAACAACACTCCCATTAGCTTCAAAGAGATTTGATTCATGCCCATAGTGGGAAGGTCTCTTGGTTTTAATTGGTTTTCAGGGGTGACATCTGATCCTTAGTCCCAAGAGGCAAAAGAGAGGAGCAGAGGCCACAGGGAAAAATGCACTGATTCTAGCAGCCTCATCTGTCCACAGCTGAAGGCAGGCAAAGAAGAATGGGTGAATATTCAGAGGGGCCTCCTGAAAATGTCACATTGTTATGGTCCCTGCTCCAATTGTATCGAGGACTTCCGGAGTGGTGCTGAGGCTGCCATGATATTGGTGCAGCACAGACAGGTCCCCGTAGCTCCTATGAGAGCCATGGAGTAAGCCGCTTATTACGGGCCCAACACAGAGCTGAAGGAGATGTGATGGAAAACACAAAGAAAGAGTCTTGTAGCACCTTGAAGTCTAACAAGTGTATTATGGCACAACATGGAGTAGAGCCTCCATAATACATTCGTTAGTCCTTAAGGTACTGCAAGACTCTGAGGAGCTCCACATATGGCCCAGTGACATGAAGATGGCGGTCTGCTGCAGGCCATTGCTTTAACCTGCAGAGCACCCATTTTGTGGTGGTGCCCAGGACAATTTCTCAAATTGCCAAATGTGCCCACCGGCTCAAAAAGTATGCCTACCCCCCACTGTAGACATTTCTGTTGCAATGCCAAAAGGGAATGAAAGTATTTATTTACTTTTTAGTTTGAGTAATAAACTAATTACAAATAATAATCAGCGATGGGCCAACTGATGACTGTGTCTTCCTGTCTCTGGTTTTGCTGTGGAGCTTGTCTTGATAAAGTAATGCACAATGAACAAACCGTGCCTTCATCTTACCCTAAAAGGAGACGGATAACATTTGGAGACAGTCTCAGCATTCAAGCAATTGTTTTATATTATAGTTCTGCCATTGACGTCTCTGCTTTTGCCTTCTGTCCCTTTGTCTACCTGTAGACTCCCAGAATGATTTCCACTTTCCTCCGCCAAAGCACGGTGGTAGCTAATGGCTTCCTTCATACTCCTTTATCCGTACACTTGATTGAACCTTTACATTTTGATCTTGCGTGCAGGGCCCCGATTGTTTCTTTATGTGTCGGCTTCTCCCCCTGCGAAAAACTGCAATGCGTATTTCGACAGTTTCAAACAACAACATATCAATTTACTTTCTGAGTACTTTTGTGTGTGGGGTGGTGGGGGGGAGGAGGAGGGGGAAGAGTGAACTGGCTTCCAACAAAGTAGTTTGCTAGTAGGGACTGCTGGCTGACAATCTGTGGGCAAACAAGGCAGGGAGAGGAATTCCTGCCCTCGCCGGTAATTGTTGAGGGGTAGAAGCAGAGGATAGAGCCCCCCCTCATTCGGCACCATGCAGGTATGTGGTTGCTGATTGGGTAGCTGCTCCTGGTGTGGGCTGCTGATGTCAGCAAAGGCAGCTAGCCAGTCAGCAATCACATGCTTTCATGGCGTTGACTTGAATACCCCCCTGTCTTCTGACAGTTACCAGACAGGGTGGGAATTCCCTTCCCTCCTCAATTGCCCTGCACCAGTTGCCAGCCTTTCCTACTAGGCACCAACTTCTCTGGCCAACACAGAGTATAAAGAAAATACTCTTTCTCAGAGCTAAATCTCAGGCAGTGCAACCCAGTGGGGCTTCCTGTAACCCTCCGAACTCACAGGATTATGGGCATCCTATGGAGGGCAGAGAAGGAGCACGGAGGTGAAGGTCACCCCCGTGCTCCTCCCGCCCGGCTGCAAGACACTGAGATGGATGATTTTGACCATCGAAGTGTTTTGCCCCAGCGCGAGAGGAGAGGAGATGGAGGCACCGCCAGGATACTATGCATGCTGACAGAGCCTGTCTCCTCTCCTCCCCGCCCCCTCCCCACCCACAAAACTCCAGTTCTGAGGTCGGTCTTCCAACCTCGGAGCAGCCGCCGGTGCAGTTCTTTCCACGTCGGCTGCAAGGGTGGAGGGAGGGTGCTCCGAGTTCAGAGGCCCAGCTCCGAGTTTGAAGTCCCAGCTCCAACCTCACAGCACATCTCTGAGGTCGGAGCTGGGACTCTGAATTTTCCCATGGCCATCTACTCTGTCTAGCAGCCATAGGATTTGTGCCCCCGAGTAGATTAAATATACATATGACAGCTTCACACATGCATGTATATCATTTGATCTCATTAGACTGCACTCAATAGTTTGCCGTTGACTGTGTAAACTTAAAGGATATTCAGCAGTGGTGTAGTGGGACATTTTTGATGTGCGGGCACTCCTCATGACAGTCCCCATAGCTATGCCCCAAGGAGAGTTCAACATTTCAGGCACCTGTGTTGACCCATAACAACAAACCTAGTTCTAGGAGGTTTCATCCAGAGCAGGCCTTTTGTAAAGCTAATGACTGGGTTCAGAAAACAATGATAACCTACACTCAAGGGTTGAGTGTGGGTTGTCGTTGAACCATGGATTGTTGCTGAAATGTGGGTTATCGTGTTGCCTGAACCTAGCTGAGATAACAAAGTACAGTCATGCCTTGGATTGAGAGCATAATTCGTTCCGGAAACGTGCTTGTAATCCAAAACACTCTTATATCAAAACGAAATTCCGCAAAAAAAATTTGTACAGAGATTTTTAATTTAAGCCGTACTACAGTACTTCTATTGCAAGACGTCGCTTGTATATCAAGTAAAAAATATATTAATAAATATTTTAAAATTTGCTTGTCTTGCAAAACGCTCTCAAACCAAGTTACTTGCAATCCAAGGTATTACTGTATGGTGAACAACCCACAGTTCACAACCCAACAACAAGCCATGGGTTCTCTTCATGGATTGTTTGTGGTTAACAAGCCATGGGTTCAGACAACAGGATAGCCCACATTTTAACAACAACCCATGGTTCAATGACAACCCACACTCAACCCACACTCAACCCATACTCAACCCTTGAGTGTGGGTTATTGTGTTGTCTGAACCCAGCCAATGGGACTTAATTGTAGTGGTGGGGCCGAGCCTGGAGTCGGCTCCTGGCTCGCTCCTGGCTCGGCCCTCGAGGCGGCAGCGGCCAATCTCGCCAGCGGTGGCCGATCTCGGCATTCAGAGCGGTGTGTAGCGTTCGCCACGCCGCTCGAGCTGCCGCCGCCACTGCCGCCACCCCCGCAGCTGCCGGACCCCCCCACCCCCCACAGCTGCTGGACCCCCCGCCACCCCCTGCCACCCCCCGCAGTCGCTGGACCCCCCCGCCGCCCCCCACAGCCGCCGGACCCCCCTGCCACCCCCCGCAGCCGCTGGACCCCCCCATCCCCCGCCACCCCCCAGCCTCCGGACTCCCACCCCACCGCCACCCCACCGCAGCCTACCTTCTCTGCGCCGCCGCCGCCGCCTCCGCCGCCGCCTCCGCCGCTGCCGGAGCCCCACCCACGCTCTGTTTTGGCCGGGGAAACCAGGGCAACAGGGCTGTTTAAGCCCTGTTGCCCTGGTTTCCCTGGCCAAAAACAGAGCGCGGGGGTACCATCGCGTCACTTCCTCCACGCCGGAAGGACGTGACGGGACCAGCGGACTTTAAGAAATTGCTTGCTAGAATCTACATAATAACTGAAGAACCATGAGGACTAGAATTATCCATTTAAAAAACTGACCACTGAAATTCTCAGGAAACCAAAACTGACATGAAACCAGATTCCCACTGGATTTCTGCAGGCATACAGTCACCATGGAAGATGAACAGAGAAAAGGTACTTCTCTGCAAATTCCACATACATTGTTTCCGAAGAGGGTTTTTTTTTGTGTGTGTGGCAATACTGAGCAACATGCTTCAGAGTGTGAATGAAAGGTGTGATTAATTTTCCTACAAATATGATGATAATCACTCTAACGTGTTCAAAACAAACCTTTGGAAAGTTGGTACATTTCACACCCTCTTTGGCAGACTTTTTTTTTTTTTTGTGGTATTGTGACAATATTTCCGTTTCTGAAGTCCCTTATTTATTTATTTGAAATATTTTTAAGCCACTCCTCCGCCAAAAAGGCTGCGGCTTATGTATAATCAATGAAACAAGACAGTACCTGCTTATGATAGTAAACATTTCCCCAAGGCTGTAGACCTGTCCTTCTGCAACCCAGCCTCCTCCAGATGTGTTGGACTACAACTCCCATTCCCAGCCAGTCAATGGCCATGCTGGCTGGGCATGATGGGGGGGTCCAGCGGCTGTGGGGGTGGCAGGGGGGTCCCGAGGCTGTGGGGTGGTGGTGGCCCGGTGGCTGCGGTGTATGCTATCAGCCCTTGATCTTCAACTGGTGAGATGCTCGATCCACCGTTGGGTTGCGCTACCGGCAGCACCGCTACAATGTTCACTGTTGTTGTTCTGCTTAGTTGTGTGATTTTTTTTTTTTTTAAGAGATGAGAAAAGAAGATGAAAGAAGGGGAGGGAAGCAGAAAAACAAGATGTGAGTCCCTGTTATGGTCATAACCCAGAGACAGATGAACTGCAGCTCTTCCAGGATCTGCTGATCTCTTAGGGCTCAATACTATGCATGTTTAGACAGAAAAAAAAGTCCTAGAATTATAGGACTTTTTTTCTGACTAAACACTCTTAGGATTGCATCCTTAGCCACTCCAGCCATGGCCTGAGAACTATGCTGCTTTATTTATTTACTTTATTTTTTTTCCATTTAAAATTATTTTTAGTCTGCCTTTAAGGGTAAAACCCTCTCAAGGTGGCATGCAGGATTAAAAAAAAAAAAAGATTAAAAAAACAAACATACAAAATTATACAAATAGGCAACACCTGAAAGCACTATAAAAACAGTTTACACTAATAAAACCTGCAGCCCACAGTTTATGGAGAAGCAGGAAAAAATGGGTGGGCCTTCAGAGTCTTCCTGAAGACCTGCGAAGAAGGGGGACTGATGAACCCCTGATGGAAGCTGATTCCAGAGGTGAGGGGCCACTACTGAAAAGGCCCTCTTCCTTGTGCTCACCAGCCTAACTGCCACTGGTGGTGGGCAAATGAAAAGGGCCTATGTTGATGACTCTCTACTTTGCTCTGCTCCTTCCCATGTGATTGGTCACTGCCCTTGCTTCTCCACGTATATATTTCTTGTCTGCAGGCATTTTCTGTGAAGCTACACTGACTGGAGCGCATAGCTATGCTGCCTCTGTCTGTGGCCTCAGCTGGAGGGAGGGGGGTTTCCTCCCCTCCCCTCTCCTCCTCCCTCCTCCTCCTCATCTCTCCCTTTTCTCAGGGAAGTGCTGCAGGGGGGTCCTCCCTGGATCTAGATCCTTCTAATCTATATCTATGGAGGCAGTTTCTGGACTTTGGCCCATGTGTCCTCTCCCAGAGACCATGGAGTGCGGGAAGGCATCCCATATTGCCGGGGCAATGAGATTACCTTGTGCCACCTCCCTTCTGTCCACATGCTGCAAGAGAGGGCGTCTGTTGCACTAGCAATGGAACCACCACCATGCTCCATTGTGTCTGGCCACTGGTACGACAGTCTGCCAGAGAACCAGAGTGCTAATCCCCACTGAATTTGCTTTGGAAAGGTTTTCTGTGAGGCAATGAGGGGGTGCATGTTTTGCCAAGAATTCATCATTCACACAGTAGCACACATCTCGCCAGCTTTACCTCCAATCCCACAGTAGTCAAGACAAGAGAAGCCCATTCTGGGGAATGGGTTGTATCCAATGTTAGTCCTATTTAGAGTAGGCTCTAAATTAAAATGACTGGGACTTAAGTTAGATTACAACCCACTGTTTTCAATCAATGGTTATTTGCGGCAATAGCTGAATAGAGCCTCTTCATTCAGAAACGGGGGACTGCGGTGCGGGACTTTGTCCAAATATTTCATGTCTACCAGGATGCCCCATCTAATTTTTTTGACACTCTCAAATAATTCTGAAAGGTTGGCGAGGCGTGTCCCCCTGTTGCAGAGGCCATGCTGATCCTTTTTTTCAGCTAGGCTTGTCCTTCTGCATGTTTAAACAAACAAACAAACAGCAACAAAAAATCAACCCTTACTAGCACTGCCACTAGTTTGAAAGTATTGTGTGGCAGTTTTTAAATGAGTAGAAAGTCAGTTTTTCAATGGCTTTCCCAAAATCCAGAGAAGCAAGAATGTGGCTTAGCTCACTGTGTGGTCAGAGGTTAGAAATTGCAATTAGAGCCACTTACCAGAACATTTTACAATGGCTGCCATCCAGTTGGCAGCTGTGTGATTGCACCCGTGATGCTCCCAATCGAGCTCAAGATGGCTGGCTGTGTGTGGACACATGTGCCAAGGAAACAAAGCCAGCAGCTGTGCAGAGAAACCCAGCTATCTTTACAGACATGTTCATTAATGTTATGTAAACCAGGAGGAGTTATTTTACACTTGACTTGAAGAATGCTGTTCTGTCTCCCTTGTGAAAGATGCAGCCTTTGGAACCAAGCCGTTCCCCAAATACCAGTGCCTGACTTATCTCCTGACACAGCTGTCTCCTGCAATTGCAAATGTTAACTATGTTTGGGAAGATTTCTGGAAGGAAATGTACTGTTTCCTTCAGATGTCTTTATTAATTTGAACTTGTGGGAGGAACAAGAGGATACGAAAAGTCTCATTTGACAGGTGTGACACATTGATTTTAGAGGCATGAGAAGCAGGAAGGCTGCGGTGGAACCAGGAACACAGAATTGCGAGAACATGTTTCTTCAGCACACACACGCGTGCACCACACACACACACACACACACACACCTACCTGGTACAATTAACTCTCAGGCGTGCATTTTTGGGCAAAGCTAGATCATGAAGTAGTATCCTAAGACTGTGTAAACATGTGGAATAATGATGGGATAGAATGGACTGCAGCACTTTAGACTGCAAATGGGGGATTTAATCCCCCCCCCATGTAAAAAAACTCCCTGCAAATAGAAAATCAGGCAATGGGCTGGGATTCAATCCCTGAGTTTTTGTTTTTTGTTTTAATTTGCAGGGAGTTGTTTGTGTGGGGCAGCATTTTGGCACCAATGGGAGCTTTCCTCACATTGCCAATAGCTGATCCCCCCCCCAGTTTTTTTTGGGGGGTTGGGGCTACAGTAGGGGCAAAGGGTTAAAATTCCCTCCCCACATGCCATAGCTCCAATCTGGGCTTCAGTCCCCCATGATGGCTATTTGGTAAAGAAAAACTAGGTATGCAAGGCTAAACTGTGTGCCAAATGGCATGTCTAGTTTTGGTCCTAAGAAATAAGAGGCAGGTATCGGCATGCTCAGGGTTTGCAAAAAACTGACTCCCCCCACCAAACACAGCCTCCTAATGATGTGCCCTAAATGAACATTCTATCAATTAACCCTTGCAGATTAAAACTACCTCTCGCTGATGATAGGTCACTTAGTAAAGTGCTTTACTTCTGAGTAGACATGCATAGCATTGTGCAGTTAGTTGATAAGGACACAGTCCAGTGGGAAATTCTCCTGTAGAAGCCCCATTGAAATGAATGGGAGCAGCACAAGAGCAGCACAATGAATCTTGTGCAGATATTCCTGCTGGATTTGGCCCTAAAGCATTAGTTGAGTGACATGCCAGATAAAGAAATTATGGCTGAAGCAAGTCCTGCTGAATACAATGGTGTTTACTTCCGGGTCAATGGTGTTTACTTCCCATACACATGTACCTGGAAGTAAACTCCATTGAATTCAGCAGGACTTGCTTCAGAGTAGGCATGTGTAAGATTGCATTGTAAGGCTGCAATCCTATATCCACTTACCAGGGAAATGGTCCCATTGAATTCAATGGGAGTTACTTCTGAGTAGACATGTATGGGATTGTACAATTTGTACTGACTGTACTGTGATACTGCAACTCTCTACACACTTACCTGAGAGTCAGCCTCATTGAGCACAGGTGGAATTACCTCTGTGTAAACGTTCAGAGAATGTCACTGTAAAATTTGCAAGCCTAGTACAGATCATAGAATCCTTTGTCTGTCAAAAGAGAATGCTAGTAGATTGCTTCAGAGGGTTGGTTGTGAAAGTGAATGAGAAAGCTCCATTAAAGCAGGACTATAGATAGTTTTCCTGCACCAAGCTAACAGAAGATTTTCTAAGGAAAATAGAATTCATAGAATCATAGAATAGTAGAATAGTAGAGTTGGAAGGGGCCTATAAGGCCATCGAGTCCAATCCCTGCTCACTGCAGGATTCCAAGTTAAAACATCCTTGACAGATGGCTGTCCAGCTGCATCTTGAATGCCTCCAGTGTGGGAGAGCCCACTACCTCCCTAGGTCATTGGTTCCCCTGTCTTATTGTTTTTCCTGATGTTCAGCTGGAATCTTGCTTCCTGTAACTTGAGCCCATGATTGGTCCAGAAGAGATCCTGGCCCTCCTCTGTGTGACAACCTTTCAAGTACAGTCATGCCTTGGATTGAGAGCATAATTCGTTCCAGAAATGTGCTTGTAATCCAAAACACTCTTATATCAAAACAAAATCCCCCCAAAAAAATTTGTACAGAGATTTTTAATTTAAGCCGTACTACAGTACTTGTATTGCAAGATGTCGCTTGTATATCAAGTAAAAAAAAATTAAATAAATATTTAAAAATTTGCTTGTCTTGCAAAACGCTCTCAAACCAAGTTACTTGCAATCCAAGGTATTACTGTACTGGAAGAGTGCTATCATATCTCTCCTCAGTCTTCTCTTCTGAAGACTAAACATGCCCAGTTCCTTGATCATCATCATCATCATCATCATCATCATCATCATCATCATCATCATCATCGTCACACCATTGATGAGCATGACACTTTACAGAGTACAAGAGTGCTGGTTTCTGCCTTGTGGCACTTACAACAATAATAAAAAGCTTAATTTTTAAACATTGCTATGCTAAAGTGTGCTCTCCCTTCCACCATGCTTACCAGCGCAATCACAAAATGTGGCTTACGCTGGCTCAGCTTGTCTGAGTGTGGAAAGCTAAGCAGGGTCAGGCCTGGTTATTACTTGGATGGGAGACCCCTCCTCTAGTTTCCTGCATTGAGCAGGGGGTTGGGCTCGATGGCCTTGTAGGCTCATTCCAACTCTATGATCTATGAAATCTATGGTAAAGCCCTGTTGTAAGGCAGTTGGCATACCAACATCACTATGGGATTGACTAATAACAGTAATAAAATCATTACATTTACTGGTGATGGCAGGACTGAAAGAGAAAATGAATCTACAACTAGACATGGCGTGTCTATGGTGCTTTCCCCAAGTGCTTAAAATGCAGCATTGCACATTGCAAGTTATTTATTTATTATTCCATTCCATTTATATCCTGCCTTTTTTCCTCTTCCAAGGAAACAAAGGTGGCTTACATTATTTCTTTTATTTATTTTAATTTCTGGGAACAAAAATATTCCATTGGGTATAGTTTGACCTATGAGAAAGCGATGGATTTGTACTGTTTTTTTTAATGGTTATTGCTTTTTTAACTTTGATATTTTATATAACTTTAATATTATTGCTGATTTAATTATATTTTAAACTTTATTTAAATGTTTTAACTACCAATTTTAATGTTGTAAAACCGCCTTGAATACTGGGGAAAAGGCGGGTTGTTAATAATAATACAGTCATGCCTTGGATTGAGAGCATAATTCATTCCGGAAACATGCTTGTAATCCAAAACACTCTTATATCAAAATGAAATCCCCCCCAAAAAATTTGTACAGATATTTTTAATTTCAGCCGTACTACAGTACTTGTATTGCAAGACGTCGCTTGTATATCAAGTAAAAAAAATTAAATAAATATTTAAAAATTTGCTTGTCTTGCAAAACGCTCTCAAAGCAAGTTACTTGCAATCCAAGGTATTACTGTAATAATAATAATAATAATAATAATAATAATAATAATAATAATTCTGCACTGCCCAATAGCCAAAGCTCCCTGGGCAGTTCACAACAATTCATTGAAAACAACAACCCAGTAACCACAATACAATAAAAACAGCATAAAAATGTCAATATACAACATTTAAAAACAGAATTAAAACAATTTGAGCAGCTGAAACAATTTTTTAATACAGCTAGACTGATATAAAAGCCCC
Source organism: Shinisaurus crocodilurus (assembly GCA_021292165.1). Classification (NCBI taxonomy): domain Eukaryota; kingdom Metazoa; phylum Chordata; class Lepidosauria; order Squamata; family Shinisauridae; genus Shinisaurus; species Shinisaurus crocodilurus. The sequence goes on along the minus strand of JAHFWL010000075.1, from coordinate 49,615 downwards.
CCCCCCATATGCCATTAAACATTTAAAAGTCTAACATTTAAGTTAAACATTTAAAAGTCATCTCGCTGAAGGGCAGTCCTGGTTTGGATGAACTCCCAGCATTTCTGACCATTTGCCCATGGTGGCTGGGGCTGATAGGAGTTGAAGTCCAAAACATATGGAGGGCACTGGGCTGGGGAATTCTGTTCTATGTGCCAGAAGCAGTCTGAGTCCGGAAAGTGCCATGCCATCTCGTGTGCTGCTTGGGTGAAGCAGGCCTAAGCAGGCATTCTTTTTGCCAACCATTTTGGAACCCCGTTGATGCAAGTGGGTCTCTTCCATGGAGAGGGTTGCCAACTCTTCAGCCAGCCATTAGAGTTATGCTTTTAACAGCAGCTTGATGCACAGACATTGGGCATTAACATGTTTGCCACTGATGTTGCGAAAAGCGTCATTTGATTTCACCTGATTTTTGCAGGTCAATCTGCAGACCAGGCTGTGTTTTTCTTTCTGGTCAGTTGGTATCTCTCTATTCTAGGAAGTATTGAGTGTTTAGCACCCTTGAACTCCCAGTGACACTGGCGAGTAATTGATATTCAGCTTTTTGTAGCGTCAGATCTGGAGGGAGCAAAAGAAGCCTATTCCCCTTCTCTTGACACTGCCCTGACCTGCCCTGTCAAAGTTTTCTTGTTGCGTCTCTTAAGCACAGGATTATTGGTACAATAGCTTTAGAGGCCGCTTTCCAGATAAGAGATGCTCCATTGTGTCAACGCAGCACTCTGAAGGAGCTAAAAAGGCAAAATCGGTGAGTTATTGGCATGCAGAGCCAGAAGACTGCTCTTAAACATTTTTGACCGTTGCATCAATAGGAGATGAATATTTATAAAGGTGACTCCAAATGGCCTGTGAACTCTACTCTCTACCCACGCTTGGTGCATGAAGGAGATGTGGAGAGAAGATGAAGATCAGAGAAATGATCTGGTTTAAAACAAAAGTGCTTTAAAAAAGGTTTTTATAGGGATAACCATCAAAACTGGGGAAATCACAAGCCATAATAAGGCTGAAATAAACTGAACTCTCAAATCCTGCCACAGCAGGCCTTCCCAGGTTGGCTGGCTGCTTTGAATTCAAGCATTCAGATTTCTCCAACAAGAAAGGTTGACACCCTTTTCTCCAGGCAGGGCTCCTGCGTCTTTGATGGGTGTATGGGCAGGCAGACATTAAAGAGGTGCACTTTTCATGGCACGAAGAAAGAGTGGAGGAGAAATGCTTCACTGATTGAATTTCTGCCTGTCATACAGGCACAGGAGCCCTGCCATAATGAAAGACAGAAACCCATCAGCCAAGGTTCTGCTCTTGAATCCAAGGCCACGCATTTGGGTGATGACACGCCTGACGAGAAGTGAGTCCATGAAACCATTCTCCTTTTCTCCATTGGTTGAAATTACTGATGTGTGAAGCCCCTCAGAAAGTTCTCTGGTTTTAATGAAGTTCCTTTAGCTTCCCTCAAAATCCCTCACGTAGTGCGGAGGGGCTGTAACTCAGTAGCAGAACCCAAGCTTTGCACACAGAAGGTCCCAGGTTCAATTCCCGGCAACTCCAGGTAGGGCTTGGAAAGACCCCTGTCTAAAACCCACTGCTGGTCAGTGTGGGTGGTACTGAGGTAGATGTGGATCCATAGCCTGACTCAGTATAAGGCAGCCTTATATGACTTTTCTAGCAAATGGACCTGGCTTCACATAGGTGGGAATACCCTTTAGCTTGATACAGCGAAACCTTCAAGCAAACTTGGGCAGCTGTCAGAATCAGACACATTGCGCCTGCCCCATCTCAGTGAAGGCACACCTGCCCCCTGCCATGGTGTACCCTAACAGTCCACTATGGGAGGCGCCCGTCCACTCTCTTCCCCTGAGAGGGGCTGCCCCACAGCAGGGGAGAGTGGCAGGTGTATAACCTCAGCTACTAATCTCATCTGCCTTCAAATTGTATGGACTGCAAAGCTATGTGCTAGTTAGGGAAGTCTTCTTGTGACTGCAGACATATTTAAATTAAAATTAATTAATGCATTTAAAAAAAAAACAAATATTCCTGAGGTGCACACCCCTAGGGTCCCCTTAGTATGCATGCCAAGTTTCAGGTGACTAGGTTTCATGGTCTTGGTGCTATGGAGCGGACGGACAGACACGATCCATCTATTATAAATACTTTGCTCATATTTTACTATAGGTGTAATTCAGTGGCCACCCATGGCAGTGCAACCTCCCCACACCCCTCCTTGAGACATCTTGTACTGTACATATGACCTAAAGTCTTTATGTCCCTGCATGATTGCAATGGTTGGGCAATACTGGAGGAATGGCGAGGCGGGTTTTGAGGTTCAGCAGGTACTGTTGTGAACTTCCACAGTGCCCAAATGATAAGATGGCCTTTTTGGTAGTTTTGCTAGAGCTTCACACATAGCATAATCTTGCAGCAGCCAGGAAATAAACCCTTTACAGCTGCTGCACTCCTCAACCACATTCCTTAGATAAGGGTTGTTTTCCCGTGAGAACTGAAGCCGCTTTCTTAATTGAAGCTGCTTCGCCCCTTGTTTCTCAGGAAGCGGGGTAGCCAACGTTTCACCAACAGCCTCTGGAACAGGGGGAGAAAGAAACCTATAAGATCTACAGCAGGTTACCTTGTTCTTTGCTCTCACTTTGGGAGGAGGAATTGATGCGTCTCCTGCCCAAAGACCTTGTGGCCCATGGAGTGTCTCCTTTGGTGCATTTTGGGAACCAATGTGACCGCAGATAAGGAGAATGTAAGCTTTCTTTTGCATTTATTGTTTACTAGCTGTTGTCCGCGGCTGCACTCGCGTGGATTTTAGGATTTGGTACAATGGAAAAGATGCAGTGTCTCTGACTGAAAGTGTAACGTTTAGGCTGGGTGCTGGCAGCAGAAAACTTTTCTGACAGAAATATCTGATCTTAAAGAAAAATCAGGTTAATCCTGAGAGTCTACAGATGATGAAGAGTGACCATGCCAAGTTTGGGGTAGATCCGTCAAAATGTGATGGAGCCTATGCGACGACAGTCAGTCAGTCATTTAAAAAGTTTCCCTCCCTTTTCACCCCCTCAGAGAGCATTCTAAGTGGCCTAGGGGAGATTTGCATACCCAGCCCTATTGGCCCCTGCAGGAATTCATACGAACATTCTAAGTGTCGTATGGGCTATTTGCATAACTGCTTCTATTGGCTCCTGCAGCAATTATGAGGTGAGGCCGACTTGCATAACTGCTTCCCTGTTGTTTTGCCCAGCTGCGCCCCTTCCTAGAGTTGGAAGACCTAAAGACGGTAGTGCACGCACTGGTAACTTCGAGGCTTGACTTCTGCAATGCGCTGTACATAGGGCTACCTTTGTACCTAGTTCGGAAACTTCAATTGGTGCAAAATATGGCAGCCAGATTGGTCACCGGTACATCTAGAGGTGCCCATATTACACCAGCTTTAAAAGCATTACACTGGCTGCCAATCAGTTTCCGGGCGAAGTATAAAGTGTTGGTTATCACCTTTAAAGCCCTACATGGTTTGGGTCCGGGTTACCTGCAGGATCGCCTTCTCCCATACAATCCGGCCCACACACTTAGGTCCTCTGGGAAGAATTTACTCCAGTTGGCCAAGACTAGGCTGGCGGGTACTACCCAGAGGACCTTCTCTTCTGCTGCTCCCAGACTGTGGAATGGCCTGTCTAGACAGTCTTTTGGCCTTTAAAAAGGCCATAAAGACTGACCTCTTCCGACAGGCCTACCCAGTGGAATTTTAAGAGTTTTTAAGAGTTTTTAGGATTTTTTAAAAGGTTTTTAAGAATGTTTTAATAATATTTGCTGTGTTTTTAACTACTTATGTATTTTATGTTACGGTTGTTCCCTGCCTCGATCTGAGTGGAGAGGCGGGTAAGAAATAAATTATTATTATTATTATTATTATTATTATTATTATTATTATTATTATTATTAGAGTGTGGCAATTTTGCCCCCTTTTTTCACCCCCTTAGGGACAGAATTTCCAAAAATCCTTCCTTAGTGGGTGTCTACGTCATAAAAACAATGTCCCTTCAAAATTTCACATTCCTAGATTAAACGGTTTGAGCTGGGCGTTGATGAGTCAGTCAGTCAGTCAGTCAGTCAAGACTTCTTCTTTTATATGTATAGATATTCTGCAGCCGTATTCCAACTTTGTAATCAATAAACTTTATGTTATTCTTTCACACAAGTGGTTTGGTTTCATCTTGGCAATCCCCTGAATCTACTTTAGCTGGGTACCTGAGTAGGTCAGCCCCCACCCCACCCCAGGCAATACAGTCCTAGGCCTTTTCTAAGTTCTTGAACTGAATTAATTCAAGGTTATTGGAGGTGGAAAGAATTAGGTTTCTGGTATTAAAAAAAACACAAACCCAAAACTTTCTGCCCTGTCCCAGGTCTGCAAAATTTAACAAAAGAACAATATGGAGATTACTGTAGTTTGGGCTGAATAAGTGAATTCTTCATTCCCACATGGATTTGGTAAATGAGGCCATGATGCCAGGTTGCCTGAATAATTAGATTTCCATCAACTCCCGAAGGACTTCCTGAGACAACATTTTAATTTAAAGCAGTAGCTGCTCTTTCTTTTACCCGTATGTTGGTAGTGGTGGTGGTGGTATTTTCTTTTTTAAAAAACAAAAACAAATTACCTCTATTTGTGCCCTAATCGAAACATTATAGTGTTGTTTTTTTAAAATTGTTCTTTTAGAGGAATTACAGGGTTTGACACAGAGTTTAAAATATATATCCCCCCCCACACCCCCCATATGACTCTGAGGCAGAATTAGCCTGCTGAGATCTAGTTCTCCAAAATAGTAGACGAACTTGTAGACCTGTTTCTGGACTGTACCTCTGCATGCTGGAGTTGGGGAGTGTCACATCCTCTGTACCAAAAAATTCCCTCCATGCTCAGCATGTCCTTCCTCCTCCTCCTCCTCCTCCTCCTCCTCCTCCTCCTCCTCCTCCTCTTCTTCTTCTTCTTCTTCTTCGTATAGGGAATGTTTTTTCCATGGAGGAACCTTCAGCCATGTGAGCTCTGAAGTGGTACAGTCTGAAGTGGTACAAGCCAGACATGGGTTTCCCATCTCATCTGCTGTTTGTGAGGCCTTAGTCTTTCATTTGCATTAGGCAACACAGAGCTCTCAGGTAACAGCCTGGAGATGCACTGTGATTAAGCAGGAGACAACTTAGCCATGGCTTCTCTGACCTGTTCCTTCTAGATCCTTCTTTTCTGCCCTTCCTTCTCCATCTGCTGTAGCAAGCCAGGCTCCAGGTGAATCACCCATCTGGCAGTGGAGGAATCGGGGAGAAGAACTGGGTAGGAGGAATGAATAGGAGGCGCCACATCTACTGTATCTTCATTTCATTTCATTTTCATTTATTTCATTTCTATACCGCCCCACAGCCGAAGCTCTCTGGGCGGTTCACAACAATTTATACATAAAAAACAACAACAACAACATTTTCAATTGAAACCAGAGGCTTTTCTATTGGGAATAAAGGACAGTCAGTTAGAAGGAAGTTATGGAACTTTATTTTTATACATGACAACGGCAGCGAGATTACTATATGCACAGAAATGGAAAGGTCCAGCAGTGCCTACGACAGAAGAATGGTTGGTCAAGATGCTGGAGCTGGCAGAGATGGCCAAACTCACATCATTAATCAGAGAAAGGACAACATCCATGTTTATTGCTGAGTGGAAACCTCTAATTGACTTTTTGCAGAGACTAGAAAATAATGATTTGTTTGTTTGTGGGTTCATGGAGTAATAAGTGAATTTGGGACAACGGGAAAAAAGAGATTTCTCATTCTGATTATCGACTAAGGAAATTATTGTTACCTATATTTGCTGTAGAAGAAAATTGGAAGTCTATTTTGTTTTGTTAATTGCTATATGTTTGATATTATGTGTTTGTTTTATATAGAAATAAAAATTAAAATTGTCAAAAACAACAACAACAAAAACATACAATATAGTTAAAAAGATTAAAAACCAAATTTAAAAGCACAGTTTAAAATGACAATACAAAAGAGTCAGTGTGGCGTAGTGGTGAGAGTGTTGGACTGGAACTCGGGAGATCTGGGTTCTAGTCCCCGCTTGGCCATGAAACTCACTGGGTGACTTTGGGCCAGTCACTGACTCTCAGCCTAACCTACCTCACAGGGTTGTTGTGAGGATAAAATGGAGAGGAGGAGGAGGAGGATGATTATGTGGGCCGCCTTGGGTTCTTTGCGGGAAGAATATTAAAGCTATTAAAATAATTTCCATCAGACAGACATTATATCCTTCATCTTCTAGGCTCAGAATGTCTTCCTTGTATATCCTGCTTTTCCTTTTCCTTGATATAGCTTCCTTTATCCCCCCCCTTCTATGCCCAATGAGTGAATCGCCTCTCATGCAAAGATTATGTATGATGCAAAGCTGACATCAGTATGTAATGTTTACGCATACAATGATTACATATTGATGTCAGGTGATATGAATGCTTTGTCTGTGGTATTTGATTTGCAGTGGCTGTTCCATCACTTGGGAAAGATTTATACATGCATGCTTGCCTTTTGATGTCTCATCATTACTTCAAAGGGTTGCCAACTTTTCGACCAGACACGGTAACTGTGCCAGTAGTAGAGTTGATATGCACTCAAGTTATTATCAGGTGAGAATGTTTATCTCCATGCTGCAAAAAAAAGCTTTATCTGCTGATTTCTGGAAATCAAGCTGCTGTTAAAGGCACAAGAATGAGCTAGGATGTTGTTTTTTCTGGTCAGTTGACAACCACACTTGATGGCTTTCAACCAAAACGTGTGAGCTATTTCCATACATGAGCACTCTGCTTGTGAGGATTAATTTGTGATGGCTCACTACATTTATTTGTGAGTGTAAAGGGTGGAAATAATGAGTCGAGACAGGTAACTATGGTACAAATTGGGCCAATTTTTTGATTAAGTCAGATCTGCAAAGGGAAAGAACTGTGGGTCCCTGGCTATTCTGGCCTAGGGTTGGACGATCGAGCCTCGCCGGGGCAGAACGAGGCCGAACATGGCCCTGCTCATGCCCCGGAGAGGCCTTACCTTATCTTCGGGGCGGCTTGCGTGCTCCGCGGAGAGCCGCCCCCACCGCCTGATCCGGCGGAGAACCGCCCGCTCTGCTCGATCGGTCCCGTCGCGTCACTTCCGGGACCGGAAATGACATGACGGGACCGATCTGCGCCTGCGCGAAAAAACGAGGCGGGCAGGGGGCGGGGGCGGAACGGGGCGTGCGGCGTGCCCAGCCTTATTTTGACCTCTATACTGGCCACTGGCCAGCAGAGGTCTTTTGGGCGATGCATCCATCCCCGAGGGGTGGTGCCTGTAAATTGTCACCCCTCGGTTTTACACCATCCTGGTGCTGGTGGGAGGCCTTCCCAATGTCACCTCCTCATGGAGCTGCAAAACTCCGATCAAGTGAGTTGAGTCAGCCTCAAAGACAGTCTGTATCTCCCCATCTGGGCCACAAAACCCTGAACGGAGAGCCTTGGAAGTCGCCAATCACCTAAAAGGTGCCATCAAATGCTCACCAACCCTAACCCCACTGAATATTCCCACACTTACCTGCCCAAAGTGACCGAGTTAAACCAAACAACAGTCAATTAAAATTAATTCGGACCACTGCATCACAGTGTAGAGTAGGCAAAATGCACACATTGCCCCATATGGCGAATTAAGGCAATGAGTCAAAATTAGTGACGTGAAAACCTACCTTGGGGGGTGCTCGCCTTTTCTCAGCAAGCACCCCCCCGCAAGGCGCAATTCCACCCCACTGCTCAATCTGCCTCGCCATCAGTGCGGGGTCCCGTCGCGTCACTTCCGGCTGCCAGGAAGTGACGCGACGGGACCCCGCACTACATTTTTAGCGTAAAAGCCAGGGCAACCCGACTTAAAATGGCTGTGAATAGCAAATCGCAGCCATTTTAAGCCTGGTTGTCCTGGTTTTTACACCAAAAATGCTACGCAGGGTCCCGTCGCGTCACTTCCTGGCAGCCGGAAATGACGCAACGGAACCCTGCGCTGCCGGCACGGCATGGATCCATGGATCGAGCGGTGGGAAGGTAAGTCTCGGGAGTCTTGGGGGGGGGAGTGGGCCGCTTTCAGCCCACTTTCAGCCCCCCCTCCGAGACTCTCGGTTACATCCCTAGGACTCAAAATTCCTACTATACCTCCTAACAGGTGACCAGCAGAGAACCACACTGCTAACAGGGAGGGAGGGAGGGAGCCACAAACAAAAGTGGCTGAGGGCAGGGCTGCTGGGACTAATATCGTCCCTGGCGCCCCACCCCCCCAAGGTCCTCATAGAAGCATGCTAGGCACGCAGTTGGCCCCTCAACTCACCTTCCCCCACACATGCAAAGTTCTCTCCTCCCCAAGCTGCGCTGGGGTGAGGGAAGAGGAAATTCATCAGCTGATGTTAGCTTCAGACAGAAAAGTGGCCTAAGAATGAATGAATACACTAAAACTCAATGTGGCTATCACAGGGTGATGAGCCTTGGGATTGAGCTGAAAGACAGGACTCTCATTGACCCCCAAACCTGGTCCCTTGTGCTGCCCCAAGGATGACATGGATGGGGAGAAGATACAGGCTGAGCCATCCGGGGGGGGGGAGTTTCAGCAACTCCTCGGGTGCACTCCTAGCCTGAGGACATGGCTCTTCTGCCTTCCTTGGACTCAGAGGACAAGTTCCCAATAACATCTCCACCCCCTCTGCCGCATAGAAGCTAGTAGTTGCAGCACTGGACAAGGCACAGACATCTCCTCCAAGAAAGTGGGGCCAATTTCATTTCAGGCCTTGCCTAGCCATAAAAGAGCTTCAGCTCTTTGCTGTGACAACATTTCTCCATAGTCTGCAATAGTGGAATCATAGTCACAGCCAGAAGGGCTTAGTGGGAGCTTTCCACAGTCCTGATTTCCATGAATCCATCCTGCTTAAAGAGACTTCACCTGTCTGGAACAGACTGCCTGATGTGACTTTACCTAAGTAAGTTGGCTACCATTACCCCTATGAATGCCAAGTCCCAGCAGAACAGCATAGGGACTTCATTTTCATGAAACATTGCTCTCTCCCTTTCTTACACACACACACACACACACACACACACACACACACACCTACAAGGAGCCCACCCTTTAAAAAAGCAACAACTGTCACTTTACTGGAGGCAATTGACACTGCAGTGCTTGGCATGATCCTCCCTTTACTAGCAAATGCTTTTGCCAAGACAGGGGAACAGATTTGCAGCAAAAGGTGATATTTCCCTCTCCCTAAGGGGAGTGCCACTCTCTTGAAGAAAACTCCACTCTCCCCAGCAGAAATGGCACCTTTCCCTGTGAAAAATGAATCCCTCGAAAATTTGGTGCAATCTTAATGAGCATATATATGTGAATTCATTTGGTGTTGGAAATCGACCTCACTGGATGGAATGGATCTAGGTGTCTATAGCAGTGTGGTGGATGCTCTCATTTGCTAGCTTGTCATCTGATGATATCCCATTTATATTTGTGTCGTGTGTAGGTGTGTGCAGCTTTGGCTTAACACGAGTGTAATCAGTGATTCCAGATATTCAAAATTGGTGCAGCTCTGTGTATAGATCTATTCTGAATTAGGGAACTGTCACATCCCTCGTTAGCAGACACCACAGTTTAGTGCTAATTGCTTTGAAATTAGCTTCATTGAAACAGAGCGAGTGGGGCTTCGCAAGCCATTTTTCACACGGCAGCAGGAGAGTGGGAAAACTCTCATGCTTTATTTAATGAAAAATCACGATGCTATTACTGTTACTGGACACGATGGGACATGGATGCCGCACCAAGTCAGACTCTGTTTTCCTCTACGTTGCAGATTGTTTTCTCTGAAACAAAGCAAAAGAGTAGAATTGTACTGCACACTATTTTGGAAAACGGAATCGGCTCTTCCATGCCAAAGCTAGGAGGAATGGTAGCCCCGAGGCAGAGGACATGTTTTGCATGCAGAAGGCCACAGATTCAATCTTTGTCTTCTCTTGCTAAAAGGATTGGGCAGCAGGTGAGAAGACCCTTCTCTTCCTGAAAGTTTGGAGAGCTGTTGCCAGTCAGTGTAGACAATCTTTGGCTAGATGGACAGGCAGTCTGACCTGGTATAAGACGGCTTTCTGTGTTCCCTTAAAGTGGGCCGTTGGGATGATTATTAAATACAAGTGGGAGCTGCAACAAAAGGTTGCAGCATAGAGTGCTCCTGTTGACGGGCAACAGTTCTTATGGTTCTTTATCTTGAAACCAGACTTGGACCAGACAGCCCTTCAAATAGGGGATGTCTTCAAACAGAGGATGGTCCTCTGGCAGCCCTTCAAATAGATGACTGTCCTCTGTTAAAAAAGAGGACACCTGGCCACCCTACCGCCATCTTGTGCACAGTTGGTGCTGTTTTGGCTACATAAGCACTCACACATAGAAAAGGTTTGCTATTTGAGGCTTCCGGGTGAACATGGAGCTTTGAAAGCCGCACAGAAATTCTGTGGGGAGCTGGCACAGCGTTTCCTGGCCAGAGAATGTCTCAGGCTGGGGGATCTACTTCTCATTAGAGAAGCGAAGATCTGAGGTTACCCCCAAATTATCTCATAGGGTCATAAATCGCTTTTTGTGTGTCGTATGACGGATAAATGCGGTGGTGATCTGAGGTGGGGGAAAACGGCGCTGTTTTCCAGAGACCGGTTTTACTGATCATCAGAAGTTTGCATGTTCGCTTCCAAAATAAAGGAGTACATCTGGAGTGGCTAATTGGAATCTTTCGGCAGCAGAGTGGGATTTATAATTAACTGTAAGTAGACTATGTTTATCTGGGAGGCGAAAAAGATAAGAGAGGAAACCTGAAAGGAGGTCTATAAATCTTATATGTTTGGAAGCGTCTTGGAAATATCTATACGCAAGGCAAGATGTTTGCAGTTGCAGCATTTTTAAACCTGTGGAACGAAATGGAGAGAGAAATTCTAAACAGATTGGAAGTAAGGATCCAGGCTTGGAACGTAAATCTGAAAGTGGATCAATCAGAAGAACAACGTAAGATGGATTTCTTTACAGGACCGGCAGAGGAGAAGACAGAAGAAGTAAATAAGGACCTGGGAAACTTACCAGAAATTCACAGAGACTTTGAAGTTTTAATTGGGTCGAAGTGGCATGAGAAGACAGTTTAGGAAGATGTGACGCACTTTTTAAAATCTAAGATGGCGGAGCCGGAGATCGGTATGCAGGAGACCACAAAACAACAGAACAAGCTGATTTCATTCTTGGTTCAAAACCTGGAACTTAATGAATATCCCTTTGACAGAGGAAAGCAATGAAAGGGACTATCTTCACGGTCTTTTATTGGCAAAAGATAAAGGGTTGATGTATACTGAACTATATGTCTAGTTGGAATATAAATAATTTTTTGATTTTAAATATTAATGGCAAAGGTAAAGGGATTGCTTATATGACTTATTTGAATTTTAAATATTAATGGTGATGTAAGAGAAATTATTATAAGTAAGGTATAATTATATTTGGTTTGTTTGGAAACATTTATTTAAAAAATAATAATAATAATTTGTTGTTGTTGTTGGGGGTGTTGTTTTGTGGAGGCTTTGAAGTATTAAAGGGGAAGGTCTTTTGTTTTTTTTGTTCTATAAGTAGCATGATGGCTTATGTGCTTCTGCTGTTCTGTCAGACGTCACTTATTTCTTAATTTTTTAGACTTATCTTTCTTTTCTTTCCTTTAAAAAATATATCTTGGAGATTAAAAGTGAAGGAATTTCTGTTTAGATAGAAAGGAATAATGAGTAATTGTAATAATACAAATGTGTTGATTCGATGGTTAGGTACTAGAGAGTGCGGGAGCGGTGGAAATACAAAATGCTTTTGGTATGTGGTCATTTGCTAATTAGTTTATAGTTACTTTTTACTTTTGGGATTCTTAATATACTGTATTTTGGAATTGAAAACAATATTTAATGAAACTATAGGTTTTCTTTTTTGGAGTATCCATAAATGTTGAATTTAATAGATTAAATAGTTGATGTTTATTGGGGGAGAGTGGAGACCTCTGGTGTTTGTTCCTTTTAGGGTTCTTTTTTGCCATAACTGGAAGTGATTTTTTGTTAACAGAAAAGATTTTAAGATTAACTGTGGTTGATTAAGCTGTGGAGAAGATTGGAAGTCCATTATTGTGTTTGTGTTTGTTTGTTTGTTTTATTATGAATAAAAAATAAAAGTTGGAATAAAAAAAAAAAAAAAGAAAAGGTTTGCTATTTGTATCTAGGATGAAACCAAATGCCAACAGCTTTTTAGAGGGCTCTCAGAGGCTTGTCCCCAGCCGCACGTGGCACCCTCCTTCTAGGGCACTGTTCTCCAACGCTGGCTGGGGCATGCTGGGAGTTGTAGGCCAAAAACATCTGGGGACCCAAGGTTGGAGAACACTATTCTAGGGGACGCTATGGCCTTCTAGACCCTTAATAAATCTAACGGTTAGAAATGACTCACCTCACCCTTGTCCTGCCACACATCCATTACTGCACTCTCTTTTGTGGTCGGTAGTTAGGGAGGACTCTATGGGGGCTGCCCCGCAGCCAGGTGGTATTACTTCCTCCCGACACACGACACCCTGCTGTGTGAAGGGGTGCCCTGTGCGAGGAGGGTAGACTCCATGGGCTTGACTTCCCCTGATGGAAGGTGTCCATGGTTCTCCAGGTGTTTCCCTGGTGCTCCAAAGTCAATGTTCTGAGCTCAGTGCTGGTTCCTCCCAGATTAATCAGACTCTAGACTGGCTCCCCACCTCCTTCCACTCTTGCTACCTTCGGGGTTTATATGCCTGGTTGGACTGCACCAGGATGCTGGTGTCAAGGGTCCCTGCCTCCTGCAGTCCTGCAGCATTCACATGCAGTTGGACCATTCATGGTGTGGAGCGTCCAAATATAGCCCTCACCACCTACCTGACCGTCATCACTAGCAGGAGCAACATTGGCATGGCACTTCCGATTTTCCAAAGAACTTCTCATATTATATTATCTTGGTAACCACGTTCAAGCCACCCTGTAAGATAGGTCAGTATTATTGTTCCCATTTTGCAGATGGGGGAGCTGAGGCTGAGAGAGAGTGAGTGGCTCGCCGAAGGCTGCCTTGAGAGGATGATGCGTAGGAGCAAAATTTGAACTTGTGTGACTTCCCAGCTTTTGGCTACCAGACTGTGCCACGGTGTGGGGCGGTGCTGCAGGTCCTAATATTGGCTCCTGTAACCCCGCCCCCCCTACCTGAGGCGTACCTGCGAGAACTGGTAAGTCTCGCTTCTCCTCCCCCCACATCCGCAAAATTTCTCCCCGCCCACAGCTGCACGTGATGCGGGGGAAGGTCATTCCAAATGCTTTATGGGGCTTCTCCCCCCCCACTCAGGACATATGAGTGGGACAAAAGAAAAAGAAAAAAAGAAAGAAAGGAACATCTAAGCAAGAAGGACAAAGGAAGGTATGGCAGCAACTTGGATTTTGGAAAGGAAGAAAGATAACAGATAGAAATGTGTTCAGATTTTCGAGCATTCTTGGATGACCTTTGCCATTGCAAACACTTGATTTAATTTTCTTGTCGCTATTTGGCTATGATCTGTTGGAAATAGCATCTACCCTTTATTGGCCTTATTATAGTATTCCCCAGATTCAGATTATTGGATCACACTCTGTACAAGTGTATGTATGCACAAGGACTTCCCTTAATGCAGCTTTGGCAATTTAGCATTGGACTAGCAGCACAGAGAGGAAGCGGGAACTGAAACAGGATGACCCTGTTGCACCTTCCCCAATATGAGCTCCACTCCCCAACCTCTTTCTCTAGAAAATTGGGTATTGAGGTAACTACGTAGTCCGGGGCAGTCCAGAATGAAGAGGACTGCACCAATGCCTGACAGAAACAAGAGGAAAACAGACAAAAGTGCTGTGGAAAACTGGTTTCATTTTCAAACAGGCCCATTCCCCTGTCCCCAAAGGCATTTTCCTCTGTATTTCCCCCCCCCCCCATACAAAGCAGTTTCCAGGGCTGTCGAACATGGTATCCTTCTGGATAGGCTGTTTGAGTTGGGATGTGAGGACACTGTTTTGCAGTGGCTCCACTCCTAGTTGGATGGCCAATTCCTGAAGGTGGTGCTGGGGGATTATTGCTCTGCCCTATGGCAGTTGCGTGATGGGGTTCCTCAGGGCTCTGTTTTACTCCTCAAGCTTTTCTACATGAAACCACTGGGAGAGGTTATCCAGGAGGATTGTGGGCTGAGGTGTCATCAGTATGCGGGTGACACCCAGCTCTCTCTCCTTTTTATCAAATCCAGGTGAGGCAGTGGCTGTTCCGAATCAGTGCCTGGGCATGCTAATGGACTGGGAGAGGGCCAATAAACTGATATTCAATCCAGAGGCAGGGATACTTGTTGTGGGTGGTTTGTCTGCCCAGTTAAATGGCATTCAACCCTGTTCTGGAGAGGCTTGCACTCCCCCTAAAGGAGCAGGTTCATAGTTTGTGGGTGTTCTTAGAGCCAACGTTGTCACTAGAGGCACAGGTGTCCTCGGTGGCTTGGAATGCCTTTTATCCACTAAGGCTGATATACCAACCATGACCCTGCCTGGCCAGAGATAGCCTTGCAACAGTTATTCATGCCCTGGCACCCTCTTGTTTGGATCATTTCAACACGTAATACATGGGGCTGCCTTTGAAAATGGTCCACAAACTTCAGTTAGTGCAAAATAGGGTGACTAGACTGCTAACTGGGACTTGCCAATATGATCACATTATGGAAGTAGTTTTCCATCTGCACTGGCTGCCAGTCCATTTCCGGGCCCAATTCAAACTGTTGGTTTTAACCTTTAAAGCCCTAAATGGCTTGTGGCCAGATTACCTGAAACCTGAAGGAATGTCTCCTCCCCTATTTACCTACCCAGACATTAAGATCAGCATCTGAGGACCTCTTCCAGGTGCCTCTGCCAAAGGAGGCAAGGTGGATGGTTACAAGGTGACTTTTCAGTGGTGGCACCCCGTTTGTGGAATCCTCTCCCCAGAGAAGCTTGCCTGGCATCTTCATTGTGGTTTTTCCGGCACCATTCTCCAAGGCAATTTAAAAATTGTTTTTAGTGCTTTTAGCACTCTATTTTGCTGCTGGTTTTAATTTGGTTTTATGACATTGTAATGGTTCTGTTCTTTGCTGCTGGTTTTATCTTGGTTTTATTCTGCCTTGTTTTAATGTTTGTACTGTATGTTTTTAATATTGTACACTGCCCAGATAACTGCAGTTATTGGGCAGTTTAAAAGTATAGGAAATAAATAATTAAATAAACACATAACTATTTCTATACCACTTTTCATAAAAACTTCCAAAATGGTGCACAAAGATACAACTTATATATGGTGGTGGGGCCAATTTGGAAGTGCATGGCATTCAGTCCAAACATCGCATGGATAAGCTAAGCTCTGCGGGATAAAAAGAAGAGCTGTCTGTGTTTGTAGCAGAAGTCGGCATCACACCCATACCAATTGGCTGGAATGTGTGATGTCACTAAGACACCGCCCTACCCATTCCCCTCACCAGTCTCAGTTGACTGAATTTTACTTAATCATTTTGACAGCACAGAATGACTGACAGCAGAGAATGGAATGATGGGCAGAATTAGTGTCAGTTGGAAAAAGTCAGTTGGAAGTTAGTGAGAGGCCAGAGAGAAAGCTAGTTGAGTTACAAACATAAGAAGAGCCATGCTGGATCAGGCCAAGGGTCCATCTAGTCCAGCACTCTGTTCACACTGTGGCCAGCCAGCTGCCCATGGGATCCCACAAGCAGGACATGAGTGCAACAGCACCTTCCCGCCCATGTTCCCCAGCAACTGGTGTTCAGAGCCATACTGCCTCTGATACTGGAGGAAGCATATCGCCAATCAGGACTAGTAGCCATTGATAGCCTTCTCCTCCATGAATTTGTCCAATCCCCAAATTGGTGGCCACCACTACATCTTGTTATTTATTTATTTATTTACTCCTTCAAAGCATTTCTATTGCTCTTCCATCAAGAGACTCCCAGAGCTGCTTACAAGAATCGAAAATCTAAAAAGGCACAAGACATAAGGAAAGGGATTGGGAGGGAGGAAGGGGGGGGGACATGATGATGATGCTTGTGGCCCAGATGGATGGGAATGTATCAACTGAACTCAGGTTTGCACTGCATCTATTGTCCTTCTGGGCTGGCCTGTTCTTTGCTGGCCTATGCCTCTTTTCTGTCTTCTCCTCTGCAGTCCCTCTTCTTTTGAGTTCAAGTCTAATCTGTTTCTTCTCCCATCCCCTCAGGGCAAGAGGTTTCCTTAGATGCCCTTCTCCTGGCAGTTGGGGGAAGAAGTGGCCAGAGGTATTTAAGTTAGGGCACAAAACATGCATAGGATCACGCCCTTAGTTAGTGAGTAGTTAGTGCGTAGATTCAGAGACGGTGTGGAGGAGATGAGGGGGGGGGAAGTTATTGAAAGCAGAGATGTGGTGTTAGGGTTTTGGAGCCATTACCGTATTTATTACTTTTTAGCAGTTACTTTGCTCTGAATGTTGACCTGTTCCATAAAGAAGTACATGTTTATTCTTCTAAATACCGATGTTGTGTGGGTGGGTTTGAAGGCTGACATATCTCACCCCACGTGCTGGCTTTGAATTACACAGCTAAGAAAAGAGTCCTACTGCACTGTATAAATCAGTTTGTGATGGCAGCTAGTGTTTGGGGGAGTCCTAGAGAAAGTCTGGGGATCAGGGCTTTATAGGGGATCCCTAGATGCATCACAAAGGCAATGAATGAATGGATAAAGACTCGAGTGCTTATGAGCCTCATTAAACAATTAAAAAGGTGGACATCTGGGTTGGGGGGGCAGAGAGAGGCAAGCAAGACTGACATGGTGTACCCCCTGGTGTTGACCTACTAAGAGGTGAGTGGGTGACCCTAAGGGGGCAAGGGCAGCAATTCTAAGCCCTTGGAAGTTGGCCCTCCAAGCCTGGAAAGTATCAGTTCTCTTGAGCTGGATTTTTATGTCTTCAGTACCCACAAATTCAGTTCCTGTGCCAGGGGAGCTTCAAGAGTTTTGTCCCAAAGGCATGGTGGTCACTTCACATTGCCAAAAAAGATGAAATATATACCCACTCCCCCCGAAGACTTGGTACAGATTTGCATAAAATTTGCAGATGCTAATTTATATGTATAGATGCAAATTTAGAAATTATTTTCTAAATGTCCTAGTGTGGAGTGTTTCCGCCAACACCTTAAAAACATACCTGTTTGCCCAGGGAATTTTCCTGACCACTAGCTTTGCCAGCAGCTACCTTTGGTTATTTTAATGCAGTATTTTATTGTTTTATTACTGTTTTATTGATTGGTTTCATTGTATTTTATTGTATTTCATTGTACAATACAATGGTTTTTGTTGTATTTTACTTTCTGAGCAGCTTCAGTATTTTTTTTTAATGAAAAGTGATATGGAAATGTTCTGAAATAAAATAAAATAAAATTTAAATAGAAATATAATACATCTCATTTTATGGATATATGGAATCAATTATTAGACTATGTATTAATAAAGGGGAAGGCCTTGTCAGGATATGTTATATTTTTGGAATGTGGAATTTAATTGATCAAGGGGATGGAAGTATATTAGTTGGTCCCTAGGCAGGTGGGGGGTGCACCTTATGATTTATTTTAGTTGTATGTTTGTGTTTTACAGTTTTGTATGGAGTTTATAATTAAATAAAATTTATTTTTTAAAAAAGAAATATAATATATCTCAACACGGTGGGGAAAACAGGGACCAGATGGGCAGTGTGCCTGCTCCACCTGCGGTCCAAGTGTTAATCTGTTGATTGGCAACCTGAAAGCACCTGCTCACCCTTCTTCTGGTTTTTTTAATCTCTAAACTGGACTTGGGACTGGACAGCCAGAATATGCTTTCAAATAGAGGACTGTCCTCTGTAAAGTAGGACACATGGCCATTTTAGCCCTACTACCTTGCCCATGTGCATGCAAGATGTCTGTGGCCGGTCTGAGGAGTGCATGGCAGACAAGCTCCATGGCTAAATATTCCCTGTATCGTAATGTTGTCTCCCCTTGTATGAGATGGTAGGCCTCATAAAGGGCCAAGGGCCATACCCGTTACATGCACGGAGCCAGCCCATATCAAGCAAGGGATGTGCTGTGGTCTCGCTTGCCTTGGGACTACCTACTGCTGAAACGGGCCAAGGTGCAGACATGAGTAGATGAGATTTAGTTGTTCCTCTCAGCCACTTGACTCACATTTTTTGGTGTCACCTGGCAGGCTCATGTAACAGTAGAGGCTAAGCCTCAACTGTCCTCCACAGGAAACAGGAAG
The DNA here is from genome assembly GCA_021292165.1 of Shinisaurus crocodilurus. Lineage (NCBI taxonomy): Eukaryota > Metazoa > Chordata > Lepidosauria > Squamata > Shinisauridae > Shinisaurus > Shinisaurus crocodilurus. The sequence continues at coordinate 31,181 of JAHFWL010000075.1, read as the reverse complement.
TCAGCCTCGCTGTAAGTGTGACTAAGAAAAACCACTCACAGGGCCAAGGGGCAGGAGGCACTGACTGCGTTCAGACAACATGTTAACCCACACTCAAAGGTTGAGTGTGGGTTGTCATTGAACTGTGGGTTGTTGTTGAAACATGGGTTATTGTGTTGTCTGAATCCAGCCAAGATAACAAACCATGGTGAACAACCCACAGTTCACAACCCAGCAACAATCCATGGGTTCTCGTTATGGGTTGTTTGTGGTTAATAAGCCATGGCTTGTTAGTGCAGCTGGGTTCAGACAACATGATAACCCACAACAACAATCCACAGTTCAATGACAACCCACACTCAACCAATGCTCGATGAGTGTGGGTTATCATGTTGTCTGAACCCAGTCACTGTGTTGTTGGCAACAAGTTTGCAAGGAAGGGTAAGGAGGAGGTACTGTGGACCAAGAAGGCCAGAGGGACACATTCAGACTCATGGCTGAATGTGATACATTTTTTTGGAGTAACCAGCCAGATGTTTGGCTGCAGCTCTCTGGTTTTAATTTAAAGAGAAGTCACTTCCGATCCCTTAGCATCAAATTAACTTGACCCAGAGTTTGGCCACTCAGCAACAAAATCAGGCATTCAGGGAGATGAGGTCCCCTTCCCCTCTGACTCCAGCCCATAAAAGAAGCTACTGCCTCCTTGTTATCTTCAGCCCCCATGAACGAGGCAGGGAGCTTTAATCACCAATTTGCGAGTTCCCTGTCTCGCCCGAGAACCCACTTCTGACCAACTAACCCCTGCCAACGGGCACCCTTTTCCTTGTGAAGTCAAGGGGAATCTATTTTGTTTGTAATAAAGCTGATTATCATAGATAAATGCATCTAATTAGTCTCATTTGCTGACATGCAAGCCTTTTAATTGCAAGCTGAATAATTAGACAGATCTGCATATGCAAATGAATGGGTTTTTTCCCCACGATGTCATTCTTTAGCATGATTTCTCCAGAGACAAATAACTCTTGATATTTTAGCAGCAGGCGTGATATATTAATTTGTGCAGGCAAATAACTTTATTTGGGATGGGAGGCGCCATCAGGGTTGTTTCTAGAAAGCAACAAGCGGAAGACAAGGGTGTGTGTACGTGTGCGCATGTGTTCATGTGGAAGCAGAATTAATCAGCTAGAGAGGAAATTCTTGGGAAACTCACTGCTTCTCTCTTTCTCTCTCTTGGATCTTCTACTGTCAAATATTTCATGGAGCTATTTATCTTGGAGGGAACAGTGAATTAGCCTGCCCCTGGACCTAACTCCTTTTAACATGGGGATAATTTTTTAAAAAACCTGTACCGCAAAACATATGCATTAACACAAAGCGTCATCCATATCCCTTATTTTTCTATGTCTTTGCTGCATTATTATTATTTTTTTACCTCCCCCCCGCCCCATAGTTCATAATACGATGCCTTTGCCTTAAACTGTTTTGCCAATTGTTTTCATAGATTTCATAGATCATAGAGCTGGAAGGAGCCTACAAGGCTATTGAGTCCAACCCCCTGCTCAATGCAGGAAACTAGAGGAGGGGTCTCCCATCCAAGTAATAACCAGGCCTGACACTGCTTAGCTTTCCACACTCAGACAAGCTGAACCAGCATAAGTCACAGGCCTGTAGCAGATGGCTGTGGCGGCTGTACCACGCAAAGGGCTGCAATTTTGGTCCGGTTGCATGCTGGGATTTGTATGTCTGGATGCAGCGGGCATACTAGTAATTAGGCAGGCCTCAAGAGAGTTTGCTTGCCATGGCAATCCAAATTTCAGGCTAAGGCTGTGATCCTGAACACATTCACCTGGAAGTAAGGCCCACTGGACGATGCAGCGGCCAGACTTACTTCCAAGTAAACATGCGTAGGATTGCACTGTAAAGTGACCACAAAGGCAAACAGTTATGGATGCAAACTGGTTTCCTTTTGGAGTTTGTTTTCCCATGCAGAGTTCTAGTGAAAATGGTGCATGGCTTGAGGGGCATCATAGGCTGTTCTGCTCTCAGCAAATTGGCAGAACAAGAAGGGATTAACAGATCAGCTTGGAGACTGTTGGAGAGAGATGTTCATCCACTTTCATCCTTGATCCCTGCCATATTGGCTGGTGCAAACCAGGTGGGAGGCATTTGTCCCACTCCTTGATGCAGTAAATCACCCAGTTCTTAAAAATACATTTTTAGATCCAGTAGATTTTCATACACCCATTTCAAATCTCCTGGGTTGGGGGGTTGGCCAAGGGGATGTATCTATGTATTTAAAAAAAGATATCCCACACTTCCTATAAAATAACCCCAGTTGGCTTACAATGTCTCAGTTAAAATCAACACCACAACAATCAAACAATCGATAGAAAGATGAGCAAGTAAACAAACAAACAAACAAACAAACAAACAACATCAGGAATAAGAGAGTAAACCCAAACAGCACAAGCAAAAAGTGGCGAGACTCCATATAAATCCTAGCAATTTATCAGCACATAGAACACAGACAAAGAGAACAAGGAGTTATTTTTCCCCAACTTCGGTTTGGTGACTAATAGCCAGTGCGGCGTAGTGCTTTGAGTGTTAGACTGGGACTTGGGGGATCTGGATCTAGTCCCCACTTGGCCATGAAGCTCCCTGGGTGACTTTGAGCCAGTCACGGACTCTCAGCCTAACCTACCTCACAGTGTTGTTGTGAGGATAAAATGGAGAGGAGGAGGACTATGTGAGCTGCCTTGGGTTCCTCACAAAAGGAAAAAAGGCGGGATATAAATGTAATAAATAAATAAATAAATAATATATGATATCTATCATAATAATCACTTAAATTGGTCTGTATACATGCAAAGGGCATCAATCCCATGGCTAAAATAAACAGAGGGTGACTCTGTCTGATCTGTGTTGATTTATTTATTTATTTATTACATTTATACCTCACCTTTTTTCCTACAAGGAACTCAAGGCAGCTTACATAATCCTCCTCCTCCTCCTCTCCATTTTATCCTCACAACAACCCTGTGAGGTAGGTTAGGCTGAGAGGCAGTGACTGGCCCAAAGTCACCCAGTGATAATGCCACTATATTTATTAAGAGTTAAAAACAACAACAACAACAACAACCACAATGAAAGGTCTAAGAATACACTACTTCTTAGCAATTTAATTTGGAACATATCCAAGAGCAGGCCTTTTGAACATTGCTGCAAATCTTGCCACCCCCTCCTCATCCCTGTAAAATCTTGTTGTCTGCCATGACTTTCCAGGGAAGTAGGTCATCACAGGAAGAGCTGGAACCTTTGGAGCCAGAAATCCCCAAGGAGCAGGTTGCCTCAGAAGACCCTGGCACTGCCCAAGTTGGTTCTGGGTCCTCAGGGGTGATGCCTTCAGATCTGCCTCCTCGAGAGGCAAAAAGCTCAGCTTCTGAGGCAGAGGGGAATGCTGAATGACTACCTAGCCCCTGAGAATGCCAGCACGTTAAGATTCGGACTAGGATGGTGGCCAGGTGAAGAAGTGCCTGCTTGCGGAAGAGGGCTGCTCATGAGTAAAGGACTCCTTGTGAATAGGGCCCTCCTCATGAGGAGAACTTCTTACCCAAGCCTCTGATGTAACACCGCTGAGTCCTGGATGGGGCTCTGGAAGCCTCAGCATATATAAGATCTTAGTGGAGACCTGCTAGCTGCTGGAGCAACACCTTACTTCAGCTCCCAGTATCTTGAAACTTTGCTTCCTTCATTTTATTTCATCTTGTGCTTGGACCCAGTAGGACTGCCTTTGAGCACTCTTCTTGCTAAACCCTTCTCTGACACCGTGCTCTGTGAACTTGCCGGCTTTGACCACAGACTGCTAATTATCCGCTCCTTGACTGAACTGGACTTTGTGGACTTCGGGGGGGTTCAACTTCAAACCCTTATTCCATATCCAAGTTCAAGCCTGTGTAAACAGGGCATTACCCTACTCTAGAGAAGCACAGATTTTGTAGAATCCACTCCATCTGTGTTTTGGGGATTGTCTGGTGCCTTTCCCCCCCATCCGTCATCCACTCATTGGCAGTGGGCCTAGGGATGTACAAGGATTTCATTCCACTTGCTCTAATGTGCATTAGCACAAGTGGGCATTAGTGCAAATCTCCCCTCAAGTTAAAAATAAAAATGGTCCACAACAAGTCCACAGAATTTGTGCATCTCAGACAAAGCTGCAGAATCTGTAGGTCGGATTCATAACAATCCAGACTCACTTTAATCCATTGTGGATTTCTCCAACATCCCGACCTGACCCTACAGAAACTTAGAATGGTGCCTATGCCAGCCCCTACCATCTTGTCTGCTTTTTCTTCCCACTGATGTTCCAGCAACAGGCCACATCAGTCTCATCCACACACTACCTGATCCTCAGTCACAACAACAACACAAGAGCAGCTCTGCTGGATCAGATCAAAGGTCAATCTAGTCCAGCATCCCTGTTTTCACAGTGGCCAAGCAAGCAGATGCTGTTGGGAAGCCCACACATCAGGACATGCAGTGCATAACCCACCCCCACTGTTGCTTCCAAGCAACTAGTATTCAGTGGCATACCGCCCCGGAACATGGAGGTTTCATAAGGCTATCATGACCGGTAGCCACTAACAGGCATTTCCTCCATGAATGTGTCTCACACCCCCCCTTTAAAGCTAACTAAATGAGCGGCCATCACTACACAAGAGTCAGTGAATTCTGTAAACCGATGACGCATGTTTGGACTTTCTTTTGATTTTCCTGAATCTGCCAGCAATCAGTTTCAAAGGATCTCAAATTCTAGCATTATGGAAGAGGAAGAAAAATGTCACTCTATCCACTTCATCCATGCTGTCCATAATTTTATAAACCCCTATTATGTCCCCTCTTAGTCATCCTTTTCTAAACTAAAAACCCCCAAAAACCTCTAAGCACAGTCCATTTTATAACCCAGGTACTTTAGCTGAACCAGTTTGTGGATTGGGCTGATTATCAAAGGGTTGCCTAAAATAGAAATGAATATTTCCTGATAAGCAAAATTTGTTCCCATAGCAACCACACTTAACCACTCGCTGGCAGCACTATTAGGGTTAAGGGATGCTGTGAGATTTTAAGAGGAGTTCCCTATTTTGTGAGTTTGCTGGTGGTTCAGTTTACTGATCCACAATGGATGTTTCTTCTTCCAGACAACACAATTCAGAAATGACCCTTTGGCAGCATTAGGCACTATCAGCCAGTAATGCTAAAAAATGTATTGTTTTTATTTTATCTTTCTTTTTGCAATGTATGTTTTAAGGCATTGATTGCTTTCCCTTTTGCTTTCAATTCCACATTCATGATATTGACGCATACGTTCAAATAGCGTGAGAGGCAGGCTCAAAACCATTTTTAGTGACCAGTGTGAATGCACACTCTTATTTTTTTCTGAAATCTACATGGGGCAGCATCCCTCCCTCTTGTGTTTGCAGCTGGTTGTCTTTGGAAGAAGAAAACCCTCGCCAAACAAAACCAATTGGGCGTGTTGTGGTTGTTTATTCCACTTCAGTGTTATTGTTGTCCAAGTCATCTTCAAAAAGGGTGCTTAATGATTCTTCCAAGCCAGCCAGTTATCACGAAGTGCATGGCGTTGCGCACCACTACAGATGCTTAATAGGAGAAATATTACTCGAAAGGAATCTGAAATGAGCTAATTAGGGAATCCTGAGCCTAGGTGGACTTAATGGGCTGGCTAATTACCATCCTGGTAAGCTGAGGTTGTAGCAATATGAATAGCATTTTAAATGCCCATGCTGTTGCTTGCCCCATGTGATGGGCTTGGGTGGTGGTGGTAGAAGGCCACCTGAAGGTCCCATGGGGCATTCATCTCACATGTAACAGACTGGACAAAACACTGGCAATTAAGGCAGAGAGAGAGAGAGAGAGGTTCTTTCTCCACTTCTAAATTCTCTGAATTCCTGGGGAGCTCCTCTTAGGGGATATTTGGTAGCATCTCTAAGGAGGGAATTTGCAACCCCTCCTCACTGCCCCCCTTCCCAGAGCCCTCCCCATCTTTCCTGCAAGGCAATGAGGCGTTAGGCTGCACCTCTGCAGTCACATCTCTTCCCACAAGCCTCTGTGGCAGCAGACCCCTTCCCGTTTCCATGGCAACAGGAATGGTGATGCTCACTGGAGCTGACACTGTCCCAATTTAACCCCCCCCCCCACTCAGCAACGCCTCCCTCCCTCCCCCTCTCTCCCTTGGATCGTGCCTGCAGTGCCCTGTGGAGACAGCAGGGGGCAGCTCCACCTCAGGGCTGCTGGCAGAGGCAGAGCGAAACATTGCCCAAATTAGAAACAGTTGCCTTGGAATGTAAAGGTCTGAACTATTAATGGACTAACAGGGATTTATGCGCACCTTGTATGGAGACACCTCACAGAGGTGGAAGAGAAATTCTTTATTGGTGGAAACAAAAGCACTGACTTGCCTACTCTTCTCTATTGGCTGTTGTTGGAGTTGGCCTTTTCCACACACATTTCTCATCTCCTCTGCCTAACAAAGATAGGGTTGGCTTAAAAACACACACACCCTCATCCGACTTAACACTGGTCATAAGTCCATTTGTCAATGGAATGAGCTCTTGTCATCTTGGCGCTGAAAAGACAACCCCAGTAGCAGACAATTTCTGCTACAGGATTGCATTCTGGAGCTTATATGCTGAAGCCCAGTTGCAGTCAACAATATTAATTGTTCAACAGTAAAGAAAAAGTGTGTGTGTGTGTGTACTGGATTAAGGATGAAGCTTTTATCAGCAGATGAACGCACAGATGAATGTACATCACCAAGCTCCAACAAATGATATCATTTCATATGTGGTTTTTTTTTTGGGGGGGGAGGATATTAATCAGAAGAAGGAAGCAAGTTTTGCTATGGGATTTTTCTTTTTTAAAAACCCTTCTGAAAAGATCTGGGTTTTGAATGGCTATTTGGAGCATTGTAGGTTTGGATTGGGTTTAAATCCAAGGAAATAGAATTGCTGTTGGTTCCTAATTTGACATTTGCTGTAGGAAATGCACTCACCTTGTATTTTTCTTTCTTGAAAATGTGATAAATGAGAAGTGGAGAGAGAGAGAGAGAGAGAGAGAGAGAGAGAGAGAGAGAGAGAGAGTCATAAGTGGATTATACGTTTGCCCTTCTGTAAATAAATGAGGAACAAGTTTGCGGTTTTCCCTGACTTGTTCTTTGGGCTCCCTTAATATTAAGCAAAATGCAATTCCTTTAAGATTGCACCTTTAAGGGTTCTTGATAGGGCACTGATGGAGAAATGATGACTAAGATAAAACCGCAAAATGTCTCTTGCAAACTGTATCAATCTTGCCTTCATAACCATGCAGCACACACCTTTGAAGGAGCTTCCTTGTGTTTCTCTAAGGGACTTTTTCATTCCATTGTGAAGTCTGGAAGGAGCTGTCCCTGTGGCTGTTGCAGCAATTCGTTGGTTTGGGGGCACTGTGTTCGAAGGCAGCAAATTGTCAATTGTTTAATGTATTATTATTTTTACTATCTTTGACAGTGGGGATTAGGTGCCTTTTGGCTTTTCTGCCATGGGCATCAAGGTCTTGAGCCCAGATATCTCCCAGATGCATGTTTGCATGGAGAAATTTGAAGTCTGAACACAGCAATTACAAATACGGTTAACGACAATGACTATGTCCGCAAGAAGTACTGCTGCCCATAGCTGCAATTGCCTGCTTTTCCCATTATGCCTGTCCATGCAGGCATATAGCTGTGGAATTCTGGTGCTGCTTGTTTGTGCAAAAATATTGTGTGAACTGTTCCAGATTTATCCGTGCAAATGCAATATCAGCGCAAGAACTCTGATCATATTTGAAATGCCTATCTATCTATCTATCTATCTATCTATCATCTGATATCTCTTCTTCTTCTTCTTCTTCTTCTTCTTCTTCTTCAACCATTTTATCTCCTCTTTCTTACAAAAAAAATAATCATTCAAGGTATCGTACAACCGTCAAATATAAATAAAACACAACAATAAAAAGACATTGACTTCCCCCCTTCCCCTATAGCCAAAATGGCAGTGAGGTCTCATGACTAAAATACACAGAAAGAAAGGGGTAAAAAAAAGATTAGAAGGGCAGCAGGGTCAGATTCAGGCTGATCCTAAAGCCCTGCCCCCAACACCTTCCCAAACAAGAAGGTCATCATGTATCTCTGGATGGCCAGGTGTGAGGGGGCCCTAAGAGTGTCCCAGGTGAGAAGTTCCAGAGTCTGGATGCAGTGAGCAAGAAGGCTCTGCATCTCTGCTCACTCATCTCACCTCAGTTGGACCCCCAATTCTGCTGTTCCATTCAGAGGTGACAGAATTGGGGTCCATATCAGGTGGTTTGGGGGATAGGGTGACATTTACCCAGTATGGAATGTTCCTCCTGGCATTTTCCATATACCCCCAACCCCCCATAAAATGACATCATGTGATGATCTAGCATTTCTCTGTTGGGGGGGTTCAGTTAAAAAAAGGGGGGCAGGCATCTAGCCGGTGCTGGTTTTTGTAAAGTACCACTGATAAGCTGCAATCCTATACACTTTCCTGAACGCAATGGGACTTACTTCTGTGTAGACATGTATAGCACTGCACTGCTAACACTGCTATTCTTTGCATATATTTACTTGGAAGTAATTCTCACTGTTTTCAGTGGGGCTTACTCCCAGGTAAGTATGCATAGGATTGCAGTTTAAGCTGTTTTTTATGCTACTACTTCCTTTTACAGGGCTTTTGTTGGTTTGTTTGGACCCTTTTAAAAATTGCTTTGTGCTTTTATTGATATAGATATATTTTGTGTGTATTATTCTGTATTTCTTTTATTTCGATTGTAAGCTACTCTGAATATTTGTTAGAAAGGTGGACTATAAATGTTTTCAATAAATAAATTGGAAAGATGAATAATGTAGCATTATTTTATGGGGGTTTATGGGGTGCCTGTCAACTGTTGGGAGGAGCACTCTGTCCCTCCCCGATATTTGCAAGGGGGTATCTCCCACTCCCCCCCCCACTCAATTTCATAGGCTCTCAAGAGATAACTTTTGTCTTAGCTTTAAGAGAATGGGCTGGATCTATGGGCTGACTAGTTTGGCAGTTGGATTCTGCAGGAGATCTGTGTATTATTTTAGCTTGTCAGAGATTTGTCAAAGAGGTGGAAGATTTCCTGGGCATCCTGAAAATGGGCTTCATAAATGGCAGTGTTGCTGAAGGAAATGGCATGCTTGCTTTATATTATGCAAGTGAGAGCCATGAGAATGAGCAAGCTGCATCTTTGGATGTCTGTTGGGGTTAAATGCAAAAGTATTTTTCAGTACGAACTTCAGTCTAAATATGCATTTTCCCCTTCAATGCATGGAGTTCATTTTTCAGATATAGATGTCATTCATAGATTGTTATTGCCAGAGAGGGAGAGAGAGAGAGAGAGAGAGAGAGAGAGAGAGAGAGGTTTTTTTTTTGTTATATATTCCTTTGGCAGAAACTGTAAAAGGGAGAAACTCTTGAAAGGAAACTCTTGGAAGAAATCTTCCCCTGACGAAGAGCGCTTGTATGGGACATCTCATACCCTTCTTAATAAAATACTTTTTCCTGACCCCACTCAAACAATTGTTGACTGGCACTACAATACTGAGGCAGAGTTTCACTCATAAAGGGCTACTTAATAGCTTGCATATGCTAGGAGAACTCTGAGATGGCTTCCCAGGCATGGGATGGGGTGAGATTCAACCCAGCACCCCCTTTTTATGTGTGGTGGAGCTGTTGTGGTGAGCTTCTCAAGGCTGCAGAGTGGAGGAAGAAGGTGCGGTATTATTCTCCCAGGCCCCAGCTTGGCTCCACCCCTTGGGCATCCCATTGGTTCCTCAGGGCAGCATCTTTGCTGGGAGAACAGCCAGTTTCTGCGTTTATTACTTGTTCCTAGCTGGACTACCTGCCTTCCTTCCCTCTTCCTGGACTGCCAGCCTTATGCCAGTCCTTCTGCTTTCTCTCTTCCTGCATTCATAATCCACCTACCTCCTTTGGATGGATTTCCCTGGCCTTCCATTTCTGCTGCCTCTGGATTGACTCTCCTGTGGGTCAGCCTTGGTACACTATCCAACTCTTCCAGTTCTAATCCTTGAAGAGGATTAAATTTTCTACTCTTTGTTATTCAATTCCTTGCTTGCTTGGCTGCCCAGTGCTGACAGGTAAAACTAGGTAAAATGCAGCACAGGGTACAAATTCAGTTTATACCAATGGTTGGTACAAAGAACGAGCAGTGCTGATGACCTAGGCGCAAATACTGGCATGTTTTCTATAACAGATATGAAAATAGAGATGACCACCAACTATCACACCAAGACTGCCATTTATAATTCCTTCTCCTTCTCTGAATGTTTTCTAGAAGTAATTAGGGCTATTTTGAATACCAGATCATATTTTGGGGCTGAATGTCATAAGAAAACAAGAAGAGCCTTGCTGGATGACACCAAAGGCCTATCTAGTCTGGCATCCTGTTTCCCTCAGTGGCCAACCAGATGTGCCGATGGGAAGTCCACAAGAAGGACATGAACTCCACAGACCTCTGTTGCTGTTATTCACCAGGGACGGGTATTCAGAGGCATCCTGGCCAATGTACTGGAGGTGGCATATAGCAATCATGACTAGTAGCCATTGATAGCCTTATCCTTCATGAGTTTGTCTAATTCCCATTTATTAATTTATTTATTTGCATCCTGCCATTTCCTCCAGGGAGCCCAAGGTGGTGTACATAATCCTCCTCCTCTCCATTTTATCCTCACAACCACAACCCTGTGAGGTAGGTTGGGCTGACAATCAGTGCCTGGCCCAAGGTCATTCAATGAGCTTCATGGCTGAGTGGGGACTTGAACCCAGGTCTCCCCAGTCCCAATCCAGCACTCTAACTGCTGCACCACAATGGCTCTCTTTTAAAGCCCTGCTGGCTGGGAATTATGGGAGTTGCAGTCCAACGGAACTGGAGGGCACCAGGTTGCAGAAGGCTGAGCTAGATGAACACTGGATGCAACCCATTGGATACAACATTTAGAGCATTTGTATACTACCTTTCTACCCAAGGTGTCTAATAAAAACATAAATAAAAACTTTGTGCTTCTGATCACTTTTGTGGTGGCCCCATACTGTGGAACTCTCTCCCTAGTGACCTCCGCCATGCCCCCTCTCTGCTGAGCTTCCGCCACTCACTAAAAACATGGCTGTTCAGGTGGGAATATGGGGCGGGCTAAGATTTTAACATTTTATACTGTTTTAAATGTATTTTATTCTGTATTTTATCATGTTGTACATCACCCAGAGTGGCCAGGTTGCCGTCCAGATGGGTGATCCATAAATGGAACAAACAAACAAACAAACAAACAAATCACTCTCCCCCCCGCCGGGTTAATCACATGAGTAACCCCCATGCAAATGGAGATGACAGAGTTAACCAGATAATATCACAATGTGATGTGTAGCCAATCAGATTTGGCTATGTGATGACATCACAGAGGACAAATGAATCCTGGATCAGCATTGCCCTTGCTCTGAATGTGCAAAGTCTTCTGTTCTGTTTTGGATCCATTCCCAAAAGATTACTGAAAAGGGGAGGGGTGCTTTAAGCTGCTGCCAAAACTTTTCCAGACCAGTTCTGGCTCAGCTCCAAACCTGCTGGCTATATAGCCTCCCAAAATGGCCATTCCAGTGAGTGGGAGCCATGGGGTAGCAGTTGCCTGTGGCTACCTGTACCATCATGATGAAGCTGCTTCAGCTCATTCTGAGCTGATCGTGTGCACGTGCCATTATGGGAGAATTTGGCTCCGAGCATGCTGTCAGACACCACTCCAAATGTGGGTCAGCAGTGGCATGGCAAAAGCCAGATCCTAGCTGCATTGAGTGGCACTGGTGCATGAATTACGGATTTGGTTGAAACAACTGGAGATCAGCATAGGCTAGGCCACAGCTGCCAAAAGCTGAAATGGCTCAGTGGATCAAGCAATCCAGAGATAAAATTGCTCCTGAACTCAAAGAGTCTTGATCACTCAATGCTATGCTCTCTAGCCCCCCTTTTTTCAATGGGATATGTGTATCTATGCAAAGTGTCTTCTGGCTACGGTGCCCAGTGGCTTCAATCCAAAGTACGGCATGTTCAGCCAGGTCCCATGTTTCTGGCTGCCACAGGCAAAGAACCATGTGTGCCAGCCAGTTCCATGGCTGATGACAGGGAAAGGTCTGGCTGTATTCATTGTACTCTCTTGCTGTATCTTCTCCTGTACCTACAGAGACTTTTCAGCTCAGAACTGAGATAAATTCACAAGGAAAACAGGCGGTAAGAAGAATGGGAAATGCTTTCCCTTGTGCTGACTTATTAGGAGCAAGGGAGCAACAGGAAAGGCTAGGAGCTCATAGATGACAACATTTGTTCACATCTACCTGTTCAAACAGCAGAAGTGTTTACCCCCACATTTACTTTGGCAACAAATACTCCATTTATGCACTGTTCACACAGTGGTGCCTGTGTGATGAGCACCACTGTGATACCCAGGGGTATCCTTTTATCCCGGAAGACAATCTTACTCGGTCACGAGTGATCGCCTGATGATGATGATGATACCCAGGGGTATCTTGAGTGTTCTGTTCATGCTGGGCTGACAGCCCCTAGTGTATTGGGTATGTTTTGAGGGGATACAACCTAAAGCAGTGGGTGATTGGCAGAAGGTAGCAGTTTTGGGGAAACAAAAGAGTAGGGAACAGGTATCCAGTATCAGAGAGCAGCTTTGCTGGCAGCCGACCAGAGGCAGGGACTGCAGGACCTTGGAGAGCTCTCTGGGAAAGCTGACATTGCTCTAGCATAGTCCACAGCTCCACTGAGCCCTGTGATGGCCGGCCTAATGACTGCCATGGTGCTGCCATGCAGGTGAAATGACAATGGATGCATTACTCTGGCTTGGTTGGCTGGAGTGCCCTGGAATGACCTCAAGGAGCATCTAATGTATTTTCCAGTGGGGGCGTTTGGAGAGCGAATAGCCTCGGAGAGCTTATTACATGGAAGATCTGAACCACCACTACTTTTAAGAGTCTGGTAATGTGTTCTCTGCCCCAGGGAGTTCCCTTCAGACTCCATTTCTGGGGCATCCAGGGGCAACAATTCCACCTGAAGGTCACTACCAGTGGGATTGCTGTCAAGAATGGGTACCAAGTCACAGTATCTAGTGTCACCTTTTCCTTCCCTTCTAGGCTAGCCCCTTTTTATATATTCCTCAAGCTGTCCAGTTCCTGCTGCATCTCTGCTTGCTCTGACTGTGGCTGCAAAAAAGGCAAATGCTATCTTGTATCTTGTTTGTATCTTGTTTCTTTTTGTAAACCGCCCAGGGAGCCTTTTGGCTGATGGGCGGTGAATATATATATATATATATATATATATATATATATATATATATACAGTATACTTTCCAAATCATGGGAAGTACTAGTTCCCCTCTACTCAGCACTGATTAGGCCTCATCTTGAGTACTGCGTCCAGTTTTGGGCACCAGACTTTAAGAAGGATGTAGACAAACAGGAAAGGGTTCAGAAGAGGGCAACAAAGATGATTAGGGGACTGGAAACAAAGCCCTATGAGGAGAGACTGAAAGAACTGGGTGTGTTTAGCCTTCAGAAGAGGAGACTGAGGGGAGATATGATAGCACTCTTCAAGTACTTGAAAGGTTGCCACACAGAGGAGGGCCAGGATCTCTTCTCGATCATCCCAGATTGCAGGACACAAAATAATGGGCTCAAGCTACAGGAAGCCAGATTCTGCCTGGACATCAGGAAAAATTTCTTGACTGTTAGAGCATTACGCCAATGGAACCAACTACCTAGGGAGGTGGTGGGCTCTCCCACACCGGAGGCATTCAAGGTGCAGCTGGACAGCAATCTGTCAGGGATGCTTCGACTTGGGTTCCTGCATTGAGCAGGGGGTTGGACTCGATGTGCCCCTTCCAACTCTACTATTCTATGATTCTGTGACACTGATGCCATTCCATAATCCATATATATTTTCCCTCCCACTTGAAAGTCTCTGATGTAATACTGAGATCCAGTGTGGCATAGTGGTTAGAGTGTCGGACTGGGACTTGGGAGATCTGGGTTCTAGTCCCCGCTCGGCCATGAAACTCACTGGGTGACTTTGGGCCAGTCACTGACTCTCAGCCTAACCTACCTCACAGGGTTGTTGTTGTGAGGATAAAATGGAGAGGAGGAGGAGGATTATGTAAGCCGCCTTGAGTTCCTTGTAGGAAAAAAGGTGGGGTATAAATGTAATAAATAAATAAATAAATATAAATAAATAAATAATACCTACTAAAAACAACATAGAGACTGAGTTGGCCACTATCCTTAATTCTTTGGTGACACCCAGACTAGACTGCTGTATTGCCATTGTCATTATCATTTATTTCATTTCTATACTGCCCAATAGCTGAAGCTCTCTGGGCAGCTCACAACAATTGTAAACTGCAAGGCCCTTGAAGAAAGTTTGCAAGTTTCAGTTCTTCCAGAATGCCATTGCCCACATGTTAAAGGTTCCAACCAGCATGCTCGTATAGCACCTGTTCTGAAACCTGTGCACTGACTACAGTTTCATTTCTGGGCCCAATTCAAGGTGCCGGTTCTGAGGGTGCCAATTCATGGGGATTGCCCATATTGACTGGGGATGATGGGAATTGTAGTCCAACACATCTGGGGGGCACCAGGTTGGGGAAGGCTGGTCCACACTGACCAGCAGTGGCTTTCTGGGGCTTCAGACAGGATTCTTTCCTAGCCCTACCTGGACAGGGCAGGGACTGAACCTGGGACCTTCTGCATGCAAAACATGTGCTCTACCCTTGAGCCAGAGCTCAGCATTTGTAGTCTATCAATGAGTTCCTGCTGAGTTTCAGTTCATCTGATGTGGAGGTTAGACTGGCCTCCACAAGAAGCAGGGCCTTTGCTGCTGTTGTTTCAGAGCTTCTCAGGAGGTACATATGGCCTCCTTGTTTCATAGATCATAGAGTTGGAAGGAGCCTACAAGGCTATCGAGTCCAACCCCCTGCTCAATTCAGGAAACTAGAGGAGGGGTCTCCCATCCAAGTCATAACCAGACCTGACCCTGCTTAGCTTTCCACGCTCAGACAAGCTGAGCCAGCGTAAGCCACAGGCCTGTTGTCTTTCTGGATCACGGTTAAGACTTTCCTTTTTGCCAAAATGCTTCTGTTTTGCTGTTTTTATGATGAGTCCCCCCCCCTCCCTTAAAGTCTTGTTGTTTGGTTTGAACATGTCTTTGATCTTCTTTGAGGTTTTGTACAGTTTTAAAATGGACTGAAAAGTATTTGTGAGTTCTCTACTATGGGTTGACCTCAGAGGGAAAGCCTAACTCCCCCCAGTTTGGGGTTGGCGTAGAGGCCCTTGCATTTCCCCCACAATTATTAAAGGAGAACACCAGGGCACACTAGCAGGGGAGAAGAGGGTTCTCGTTGTACTTCTGTGGGGTGCCCCTCTGGAAGATGTTCTCATTGCATGGAGGGGGAAAGATCATGGCCATCATTTTTTTAAAAAACCCTTTCCCCCCACAAAGTTTGCAATTATTGGATCAGTAAGCATACAGTATGCTGTTGGTAAATGCGTTGAAGATAAGTATCAGGACAATAACGGGGTGGAAGTAAAATGAAAGATGAGTGGAGGACTCAACCTCTCTTATCCTCTTGAGTCACGTTTGCTATCTTTTTATGCAGGCACAACAATCCTAACAACTTTCCTACGATCCAGAATAAAATGCATAGCCTTGTTCATCTTCTGTAGCCTGATTTGTGTCTCTTTCCATCAATATTTTAACTGCCATGGGAAAGTTCTTTTTATGCTTTCACACAGCCTAATCTATAGCAAGGAAGGGGGATCTATATATTTTCTTTCCTTTCCTTTCTTTCTTTCTCTCCCCCCACCTCCGAAATGGTAAACTGAAAGATATGTCATTGTACTAAATGGTTTCAAACCTTCCAAGGTGTCATCATGTCACAATTTCACTTCATTAGTCACCAAAGGCAGGAATTTGGGACATCAAAGCACCGCCTTCTCCCTCCAGGAATGGGAATGACTCTTTTGATCTCTGCCCGTAGCACCCCTTCGTCCCCAGATTAATATTTACTTGTACAACTGAAACCTACAGGGGATCCTCTTCTCAGTTCTTCCATATGTTCTGGAGCAGTTTGGGGTTGCTTCTCTGATTTCCTTGGAAGATTCCCCCCCCCCCGCCACACCCCATGCACTGTGCATCTGTAATGCAGCAGGATCAGAGCACCAAACCCATCCCGTCGCTTTGAAGCTTGCCACAATCAGAATGCTTCTTACTTGGGATGGGGTGAGAGCAGTCAGCTGTTTATTTGATGCCCTCATTTATAGTGATTCACTGAGATAATCTCCCAGCCTTCCTCCTGCTCCCTCCCCCTGTGCTTAATCTGTTAATGTTGCATGAGACCTCAAAATAGCCCTTATTCTGTGCCTAGCTAGGTTATTTGTTGATGTGGAGGTTATATAATATGCTTTATCCAAGCAGAACATGGTGATGCATGCGTGTATATCTGTAGAACTCTTGCTAATTTCCATTAACAACAAAGGACCCTGTGCTACCTTAAAGGCTAACAAATTGACTATGGCATCAATTTTGATGGGTAAGAGGATTTTGTGGTCATGATCCTGTGTCATTCGGGCAATAGAGCTGCATCTCTAGGCAAAGAAGAAAAGGGAAAGTGTGGTGTTCACACTTACTACGTTTATCCAACTGTCGTCGCTGATCAAACAGGGTTTGCAGGTTGCTTTTCTTTTGATGTACTACAAAACCGTGTGAATCTTGCCTGCTGCAGATGAAAGTGGAATGAGTGAGTGCACCATGGGCATCAATACCTCTATCATTTCCTTTTCCAGTTCCACACTGTAAACAAAATGATCATCCAGCCTAAGCGTATCTTTGTTTTAGAGCATGCGCGCGCAGAACCTCTGCAAGCCTGGGGCCCAGACCTGGCTCTCCAGGGGTCCTGCAGAAGGCCTCACCACTGTCCCAAGCCCCACACCCTTCCCTCACCCACTGATCATTGGGTGGTTCCCTGGCTGCTATGCAGACCCCACCCACCCATTTTAAAAGGTTGAAATACCTTTCCCCAAGGCTTTGTTAATGGCAGTAAGAGCTTGAAGCTAATATATGCTGGTATTTTTTTTGGAGTTTAGCCCTGTCTGCTTTGCCTTTAGCCCCGTGCACCACTGGAATGCAGCCCCGAGAGCTTCTCCGGAATGGAGTTGGACCTCGGGCTGAAAGAGGTTCGCCATCTCTGTTTTAGAGGGCTCCATCATCAAGGCTGTTCATCTTCTGCAGTTCTGCAAAGCGTGAGGTCTGCCAGCCACTTCTGATCACCATGCTAAACGCACAGTCACGGTGTCCCCCCCATGATAATTTGTTCGCTGCTCGCTGATCCAGCTGTTCTGGAAAGCTGCCGTTGGAGTTGCCATTGTGCAAAAAGTGGGATTTTGTGGCGTAGTGGTTAGAGTGTTGGATTGGGACTCGAGATCCGGGTTCAAATCCCCGCTCGGCCATGAAACTCACTGGGTGACTTTGGGCCAGTCACTGACTCTCAGCCTAACCTACCTCACAGGGTTGTTGTGAGGGTAAAATGGAGAGGAGGAGGAGGCTTATGTAAGCCGCCTTGGGTTCCTTTCAGGAAAAAAGGCGGGGTATAAATATAATAAATAAATAAATAAATTTGCATATCAAATTTGCAACATTTGTCAATTTTGAAATATGTATGATTTTGGGGTCCATTGGTTTGTGCTGCAGCAGGATGGGGAGGATGAGGCTGCTGGTGTGGGGGAGGAGCAGGGTGCAGTGGTGGCCTATTTGTAATGGAGGCCTATGGAGGAGCCATTGGCCAGCTACAGAGGTAAAGCAAAAGCCACGGGGAAATTGGAGATCTTGGCGGGCAAGTGGCAGTGGACAACACGCAATGGCAGCCCTGCAGCATCAGCACCATGGACAGCGTACCGTGGAGAATATGGCTGCAGGGTCAAGACCAGAGAGCTGATAATCTTGCGTGTTGTTTCAGTACTGGCTGGAAGCCTACTGAGGGATGAACTACTCTTGCAGTGCAGTGTTTGTTTTTGTTCTAGGCTCCACCTCCCTTGGAAAGATCCACATCCCGCCCCCCAGTTAAAGTGCCAGTGCTTTGTTTCTGACACACACACTCTAACAAAGCTGCTTTTTTTTTTTTTTTTAATCTCTGACACTGGTACAGCCATAAAGACAGGGTAACCAGTCCTGGGGAGATTGCTGGGAAGCTAAGATTTTGGCAAGGACACATGCTCAGTAGCAGGAAGCACAGGAAGCACCGTACCTTGGGATTCATAGATTTCATAGATCATAGAGTTGGAAGGAGCCTACAAGGCTATCGAGTCCAACCTCGTGCTCAATGCAGGAAACTAGAGGAGGGGTCTCCAATTCAAGTAATGACCAGGCCTGACCCTGCTTAGCTTTCCACACTCAGACAAGCTGAGCCAGCATAAGCCACAGGCTTGATTCTTTCTCCTCTTCATCCAGGGAGATCTTTACAAGCAGGATTTGGGAGGGGTTGTAGCTCAGTGGTAGAGCACCTGCTTTGCGTGCAGAAGGTCCCTGGTTCAATCCCTGGCTTCTCCAAGAAGGTCTGGAGAAAGGTCTGCCTGAAACCCTGGTGAGCCACTGCCAGTCAGTGTCGACAATACTGGGGTGGATGGACCAATGGTCTGGCTCAGCATAAGGCAGCTTCCTATGTTCCTGTGCCTTGCTAGCTGCTTCTATCTTGAGATGATGTTGTTGCTGCTGCTGCTGCTGCTAAGACACCAAAGCAGCTCCTGACTGAGCAGCAATCAGCAATCAGCAATCAATGATGAGCCAGGTGCCCCCGCAATGCACCATTTTTACACTGAAAATCTTCATTTGTGAATATTTGTTGTAGCTCTGGTCAGGGGAGGCTGGTGACTCCTATGTCAGTGGGGCTCCATTGCAGCTTTCATTCTGAGCTTTATAGGAGCTGGCCATGGTGCTCCATGGTGGTGAACCTATTTGGGGATGGAGTACAGCACCATGGATATTTCCTAGCAAGCTCAGAATAAAAGCTGCACTAAATAGGGAGCCCCACTGACACAGGAGTCACCAGCTTCCCCTGGCACGGGTTTTCAAGCTCTGATCTGCAAAACCTTCAGCCTCCTTCACCTTGCTCTACATCAGGGCTCTCCAACCTTGGGTCCCCAGATGTTGCTGGACTACAGCTCCCAGAATCCCTTGCCATTAGCCATGTTGGCTACATATGCTGGGAGCTGTAGGCCAGCAATATCTGGGGACCCAAGGTTGGAGAACCCTGCTCTACATCAACTGTGTACCCTGGAAGCTGCCCCAGAAGCCTTTGTGAACACACTGGGCTTCCGTAGAAAACGTGCAGGCGTTCCTCAACAGATGAATCAACGTGGAAAGGGTTCCCTGAAGATAGAAATATTGGAAACTGCTGCACTATGTCAATGCTGATTGATTGATTGATTGGCCTTGGATCAAAGGACTGCAGATTCTGAGAGCTGCAGAACGCAATCCTCCCTGCTGCAGGAGGTCACTAGCGTACATGCAAGTGGCGATCCAAATTGTTTGAGCGTATGGCACCCTTGCTCACACCTAATTTTATGCCAAAGAGAATGCCGATACAGCTGTGGTGTCAGCCGGCAATGAAATGTTATCCCACACACATATCATTAATAAGGACGTGTTCCTAGTTCCTGTTTTCCTCACCGTGCTGTTCCGAGATTTGAGCAGGCAGGCAGTCAGATATGTCTGTGGCTGACAACAGCACCCATGTGCTATTTATCTTGTCAAAACTCTTTCCCTCTGCCCTCAGCTCCTATTTTGTTCTCATTAATAGTGATTATGAAAAAAATGGGGCTAAATGCTTACTTTGGAATGATTTATCCAAATGTTGAACTGCATAATTAGGGAAGCAAAGGCATTATCCCTTTAGCTTCTGTCAAGACTCAATTTCTCCATTTGATTTAATTTTCAACCCTTGACCCACAACTGTACACATACTTATTGCCTTTATACAACAGTCTACTGGAACAATATCTATCTAGCAGTCAGAGGGGGAGAGTAGAGTTGCATTAAATTTGTAATGTGGCAGATCTTCACAACACCATTTTAATATCTCCTCACCCACAAACACCCCCCCATCAGCCACATCTGCTTGAGGAAACAGTGTTACTTTTAGATTCCTGCAGGCAACAAAACCCTCCTTTATGTTCCTTACCTTTAGGGGCTTATCTTAGAGGTATCTACAGACAGGGAAAGATTTTGTATTTATATATTTGCGTAGGTTTCCCTTGTGTATATGTGTGTGTGTGTATGTATATATATATATATATATATATATATATATATATATATATAACATCTCAAGCTGTCTGGAGGGATATGGGATGGAGTTAGGCATGGCAAAAAGACAGTACTTCTCTGAGTACCATCAGCTGGTGAAGTACTTCATGCCTGTACAAAAAGGAGAGGGTCTTTTCTGTGGTGAGGCCCTGACTTTGGAATACCTCACTAAGGAACTTTGACTGGCACTAATATTACAACCTTTCTGTCTGGTGCCACATTGAGACATTCTTATTTGCCCAGGCACTTTAAACTGGTGTAATTGTCTCTGTCTGCTGTTTTATGGCTTTTTGTTGCCTCTCAGTTTTATGTTATATTGTACTTTTTTTTTAATACTGTACATCACCCTGGAATCTGTTAGGTTGAATCTGTCAGTGGTGGGCAGGGCTGAAGCCAAAACTGAGAAATTTCATGAGTTATCAGGTAGGTCAAGGTCCAAAAATATGATATATATGCACATGGAATCATGTGTGCAGCTCAAATAAATGATATGTAAGTGCAGGAGAGAACTGCAATTGGAACTGGTGCTTTGTTATTTGGACCACAACCATTTCCACTGCTAAAGAGATAAGCTGCTCTTCAGTGTAGAAAGAGGCTTGTCTCTTCAGCAGTGGGAGAGGCTGTATTAAAACAAACAAACAAACAAACAAAAAATACCATGGTTTGCAATCATGATTTGCAGGCAAATGCTGGTTTCTGCAAACCATCATTTGCTGGATTCAAACAAAATGGCCAACCACAGTTTGTTGCAAGCTATAATCCAAAGATCTCTGCACATGAAGGATGGAGGAAGTTCCCAAGCCCAAGATTTGTGCCTGCTTGTTCTTACAACACCAACCATTTGCTTGGTATTTATTTATTGTAAATAAATATTAATAAAACAACCTTAGATGCAAAAGGTCAGTTCAATAACAGCCCCTCACCCTGGCAGGCCAAGCACCAGTTGAAAAAGAAACCTCATCCCCAGATGGCAGTGGGCCAAACCATGGCACCAAACCATAGCCAGCATGGTCTTCTACAAGGACACAGCTCACAACAGAAAACATTTTTCATCTGCTGTTTAGGGCAGCTCCGTATTAACAAACAGAAATGTGCAGGTGTGGCTCTCCATGTATATTTATTTTAAAATATTTATAGATTGCTCTTCATCAGGAATTGATTCCAGGGTGGGTCACAGTAATAGAACCATTAAAAAAAGATATGTAACCAAACTTTGTCCATCTTTTCGCTCGGCACCAGTATAAGACTTCCCTCTACTCCCTGGCATTTGATGGAACATGATGGGGAATCTCAATCTAGTTATTTTACTGGGTCTTGGCTGTTTTTAATTAATTTTAGTTGTTTTAAATTGTTTTAGATCTTTGTATGTTTTTAACAGTTGCTGTAAGATGACTCCTTCTCTCTCTCCCCCCCCCCTTTTTAGCGAAAGGCATTCAATAAATTTCATAAATGAAAATGAAATGAACTAAAACCACAAAATACCATGATTAAAAACAGCAAGATACAGACTTGCAGAAGTATCATATTTAAAAAGTCTGGGTGAATAAAAACAGTTTTGTCTGGCACCTAAAAGATAAGTGCATTGGTGCCAGGTGCGCCCTTCGAAAGCCAGGGAGCCACAGCCAAAAACCATATTTCCTAGCTGAGGCCCGCCTCACCTCTGCAGGAGGAGGCGCTGGGCAAAGAGCATCAGCAGGCCATCTTAAAGCGAAAGGACCATTTCTCTTGTTACAGTTGGGGTGAACTCCGTTGAGCAGAGCAGGACCTAGTAAGCATGCCAAAGATTGCTCTGCATATGAATAATACAGCCGCATGTATGATTGATTGTACGTGTAACATTGAGGAGACAGGAGTGGCTGCAGCTGCCTGTGAAGTGTAATCTCCGTACAAAACCTAGGTTTGCCATCCTGTAATGTATTTGCCTGGTATAGCACTTAGGGCAGTGTTCTCCAACCTTGGGTCCCCATATGTTTTTGGCCTACAACTTCCAGCATGCCCCAGCCAGCCTAGCTGGCTGGAGCATGTTGGGAGTTGTAGGCCAAAAACATATGGGGACCCAAGGTTGGAGAACACTGACTTAGGGTTTTAGGCATTCAACAAAGAATTCAAGGCCAGTGCCATGGTGTGTGAGCCCCTATGCCACCAACACGCCCTCCAGTCTAGAGATGAATGAGCCTGTCAAATTCACTTTCTAACTTCTACAATCTTAAGTTTGTTTTAAACATTGAGATGTATTTTTTTTTAAAAAAAAAATTGGCATGAAAATTCATATGCAATTTTGGGCACATTTCTCCCAATACGTGCATTCTTGTATGCAATTCTGCACAATATACATATTTTTAGCAAGCAATTTTCCTAATATAATCCATTTTGAGCATTGTTTCCACTAATATGTGTGTTTTGTGTGTGCAATTTCCCCTAATATACACATTTTCTAATTGGAGATCTCCATCGCAAAATTTGGGGAAATGTGCATTTTGAAGGATAACGGAGTTCCAGTTTGCATATTGGTTCAAAAGTGCGAAATTGGGGAAGTTCGCATTAAAGTGAGAACCAAACAAATTTCTCCCCCATGTCTGCTCCGGTGTGCCCTCTACAATACTGGTGCCCCACCTCCATGCAGCAGTGGTGGCCGAACGCTTCAGGAGCTCTGTCAATGAGACCCGTGATCTTTACATTCCCAGAATGGCGTGATGTGGCATCACGGGGGCGGGCACTATGGGAAGATGAAACTGGTGGATTCCCAAATGCCCACTGTTGCTGCTTGGGCAAACCCAAGGCTGGGGGGGGGGCAAGGCAGGAGCCAGAGCTGGTGAACCATGCCAGGGTCCTGGAGCCCTGACAGCTGCCCAAAGATATTGTGCACAGGGCCGGCATCATGGCTGGGCACCTGCTGAGGGCCCACATGCCAGCAGGGGCCCACTGAGAAGAGTCTCCTAGACTTGCTCCTCCTCTTCACCATGGCAACCTGCTTCTTCACCTGCCTCTTACCCAGACAAAGGTGATGGTGAGGAGGAGGAGCACTAGATGCCACGTCCTGCTCACTGGTCCTCTGTCTGTCTGGCAAGCAAGTGGTGGCAATGATGAGAAAGAGGATGAGGAGCAAATGGCAGTGAGAAGATAGACTCACTGAGGGAAGGGGCCCATTGAGAGTGTCTTGCCCAAGGGCCCTCAGAAAGCCGGCGCTGGCGCTGATTAAATGCTGCCACCGGCCTTTAAAGAATTATTATTATTATTATTATTATTATTATTATTATTATTATTATTATTATTATTATTATTATTTGTATCCCGCCTTTCCCCCAACACTGGGACCCAAGGTGGCTCACAACTTTTAAAATTCATACAATTAAATCAGAGATTGAAAAATATAAAAGTTAA
This sequence comes from Shinisaurus crocodilurus, assembly GCA_021292165.1. Taxonomy (NCBI): domain Eukaryota; kingdom Metazoa; phylum Chordata; class Lepidosauria; order Squamata; family Shinisauridae; genus Shinisaurus; species Shinisaurus crocodilurus. The sequence goes on along the minus strand of JAHFWL010000075.1, from coordinate 7,334 downwards.
AAATAGAATTAAACCATCAATAATATTAAAAAATTTTTTATATATATATATATATATATATATATATATATATATATATATTTAAAACAATAGAGAGCCAGTGTGGTGCAGTGGTGAGAGTGTTGGACTGGGACTTGGCAGATCCGGGTTCTAGTCCCCGCTTGGCCATGAAACCCACTTTGAGCCAGTCACTGACTCTCAGCCTAACCTACCTCGCAGGGTTGTTGTGAGGATAAGATGGAGAGGAGGAGGATTAATTATGTAAGCCGCCATGGGTTCCTTGCAGGAAAAAAGGCGGGGCATAAATGAAATGAAATGAATTGAATAGAATAAATAAATAAATAAATAAATAAATAATACAATATACATAATATAAAATACAGCATTCCATTGCATCACAGGCTAGTTCCAAATGCCTGCTGGAACAGGAAGGTCTTTGCCTGCCTCTGGAAGCTTACCAGGGAGGGAACCACTCTAGCCTCCCTGGAGAGGGAATTCCAGAGCGCTGGGGCAGCCACCGAGAAGGCCCTCTCCCGTGTTCTCACCAGGCGTGCCTGTGATGGTGGTGGAACCGAGAGAAGGGCCTCCCCTGAGGATCTCAAAGTATGGGCAGGCTTGTAGGGGAGAATGCTTGTTATTTTCTTCTGATTTGAGCTGGAATCTGGAATACATAGGTGGTGGCTCACACTGACTTGGATGGTTTTGAGATGTCATTTCTTTGGGTGCTGAATGTTACAACTTCTTTAAATGCAGACAATTATTGCTAGGTTTCCTGGGGCACCCATTACCTTTATTCAAAATATACTCAGCTGCAATGGATCCAAAGTAGTTCCTCTTTGGTGTGGCTATTTTTAAAGCAAGAAACAGTGTCATCCAATGTGGCTACAGTGCCATCCAATGTGGCTGCCCATAATCCTCCGAACTTGGAGGATTATAGGTATCCTATCAAGGACATCCTATTGTCTCTGTACTTCTCCTGTCCGGTAGAACAGCGGTCCCCAACCTTTTTGGGACCAGGGACCGGTCCCGTAGCATACATTTTTCCATGGACCGGGGGGGCGTGTCGCCCACCGGTCACCTGCTGTGCGGCCCGGGCGGCAGCGCCGCAGAACCAGGAAGTGACACGACGGGAGACCCGTTGCGTCACTTCCAGCTTTACTAAAATGCTCATTGGAGAGGCAAGTAGAGGGACGAGCAGCGGGTGTGGTGGTGCTAGCCAGAGCTTGCGAGCACCCCGAGAGCCAGGACAGGGTGCTTGCGGTGCGTCCTGGTGGGTGGAGCGCACCGTGTCCGGCTGCCGTGCCACTGCACCACGCGACAAGCACCCTGTCCTGGCTCTTGGGGTGCTCGCGAACTCCGGCGGTAAACCCCCCCCCCCGCAGCTCATCCCTCTGCTTGCCTCCCTGACGAACATTTTTGTAAAACCGGGCGGTGCAGCGGCCAGGCAGCGCGGTGGCCGGGCAATGCGGCGGCTGGGTGGTGCGATGGATGTGCGCCGCGTGGCCCAGTTCTTAACAGGCCATGGACTGGTTCCGGTCTGCGGCCTGGGGGTTGGGGACCCCTGCTGTAGAAGACTTAGATGGCCAATTTTGGCCATCTAAGTCTTGTGCCCCAGCCCACAAGGACAGGCAGAGGTGCCGCCAGGATACAATGTATCCTGGCAGGGCCTCACTCCCCCCTGGAACACCTACCCAACACTGGCTCCGAGGTCTGTCTTCCGACCTCAGAGCTGCAACTGACATTGAAAGAACCATGCCAGTGGAAGGAGGGCGTTCCAAGGTTGGAGTCCCAGCTCCGACCTTGGAGCACATTTCTGAGGTCACAGCTGGGACTCCGACCTCTCCTATGGCTGTCTAGCCATGATTCCTTTTTACTTGCGAGATTTCTGGAATTGACAATAGGAATATTTGCTTGCTTGTTTTTAAGACAGTGAAAATTTGGTGATGGATGTCCAATTAGGGATTTCATTAAGTCCACATTTTTAAGGGAACTGGCCCAAGTCACACTTCCCAGGCTAATATGCAGATCGGAGCACAATTATTTATTATTTATTATTTATTTGATTTGTACCCCATGTTTCTACCCAAAAATGGCACTCAAGGCAGCTTACAGACACAATGAATATTGATTACAACAATAAAACAATACATTAAAATACAATAAAAATATAATTACAGAATAAAGAATAAAAACGGCACCCAACCCAACAGACTCACAGGCCAAAGACCTTTTTGGATAAAGTGGTCTTTGTCTGCTGGTGGAAGGACAGCAGAGAGGGAGTGAATCTAGCCTCCCTTGGGAGTTTCACAGCCTGGGAGCAGCCACCAAAAAGGCCCTCTTCTTAGGTTACCACCAAATGCACCTCTGAAGGCAGCAATCTTGAAAGAAGGGCCTCTCCAGAAGATCTTAAGAACCAGGCAGGCAGGCTCATATGGGAGAAGATGGTCCAGAGCCATATAGGGCTTTATCTATATATATAAAAGAAGATGTCCTGACTGACTGACTGACTGATTGACTGACTCATCAACGCCCAGCTCAAACCGTTTAATCTAGGAACGTGAAATTTTGAAGGGACATTGCTTTTATGACGTAGACCCCCACTAAGGAAGGATTTTTGGAAATTCCGTCCCTAAGGGGGTGAAAAAAGGGGGCAAAATCACCCCACTCTCATATCTGCAGTTCTGTAAATAGGCCTCACCTCATAATTGCTGCAGGAGCCAACTTGCTGCAGGAGCCAATAGCAGCAGTTATGCAAATAGCCCATCCAACACTTAGAATGTTCATATGAATTCCTGCAGGGGCCAATACTGGGTATGCAAATCTCCCCTAGGCCATTTAGAATGTTCTGTGAGGGGGTGAAAAGTTTACATGACGGGGTGAAAAGGGAGGGAAACTTTTTAAATGACTGACTGACTGTTGTGTGTGGGGCATCGTCACATAGGCTCCATCACGTTTAGACGGATGTACCCCAAACTTGGCATGCTCACTCTTCATCACCTGTAGACTCTCAGGATTAACCTGATTTTTCTTTAAGAACAGATATTTCTGGCACAAAAGATTTCTGCTGCCAGCACCCAGCGTAAACGTTACACTTTCAGTCAGAGACACTGCATCTTTTCCATACATGTTTCTTTTAAAAACAATTTTGCCAAATCCTAAAATCCACACGAGCGCAGCCGCGGGCAACAGCTAGTAGGTCATAACCAGCACTTTCAGTTTTGCCCGGAAACAGACCAGTAGCCATTGAAGCTGTTGCAATAAGGGGGTCATGTGCTCCCTGTAGCTGGTCTTGGTCAGCAATCTGGCCACAGCGTTCTGGACTAGCTGAAGTTTCTGAACAGTTTTCGAAGCCAGCCCCACATAGAGCAAATTACAGGGGTGTAAATGCAGTAACTCTCCAGTCTGCACACCTCTTTGACTTTAGCGATGCAGTTCTTGGCTCAAAAAGAAATGCATACAAAAATATGTATGTTAAGTGGAAATATGCACAAAATGCTTATTATGGGAAAACTGCACACAAAAATGCATATTGTAGGGGAAAATGTGTATAATTTAAATGCAATATTTAGACATTTAAAAAAAAATCACAAAAGAAAGGACGGAACAGACTTACAGTTGACCACATGTGAAACCAACATGGGCTGGAAGCAGACTAATCTGTCCATCTCTACGTCCCATGTATTCGTCTGAAATTCAGTCTCTGAACTCCTTTCTGCATGTATTGCTCTCTCTATAGTGCTTTTACGAGTGGGATGCTTCCTGTTATGAAATAAACAAGGAGAAAACAGATCATGTGCATGTTGTGTGTTTCCTGCACTATGGGCACTCCCCAAAACCAGTGCCCCAAAACAATGAGTCAAGAACCTTCTATGAGTTGAAAGTTGTGAAGATAATATTGAACAGGACCATATTAAATGGTGATGTTCTGAGCTTACACACAGCTATATATAAAGGCCTACACAGTGTCCAGTGTTTGACTAAACTTCAAGGAGTTTACCTTCTCTTCCTCCCCACCACTTAATAATTATCACTGTGGAGATAATGGAAATACTAGTGAGACTTAAATAGTGCATATTATTAACAGACTATTTTAACAGTTCAGACAATGTACTGGGCTTTAAAGTGATCTAATGCCACTGGTCTGATTGGATCGTCTTTGATTCAAATGCTTGGGTTCATGGATTGGGCTGTTAATGATCCAGTGTCTACAGCAGTGGATCTCTAGGCAGAATCGTTGAATCCATGCAGCGAAAGAAGAATGGGGTGGGGGTGGGAGGAAAACATAGATCCTACCTTTGTTGGGAAAGAGCCTTTGTTAGAAGGGAACTGCATTCATAGTTGACTATAAGGTCAAGAGGTTGTAGGGCTTGCTTGGGAGAACACAGCCAATCACTAGCTAGAGTCAAAAGGGTTCATTACCTCCTCAGTGTAATTTTGTAGTGTAATCTCCCTATCCATTAGTTGAGTTACACCCGGTACTGATTTGGGCCCAATGTGCTAGTTCAATCTCTTTTGTTCCAATGCTGGAGCTTTGTGTTTTCCAATAATAGCTGCAGGGTTTTTTTTGGTTTCGTTTTTTTTTTTAAAAGAAAAAATAATAATATATAGGTTGTCTTTTTGGTAAGCTGGACATTAAAACGTCACCATCCATTACATTAGTTGAGATCTGTGTATATTTAAAAGCACTTTAAATATTACATGGAATGGGGGCTATTCACAGAATGACGGGCTCCTGTTTATGGCATTGTCAATAAAACCTTAATGGAGCACAGAGTTGTCACTGTGCATTTTAGGTAGCTCTTTATGACATCTCACCCTACCAGTGAAGTCATGTATCATTTTACTCCCCTCTTATTGTAGTGTATATATTCCTTTTCCCATTTCATTTTTTTTTAAACCCAACAACTTTAAAGTTTGACCTTTTGATAGGTAAGCAGATGAATATATAAGTTCATGTAAATTTTTACCATTATTATAAAGCATTAAAGATTAAAAATTCAGAAAGAAAAGGGGGACATCATCATCATCATCATCATCATCATCATCATCATCATCATCATCATCATCATTATTCTGATTAGCAATAAAGTATCTATCTGCCTTGTGGTAAATTGTTCCTGAAAGTCATAGAAAAATAGTATATGGGTTTGGATTTCTCATTCAGTTTGGGCTGAATATTACCTAGAGAGAAAAGAAAAGAAAACCCAAGTTACAACTGCAGAGAATAAGAACATAAGTGAGAACAGGGACTTGCATTTTTATATTCGTATTTTAATCCATGTGCATTGGTTATGATGATAATTCCCAGTGTGCTATATTGTACTTAGCGACAGGATATAGTCGGGTGTTTGCTGGGCCATTTTAAACAGAGTCTCACCTCTTCACCCTACACTGTGGGTGGATCATGATGGGGAGAAATACACACAAGAGCCTCCCTTTCGAAAGTCAAGGTCAGAGGGCTGTGCCATGTGATTTTTGAACCTAGAGCCAGTGGTAATTTATGGGACCTTCTCCGTTTCCTTCATTGAATTGTTCATCCATGAGTAAAACGTGTTCCCATTCTGTAAAAGCAGCTTAGCACAAGAAAATATCTGTGGCCTGTATCCGAAAGAGATATGCATAGGATTGTCAAGTACGGAACACCATTACGATGCTGAAAGAGAATCTATTTATAATGTGACACAGAAACCTCTTTTGAAAATGGTTTCCTAATCATGATTTCCCCACTGTATATTCACTAGAATTAATAAAGAGAAGTTGAATCAATTGGCAAAGAGGGTGTGGGTGTTTTTATTTCCTTTTTACAGTTGCCTGCTGTGTATGCAATACACACAGTTATTTCCTTCTGCCCTTCTGTTTAACTAGCTAGCACTGGAGACAGGGCTTTGTTTGCCAGATGAGGTCAAGCACCTCACGAAATATTTGCCTTGAAGGAAAAGGTTAAAGGGTACATTACACTGTGTAAACACATGCTTTTTCTTGGAGGAAAAAATGATTTGAGGGCATCTACACTTATATTTTATAGATTTCTTATATTCTTCTAGTGAGCGGTGGAAGGTCTAGGTTCCACCCTGCAACCTTCCAACCACATAATAAGCTGGCTGAAATAATCAATAAAAAGATATAACGTGTAATGAGTGTGTGGAGACAGCTTACACTGAATTGGGTTAAATGAAAGAGACGTTTTGGGGCGGGGAAACATTCACTGTATTTCTGCTTGACAATGAGTTATATGTGTCTTGGCTGTAACGATTTGATCTAGGGGCTACTGCTGAATAACTGGACCTGCTTTTGCAGGAAGCAAGGATGGAGGGAAGGAAAGAGAGAAAGGGAGACAGAGTAAGGAAAGAATAAGAGGAGAGAGAGACTGAAATAGGAAAAGAAAAGAAAAAAAAGAAAAGAAAAAGAAGAGAAAGTAAACAGACAGAAAGTGAAGCATTCCTTGGCTATAAATGGCTGCAGCAGATGTGGGATGAGAAGGCTTCTCTAGTTTTCTGCTTACACAACTGTGCTTTGGCTGCTGGTACACAAGGTAGCCTCCAAAGTAGGCCAGGATGCAACATTTGTGTACGCGTCAGTTCATTTTTAACTTAACTGACTCACCAGCTCCTGGGAGCGACCCCCATGTGCTTCACATCCCCAAAACCATCTGCTTGAATTCTGCCTGAAATCACTTGGATCTCTGGAGGCTGCAGTGGGAGGGAGGGGGCAGGAGGGTGGGATGAGGCAAAGACAAATTCTTTTGTGGAAACTGAATGGGTGTGTGTGTGTGTGTGTGTGTAAGAGCACTTTAACCCATTCAGGCCTGGAATTATTTTTCACCACTCCAGTCCCCTCAGATTAAGCATCTCCCTTCTCTTCTTCTTCTTCTTCTTCTTCTTCTTCTTCTTCTCTTCTTCTTCTCTTCTTCTCTCTTCTTCTTCTTCTTCTTCTTCTTCCTTCAACTCCCTCCCCCATACAGCCTTCAGCTTAAGCTACCGAGGAACGATGTACAAGAGATGCAAGCTGTGAGCACAAAGCTCTTATCTACGTGGCTCAGAATTTCGGTTAAAGAGTTCTTAACCTGTGCACCAGCCCCTTTGCATTTGCACGCCTGCAGTCTGTAGCCCCAGAAAGCGCTATGTTGGTGTGTGAACGTTACAAGCGAAGGGGCCGGTGCATGAGTTAACGGCCCTTTTACACAAGCCACTGAGCCATGTGCCACCCTAAATGGGTAAGAGCTTTCTGTGTGCCTTGCATCTCATACAGAAGAGCTCTCAGTCCTCATCCACAATAAGAATGAAGCCTCAGCACATGCATTTACCTTTGCTCACATTAGTTAGCTTTGTCTTCCT